>CM051035.1:53748014-54433014 GCA_027627225.1 Congeria kusceri | reverse complement strand
CACAGTTTCGTCGTCCAAATGCTCGGATTCAGAGGTGCATGGGCTTGACTCTGTGTCACGTATATCCTTCACTAGGCAATCTGACTTCTTGTGTCCCTTTTCCCCACAGCTTACACAGACCCAGTCATTTGGGCATAAATGGCCATCCTGTAAACATTTGGTGCATTTTTAGAGGCCTATTTTCATTGCTGCGTTGTCCTAAATGCAGGACCCGTCCTATGAATATGACAAATGACATTGCTGGTGGGAGGGGTGTTTTCATGGAAGAAGCCGATATAATAGACCGATCCGGGTTTTGTCACGAATAGTTGAAACTCCTCACCAGCTATTGTTAAAGGATTCATTTCCATTCATCGAAAATCACAAACATTGCCACGTGCTCATTTGAATATCACAAACATTATGCACGTGCTCATTTGTATGACATAATTTACCCGCTAAACACGTGAATCCAAGTGCGATGATTGGATAATACTGCAGATTAATTTGAATATGATTGACATTTGCGGAAGCATCTATAGCAACTCTGTCTCCTGTTTCACAATATGTCATTGTGTTGTTAACCCGAAGTCTTTCGCGGTACATTGAGATAACATCTGCTCCTTTTAGGGTTAGAGCTCTTGTAATAGCTCCGTATTCAACGGACAGGGGGATGTTCTTGACACGTACCTGTATCGTTTGCTCACTATCTATGCGACCAGGGTTAGTATTTAGAACGGGGATAGATTTCCACGCAGGCTTATACCCTCCGCCATCAATGTGACTTTATCATCTAAGTTGTCCAATTATATGCGCCACATACCGCGTACACGCTGTCAACCGGTTATGTGCGCTGAGTTGATATTGTGGCCTATAACTTGGTGAAGCTCTACATGTTGGAGCCATTCATGTCGCTCGGGTTTTCGATCGCCGAAAAATTAAACTTCTCTCATGAACACAGGTACGTACATGTATGTATAGAGACTTTCTAACTACCGGTAATAAAATTATAAAAATTATGTAATACTTTTCTTATGCAATGTAATAATAATTAGATGTTTGGGATGTCAGGTTCAATGATTTTGAGAAACAAATAAAAAACCTATGAGGTAGAGTCATGGTATTTGAACATCTTAATTCATCTCCATGTCCTCTCTCAGTGAGATAAGTTTAGGTCTAAACAATATCCCAAACTTGGCAGGAATGTTCCCGGGGTGGTCTTTTACCAAATTCCTTCACTTCAAAGGAAAAATCTGTAAAACTCAGGTTGCAATAGCAACCAAAAGCTTAAAAACTAGCAACATTTGAAAATCTTCTTGTCAGAAACTACTTGCTGGATTTCAAAATAGTTAACGCAGAAATGTTCCTTGCGTGGCTTTTTACCAAATTCCTTTACATTTATTAGGAATCATTAAAACATGGCCGCTAGGGTGTGTGGAAGTTTGACTGCATATGGCTCTATAGGCAACTTTGACAATCTTTTCGTCAGAAACCACCTACTAGACTTCGAAATAATTTCACAGGAATGTTCTTTGGGCGAATGTTTACCAAATTCCTTCAAATAAGTTTGATACGTTGAAAAACATGACCGCCAGGGGGTGCGGGAAATTGACTGTAAATTGACTGTAAATTGCTTTTCTGGACAACTTTGACATCAGAAACCACTTACTGGATTTCAAAAATAGCAAATAATTGACAATTAAATTCAAATGTGAACGATGTTTTCTCATGCACCTGAGTTGATTTTGCCTAAAGACGCACATCCTAATCATAAAAAAAAAAAACATTTAGCAGGTAATAAGGTGTAAAAGCGTTCACTTTTCTTGGCTGTCAAAAAGGATACACGATTCAGTTCACGTGGTACACTGTAGTCTGTTCATGGTACAGTGATTTTAATCAGTTTTACTTTGCAATTATGAACATGTATTTGAAAATATTTTGATGTCATTAAAATGCAAATAAAATGTATTCTAGGGTTTCATTGTATACAAAATGGAGATATTAAAAATAATTATAAATAATTTATTATTTTCTTCAAAATAATTGTAATTTAATTAATTGATTATGAAAAAATAAGTAATTGTAATTTAATTGAAAGGTTTCTGATTTAATTGAAATTAATTAATTACTTTTTGAAATAATTGGACCCATGTCTGGTGAGTGTCTACCAAATTCCTTTATAATTATTTTGAATCATTAAAAAACATGGCCGCCAAGGGGTGGGAAAGTATATGGCTGTGTAGGCAACTTTTACAATCTTCTCGTCAGTAACCACCTACTTGATTTCGAAATAATTTCACGGAACTGTTACTTGGGTGACTTTGACTTTGACTTTGACAATCTTTTTGTCAGAAACCACTTACTTGATTTCGAAAAACATGTTCTTTGTGTGACCGTTTACCAAATTCCTTCAAATAATTTGGGTATATAAGAAAATGGCCACCAAAGGGTGCAGAACTTTGACAATCTTCTCATCAGAAATCACCTACTGGATTTGAAAATAATTTCACAGAATTGTTCCTAGGGTGACTGTTTACCAAATTCCTTTAAACGATTTTGATTCGTTAAAAACATGGCTGCCAGGTGGTGGGGAAGTATGAACGTATATGGCTATATGTACATCTTTGACACTCTTCTCCACATAACCTACTTACTGTATTTCGAAATAATTTCATAGACATGTTCCTTGGGAGACCCGCTACCAAATTCCTTCAAATAATTTTGAATTCTTAAAAAAATGGCCACCAGGTGGTGTGGAAGTTTGACGTTATACGTCTATACTTGTAACTTTGACAATCTTCTCGTTAGAAACCACTCACTGGATTTCACAATAATTTCATTGAAATGTTTCTTGGGTGACCCTCCACCAAATTCCTTCAAATAATTTGATTTGTTAAAAAAATGGCTGCAAGGGGTGGGGAAGTTTGACCATTTATGGCTATTATGACAATCTTCTTATCAGGCCTGACATACCACATCATACCACACCATGGTGATCATTTTTGAAAATCCCTCGATCGATAACAGAATTAGGCTCTGGACAAATATTTGACATTGACCTTGAATTTTGACCTTCACCTTGGTCCTAGGGATGTGGGTCTTGCGTGCAACATACCGTCTCATGTTGTTTATCACTTCTGCCAAATTATTTGAAAATCCTTTCATGCTGGACAAAATTATGCTCAGTACAAAGTCTACGTATTTTTATTCCTTCTATTTGACCTTTAGGTGTGAACTGAACCATGGACCTTATCACATGATTCTTATTGTCGACGAATCTTCTCATGATAGTGATCATTTCTGCCAACTTATTTACTAATTCCTTCATGCATGCAAATATTATGTTCTCAACATATATTTTACCATTGAGCTGGAAGTATGACCTTGATCTTGGACCTGGTTCTTGTGCGCGCAAAACTGTCTTATAATGCTTATCACTTTTGCCTAATATTATGAAAATCCTTCCATGCTGGACGAAGATATGATCCGGCCAGTCTTAAGGATTTCTTTCTTTCTTTGACCTTTGACCTTGACATTGGACGTAGGCACCTGATTTTTGCGCGTGACACACCGTCTCACAAATATTATTTGAAAATTCATTCATGCTGGGCAAAGTTATGCTCCGGACATAGTCTTAAGGATTGATTTTTAAATCTGACCTTTGACATTTAATTGCGACCTTGACCTTATACCAAGAGATCTGGTTTTTGCGCGCGACACGCCATCTCAACATGCTTACTACGTCTGTCGTTATTTTAAAATCCATCCATGCTGGACAAAGTTATAATCCGGGAAAATATTGTTTCCGCCGCCTGTAGGCACTTATTAAAATGCATTTAAAAAACTCAATGTCGATGAGCGCTTGATTTTCCAACAATAAACTTTAGTTTACAATGTACGACTAATTTGTGCTTTAAATTACATTATTTTTGTTCGGTATAATGAAACACATATAACAGGCCTGTTGAGGGGTATAGTAAATATTGACCCCCCCCCTCCCACCCACCCCTCGAATATTAATGTAAACATCGGCCTCCGGCCTCGGTTGACATCACTCTCCTCGAGGTGCAAATTTACTATACCCCTCAACTGCCAGGGGCGTATTTAGGGCAAAATCGAACGTACGCCCGTGCTTGTACATGAAATATATCGGAAAATAATATTAAAGGAACTATTCACATATTGGCAAACAGAGAAATTCCAAAGAAAAAAAAAAATTATATATAAAGTGGCGAAAATGACACTGCTGACAAAAATATATTTGATATATTATATCGTTATATGAATAAACATCAGATGAAATAGCGAAGAGTGTAAAACGTGTTTTTAGACTAGTGGCGGAAGCCAACGGTCTTTTGAGAGGGTAATTTCCAGAACAGGTATCACGGGGAACTACTTTTTTTTGCAGGCTACGAGTCAGTAAACCGAAACCTGTACGGGTCCTTTTTCTCAACAGTCGCACCTTCCTACCTGTTTTATTATCTTACAATTATTTAAGGGAATGATGTCATATGTGTCATAATGTATATATCATGTTATTTATAACAATTGCATATTTTTTAAATGTCAATTTATTAAAAAATGTTACTTCAAACTAATGACACCCCTATTTTCGCTATGTGCATGTTGTGTGTAACCGAAATATTCACCTTAGTGCCCTGGAATAAGACCACAAAATAATGAGCTACATATGTTATTTTTTACACTAACTACTACGCTTCATCCGCTATTCTGCATGGCCCGTTGCAGGTTGACTTATCGACTGGCATGTATATAATTCCGTCTGCATTGTGCAACTAGCTTGAACAAAATATTTGTTTGTTTCATAAAATATATTTGTATTATGATGTCGTATACTATAGAATAGGACGCTACATTATCAAGTTTAAAAGTGGGAAATTACACTTACATTCAATGAAATGATTCCATTTTAGCAAAAATGCACTCATAAATCACATGTTTTTAGTTTCTTTTGTCGCCAACAGTCTTTCTACGTTATCAGCGTTTAAGTTTGATTAAGCAATCGAAGTCCCTTATGTGCACTTTGCAAGAAACAACTTCAAATTAAATCACTTTACGGATCTATATGAAACTTTATCATCACGAACTATATTTAAAAATATATTCGGCGTCTGTGATCATTTTTATCCGTCGTATATTTGACTCGATCAGTAGGTCACACGATACTCTCGTACTAAATTCATGCTCTATTCCTCCCAACACATCATCATATAAATTTACGTTACCTGTTTGTTGGTTTAGCAAATGAAAATCAAAACTAGCTCTCTCCTGTTTCCTTTATACAAAAGGTGCCGCATGATCAGTAAAGTTATTTAAATTAAATTTCCATTTTTATGAACCTTAAAATAATGCATTTGGAACGAAAACATACTAAATCAGCATCATACACCAAAACATACATAAAATTTACATCATATAATTTGTACATTAAGAATTTGAGTTTTACTTTGTGATTATATCAGTAAAGTAATTTTAAATGTTATTTACATGAGCAATACATTTGCCGTTTTGCAACGATGAATACATTTAATTCGTTTTCGAGCTAAATAGGCGGATTTAGAGGAGGGCTGAAGCGGCGTACGACCCCTCTAAAATTGTCCAAAACTAGGTTTTTAAACCGAACAATAACTGAAACATGTGCATTTCGTTACAATTACATGTTCTTTTCAATCAAATTATGTCAAATATAGTTTCTGTTTTGTGGTAGTTTGGTTACATTGTTCCGTTTGGCGATATTGCGTCGTTCCGATACATGTATCTTATCATGTAAGAGACAACAGCAGTTAATTTATTGTCATGTATTTAATATTTCCGCCCCTCTAACTCACAATAATGATACCGCGCCTGATATTATATTTGAAATATGGTAATATAACAGGAGGTGTTTGTTCTGTACCAGATTAAAACCATTTAAGACAAGGCGGATTTTCAATCATCAAGCCACATACTAAAGTTTTCACCAAGGAGCTCTGTGAATGAGGCGTGTCGTGGGAAACCCGGGCTGCATGCATGTGCGTAAAGTGTCGTCTAGGATCAGCCTGTACAGTCTTTTCTATATATAAATCCAATGTAGGCGGAAAGTGAAGTCCTGGATGAGCCTGTGCAGGCTGATCCCGGACGACACTTAACGCAAATGCATTATGCCCGGTTTTCCCGCGACACGCCTCGAATATGATAAATCAAGTTTCAGAGAAAACATGTCGGACAACTTACTTATTACCATAATTTATTTACAAAAACTCATATCTTCAAGGTAAGTTTAAACATTTAAAATATCGCACAAGATACATTTATATTTTGTACGTATAAGGCGCTGCTACAATCGATTCCTAATGGCAATTATTTGGCCAAATTAGTATGCATTTGGTTAAGAATGTACAAAAAATCAGCAAAGTTGGCAATATTTTATGTAAAAAAGTACTGATCAATTCATGTTTTTGCAATTATTAATGTACGACCTTACGTATCAGCCATTCTTCTTTGTATATCTGCTTCATGCGTTGTTTAAATGCACCAAACACGCGTTATATTGTTATTTCCGTGGGACAATATAATGTAAAATTGATAAAGCCCTAACTTTTTGGTGATAAAGTCCAAACTATTTTTTAAAACTGAATGGATAATAACCAAACTTGTACAAGAGTGCTTTATGTAAATGCAATAAATGTATACATTTAAACCATTTTGAGCGAGATTTTAACATTGTTGACCACACAAGTTCACTAAAGCATAGTGCAGCAATGTTCTGAAGGTAAACATTATTAAGGTTCTTACCACAGTAATACTTTACTGCTGAAGAAATTTTCAAAGGGACTGCCAATATAAAAACTTAAAAAAGTGCGGGACCAGAACTGATCTTAAATGAATTTATAATACATGGCAGAGATGAACTTCCTCCGTATTTGCTTAAATTGTTTAACAAAATATTATGTCTTGGATATTTTCCAGATTAATGGACCGAATGTCTTATTGTACCTTATGTATTTACATAAGAAAGGAGATTTAAATGACCCAAATAGTTTTAGAGTGATAACTATGTTAAGTGTCATAGGTAAATTGTTTACAAATTTGATTAAAAATAGGCAATCAACTGGGCTGAAAATTACAATGTTTTGCTGGAAGCACAAGCTGAATGTCGAGCGAAAATGGGAACAACAGATGACGCATTTGCCCTTCACCGTCCGCATACATACGTAGGAAGCATTTCAACATGCCTATATCAATACCACTTGCACCTTTCGAGTACAATATATCCTCCATGTCATTGATATACAAAGAAAAAAGAATCGGGAATAGAACACTCGCCTTGTCTTAGACCTAAATGACTCCCAAATGCAGTTCCGATATCATTATGATGTCTTACTTTTGTGTACACATGAGTATACATTGCCTTTATAACTCTAAAACGTCGTCCTCGAATACCGAGTCTGTATATTCTGTACCAACAATATCCCTTACAATGTAATCAAATGCTCTTGTAATGTTAATAAAACAACAATAAAATTGCTTATTTCAATTTAAAATATGTTATTAAATGGTGAAGGACAAATAGGTGTCCAAATCAGCACACATAATGACTTTATATTATCGGAGACAGGGATACTTTACTTTTTAACTATGAGTAAAATGAATATGTTGAAGTACTGGTTTAAGGTGATCTGTGATCCAGAATATAAATTCATTAAAATGATATGAAAATTATTCTAGACGATATTGAAAGTAATCCCCTAAAAACCAACTGGGCAAGTCAAGTAAAATGTATTCTAAGTTCATTGGGATTCTATCATGTCTGCTTGGCACAAGGTGTTGTAATCTCAATGGTTTCTTTTCTTTGTTTAAGCAACAAATTACTGACAAGGTGTAGAAGGACGCATAAATGGCTATTCAAGGGCATTATTTCATAGAAATATATTCTGTTTTGAACTTCAATTTTACCTTAAATGGGTTAACATCGAGAAGGGAAGGTGGAATAATACCGATATTAGTTATATAGTGTTTGCCCAGTTTGCCCTGTTCTCCAAGATAAATATCACTTTTTAATGTAACATCTACTAACAAACAAGACAAATATACAATACATATATCAGTGTATTATAGACGTCACCCTAGCATGTTAAAAGCCACAGAGTTATTTTCCTCATAGAATCAAAATACTATCAAGTTACTAGCTGTTTATGCATGTAGAGCTATTGAAATGACAAATACTGTCAGTACATGATGATTAATGCTATTTTATTAAGTTACATGCATATTAATTTAATGTTTAACTTAGATATAATTTTTGCAAAGCATGAGAATACAGTACCGATAACTTTCACGTATTACTTAAGTATAAATTATTTTTGTAAAACATGAGAATACAGTACAGATAACTTTCACGTATTACTTAAGTATAAATTATTTGTGTAAAACATGAGAATACAGTACAGATAACTTTCACGTATTACTTAAGTATAAATTATTTGTGTAAAACATGAGAATACAGTACCGATAACTTTCACGTATTACTTAAGTATAAATTATTTTTGTAAAACATGAGAATACAGTACAGATCACTGTTATGTATACCTACGATAAAAAAATATGTGTGTAAAGCATGAGAATACATTACTAATTACTTTTATGTATTACTAAGATATAATTAAGACAAATGTTCTGACCAAGTTTCATGAAGATTTCTAGAGTGTTAACAAGCTTTTTCTTCAATTTGGCCCAGAGACCCAGATCATGTTTATAAAGCATGATAATGCAGTACAGATTACTTGTGTATATTACTTAGATACAAATAGTTTTTGTAAAGCACGATTATACAGTACAGAATACTTCTTTAAGCATGATAATATTATTTGTTCCTATTTTAATAATTGTTTTTCAGGACGATCACGGGCCATGTTGGCCTTATTCGTTTTTTGTATATGCTACATGGTAAAATTTTTGAATAAACTATATTTTTCTTCTATTACATATAATAAAAATATATATATGTAATGAAAATCTGTAATGAAAAATAGCACAAAACAAACATTCCTTAGCAAAAAATAATCATTTTATCGCGCAGTTTGAGCTTTATCCAGTTTCAGTTTGGACTTTATTTACACAATTTCTTCAAACAGTTCGGCTTTATCCATAAATGAGCATACCATTCCAACATAAAATTGATTTTAACCCAGAAACCACTACGGTATCAACTAATAAACGTGTGAATGCCCTTCTAGATAGATTTTATCATTACTCTGTAACGATTTAGTTCACCAATTTGTCGATTTAGATGCCAAAAATTAAATAAATTCATACATTTAAAAAAAATATATTTTGTATTTCCCCTAGAAAAAATTGTTTCCCAGGAAAACGTAGATTTCTGGCAATAAACGTAATACATAATAGCGTTGGACATTATTTTATACATGTGTGCAATAATTTTGTATATATACTGACTAAAATCGCCGAAAAATTCAAAATATGTACCGACCTGTCTATTGCGGACGATATGTTTTCTTTGAAATTTGATTTATCATCTGCAAATTGGTTTACCGAACGTACAAGGGGTGATATATATCGCGTTAAGTAGGGGCATAGTACCGTAGATACCTGAATTGTTAATTGGCACTAACAGGCATAGCAAAAGATTTCAAATGCAATCGGTATCAGTATCCTCTAATTTCATTGCGTGTTTCAAGATTTGAGATAAATGCAATTTCACAGCTTTGCTATCGCGTACCTAAAACGACATGAAAACAACAACTGTGAATACATTAAGCAGAATTTATTGGTAAGTAATTAAGACTGGTTAAGACAGGTTCCTTAATATGATAATTTCAACAGTATATTTAATATACGATATCACTACCGGTATTCACCATCGGGTAAACCCATTATTTATGGCACATGGCTCTTTACACAATGACGCTAATGTAACGGTCCACCGCCTCAAAATGCAAACAAAACGATTTGGAAAAGTAAAATAATAACGTTTTTGGTAACTTTTTATCGTAAACTTTATCTGTATGCGATATCTGCTGATGCCGCTGGAGTAAATCAGCATGTATATTAATTAGTGTATACATATTCCGTTCGTAACAAGGGTTTTCGAACATAGACATTATAAAATGTCTTTCGTAAATAAGAAACAGTTTTCAGTTGAATAAAGGTCATTTACGTTCATTAAAACTGAAGCCAATTTAAGATGTATTGAATTTAATTGAATTAAATTCTATGGACTGCGGCTTTAACATCATCTGTTCCGTTTTATTAGGCAAGAGATCAACTGTACAATATGCACAACACAACACAACACACAACATACAATGATTACAGCCAATAATAATAATAATAATAATAATAATAATAATAATAATAATAATAATCCAACAAACCTTGCATTTCTGGAGTTAAAGTCGTCCACAACGGACTCAGAGTGACATCCTGAGCACTGCGCACGTAGAACAGGCTTTGGCTTTGTAATGTTCCTCTCCAGTAAAATAAAAGAAGCATTAACAACACTGTTGCGAAAACTAAAAGTTTGAATAATTTTAAAATATTTCTCATTGTAGACACATACTATTTCATACTAGTATGTTCTGTGTTTAAGTCTTTCAGTTGCACAATATTACACAAATAGAGAATGCAGTCATTGAAGGAGTTTCGAATCACTGGTAGTTCCGACTCACTTCAAGATTTATAGTTCTGAAAATGAATACCACCCTCCCATTTCCATTTTTATTAACAGGTGTTTAAACAGCAATACATTAGCAGTAAATAACCAACATTTCAACTCTGTATACTGATCAATGAACCGAAACGGGCCGTTATGGTTACTACATGTTGAAAAATCTACATGAACACCGGCTGCACAAACTAGGCTACGGTTTATTCATTAAAACATCGGAAATGCCCGGTAAATGGGCACATTTATTGTATCAATTGGTAAATAAGTGTATATTCTTTGTAATGTACACATAAGAAACCCCTGCGTTCCACATTACTGCAGAAAACAACGGTAATATCAACACATGTGATATTGAGGTGTTCCGGGTCACGACACTTCTCATTTTGAAAATTTAAATAAACTCCACTGAAGCGGTATATGGAAACAAATTAAATGTATTCATTGTTGCAAAACGGTTGCGTTGCTTAATAACATGAAAATTGTATCTAGGGTTAACGTACAATTTATTTGATGTAAATATTATGTATGTTTTCGTTCCAGATGGGTCGATTTATTGCTCTTTCAAATCTTAATTTAACTTTAATAGGCATTACTGATCATACAACACATTTTGTGTACTTTTAAGAAACAGGAGAGAACCAGTTTACACTGAATTTTCTACATAAATAAGTTTTAATGTGATACATGTTTAACTTAGCTGGTTTTTCTCTTATACTTCACTTATATGCCACAGTACTGATTAGATCAAAACGGCACACAGTACTCACATACTAAATCATACTCTACTCCTCATAACAGATCATTATATAGTTTAATTTTAATTATACCTCTACGCCCTCAATTTAGACTATCCCTCTGGTGAGAGATTTGTCTTAGATACAATTGAGATTATAGAATCGCTGTGTCTATTGTGTACAAATAAAAAAGAAAACACTAAAATGTAAAAAGTGTGTTCATTAACATCGTTGCAAAACATAAAATGTATTGCTTTTTAACATGTCAAATTCATGTCAAATCATTTCAATAGCGTTGCGCATATACGAACGCTCTCATTTTGTGCGAACTGTCATTAGCTTGTTGAATTTGCCATCAATATCCCAAACCTGTTACGAATTCGTCTGTTATATTGTTGGAATATTGCACCATTCATTTATGACTAGTGTAGTGGGAATTTATCATAAAAGAGCCGATGGAATGTTACGATTTATTCATTCGGGACTACTGGCGGGAAACTTTCACAACATTTGATTGGATATTCAGGAAGGTAAAAAATGATGGTTATCAGTTTTATTACCGAGCAATCTCAGCGGAAGACAGTAGATTAATTTTTTGAAGAGAAATAACAATGGCGTTAAACAAAAATCAACTTAAACGTTAAAACAAACACAATGCTAAATATATAATATATTTAACATTATTATGAATGCAACTACGGTGTTACAAGCTTTTCAACCATATAAGCAAAGGTGTTGTGCGATAATGTTTGGTAATGTTTTAAAATGCTTAAAGCCGCAGTTACACATTCCCGATTTTTCCTGCCGTTCTTGAGCCGACAGCGTCCCAAATCAAATGTGTCAAATGTCGGGACAATATTCCGAGAATCGGGGATAGAAATTCATTTTTTTATATAAAAATATCGAATATGGCCCGACAGCGTCCCGATTTATCAAAATATCGACAGAGTCCCGACAGCGTCCCGATTCTACCGAATGCGATTCTACATAGTCCCGACAGAGTTCCGACAGCATCTCGACATTCCCGACCTTTTTATTATTATTATCATAGCGCTGTCGGGACGCTGTCAGGGCCATAATCGGGAAGCATTCATGGTGGACATGTCCAAGTTCGGTTCATGAATGACAAACACACATAAACACGCACAAAACTCACGCTATACACCAAACGTGATATATGTATATATATATATATTTTATGCAATATCATCTCCGTTCCACCGGATATTGTACCGACAAAGTCCCGACAACGTCCAGACACCGTCCCGACTTTGATCCGATACAGCCGAATCTATCCCGAAAGTGTCTCGACTGTACAATGATTCCCACTGACGATCAGATCAACTCGATGTACCCCGATCACCTACATCCGCCGACTTTTGTCGATCACAAGCTAAATGAAGCGTTACCACCATTTCCTCTCGACCGCTACTTGATAGTACACGACAGCACACGATTTCTACACCACCAGTCCAGACTCAATACGACTTCGTCTCGACAATAAGTCCAACCACTTCCCGACTAGGCCGACTCGTACACGATTGCTACACGATTTAGAAAATTGTGTGTAAAATGCCAAATAATTCAATCAGCCTTCAGTATTTCGGTGAAATCATGAATGCTTCATTCTTTATACGGGATTACTATGAATAGATTCTACCAACCGGCGTCACAACTGAGCATTGGCAATACGTCGCCCAACTCTTCAACAACTTTGATCTCAAACCCATGATTGAAGAAAACACCCTCGGTCTGCCAGACGTCGATAAACAGGCAATAATTTGTCATTGAAAACGATACATTTCCACTAAAAACCTGGATGATGAAGCCGTATTCAATGCGAAATCTGACAGCTGAAGAGCGTATATTCAATTATCGGTAAGCAGTTGGAACAAATAAATAAAACTAACACATTGAGGATGTTATTAATTTGTAAATTAATTATTTAACTTAAGGCTATTGTCTACCTTTCATAAAACAATAAAATTCAGGTTGATTTACAATAATTAACATTAACATGTGCAGAAAATATAAAGATGCTTTACTTATTTCATTCATTAATCATTCAGACTCTCTCGTGCGAGACGAGTGGGGTACAACGCCTTTGGAATTCTTGCACTGCGCACCCAATGCTTGCTTATGAATGAAATAATGAAATCCAGAAGTAAATTTAGATGTATTGTTGTTTTTTTAATAGCAATTAGAGTTATATTTGACATTGAGATAGTTCAGAGTATGCATGTTAATTTATAGCAGAAAACATACTTTCAATTACTGTTTAATTAAAGATAAGAATTATGCCTTAATATTGTGATCGAAAACAAAAACGTCAACATAATGCCCGAAATTAAAGAAAGAAACAAAGGATAAAATAAACAGTTGTTTAATACGCGTAGCAATAATTCCTTTATTAAATTAAGACAAACAAGCTAGAATAACTGAAATTACAAAGTTCTGATAATGTAACCATTAAAATGTATAACTTTAAATGATTTAACTTTAAGTTTGTATATTAATTTAAGCATAATATATCAAATAAAAATGGGATCATGCAGGGACTATATGGGTCGTTGGTATAATCAGCTGATAACGATCATTTTATATGGGTGCTGCCCTAATTGTTTTTAAAATTATATTGTTGAGTCCTAAGTGCCAAAGTGTGGATGTTTTGACAAGGGTGCGCAAACTTGTCTGAAAAGGGGCTCTATAACTGGTCTCCACGGATAGGCAAAGGTGACAAATGGGGCTACTAAATAATTTGCCAATGCAATCCCCAATATGTCATAGATGCCATTTCATAATGGAAAATTGTCGTAATTTTCCGTCATCAGTTCTAATGTATTGTCAAACAGAGCTTGTGGTATCACAAAATGTAGTGAACATCAACAGTGATAATAATAATAATAATAATAACAATAATAATAATAATAATATTTTATTATTATTAGTATTATTATTATTATTATTATTATTATTAGTAGTAGTAGTAGTAGTAGTAGTAGTAGTAGTAGTAGTAGTAGAAGTAGTTGTTGTTGTTGTTGTTGCTGTTGTGATTGTAGCAGTTTGTTGTTACTATTAAAGACTATGAAATAATTGTTAACCTTAATTTATGCCCGCCCGCCATACGGCATACGCAATCTAATCACCGAATTTTTTTCTTCGAAACATTCGGTTATTAAAAACAGAAGTGTGTCGCTTTATCTCTTGTATACTGATATACTCTTGCCAAAACACTGCGTTAACAGGACAGCCAAATTAAATTGTTGAGGTTATGAAAGCGTATGTTTCTATCACCGATTGAACCTTACATAAGGCAGTATCGATCATCAGATAAAATCCACAGCCGCCGAAAATTTTCGGAAGATTTCCGATTAGTACCGAACAGCTGATTTTATCAGCTTGACTATCTGGCTTAAGAAAAAAGGCAAGATTGTTCAGTATGGAAGATAAATGCTTATCTACAATCACTCTGGTTGAGCATTTAGACCATGAATAAAATTTTAATTGTCAAATTTAAATGACATTTCAATACTACTAAATATTTTAACTTGAGTCTTCTTTTACTTCAGCTGCTGATGAAACTCCTGGCTTCGAGTGGCAAACTGGATGGACAAAATATATACTATGCCCTGTAGCGCGGTGTGACTGGATTCATGTTTGAGACAAGGAACCGATGAATTTTGTGCAGATCATCCTTGGAAATTGTCGGTTTACGCTAAATAAGCCAACTTGAGCCTACTTCGAGGAACGTTTTGAGCTTGGCATCTAGCATGTCATTTACGTACTAACTAGAAAATGGGAAGTTTTACTATGTCAAACGGGACATTCGGCTCTAAGAGGTGAAGATTTAATGCAGCTCGCACATTTTGTCAATGTGTTCGTGTGGCATTCTTTTGCAAGCTCCACATGATGAACCTGCTTCAATGTTTGCTTTGTTTTTGGGAGGCTTCCGTGTGTAAAAAGGACGTCTGTTATTTGACTGAAATGTATGGTTTCTTTCTCCTAATCTGTAAAAGTGTGCATTATGTGTGTGTTTGTGAAATTTTGAATTATTTATACTCTTTCGATAATATTTATATCCGCAAATTATTTTTTTAATGTTTTGATTGATTTTGTTTATTATGTATTGTTATGTTTCAACATTTTAGTATATTCTTTGAAGTAGTTGTGCATCATTTGAAGGCTGTTGTTCCAAAAACAATGTTTTATAAATTAACAGTTTATTGATAATGGTAAAATGTTTAACCTTGAAAAAAGTTAGGCCCCATTTCATGGTGTTGTTTTTCTTGCATACTGCTCATCAAATAGGCAAACAGATTAATTGGGAAAAAAATAAACAAAAACATACATTTCAAATGTTTGTACTTTATTTATTCTTTCTTTGACAATGCAATTTAAAAATGTGAATATATCTGTTTAACTGTATTTCAATGTATTCATTGTTTGTCGGTAATGCATGTAAACAACAATATAAAGTAGTCCGTCAAATGGCTTAACTCATGAATATTAATGAAGACAACCGGCTTCATTGAAAATAAACGCACTTACCATGATGCATGTAAGTCAATCAGAGCACTGTAAACCGATACAATCGCAATAAATTGTAATTATATAAAGGTGGTAGAACGACTTAACGATCCAACAATTATATAATTATGATAATAACAATTTTTTACACAATTAAAATAAATTACATATCTACTTAACTTAAATGTTTCAACAATATTCATCGCTCACTCTTTTAGGAAGAAAAATACGCAGACTGTTGCACGATAAAAGGCATGATACGTAACTGTATCTTTATTGGATCTAATGAAAGTGATTCCTTGTTTTTGGTATTTATTTGTATAAGACACAGCTGCGAATGAAGCTGCTTTATAGGAATTTAAGTAATATTGTGCAGCCGAAAAAGTTACTGACATTACAGTGGATCCATCGATAAGGCCATACCAATTTGATTTTATGTTTAGCGTCCTCGGCCTGGTAGGTTTTCGGATGCCTGAACGAAAATAAAATTTTGACAATGTGAAGAATATGGTTAGAAAGCGTAAAATATTTGGAAAAAATAACAAAAAAATACTTCTAGGTGATTTTACTAGTATTTGTAAAACATAGCGTGCAAGTGAATTTACACAGTAAAAATACTGTGTTACAGTAGGTTCCCAATATGAAGATGATATATAACAGTTTTGCAAGTTAACTTGTTGTTTTGGCTTGTAGCACTGTCATTAGTAAGTTGAAAGAAAAATGTTATTATCGACTTGTTGTTTGTTTTTTCTGCCTGGTTGTTAGGTTTGAAAAATCATAGAATCAAATTTGTATGGCCTTAGTGTAAACATTCGTAAACGAATGGGATTTCAAGGCCCGAGTGGGCAATGTTGACAAGGTGATAAAGATCAGCCGAAGTGCACTTTTCTGCATTTATCCACCAGTAAGCATAGTATTACCAGACTATCTAAATGAGGCGTCTTACAAATAATATAAAGAATCTACATTTTACTTTATGCTATAATGATAATAAAACATGTACAACAATACAAGGGGAACATTGATTTTCATTCAATAACGTTTCCGATTCCGATTGTTATATCCGGCTAGCGGATCGGTATTCGGATATCCGGATATCTCCATACTCGTAAGCATCCGTAAAAAAAAAATGAGGCGTGTCGTGCGAAAACCGGGCTTAATGCACGTGCGTTAAGTGTCGTCCCGGATCAGTCTGTTTCAAGGAAATATCTTCTAAACATAAAGCCACTGTAGGCGGAAAGTGCTGTCCTGGATTAGCCTGTGCGGACTGCACAGGATAATCCGAGACTACACTTAAAGCCCATGCATTAAGCTCGGTTTTCCCACGACACGCCTTATTGAAGTCATCATGCTCACAAGATAGGTCTTATATGGTTAACATGTATGCACAATATGTGAAAAGTACTCAAATTTGGAAATGGAACTACATCATTAGTTTCACAGTTTCACCAAAATGTGCACATAGTTTTTTGTTGAATTAGAGAACACCAACGTATAATTCAGCGAATTCAGCCCGTCTGTTGCAAATCTCTTGCTTGCTCCTAACAGAAGTTTATTCCTTTGAAACAAAATAAAAATTAGATGAGATAAACTGACATAGTACGAAACAATAATTGTGAGATCAAACATTTTCAACAACTCGAATTCGTAATAACGTATTTAAGAATTAATAAGCTGTAATGCTTAAAAAAATACGTATGTAGCAATTTCAAGTGCAATTCAATTTATATAAAAATGATATTTTTTACCCACCTCGATGGCGATGGTTGTTCTTTTTCGTGCCGTATCATTTTATATCTCCCGACTGTTACGGACGGTCGTATTATTTTAAAGCCATGTTTGCGAATTCTGTTTCAAACAAAACAAAACACTAAGTACATAATTATAACACCTTTAACTCTAATCCAAATGCAGATATATCCGAATAATTTTTTTTTTAATTCGGCAATAATCTTAAAGTAGTTTAAATCTATACGATAGTTAACCTGATACTTCCGTATAAAAACAGCTCAATAAAACTCCAGTCTTAAGTCATATCTGCGAGTTATTTCCGTACCTTTCTGCCATGTCGTCATCCTCTCCTCCCCATCCGAAGTAGAGGTTGGAGAACCCATTCACGTGCTGGAAGACGGATTTATTCATGGCAAGGACTCCTCCTACTAAGGTGGCATATGGTAACCTAAAATATATATCATAAGACAACCTATGCTGATTTACTAGATGTCCAAGGCCCTCCTCCAGGGCGTGTATTCACCAACTATTCTGAGACAAAAGTCTAAGAAAAATTAAGAATATTCTTCAAACTGTTTTGTTGTAAGAGTGCTGTAAATCTGAGTATTACTTGGTATTCAGCAACTCTAATCACAACATTCTTTATTTAGAACGATTGTTAAATGGCATAAGCAACATTGGTATCCAGGATATTTGCGATCACAAAAGTATTTTACTTGAGTCTAAGTCTGTTCTTTAGTCTTAAGTCTAAGAATGGGTTGTTGAATACGGGCCCTGGTCTCTATCGATGTTGTTAATGAACAGTTGAACTTTGTTATCTCGAAGTTAGTTAAGTCGAAGTTCCGGATATGTCAAAGTGTAAAACAATCCCTTTCTTCATTCTTATACCATTGAAGTTGAATACGGTTATCTCGAATTTTAACTCAAAAGGTCGGTGATATTGAAGTGAATTTCTATCCAAAACTTGAATTATTATTGCTTCGTATTCAACTCGAAGAGTAGACGATCGCAAGACGTATTCGGCATGGTCCAAGTTGTTTTCACAGATGTTAGTGCTGACACCTTTGTGTTTTAACGAAGATAATGATTATTGGTTCACAGTTTAATACAGGTTGATAATATCACAATAACGCGATTTTGTTTTAAATTTGATCCCAACTTTTTTAAAATATATTTGGATAAATATATATTTGGATAAGTCTATATGTGGATAAGTCTATATTTGGATAAGACTATATTTGGATAAGTCTACATTTGTGACATATGTCCTGATACATAAATATGATACTTGTTGACAGACTGTAGCAGTTATAACAGTTTCATTAAACGTATTGACTGCAAAACACCTGCAGAATCTTTGCTGTTCATCCCAAATACCCAATCAAGAAAAGCATAGACCATTTTGAGACTCGCTGTGTTTCTTTATCTATTTTTTCTGTTAATTATATGTGAGATATCCTTAACAAAATCGTTTATGTTATTAACTCTTCTAAGGCATGTACCTGGTATAAAGAAGCTGGTTTCGATGTAAAATCTGGTTCGGTACATTTCACTTGTTTAATACAAGTACTGGTGTTTTTATCAACACAAAAATATCAATTACTCCCGTTTTGTGAAAGTCTTAAGAGTTTATTCTGTACGCTGGACATGTACAATATTGCAAATGTACGCAATGGTTTACTAGTTGATAACAAGGCATTTCAACACCGTGACAACAAACAGTATGACTGCAATATAAAATTGTATTTTATTTACAAAAGTTAATAAAAAAATAAATATTGGAATAAAGAAAAGTGAAACTAGAGCTATAACTAAAGGTTATTAATACCGCCACCTATTGCTTTGACACAGATTAAGAGTTTTGGAGTCGTGGTGCTTTGATTCAGAACAGTGTTTTGACTGACATAATGACTTGCATTAAAGAAAAAATGGGCTTGAAATGAAAGAGTACATTATATGCCCTGGCAACTATTTTGACCTTTCACTTTGAAGATTGAGCTTGAACTTTCAGCTGCAGACCTGGTCCTTGCGTATTTGTTATAATGATAATCGCTTCAGACAAAAATCATTTAATGTTGAACAAATCTTTGCTTCCTACAAAGACTTCAATCTTATAATTTACATTTAAGTGTAACCTTTGATTCTCAGAGTTACATTTAAGTGTAACCTTTGATTCTCAGACCTTTTTTCTTGTCTGGGACACATCCTTTCATGACAGTAGGCTGTTTGTTCCAAGTTACAGAAGAATACCTCTTTGTAGGTACAATACATGGCCCGAAACAAATAAATATTTCATATATGTGACCTTGACCTTGAAGCTACAGACCTGATTCTTGTACGCTGCACACAATCTCACAATGACATAATTTCTACCAGGTCATTTGGAAATCCCTCCATTTCAGAAAATATTATGCTCGTGGCAAATATTTCACTTTTGACCTTGAACTGTGACATTGACTTTGACCAGCGTGTGTCATGTACGCGACACATCATAAGGTTATGTGGAATAATAATGGGAAATACAATGTAATATTAAAAAAATCCCTCCAGGCATTTAGAGTTGTGGTGTGAAAACAAAATAAAAATAATTTGCTTTTCACCTTCAATGTTGACCTTGACCTTTGACAGGCAAGCATGGGTCACATATGTCACACATTATTTGGTCATGATGAATATAAATGTCCAGTAATAGTAAAATCCTTTCAGACATTTAAAAGTTATGAAGAGATAAGATAATACAATTTTTGTGACCTTGAATTGTGACCTTGATCTTTGTTATACAAGTGTAGGTTATGTACGCGACATATCCTCTAGTGGTCGTAAGAAATAATAATCTGAAGTAATATTAAAATGCTTCCAGGCATTAAGAAGTTATTGAGCAGAAACTAAATACAAGTATTTGACCTTTGACTTGAATTGTGAACTCGACCTTTAATGGACAAATATGGGTCATGTGCGCGATACGTTGTCTGGTCGTGGGAAATGATAATCTGAGATAATATTAAAATCCTTCTATGCATTACCAAGTAATGGAGCGGAAACAAAATACACGTATTTTACATGTATCTGATTTTTGACCTTGAATTGTGACCTTGACTTTTGAAGGACAAGCATGGGTCATTTATGCAACAAATCGTTGGTCATGAGGAATAATTAAATTAAGTTATATTAAAATCCTTTCAGGGATTATGAAGTTATGGAGCCGAAACAAAATACAAGTATGTGACCTTTGTCCGTGAAATGTGACCTTGAAATATGACGGACAAGCATAGGTCATGTTGCTAACACATTGTCTGGTCATAGGAACTATGTATTTGAAGTTATATTAAAATCATTTCACGCATTACGAACTTATGGAGCTGAAACACCGACACATCGTCTATTCGTGGAAAATAATAATCTGAAGTTATATTAAAATCATTCTAGGCATTACGTAGTTATGATGCGGAAACAAACTACAAGTATTTTGGCACTATTTGGCATTTGAACTTAAAGTGTGACCTTGACGTTTGAACGACAAGCATGAGTCATGTACGCGACACATCGTCTGGCCATGGGAAATAAGTATCAGAAGTTATATTTATAATCCTTCTAGGCATTAAGGGGTTATGGAGCAGAAACAAAATACAAGTGTTTGACTTTTGACCTTAAATTGTGACCTTGACCTTAGACGGACAAGCATGGGTCATATACGCGACACACTGTCTGGCCATAGGGAATAACAATCAGAAGTTATATTAAAATCTTTCCAGGCATTACAAAGTTATGGAGCGGAAACAAAATACAAGTATTTTACCGGTATTTGAAGTTCGACCTTGAATTGTGACCTTGATCTTTAAAGGACACGTATAGGTCACATCGTCTGGTCATGGGAAATCATAATCTGAAGTTATATTAAAATTATTCCAGGCATTACGAAGTTATGGAGCGGTAACACAATACAAGTATTTGACCTTTGACGTTTAATTGTACCCTGTCCTTTGACGGGCACACATGGTTCATGTACGCGACACTTTGTATTGTCATGGGGAATAATAATCTGAAGTTTAATTTTGAATTCATTCCAGGCATAACGAAGTTATGAAGCGGAAACGAAATATTGGACGGACGTACGATTCCTATATAGCCCCCACTATTTCAAAAAATGGGGGTATAACACCCTATAACTAAAGTATCCACAGCTACGGACATGTGCTTGGGTTGGTCTTTACATTGGTAAATGTTTTTTTCATTTTCTGGAATGGAGACAACATCGTGGAAAATGAAGCAGTCAAAGTCTCCGTACTTGGAGGACTCGTCGTAGCAGACGTTGAACAGCTTTGCTCAATTGAACTTGCCACTGGAGTCCTTTTTATACAGTAAGCAAATTTTGCTTCATGTGTCTTCTAACAAATTTATCTATCTCATAACTACCTGTAATTAAATGTGTCCACAGCAACAGACATGTGCTCTGGATGGTCTTGACACTTGTATTCAATACTTGGGTTTTCTGGAATGAGGTCAACATCGTGGAAGATGAAGCAGTCAAAGTCTCCGTACTTGGAGGACTCGTTGTAGCCGACGTTGAACAGCTTTGCTCGATTGAACGATCCAGTGGAATCCTTGATAAATACAAAGCGTATATACA
Organism: Congeria kusceri; assembly: GCA_027627225.1. Lineage (NCBI taxonomy): Eukaryota > Metazoa > Mollusca > Bivalvia > Myida > Dreissenidae > Congeria > Congeria kusceri. Next base: position 54,410,729 of record CM051035.1, on the reverse strand, counting down.
ATCAGATGTACTCTCACACGTCATACACCAACATTCAAATAAACAAGCACGAGATGAAAGCGGTATCGACGATTCAAAGTTCAGTTGTAATGCAAAGTTCAAATGACAATAACGTTTGATTTCTACACTTTAACGAGTACTCTGAGGCATTTAAACGGTATCATTTTCAAAAATTACAACATAACCATTAACAAGTGTTGGCCACATGTTATCTTTTTGTTTGGGGGGAGGGGGGTGCGGAAATTGATTGTTAATTTTTAAAGTAGTCAACCACAAAAGAGCACGTGCAATTTGGATGCGGTTTTTCATGCACTAAAAAGAAGTGGTTTAGCAAAAAATTTGAAAGTCAGGGGCTTGAATTACAAGAGGAAAAACAGGACAGTCATTGATGCCATTGTGAGGAAACTCTAATAAAACACGTATACTAATATATGATATTACTTAAAAAGTTTGAAAAAAAAAAATTGTTAGCAAAATGGCTACTGTTTATTTTATTGTAAGTATACGAAAATGCTTTGTTGGAACAAAATTAAGATGACCGACCAACGATTAATTCAAATTACTTGAAAATCCTTTTTATCTAATTTCAACACACTTACCTGTTCTACAAGAAACATTCTAAAATTGACACCCTGTTTTGCAAGGAAAGGAAACATGTTTTCTATAAATTTTGGCAACTGGGTTGTCCGGTTTCGGTAGGGAACCAAAAGCGCTACTCTCTGCCTGAAGTGAGTTGTGTGCAGGACCAGATGCTGGGTCTCTGTAATAATATAAACGGTTGATTGAAAATGCTAATGAAAGCAATTTTGGATTACATACATGTTAGTGTTCGCAATAATATATTTATTGATTATCATATGTGCATGCAAAGAAGGTAATCGATGTCATAGCTTCACACCTATGAAATACTCGACTGAATGACGAACACATCTAAAGACCTGTGTATTGCTCGATTTATTGATGAGCATGACTACAGTTCGACATATTGACGCTTGACCTATGCAATACTCGATGTTTTGTTTTAATAATCGATGTATTGATGAATAAAACTATAGCCGAAACCAAACAACACGTAAAATGCAAAAGCAAAATTAAAAAAGTGTAATACTACATGAATTCCTATTCCATTTCACAAAATATCATAAATACTGTGTTTGTTTCAGGTTACCCGACCTACCCTAAAAAAAATGCCCCGGCCCTAGAACATTTTATTGAGTTTGTCAGCTATTTTTTGTTTAATTGCCTTTTTTCTATAATTAAATGTTTTTTGGATAAATAAATGTTTTGTTTTGATAGCATCCACTTGAAAACAATGTCATCAAAATATCGGCGCCATTTTCACTGATCTACGTTTTGTACACTAGGAGACAAAGATGATGCAAATGTACAAGCAGACAGAACGGTCCTGAAGGAAAGCCTACGCTGTCTTGCTGAAGTAATAATTATAAGCAGGGATTAAATCACGTTTGGTGCGAAGATGATTATTTATTATAGCAATATTGTAGGGTAATTCATCATATGAGCTTTTTCGCTACGTGATGAAAGCGTTTGCATTTTTCAAGATTACTATAAATTGGGTAGTTCTGGGTCACTAATGATTTTCCCACTTTTGTCATCTTATTTATATTACATGTAGGGTGGGGATCATTATATGAACAGGTACAAAGCAATATCGCTTACTTGGCCATTCCGATGTTAGACTGCATAAATAAAATCATCTTTTAATTTATCAATGTTTGACAATGCCTCAATAATCGGCGAAATAAATTAAATATGTACATTAACAGAAATGCATACACGTACGCAATGTGTTGATTGTACGTACATTGTTTCTAAACATACATGTATCACCAGTAACAACAATTTGATAACAATCATAAGCATATTGATTAAATTAACAACCTAAGAAAATAAGAGTAACAAATCACATAATGCTAGCATAAGATATACCGGTAGCACCATTCCAATGGTAACATCAACACTCTGAAACACTTCATACTACCGCAAAATGATGATATGTCATATGTAAACATAAAGCTGAATGGTACTCTAGACTATTATGTGGAGGACACTATAGATCATTGTATATAAAAGTATAAACAAGATTTTAAATATGGGACTCACAGTCTCTGCTTCCATTAAAAAGACAGTATTTAACAATCTGACAGCTTTTGAATACATATAATACATATAATATACAAGTATACTACACTTGCTTACATCGATCAACTGTAATAGTGATATTAATGAGATACACTATCTGAACAAATTAAAACATTGAAGGGTCTTCTTTGTTCGCCCACTGGCTGGCACCAGTCTTCAGTTTGAAGTACCACGAAAAGCTGTTATGTTATTTATTCCTAATGGAAGGTTAAATCAAACCTAGGAGAAGCATACCTATAATATACCCTCATTTATCTAACAAATAATGTATATTGGTCTATAAATGATTGTCTTACATGGTGCATGAGTCTACTGACCCAACCAACCCATGGAGATATTCCATAAAGCATATGTACACTAGAAATTGCTTGACATATCCCTTTTAAACAATGAAGTCCGTTCAAGTGACCCGGAACACCCACATACACATGGGTTGATATAACTGTTTTGTTCCGCAGTAATTTGGAAAGCAGTTGTTTTCTTATGTCTAAATAACACAGAATATACTTTTATTTACCAATTGATAGAATAAGTGTGCCCATTTACCAGACATTTTCGATGTTTTATCGCGATGAATACAACGTAGCCTAGTTTCTGCAACCGGTGTTCAGGTAGATTTTTCAACATGTATAACTCATAAAACCCCGTTTCGGTTCATGGATCAGTATACAGAGTTGAAACTTTGGTGATTTACTGCAAATGTATTGCTGTTCAAATACCAGTTAATAAAAATCGAAATGGGAGGGTGGTAATTATTTTCAGAACCATCAATCTTGAAGTGACCCGGAACCTACAGTGATTCGGAATTCCTTCAATAACTGTATTAAAGTGTGAAAATAAACATGTTAGCAGCTTAGTGCCGATGTTTTATAACTACATTTTGCTATTGTCATTGCATTCATATATAAGTTATGTTAAAATATTTCATGTATGTTTAGATAGGTTTGAAAACGCTGCTTAAAGCCACGTAAAATGTTTCGAAAAAGTAATTATGGGATATATTTAGGTGCGACGCATTCGTTTTCTACACGTCTTAGTTCGTGGGTGAATTATGTGAAATACCACAATTTTGCAAATATACACATGTAGAATAATTCATTCTAATAATTACATCACTGCAGACAAATGTACTCAAAATGACCATACTATATTGATAAATATAACGCCGCATAACAACTGCTTCAAAAGTTATACTCCAAGACTGTTTTCAAGCTTTCATCTTCCAACATTTTGTAAAAGGTATAGTGTAAACATACAATGAACACTTTTCCAAACGTCTTCTTAACCTGATGTGTAGTGTTGTCCAACGGTTTTGTAAACGTGAAATATTTGATTTTACAACGTCTGGTAAACTAACTGCTACTATTTTCGGAACGTCCTGTAAATCTGAAATGAACGATGTTCCAAACAGCTTGAAAACGTAAATATTGATAATATTTCGAACGTCTTGTAAACGTAAAATTAACGAATTTCCCAACGTCTTGTAAACGCTATATTAATAGTTTAATGAGCATCTTGTAAACGTAAAAGTAAAGATTTTCCCACGGTCTTGTCATTGTACAATGTAAACTATACGACTTTTTGAACGTCTTATAAACGTGTTATTTAGAATTTTCCGATTTTTTTTTTAATTATCGATTGTCCTAAGGTCTTTTAAACGTCATTGTATAAGTTCGATTTTCTAAACGTCTTGTAAACGTAAAATTTATATTTTTTGAACGTCTTATAAACGAAAAATTAACGATTCCCCAACGTCTTGATATTGTAAAAATTATGAGTTTCCGAAAAGTTTTGTAAACGTCAAATAAATGATTTTCCCAACGTCTTATAAACATACTATATATATTTTTCCGAACGTCTTGTGAACGTTAACGTTACGATTTCACCCAACGTATTGTACTTGTAAAGGGTATTTTTTCCAAACGTCTTGAAAACATACACTTCATATCAAATCAAAGTAAGTGAATTTGCAAAAAATATTAAACCAACAGCTTTTCTACTTCAAATATTACTTTTTTGTCTCAAATGTTAAACACAGAAACAATTTGCAAAACTACTTCTTTAAGAAAATATATTCACATAAATTCTTATAAATAAATCATTACAACTGTGCACCTATCAAGGTTTATCTCACAAGATAGGTTAAGCTGTTTCACAAACGTTTCATTTACGTGAACGTCTGACAGATGATTAATATTTTTCCAGTGAACATGCCTCGTAAATCCAGACGGTTAGAAGCGCGTAAACGGAGGCGATTGCAATGGAAATAATGCGGACTCTTGAATGCGTTTCCAACGATGAAGAGTCCTCACCTGAAAATGAAGGCATTCCGCACGCTATAGATGCAGTAGTCGCTAGTTCCAGACAGGCAGCAAGTGGGGACGAAGAGGCTATAGAAAACTCACCACCAATTGAGTTGTCTCAACAAGGAGGCAGACTCCAAATAGGCAGACGTCTCTAGACGGCACACAATATCATGCCATATTTTTTCTGACGAGTCTCGTTTAAACGGAGATTCAATTTCAGATTTTCATTGACATCTTAGAATTCATGGTGCACATAATAAGCACGATTGGCTATTTTATTTCATTAATATCCCCATAGAATTTCTTGGTGTAAATAATTTTAGCGTTTTTGGCTTTTTAAGACAACATCTGATGGAGAACTTTTATATTTAAAAGAACATGACAATTAATTTTTACAATAAAGTGTGTTTTTAAAGAGAAAATGGTATTTTACTTTCATTTTATGTTTTCTATTTGGAAGCATGTGTTTATAAATTTATATCGCTTATCACTTAAATATATGTAGGATTGCGATTTTTTTTTTTTTATAGAACATTGGTTTTGCAATCAGCACTTTAAACACATACATGCATATTACAGAATCTAAAATGTTAAGGTAAACAGTTTTGGAGGCCAATATTAATATTACAATCTATCAGCAGTTTTTGGGATGAATTACCTGGTCTTAATTACTTTTGGATAATTTCATTGTTCCATTGTATTGGTTACGTTCTGTTATACGCCGATGATACTTTAATTTTATCAGACGATGAAACAGACTTTCAAAATTGCTTAAATGTATTTGATGAATACTGCACACAATGGCGACTCAACATTAGCGTTAATAAAACGAAAATAATAATATTTGGAGCAAGAAACATCGCGCGCTTTAAATTCTACAGTGGCAGAAATGAAATAGAAATTGTTAAACAATACAAATACCTTGGCGTCATATTTTCAAATAGCGGTTCATTTCCAACGTTGAACAAGCTAAAAAGGCAATGAATTTACTTTATGTTCGGGCAAATAATTCAGATCTGCCATTAGATTTAACATTAAATCTGTTTGATCACACAATTGTACCAATACTAACATACGGCTGCGAAATATGGGTTATGAAAACTTAGACATAATAGAACGCGTACATCGAGAATTTCTCCGAAAAATTACTATGTCACGTAAAAGTACTCTATCATACATGCTTTATGGTGAACTCGGGAGACATCCGCTCTCTGTTAATATTTACAGCAAAATGATACGCTTGTGGAGTAGAACGTTGTTACGTAACGACAATACATATTCTAAACAATTCTAAAGAAAATGTATAATATAAGTGCCAATAATAATTCACATGACTTTAAATGGATCTCTAAAATTAAACAAATATTGAATAGTACAGGTAAATCCAATGTGTGGCAAGAACAAACTACGCCACACATAAAATCTCTGTCCCAACACGTTAAGCGAGAGGTATTTGACCAAAACATTCAGCAGTGGCATGCGGAAATGAACCAATCTAATAAAGGCAGATTTTATTACTCGTTTAAAACCACACTCGAATTTGAGAATTACCTTAAAATACTACCTAAGTCTAAGTATTTACCTATTTTTAAGCTCCGCACAGCTAACCGTCACTTTCCAATAGAAACTGGTAGATGGAATGGCACACCAGAAAGAAACAGACTTTGTACTTTTTGTAATGAAAATTACATTGGCAATGAAGAACATTATCTATTAACATGCACCCAATTACTACAAACAGACAAGAAATCAGTGAAATCTCGAGACATATTTGCAGAGACAATAAACTTTAGTACATAATGTCTTTAGAAAAGTACGATAAACTTCATAAACTAAGTAAATTTGCAATTACTTTGTTAAAAAGTGTCAGATAATGTGTTATACTTTTGTGTCTTACTATTTATACATTTATATTTACTTTTTATGCTGATTTTTAATTGTGAATGTGCCCCCATTAATGCAAATATAACTTTCCAGTACGCTTGCAAAACATATGTTTGTTAACCGTGAAGCACTTGTTTCTCCAACTATTGTATAACCAAATGTGCATTGTTCCTCTTACTGCATACTTGTATGCCTGAGATGTAAATAAAGTTCTGTTCTGTTCTGTTCTACTGTTATGTCTGTGCCTGTCCTATGTTTGGGTAAGCTTACAAGATAGTCCGTATAAGACCAACACATCATTATTAGGCGTCCCAGTATGTATTGTAAGATTTTGATACAAAACAATATGCTAATTTGATGCGTAAAGTTAAATAACGATCAAAATTTGTCTAAATATTTTTTTTAAACCTGCGCACAGATGGCTGTCACTCTAAGTAGTTGATGTTCTGTACTGGGGGTATCTTAATTGTATCACAACTATACATAGATTTATTTATATCAAGGTAAGAATAAAACACTGTGTCATTGCAAAATACTCTTTTTGTGTTTGGTACCTACTTGTTTTATGTATACATATTATCTATATTTGATAACAAATTCATGTTGCAAAAATCGTACGTAAAACGTTATCCTAAAAATTCTATTATTTTGGTATTTTCCGACTTCCCGGTTAAAATGTTCCTTTATTAAAGTTATAGTTTTCACTGTTTTGAAACAGTGAATAACTAACTTTATGTTCACTGTTTTTAAAACAGTGAATTATTAATTTTATTTTCACTGTTTTAAAACAGTGAATGAATTACCATTTTTATGTCACTGATACTTCCCTATTAAACACCGCAAAGCATAAAACAAGTGAGTATGTTACACTGATCAATTTTTTTTCTATATTTCCCTTCATTTTGAATTCCTACATTTCTAGCACATTTCCATAGCTTTTTACTTGAAAATCATGTGGACAACATGCTTTTAATTGGTTTGTTAGGTTAACCCTAGATTTGTTATGCTCCCGAAGGAGGGCATATTTAAATCTAACCGTCTGTCTGTTCGGCCGTCCGTTAGTCCGTCCGGCCAAGATTAACGTTTTTTTATATATCCAATGTCTTGATTACTATCAATGGTATTCACTTGAAACTTAATTATCAATGTATCGACCAGGCAATACAACACCCATAACTCTGTTTTGTATTTTGACAGGTATATGCCCTTTTTTAACTTGATATTTACTTAAAACTTAAAATACTTCTTTAATTTTAAAGTCTCCATCAGGAAAAGCCATCCTCATAACTCTGTTTTGTTTTGACATATATATGCCGCCTTTTTAAGTATGTACAACTAATATTTGTTTAATGAAGTTATGTGTACACCTGTGTAAACCGTTGAGCTAGATGCAAGAATATCGGAATCCATTACGAATATTGCTTAACTATGTAAGTTATGCTGTCGTAAATGTTATTAATCATCTTTTTTACGAGTGTATTGTTACATCACTGGAGGCTCACTTACCCTTGTTCTAAAACAATACATTCATATTACGTTGCATTTAATTTTGTAGATCCTTTTTAATAGAAATATTTAAAATGCATTGCGATCTATTCATTTTACAATATGTGTTTTGTTTTCTAAATTGTCGTTGTAGCTAAATAGGTAACTATAGCGTTTTAAACTGTTTCTTAAAGCAAAGTACGTGTCTGTCACTTAAAAACTTGCGTTTTTACAGGCCGTCAGGCCATCTGTCTTACGTTTGCAATTTGGAGTGTTGTATTCAATATTACACAGCCTGTTTTAGAAATATTTATTGATAGATACACAATGAAACGTTTTATATCAGTTCAAAAAACGTATGTATAGTGTTTTCTCAACGTTCGCAAAACGGCAAAGCAAACCGTTTTCATGAAAAACTTTTTCACAGTTTTCAAACTATAACGGATTTGACGTTTTCCTAACTTCAGACACAAAAAGCTGTACGTACGTTTTCTAATCGTCGTCGCATCGTTGTGTAGACGTCTTGCTAACGTGTCATATAAAACGTCCTACCTCCACAGCGATTATACAACGTTTTATTCCCGTTAAGACAACGTATGTACAGCCTTTCCTCGACGTTCGCAAAACGAAAAAGCAAACGTTTTCATAAAAAAGTTTTTCACAGTATTCAAAATGTAACGGATTTGACGCTTTCCTAACTTCAGACAGAAAAACGTCTTACGTACGTTTTCTAGTCGTCGTTACATCGTTGTGTAGACGTCTTGCTTACGTGGTATATATAAAACGTCCTGCCTCCACAGCGATTATACCACGTTTTATTCCCGTTAAGAAAACGTATTTACAGCACTTTTTCAACGTTCACACAACGAAGAAGCAAAACGTTTTCATAAAACAAAAAAACGCTTTTCACAGTTTTCAAAATGTAACGGAGTTCACGTTTTCCCAACTTGAAGTAAAAATACGTTTTATGTACGAATTCTAGTCGTTGTTTAATCGTTCTGTAGACGTCTTGGCAACGTTTATATAAAACCGTCTTAATTACCTCGTAGAACCACTGCGTGTATACACAGTTTTATTCCCGTTAAGAAAACGTGTGTTAAGCGTTTTCTCGACTTTCGCAAAACGGCAAAGCAAAACGTTTTCATAAAAACGTTGTTCAAGAGTTTGCAAAATGTAACGGATTTGACGTTTTCCTAACTTATGGCAAAACGTTTTACGTACGATTTCTAGTCGTTCTTAAATCGTTCTGTAAACGTCTTGCTAACGTGTTATATAAAAACTTCTTACCACATAGAACTACAGCGTTTATAGAGCGTTTTATACCCGTTAAGAAAACGTATATTTAACGTTTTCTCAACGTTTGCCAAACGAACAAGCAAAACGTTTTATTAAACGTTTTTCACAGTTTTCAAAATGTAACGGACTTGACGTTTTCCTAACTTTAAGTAAAAAACGTGTTCAAGTCTTTATAAAACATTATATGGTTTACTTGGTACTAGTAGATGTTGAATTAAGTTTTCCAACTAACTTGTCTTTGTGATTTGTTTTGGCTCTTCTGATTTCGGTCACGACTTTGTTTCGCATAGTTCTGAATTTGCACCAGTCACGTTCTAGGTTTGTGTGTTTAGCTTTCTGAAACAATCGCCGGCGATGCCGATGGGTTTTTTGATGTGAGTAGTTATCCAAGGTGGTTCGTTCGGACGAAGTATGTTCGGGATATATTTCTTCGCGGTTGATATTATGTGGTTGGCGATATTGGTGGAAAAGATATTTAGATCGGTATTTTTGAGTGATTCCCATTCTGAATTAGCCATATCTTCGCGAAAAGATTCATAACTGCCCTTATCGAATAACCATATATGGCGTTTGAATGTGCGCTTTTGTGTCTTTTTCAGATTGAGGAGACCATATACGGGACAGTGATATCTAATATTTTGTTTCAGTCATGGACGTTATAAGAAGTTCAAAAAGTCAAACAGTCATCTATCATGGACCCGATGAGTGTATAAGGTTAAGATCAGAAGTAAGAATAATATCAATCTTCGAAGAAGAAAGTTCAGTAAAATGTGTAGGGTCCTTGATGGTTTGGTAGAGGGCGCATTGATGACATAAGTGTCCAAGTTTCTTATTAGGATCCTGGAAGTTTATATTAAAGTCACCAGTTATAACAATATCAGTGATACCCGTGTCAACTGCAAGATGGATATAATCTTCTATGGACGAGTGTATGTTTACGTAGGAGTATTGGGTGGTCTGTAGAATACACCAAACTTATATGTTTTGTGAAAGTAGCCAGTCCCATCTAGATTGATTCAGTGCCGTTGATTTCAAGGTCGGGACGTCTTTTGTAAAATATATTACTTTTTACACAGACTAAAACACCACCGTGACTATATCCAGTCCGGTCTTTTGGTTCAGGAGGGTGAAAATTGTGGAAAAGTAGATCTGAGTTTGAAAAGTACTGTTAAGCCATGTTTCTGAGAATTATAAAATATCAAAATCCTTAAAATCAGCATATAAAATGTCACATTTGTTTTGGATGCTTTGCACATTGTAGTGCATAAAGGATAAGTGATTAGTTAGATCCACATATTGAGAAGATGTGAATGATTTTGTAGATAACGAGTCTGAAAGCAGTCTGGATGTCGGACCGGGAGTAGGGTGGGTATCAACACAAATTAATATAAGATTAAATATGTAGACGACAACAAGGTAGAACGTGTGAGATAGGAGGTTAAATAGTACGAATGTCAGATGGATGTTAGATCGGTGAAGCTCCGAGATAGTGGTCTTAGATCGGGTGTTCGGGGAGATCGGTCTGGCGACCGTGGGTGTTTGCATGTTTAGAAGGATAGAGAAAATCTTGACAGGGAGTAGACCAATCGTACATAAAAGGCAGATTATGAAACGCCATCGATTATTTAGTCGTATGTTTCTCGTGTAAACGCTAACGTTGTGAGTCGTCATGTTATAACTGGGCAGAAAGATGTATTGAAGTAAAACACGAGAAACTGTACCAAGCAGCATTTTGGGTGGAAAGTGTAAGTTAAGCCAGATGCCATTTGATGCTCCAAAAAGTGTAAAGTGATAAAAAAGAAGATGGTAAGAAACAAGTTAAATGTGATGAGACATGTTTGAATGGGGTTGAGTGTGTGTGAACATTAGAAATGGGATTTATGTTATTAGTTCAGTGGTGAATTTAACATGAATGCATATGTTAAAATCTCTAAGCTAGTCAATTCGTATGTTTGTGCTGCGTTGCTATACTGGCGAGAGTACTGGGTTGTAATAGAGTGGATCACTATATACAACGGTTGGTTTCAGGAAACCCTGTTGGAACAAAACATAGTGAGTTACTTTTGTGAGTTTTTCTTAGTTTTGTGGACTCGACCTTTGACGGATCTAGGTCGAAAGCGAAAACTAGGACCATCGTCGGATCTGTGATAGATGGCAAGCGACGTGTTCATTGGTGATTTGAATGTAGCTTACGGCCGAGCTGATCAAGTATGTTTGTTTGTGTGTGTGTGTGTGCGTGTGTGTGTGTGTGTGTGTGTGTGTGTGTGTGTGTGTGTGTGTGCGTGCGTGCGTACGTGTGTGTGTGTGTGTGCGTGCGTGTAAGTTTGTGCATGCACGGTAGGTGTTGGAGTTTGTGAACATGTGTATGTGTTTACTGTTGTGGGATGTTTGAGTAACATGCTAACTTGTGTCTTGATTTAAATTCATGATGTTTGATATTTGAATGCATATGTAACTTTGTACGCTCTGTAGGTTGGCGCACGTTGCTAGAGGGGTCGGTAGATGGAACAACTACCCCTCGTCTGATTAAGTAACCTATGATCATGACAAAAGATCGACCGAATAAACAACAGCAAAAAGACAACAAACAATTCAAATCGACCAAATTAACCAAAAAAAACAAAAAAAACAAACAATTCAAATCGACTAAGGGACATCATTCAATATAATTTCGTAACATACAGACTCACCTTAACATGACAAATGAGCATACCGACTTTGGAAGCTTCATGTCAACTAGGTGTCAAAAAACAGTGAAGTACAGTGGACCTAAGTGAAACATTTAGCAAACAAATTTAAGCGGAATTAAACGTCATGATTCTGCCCAAGTCCATGACAGAGTAGCGTTCCATGTCCTACACACTTGTCTATATCAAGATATACCACGTTGTAAGTCAAAAGTTAGAAACGTGCACTTAAATGAAAGAGTTATAAAAGAGAAAAGAGTTTTAGTTTGGTAGTTTTAGGCTCATCGCCACAGGAGTTGCAGTTGTCTCTTGATAAACTATAATGACTATTGCAACAATTGGGTATTAGAGGTAAACGGTGCCAAAACCAATTTAAACTGTCGATTTCAGAAACAGCGGCGGACTAAAAAGGGGTGAGACATGGTTTTACGGGAGAGAATATATCGATATCGTGAATGAATTTAATTACTTTGATGTTACATTAAACTATATTGGCAGCTTGAAAATACAAACTATTCAGTTAAAAGAGTTTAAAGCAATGCATAATATCAGCAAACCTGAAAAAATATTATACAAAGCCTAAAACTGCTTTACAATTATTTGATTCTTTTGTTTCTTATATTATGGCTTATGGTTGCGAGGTGTGGGGTTTTTCAAAATCACATACATTGAAAAGAATACATATTAAATTATGCAAAACACTACTAGGTGTAAGTAATACAGCCATATACTCTGAACTTGGCAAATATCGCCTGTACATAAATAAATATGCTAGGATACTTAAATATTTATTCAAACTATGTAGTTATGAAAATATTATTATTAAACCTTTTGTAAACATGTCTCTGATAGATGCCGAAAACGAAAAACAAAACTAGTGTTGCAAACGTTAAACAACTTCTGGAAAACATGACTTTTGATATGTTTTGTTGAACTTGCATGATATTAATTTTAATGCTTTTATTTCGATGTTTAAACAACGTTTGACTAAGCAATATTTACAGGAATGTAAAGCATCGTTAGAAAATAAAATGTGTTTTGACGCTATGTAGAAATGTCAAAGATAATATTTGTCTTCCGCCATATTTAAATGAAATAAATTGTAGAAAATTAAGAACTTCTATTACTAATATTCGTATTTCTGCGAATGATTTAAGGATTCATACAGGTAGAAATGGAGGCCAACAGGTTGAGCGTTACCAAAGACAAATATGTAATAGCGCGGATATTGGGGGATGAACTTCAATTTATTTGTGTATGCGCTCCAAATCAAAATTTACGAAACAAATGCAGGGACTAAGGCAACTAAAAATGACTTTCTATTGCACTAGAAATGATATTATAAGATAGAAATACGCTATGCTAAGACATATGAATTATATAAATAAAACCAAATATAATTCAAAATGAGATATTTAATTGAACAAATTAGCTAAAAGTCTAAAAAAAAAAAAAAGCTAAAACCCCAAGCGTGTTTCGAACTCACAACTTAGGAGCCGAACGAAGAAATGGCAGCAGACAGCGCTTCAACCAACTGCGATATCATTTTTGGTAAGGAATAGTGGGTAAACTATGGCTATTGAAAATAACCACAATTCTGACGCCAACATGCAATTATGAAAAGGACCAAACAAACACGACCCATATTATAAATAGATTTTTATTTAATTATGAGAACAATCTTTTCCTTTTATATATGTCCTGTTTTAACCGTTATTGTATGTCAGTATTAATTTATAAATTTCAGATTTTTTAAGACATTGCCCCCCTAGAGGCCCTTTTCGATTACATAGTCCCTTTAAGCGGTATTATAGAAACCGTCCTAGTATGTTTAAGTTTACATTTTCTTTCACCAACAATAAAAAAGATATGATTTATTGCTATTAAGCAAATTCATTTGCGAGGCATTCAAACAAAGGTTTTTTATTATAAATGGCAACTAGTTAAATTTTTGCCATTACTACTTTTATTGCAATTAAAATGTTAACAAAGTTAATCTATATCAATACAAACATGCAAGCAGTGATTTTTATAAAATTTATGTTATATATTCTGAGACATTGAAACATTGATGTTCGGTTCGTATCATTATCATATAAATGCATATTGTGCTGTAGATTTTCATTTCCACTTGCATGTATAGGCGTCGAGGTTTGTTCTTTGTATTATTATTTGTTAATATTTTTATTAATGTAGCTTTATGTTTTCTAAACATCGATAAGCATGATTCCGAATAACGTTTTTTGAAATGTGTTTCTTGATAGGTATATTTTAAATGCAATATACTTGTGCAACGTTGTTTGTCATTACGACCATACATATTTATCTAGTATAAATTGATATACTTGCCAAACCTTTGGTCTATATTTAAATTATGTATATTATTTGTTTATATCACGATAAACATGTATTGTTAAAGTAAAAGTAAAATTTATGTTCAGTTCTGTTCTTGAAACGCGGAACAATTGAAAAATATCAAGAGCTTCTGCTGTTTTCTTTGAAAACACGTGAATCACTTACTAGTATATAGAGAATAACAGGATACTGCCTGTTCTTGTGTAATATAGCAGGTAAGGCTTAGAATAACATATTTTTTATTCGTGCCGAACCTTATATATTACACAAGACCAGGCAGTAACCTGTTTTTCTATTAATCGTACCACGATTTTCGTAAAATTACACCAAACGAGCTGATTTCTGTTCTTTTAAAAGCTAAGTGCAGCGCTGATTTTGCTGAGCTGGTTTTTACACGTTTACGTACATGTAGTTATGGATTTCTGAAAGGTGATTGTATAATACTTTATTATAAATATTTCGTAAAGATATATAGGCTGTTTTCACTACGAATGCATAGATTACGCACACTTTCATTCAAATAACATTGAAAATGCAAATTGAAATGAATTGCAACGATTTATTTCGTCGCAGAACACGCATCGCCGATTTTTTTGGAGACGCCATTTGGAGTTGTGTACTGAAATTGACATAATCAAGATCGTGTCAATATTGACTATAACGTGTTCAATTTGTGGAAAAAAAATGCTTGAGAATAAAGTATTGCATATTGGCGTTAATAAAGTATGCTTTTATAATAATAATCATATTGCTTTACCACATAAATCTAAATTCAATCAAAATACACTGTGTAGATTACTCAGTTCTTTAATCTAAATTCCTGTTGGTTCCCGCAGATACAGCGGCGAACAACATAATTATAATATGACGAATAATTTATGTTCAAACTATTTCAAGGGAACTATCTCAAACGACATCATAAACTGAATACGAAAAAGACTTTAATGAAATTATTTCCGAACATATTACTGAATGCAGTAAATTTAATGTTACCATCAATAATAATAACATAAAATTACCGTCACTTTACTGGATTCCTAAACTCCATAAAACTCCATACAAAAGTCGTTTTATAGCACATTCAGTGTAATGTACCACTAAACAATTATCAGTTTACCTGACTTCTGGTCTGAGTGCTATAAGGAATCACATTACTAAATACTGCAATAAAGTTTATGAGAATACAAACTTAACTTATTTTGGTCAATAAAAAAATCGCCTGAAGTTATTAATAAAATTGAAAGCAAAGATTACAAAGCGTCCTGTGTGAGTACATATGAATTTTCTACATTGTATACAACCCTGCCTCACAGTCTAATCAGATTTTTTATGAATATATTATTTGGACTTGCTTAGATTTATGTTCAGCCCTTACCTTTCTTCTGGATAACTTATTTGTTGAATTCAATGGGAAAATATTTAAACAAATTATTGGTGTACCAATGGGTACACCGCTTATCTATTTCTATAGTGCTATGAACGGGGTTTTATGCTAGGCTTATCAAACGATAAACAATTAAATTTGTTTCAATGTTTTAATCAAACTAGTAGTTATATTGATGATATATTAAACATAGATAACCCTTTATGTGAACAAAATATCCAAAACATTTACCTTAAAGAACTTTCATTAAATAAATCGTGTTCATCGTATAAAGATGCTGCATTCCTAGACTTACATCTTACTATTACTAACAATATAGTTAAAATTTTAATTTCGAAATGGTAATTTCCCTTTCTTGGATGGTAATATTCCTAGAGGTCCTTCCTATGTATATACATTTCGCAATTAGTTCGATATGCAAGCGCTTGCTCATGAGTTAAAGATTTCAACGACCCTTACCTGATACTGACTAAGAAATTATTAAAACAAGTTTTTTATATCATGATCTACGCAATAAGTTTGCTAAATTCTATAGAAAATATAATGTCTTAGTTTCTAAATACAATGTTTCTTTGAAATGGTTCTTATCTAACGGAATATCCCATCCATCGTTGTACAGTGATGTTTTGAAACGAATTCGCAAATGTAAATATGTTAAAGTGAATGCTTAATGTATAGTTCATGAATTAGTACACTCTTTCTTATCAAAAGGATATAATACACTTATACTAAAAAACACATGCTTATTAGTGTTCGATACTGAATTTGTTTCATCGTTACAAATTTGGTCGTTTCAAATGGTGGATAACTAGCTTTAACTTCTTACTGTCTCAGTGACGTAGCGTTAGATTATCTAAGATATATTGTACCCTTTTATTTAATATTTTACAGCATTTCCGATTTATACACTGGTTTTAACACCCACGTTCATGAAGTTAAATTACTTTTTGTTTCAATTTGGGTTAGCAGGAAGATGTAGAATAATATATGAAGTTTTATTCAGTTTAAAATAAACATATACAACAAAGCTATGCAATCTGGCTTTTTACACCCAACATTACGGCTTCTTCCTGAAATTGCATGACGATGATCTGAAAATTGAACTATATGATGCTAAGTCTTTAAAGCTTTTTATAAAAAGACGAGATGTAGTTGATACTTGTTTTTTTTTGTTTCATTTCATCGTGCAACAGAAAGTTGCAATTTTGCTGCTCTGGTTTGCATCTAGCCATTGAGTATTTAAATGGTAATTAAATTGAATAATATTCTCTTTTATTGCTGTTTAATTTGAATTGCGATGCTATGAGGTTAATTTTATTTACACTTACATGTTTTGTGAATAATTCTGGGCCAAGTGTGAGTTGCGTGCGCACAGAAACCGGTTTAAACCCCCAATGCTTTGCATTGACCGTTCCAAGGCGGTGACCCCAGTTTTATTCATGTGTGTTTTGTGTTTGTTATGTGTTTTTGTGATGTCCTGTGTATTGTTTTTGGCAATTGGTCACTTGCCATAAATAAAGAACCTCGGGCTGCAAATGAGACTTATCTCCTGCTGTCGCAACTGAAGTTCCGCTTTGTTTATATTTGAGACACAACAAAAACTGATTCTCTATAGTGACTTTTAGTGCATTTATTTGGTTATGTATTGAAATAATTTTGTATGGATGATTTATTGTTTCTTTAATGACATCATGCATTAACCAATTGCGGGTTTATGTGAATATTTGAAAAATAACATGTTGGTGATTTATGACGATAAATAATAATAACTATACACGTTCATGGCATCAAATTGTTTGTTTTGTTGAATCTGATTCAATTTTACTGACGCTGTTGACTTTATAGTTGATTCCGATTAATATGATGTACCTCCAAACATTCACTGATATAAACGTTAACGACCTGGGCCCAGTTGTTCAAAATTTTAACCGTTAGTTAACCTAACCATGGTTTAAGTTTGAAGACAAATTTCTCTTTCTTTACTGGGATGATCTTCGCTACAAAAGCTAAAATCTGCAGAACTAGGTAAATACGTTGTGCTAATATTGAAACAGTGATAAATAAATTGAGGGAAATCAAATCCTTGTACGTTAGAAAATTAACCATGATTAGTTTTAACCAATGGTTAAAGTTTTAAACAACTGGCCCTGATATAAAACTATTATCATACCACTATGCTGATATCGGCCTGATACAAAGGTGCCTGATATATTTTTGTGTCAGGTTCGTTTATATCAGTCAATGAAAATGACCTTTAAGGTCTACAAAGACACAACTGCGTAATGCTCATTACAATTTATGTTCTACAAGTAAATCAATACACAATAAATGACCAGGACCTTTCTGCTCGTTTTCAAAACTCTCAATCGAAGCACGTGTTTGACTACAAATTTAATCTAATTGTTTCGGGAAGCATGTTTGCGCAATTTAAATATAATGTATGTAAATTATCTTCAAATAACTGACCAGAAAATGCCATCGGCAAAAGTAAACAAAATGAATGCGACTGTATCGTGAAAATGTCGCCCGTTTAACAATTTCACTGACATGTATAATTGAGGCGCGTCGTGAGAAAACCGGGCTTAATTCATGTACGTAAAGTGTCGTCCCGGATTAGCCTGTGCAGTCCACACAGGCTAATCCGGGACGGCACTTTCCGCTTTTATGGTACTTTCTATTTCAAGGAAGTCTCTTCTAAACATAAATCCACTGTAGGCGAAAAGTGTCGTCCCGGATTAGCCTGTGCGGACTGCGCGGGCTAATCCGGTACGACACTTTACGCACATGCATTAAGTCCGGTTTTCCCACGACGCGCCTCATATGTAACCTAGTGGTTAGCGCATCATACTTTTGATCCGGAGGTCCTAGGGTGGCACATTTAAATATTGTTTTAATGCTTTTCTTGTTATGATAGTTGAGGTCTTTATTTCAAATGCCTTAGCTCAAACGCTTTAGTTTTTTCAGTTGGATATTAAATGGCATATTTAAAAAAATATATAATCAGTGAACAATTAAGCTAGATCGACAGACAGACGGACGGGCGAACTAGTCCATCCTTCCGGCCGGATGACCAACGGACAGGTATATTGGATACAGGTATATTGGATACGCCAAGGGTTTACATTTGTTGCCTTCAATTACACGATGGGATTACAAAACACAACCTTGTCCAAACAATAGTTGCACAGAATCACACATTTAACGAAAAAGATGGAAATGTTCCAGTGAGATCGCATGTGATGCAACATTCAGTTCAAAGAGTTTTTTCTTTCGAAGATGTGAGTTAATATTTGTACAATCTAGGTTGAAAATGTACACGTTTGCAGAATGAGACATCCAGGAAATATACACTTTTAAGCTGCAAAGAGGGTACTCAGGGTTTTTTTTATGTCCTATTTGATCACATTTAGAGATATATGTAAATATTCAGGAAGGATTTAATATGGTTTGCTCAGGGTTTTCTTGTATGACCTGAGTAAGTGATCACTTTTAGATGTATATAAACTATTATATGTAAATGTTTAGCACGAGGCTCAGGTTATATATCAAATGCCTTGTTTATGTATCATACCATGTGGCATAACTGGAGAGAATTGACTGCAGCTACAGTATTTGTGTCTCTCACAAAGAGACAGCAACGCTGTTTTCGCTGTTGGAACTAAATTAGGACTTGCGCAATTTTTTTAGCACACAACCTTGCTTGTTTAATAATTTATCGTTTTTTTTAATAATGGTTTTAGTATAGTGTAAATAATATTACATTGTGAAACGCTGTATTCGACGAGCCCGCAGAATTCAACTTTACACAATCAACTCGAGCGATACGACCACAACGGAAATATACGACACTCACCGAACGTAAATAGTCCGGTTTATGCCAGCCTTTGAATGAGGAGAATTGAACCTGGCCTATTACATTTCATACCGAGAATACACCAGTGTTTGAGTGAGATTATCAATAGGTATATAATAAATGGTTATAACTATAGTGTATAAAGCAATGTTTTTAATCAGTGTCAAATATGTTTGTCCATTCTTCAGCGAAACAATCATATTACGAACTAACTATATACGGTCGTTTTTGTAACTTCAAGAAACTAATATTAAGCTAAAGCTTGAAACATGTTAGAGTTTTAATTGCTTTATTTCTATCATATCCTTGCGCAAATTGAGTGTAATAAGTTGTACTAATAACATAGATACAAATAACTTATTTTACAAAGGCACATGCACAACATTAGTAACAGAAGTGTATACTGAAGAAATAATGTTTGATTCATCGTTGTTTATCGGTCTATAAACACCGATTTGGAGTTCTGATGCGTTGGAATTAAACCACGAGAGCGTTAGCCCGAGTTGTTTAATAGCCACGCATCAGAACGACAAAGAGCTGTTTATTGGCCCTAAACTACGATAATGCGAACATTGTTCATATGACATATATTGACATATATTTTTGCAATTGCAATTGGAACTAATTTTTACTATGCTTCGCTAAGAATCGGAACTTCTTTCTGCGCTGTTTACGGGGCGTTTAACAACGATAATTTTATTCTTTGTCAATAGTAAAATTAGCGAGTATCATGTTAGAATAATACTTATATGATGCCATTTTGAATAGCACGTACTATAAAAGATAAACAGACAATACTAAAATCTATAAGTGATGAATACAAAATTGCACAGAAATGGCGTTGTTGTGCATCTTGGTTGGTAATACTTATACATTCGTCAATTGAGCCGTGCACCTGTCCATCAGTTCTTCCATCCACTCAAACGTCCGTCCGTCATTTTGTGCATCCATCCATCCATTCATCCTTCCATCTATCTGTCCTTAGTTACGATATATTGAATTTTGGCTTCTTTATATTTTAACGCCGATATACATTCCATCAAGCACTTTGACGGACGCTGAATATTTTCAATTCCAGACTGGTATACAAATCCCTTATCATTTAAATAAGTTTGAAATTATATCAAGTACGTTATACCATGTTCAGATTGTATATATAGCATACTATACTGGTTTGTTTGGTAATGGACAAAATACTACAACATGTGTGTACTCACTTCCTGAATCATTCAGTACTTCCAGGGAAATTGTCATGTATGTTTTCAAACTTTGGCCCACTACAGATTTGAATGTTGTTGTTGCCTCGTTTGCATGATTGTAGAGTAAATCCAACCGGGCGAATAACCGCGACTTGCACGAAGAACAAAAACTAGGAAACAAATAACTAGACAAAGCGGAACAACAAAAATAATCCGAAGTTGTTTCATTTGTAATCAGCAATGATATGTAAAACAGAATTCTGACACCGAACAGAAATGTGTTACACATGCGTGTTTTGAATACACATGCAGCGGAAATTATTTGAAGGACAATGATCAAGAGCTAGAATTACTGTTTTTCATATCACTGCAAAATTATATTACAAACCATCTCAAGTTACTGCATCAATACCGCCATATCAGTTTACACCTGAACTGAGGTAATTATATTGAGTTTGGTTGGCTGGATCCACATTAATTGAAATATATTTCGCCTACAACTTTCATACCTGAAATACTTGTGCAGCCTGACTGGATGTGTGGGCAAGAACCATATATCGCAATATATTTTTATTCCGTTATATGCTATATGTTTTATGTTATTTGCATTATTAGAAAATGTATTTTGGTGGTTAATTATCCACTTTGATAAACTGCTTGAAAACTATTTGACATCCTTTCAATTTTTGCATAACAACATGACGAGATGAGTGTGTAATATAAAAGCCATAATTGTATAATTATTTAATGTTTGTTGATTTATGACTCTTTTCAACTTGGATTTAGATGTTTTAATTTTTCATTTAAATCCACTGGTCTTAAAACGATTTGAACCTTAAGCCTTCATTCTTTGCATGCTAATACATTTATTGTATGCGCATATAGGATAAGAATGTTAACTCTTTCACGGATTTGGATTGAAATATGGCCGTTTGTACATTGCAAATTATTTTTATTCGTTTAGGTCAATATCTCTTGAACACAGCTAAGTCCATGGCTATATACAATGCTATTTTAGATTATTCATATTTTAGATTAAAATAATGAATTAAAATTAGAAAAAAGAACAATACAAAAAAACAAAAACATAAAAAGGTTTGGTTGCATAAGGCACGAACAATTTTGATTTTATTGTGAGATTTTATCTCATTTGCGGTGATAGAAATAATTGATAATTTCACTCGTGTCTGTGGCACGTGTGAAAATATTTTTTAATGACCACTTATGAAAGGTTATGTCGGGTATTATCGACCTCTTAATATAAGGAATATAGAACAGAACAGAACATAATTTTATTACACATAAACTTTACAGTTTCTAGTGTTTAACAGTAATACATTATACATTATACATTATAGTAAGTGATCATTTATTTTAATATTTCTGGAAAAGGATGAAATTGACAAGATATAAATGAAACTTGCATTTTCACACATAAGAAGAGTACATCTAGTTAAAATGGAATTGTTTTCGTATGACCATTGAAGTAAACAACAATTATATAACAATAACAACATGAATATCATATTAATTAAGCAGTAGTGGTATAGAATATGTTTAAAGATATGCATCAATGTGCACATATATACAAACATCTATTATTAATTGTTCATCATAATATTTCGGCGAATACTTAATGCCTCTGATATGTACTTGCTTAACCTAAACATTTCACTTTTATTATGTGTATTTAGCAATTGCGTGAGTTTAAACATACTCGCCCTGATTCTATAATAATTTTTAATATAATTTTCTTTAATTTGAACGAATGTAGTACATTTCAACAAGAAGTGGAATTCATCTTCCACTTCATTATTTTGACATAATTGACAAAGCCGCATATTTTTATCTACCTGATCGTATCTACCAGTTTGTATTCTCAAATTATGTGCACAAAGACGTAATTTTGTAATCGCTGTTCTAAAATTTCTTGATACGATTGTTTCTAAATATGATTCAAATGAAAATGTTGTTTGCATTGCTTTATACACAATCAAAACTATGTTATCAATTACGTCACATTGCCACTCTTGTAACTATTCATCAATAACTCGTTGCTTAAACAAAGACAAAACACTACTTTCATTGATTTGTGAGTTATTAGCCCAAACATAATTAAATCCATATCTAGAAAGTAGGTCCTTAACCTTTCCAAACCAATTTATCTTGTTATTATTTAAATCAGTCAGACTATATTCCATGATTTATCGCAGTATTATATTGTCACGTTTAATAAGTTTGAACCAATATTTGATAATGCGTAAATATCTGCTAACATATAACGGGTATCTACCAAGTTCGCCGTATACGGCAACATTTGAGGTTGATTTTCTGACACCAAGAAAAGCCTTGCAGAATTTTAGGTGTAATTTTTCTAACTCGCTATACTTAGAGAAACCCCATATTTCGCATGAGTATGTAATAATTGGCGAAACAAAAGCATCAAACAACTGCAAAGCTAACTTTGGTTTACAATAATGTTTTCAAATTTGATAACAATGTGTTTAGTGCCTTTAAACCTTTACCACGTAAAGTATTAGTATTAAGATTAAAATTTCCAGTATAATTCAGAGTTATACCTAGGTAGATAAAATCGTTAACCATGTCTAGGTATTCATTTCCATACATCCACTTCTGATTACGTTTTGTACGTCCTGGTTTACGGAAAACAACAATTTTGGTTTTTGCTATATTGACTTGTAAGCCCCATGTACTACAATCGTCATATAGATAATATAGAGACATTTGTAAATCTTCAGGCGTTTCACCAATTACAACCATGTCATCTGCAAAAAGCAATAAAATCAAACATATATCTTGTAGATTAACTCCAGCACTATGTCTATTTTGCAGAAACATTTCTAAAATCATCTACGAAAAGTGAAAATAGTATCGGTGACATTATTTGCCCCTGTCTTAAACCTACTGCTATATTAAAGTAATATGAATAGGTATTACAATGCTTTACACATTATTTGACAGATTGATACATGCTGCGTATTATATGTAACATTTTTCCACCCAACTTGGACATGTATATCTTCAACCATAGTGCGTTTAAATATATAGAATCGAAGCAACGTTTCATATCAAGAAAACAGCAATACAAACGTTTATTCATATTTACATATTTTTGAATAACTGAATGAATGATAAAAACTGCATCTATAGTTGATATGCCTTTTCTAAAACCAAACTGAGCGTCAGAAATAACATCATTACTTTCGCACCATCTTGATATTCTTTGGTTTAGTACACATGTAAATAACTTGGCAAAATTGCTTAACAATGTGATGCCTCTATAATTACTAACTTCTGAATTGTCGCCCTTCTTATGTCTGGGAATTATAATTCCTTTGGTCCAACATACAGGGAAATTCCCAGTGTTAAAGATTATATTGAAAATCATTGTGATATACCCAGCTAAAATATCACAAGCTTCTATAAAGTATTCATTTAACAATTTATCTTCTCCTGGCGATTTACATTTCTTTAGAAGAGCAATAGCTTAATAACTTCATTACATGTCATTTGGTTATCTAGATCCCCTAATACATTGGTGAAATTATCAAATTCGTGATTCAAATTAAAATCTTCTGCATCAGCATTTGTTGCATAATTAATATCAGAAAACATTTGCTCAAAATGATTCTTAAAATCATCAAGTGGCACATGGCTATTGTTACATGTTGTATTTTGGGATCTAAAGTACCTCCAAAAGTCTTTTGGTTTATTTTGTTTAAGATCTTCAAACTGTTTACAGCGTTTAAAACTGAATGCCTTACGCTTCTTTTTTTAAATTAATTTATAATTTCTTTTCAATCGACACATTTCTATTATATCAGTATCACGATGTGAAGTAGTATAGATATGCAACGCATCTTTATACAATCTTTTCGCTTCCCTACATTCTTGGTTTCTTGGTCAAACCATTTATCGCTGTCTGAAATACCGTAATATGTTTTTCAAATTGTGGATATTTTTTAACACGTTTGATAAATAAGGGATCAGCAACATCTCTTACAATATTTGTGAAATTATTTACTATGTTATTAACATTTGTTTCACTTTGTTCAGTATAATTTAGAAATAAATTGTTAAAATCAGAGGCCCTACTAACTAAACCATCACGAAAATGTTGCTTTTCATCATCACTCCATTTTACGTACTCCCTTATATAAGGCTCTTCTATAATAACCCGCCTGTTACATATCATATTGAAAGACAGTGGGGCATGATCACTAAAATTATTAAAATCTTCTACAGTAAAATTGTCTACGGCATTAAAAGAATGTGCGCTGAGTACAAAGTAATCAATTACGCTTGCGCCATTTGTATTGAATTCTGAACCCAATCTCCCATTTGCGATTCTCAATGCCGTAGCCTTACATAAATCTAGTAAATTATTTCCTTGAGAGTTACTTCCCTTGTCCATTGAATATCTTGGTAACGCGTTATCAGCTGAATAGTATTTAGGGTCAATATCACATATATATGAATCACAATTAATAGTATCACGTTTACAAGCTGTTCTAGCATTAAAACACCAGCTAACAGAACGATGCCCACAGCCTGATAATGATTTATATCGTTACCAAGTGATTCGAACAGGTCCGTATCTATCAAGTTAGCAATCGGCGAAGAACTACCCCACATATATACGGCTGCAATGTATATGTCTTCATTATTACTAATGTAATGTTTATCTATTTTAAGTCATATAATAGTATCATGTGTATTTTAACAATAGATATTCCAATGCTAATGCTTTTGCGCGTGTATATTACTATACATCCACTATTGCGCTTTGCTTGCCTATGTCTATATTTCATATAAACGTTATGACAATCATAGCCAGCAAGTTCAATTTTGCTTGATTTACAAGTCCATGTTTCCAAGAGAATAATCAAATCATATTGTAAGATAAAAGAGAGAAAATCTGGGTCTTCTCGTTTTGCTGCACTTAACCCATTGCAGTTCGAGACTAAACACTTAAGTCCATCCGGTCCCTTCTAAGCGTCCTTCACTGGCCTGCCGTCAATTTATAAGGTGTCGTATGACACCCACGCCCTTTTTCCCGCCTGCTTTTCCTCTTTGACCTGTTTAAAGAGACGCCTCCTTTTTGCTGCGACTTCCCGTGGGAATTGTTCAGTCACATAGAACGGAGTTCCCCTGAGGTTCCTGCTACTTCCACGGACCTGTTCCCGGTCGTTTAAAAACGAAAACTTGCACACGATGCTACTGTGTCTCCCAATCGCCGCCGTTTCCGGTCATTCCGCGTCCGTTTGTATTTTTCTGGTCCATCATGTGTACTCGTTCAAATCTCATGGCCGACACCGTTTCCTTTGTTAATTTTAGTTTTTCCACCATGAAGTCTCTAACTGTTTGCTCGCATTTTGTCGGCGATTCATCAGGTTCTTCCGGGATGTTACCAAATATCAAATTGTTTCGCATGCTCTGGGAACGAACGTATCGTCTTTCAATTTATCATTGTCCCGTTCTAAGTCTGATATCCGTTTCCTAGCCCTTCTAGATCGATGTTTACAGATTCGATGTTATGTTCAGCCCTGTCAATTTTATCGCGGTTTTCCTTGGCAATAGTGTCTATGCGAATCCACAACTTTTTGAGTTCTTTGCCAAAGTTGTCTACTTTCTTTTCTAGCCCGTCGAGAACCTTGAGTCTTGAATCCATGTCGTTTAACTTTAAGTCAATTCTGCCTAGCATGGCGATTATAGCAGCGTTTATATTTAAGGTGCATTATGCATTTAACATAATTGCTTAATGAATTGTATTGTTTGATTTATTGAATAATAATATGTTATGCACTGTGTAATATATTTAATGCATATTTAAAAAATATGTTCGAGAACGTATGTCATTAAACAGGGAGAGAACCTAACTTATAGAAAAGCCGTTACTAACAAATCGGGGTGGCGCTTAAAAAAAAAAGAAGAGCGTTACATGTACATGAATTATTCAGATTAATGGTTAGTTTTAAGCCGTGTTAGAATCGAAATAATAAGTTTACATCAAACGTTGTTGTCGACCACGGACGTTTAGATGCGTAGAAAATAAATTATGATTGCTAAGCACGAGTGAGTTGATAAGATCTGAACTTCTGTCCATATGTTATTTGACAATAAACTGTGACGTTAATTAATTAATTCTTCATTTACCGTTTGAATTAAAAAGTAATGAATTAAATAGTTTATTATTAAATGAAAAGCAGCTTGTTATTTGACTAATCGTTAGCTTGGTAATTTCCGTGTAATTTCGACAAAAGCCATAGCCGTCCATACATTACTGTTTGCGTTCGGAGTACATACCAAAATTAAAATAATATACTTTTGATTTTACACCGTAGATTACATCGTATACTGTATTTCAGATTTTAATATCGCTTCAGATTTACCATTTATGAAGTCATTTTTGCCGAGAATTTTCCATTTTATTGAAAAACGCAACCATGTAATCAACAAATGTTATTGTTTTTTTTTTGAAAACTGTGTACCATTTCTTAAATCACCACGTTTTCTGAAAACCATAATTTTAGTTTTGGAACTATTTACTTCTAAACTCTACGTTTTACAACATTTCGCTAAGCAGGTGTGTAATTCTGCTGGCAACTTACCCAAAATCACCATATCATCTGCAAACAATAAACCAATATCATACAGTTCAATGCCAGCATTTACATTATACGTTACGTTATAAAATTTCAAAATCTTGTTAAAAAAGAGAATCCACCTATGCGGAGACAACTTCACCTGCCCGCAACCAACAGAATCTTTAAAAAAAACGGTAAGGCTATTTCATTGTTAAACGCAAGATTTAACATGCATTTCAATTTTGTGTGCGAATCAATAGTTATGCTCGAAATATGGTAAAATAGGAAACATCTGGCCCCATGTTCACAAAGGATAAACTCTAGGATCAAGATCAATCTTAGCTGATCTTGATCTCCTAGCTCATATGAGCGGAATCTCAAAAATATTTTAGTTTCGAATGACCTTTTCTTCTAGATAAAATAGCACATTTTTTGATAAGGTTTGATTAAAATATTCATCTCAGATAGAAAATCTATGCTGAGGAGAGTTCATAATTATGTAATATATATATTTGTCCAATAATTAAAATTGATCCAGATTTTTAGTGAACGCCATTTTTGAGTCTGATCCTTAAATATCTGGCTCAATTTCATCTTGAACCTAAAAAACAGACTGAACTTGTTTTGTGAACATTGGGTCTGTTGATTCTTTACCAGATTCAAACCATTTTAATTTAATTGTTATGATTTAAATTGCTTGTTTTCTTGTTTACAATGATTAAATCCTGACATCTGTCCAAAGGCCAGTCCATCCAAATTGTATGTATTGCCCGGTGTCTTTTCTGGTATACTTTTGGCGGACTTAAGGCCGGGAAGGCAGCAGTTTGAGTAAACGTTATTGTATTGGATTATATAGCTTATTAAACATTACATAACATAATACAAATCATTTGTAAATGAAATTGATTTATTTTTTTGTTAAATATTTCAATGTTTAACTTTTGGAGCGCACTCATCGTCGACTACTACTGTGGTTATTTGTTTCAATATATTTCTATAGCTCTAGAATCTATCATTTGCAGTGAGCTGGAACCGTCGGAGCAAGTGTGGTAGCGGACCACTCCAGAAACATGACTGAATAATTTGATTAGCAAAGTTATTTACGAGAACTGTTACTTAAAATATTGTTATTTTCGTCTATGGTTGAAAATTTGAATAGAATACCCTGATCCGTATAAAAAATATATGTGAGTTCGCATATATGCTATATACGGTGACTCTCGATAAGCAGTGCGTCAATATTTCACTAGATTGGCCATGCCACTTGTATATGAATTGCCTAGAAATTTTGCTGTATTAGCTATGCTTTTACTTTTCCGGAATTTTATATACCACACCGCACACAATTAATTCCATTGATGTTCAACGCGACGCTTGTTGCTTGTAACGTCATGTTTTCGTTTAAACCTATTTATTTTAGCTCGATTGCATTAAAAGCCTACGGCTTATTGAGACACTATTGAGTGTGTTTCCTGGGTAGAACCAGTACTTGGTGTCTTTCTGGGAGAAACTGAAAACGCTCCCAGAGTGGGGATCGAACCCCGGACCTCCCGATCGCTAGGCGGACACCATACCCACTACGCCACCGCGACCTCATGTTATAACGATTTTGATTTTGATTGCTTGTAACATATTTATAAAATACGTGGTGTTGACATAAACAGGTCATGGTGACTTGGTTTTAGCAGACTTTACTTGTTTGTGCTAGTTATTAACCGTAGTATTTTTTTTTATAGAAAATACCATGTTGGTTAACATAGATCAAACCATTTCTGGCGGGCTGCGCCTGTTGTGCCGTGTTTGTATACGTAGGCTACGAAACTCTAATTTTAGCTTATGCTGTAAAGCGACTTATTTGTTTGATTCAATTTCCCTATAGCACGTTATGAGTTGGAGATATTAAAATAATCCACGACTTCTAGGGACACCGCACGTATATTGTATGAAGAATATGCAATATCCACACACTCTGACTTTGGCTTATTCCGGTCAGTTTTACAATGATAATGCCATTACGTTTTGTACTAACATGACATGGACAGATTATTCTACAAACAAAGAACACTCTACAGTTGTTTATAGGATAGTTTCTTGTATTTGACAGAAGCCTTCCAATATTCTTCTACAGATCGGGAGTCATATAAAGACACGTGGGCCTGAGAATTCAGCTTGCAAAACGAAGAGCACGATACTTCATTATATATGGCAATTCATTACATTTTTGTAATTACTTCTTTTATTGCAATTAAAATGGTACATTTTTCCTTGGTATTATTATTTATCATTATTTTTATTAATATAGGTTTATGTTTTTAACGAATAACGGTTCTTTGTTTCAGGATAGGTATATTTTAAATGCAATATACTTGTGCATCGTTGTTAGTCATTACGTCCATCCATATTTATCTAGTATTCATTGATAAACTTGCCAAACCTTTGTTCTATACTTCAATTATCTTTATTATTTGTTTATATCACGATAAACATGTATTGTTCAAGTAAAAATAAATGTTCTGTTCTGTTCCGTTCTATTCTTGTAACGCGAAACGATTGAAAAAATTGAAGAGCTTCTGCTTTTTTTGATCAAAACACGTGAATCACTTACTAGCATATATAGAGAATAACAGGTTACTGCCTGGTCTTGTGTAATATATCAGGTGAGGCTTAGAATAATATAACTGCGAGGCTCGCCGAGCCGTTATTTTATTCGTGCCGAACCTTAGACCAGGCGGTAACCTGTTTTTTTATTTATCATACCATCGATTTTCTTAAAATTACACCAAACGAGCTGATTTCTTTTATTTTTAAAACTAAGTGCACCGCTAATTTTGCAGAGCCGGTTTTTACACGTTTATGTACATGTAGTTATGGATTTCTGAAGTGTGGCTTTATAATACTTTATAATAAACATTTAGTAAAGATATATAAGCTGTTTTCACTATGAATTCATAGATTACACACACGTTCATTCATAAATAACATTGAAAATGCAAACTGAAATGGATTGCAACAATTAAGTTCGTCGCAGATTACGCATCGCCGAATTGTTTAGAGACACCATATCGGAGTTGTGAACTGAAATTGACATAATCAAGATAGTGTAAATATTGACTATAACGTATTCAATATGTAGTAAAAAATGTTTGAGACACAACAAAAACTGATCCTGTGTAGTGCATTTTTTGGAATGTATTGAAATAATTGTGTAAGGATGATTTTTTGTTCCATTGATGACGTCATACCACAACCAAATTGTGGGTTTATGTGAATATTTAAAAAATAACGTTTTGTAATTTTTATGACCATTAATAATAATAAACTATACACGTTCTTGGTATCAAATTGTTTGTTTGTTGAATCCGATTCATTTTTAATGAAACTGTTGACTTTATAGTTGATTTCGAGTAATATGATGTACCTCCAAACATTGACTGATATAAACGCGAACGACCTGATATAAAAAATATCATACCAATATGCTAATATCGGCCTGATAAAAAGGTGTCTGATATATATTTTTTATATCAGGTCGTTTATATCAGTCAATCAAAAGGAGCTTTAACGTCAACAAAGACACAACTGCGTAATGATCATTACACTTTATGCTCTATAAATAAATCTATACACAACAAATGACCATGACCTTTCGGCTCGTTTTAAAAACTGAATCGAAGCACTTGTGTGACTGCAAATTTAATCTGATTGTTTCGGAAAACATGTCTGGGCATTTTAAATACAATGTATGTAAATTATCTTCAAATGACTGAGCAAAAAATGCGATCGGCAAAAGTAAACAATGCGACTGTATCGTGAAAATGAGGCCCGTGCACGCGACGAGTATATTTTTACAGTGTGGAATACAGCTAAGTTTATCACACGGGGTAATATTTCGTCAATGACAGCGTGAAGACAGAATAAAACGTAAAAATTACACTGACATGTATATGTGTATTCGAAGTCAGTGTTCGTTCATCGACCTATTATCATGCGAAACCTCAACCGTTCGTGCAAACTGACGCTGCCCTTGACCTAAGCAGTACTAACAAGCAGTCTGAGACGCAAAATCCAACAATATGTCCCGTCCTAACACACACAACAGAACTTCCGGTACCACAGAGCACGTGTCCCGTCCAAACACACGCAACGGAACTTCCGGTACCAGCGAGCACTCGTTCAGATCCGTCCCCTTCACGCATAGTGGAACTTCCGGTACTACGAAGTACGGTTTCTGTCCATGCTCCGTCACAGTTCGAGGGTACACCAACGACATATGTGACTGGCAACACAGAACAGCCGATCCAGACTGACAGCACAAATATTGCAAATACTGCTGAGTCCACCACTTTTAAAACACCACATCTACCAACGGATAAACAGACATTTACGTTCACTCCAAATTGTGACATTCCGAAACAAGCTTTTCTAACAAGCTGTAATAACACTGAAACTGGTAATTTAAAAACCTGCGGAAGACCAGCCGCACGAAGTTCAGGTGCCTCGGTTAGAACAGAGCGACACTCGCTTTCATCGAAACCATACAGCCGAGACAACAGTGATACACGGAGTACAGCTTGAAAAAACACGGATGTTATAAATAGATCCTCAGCGACGGGGAAAACCGGGAAAGTGGACAATGGGTTTTCCACGCCGGCTATAAATAGAACTGTTAATTAGGAAAACGTGGAGAAGGCAACGCTTCGATGTGTTGTTTTAAATGTACAGGGTTTAAGAACTAGGAGAACCAATAAACTGTGTTCGTCAGAACTAAAATCAGTTTTTGAAAATAATGATATTGTTCTTTAAACAGAAACGTGGTCAAATTCTAACTCTGATTTACACGTTGATGATTTTGAGTATTATGTTTTGAACAGAACAGAGAATAAGAACGTTAGTAAACGTTCGTCAGGTGGAATTGTCATTTATCTGCGAAATTCATTTGTTTGCGATGATATATTAGTTTTTAAAAGCCATGTTGATATTATTTGTATAAAAATCTCGAAGGAAACTTTGAAGATTGATAATGATTTATATGTGTGTTTATGCTATGTGATACCTGATGATAGTAGTCGCCAAACAATGGTTGATAATAATGTTTTTGATACACAGACAACTTTTATTACAGAAATCGATGCAAAGTGTGAGAGCAATTGTAATGTTTTGCTTGCTGGTGACTTTAACTCACGCACATCCGACTCGCCAGACTATGTAGTAGACGATACAGATAATATACAACAACAACGTTTATTGGCAATCCGGCATACTGCCTTTGGCCATTTACAAATATAGAAAAAAATATATGGCCGAGAAAGGGAATCATACAATGAAACTTACACATAAGTAATACATATTGAAATCAAAGAAACATATACATTGACATCGTAATTATATATAACATATATTACAACATAGTGCGTATTAGTAAATAATTATGAAGCAGCTAAAAGATTAATTTTCTCACATCTTAATTTAAAAGCTTATACCACAAATTGTGCTATATTTTTGAGTGTTTTAACATTCTTACTAGACATCATTGATATGTATTTATTTATGTTAGGCCCAGATGACCTGATTTAGCAAACAAATTTAAGCGGAATTAAACGTCATGATTCTGCCCAAGTCCATGACAGAGTAGCGTTCCATGTCCTACACACTTGTCTATATCAAGATATACCACATTGTAAGTCAAAAGTTAGAAATGTGGACTTAAATGAAAGAGTTATAAAAGAGAAAAGAGTTTTAGTTTTAGGCTCATCGCCACAGGAGTTGCAGTTGTCTCTTGATAAACTATAATGACTATTGCAACAAATGGGTATTAGAGGTAAACGGTGCCAAAACCAATTTAAACTGTCGATTTCAGAAAAAGCGGCGGACTAAAAAGGTGTGAGACATGGTTTTACGGGAGAGAATTTATCGATATCGTGAATGAATTAATCTACTTTGATGTTACATTAAACTATATTGGCAGCTTGAAAATACAAACTCTTCAGTTAAAAGAGTTTAAAGCAATGCATAATATCATAGCAAACCTGAAAAATATAATACAGAACCTAAAACTGCTTTACAATTATTTGATTCTTTTGTTTCTTATATTATGTCTATGGTTGCGAGGTGTGGGGTTTTTCAAAATCACATACATTGAAAAGAATACATATTAAATTATGCAAAACACTACTAGGTGTAAGACAAGTAATATAGCCATATACTCTGAACTTGGCAAATTTCGCCTCTACATACATAGATATGTTAGGATACTTAAATATTTATTCAAACTATGTAGTTATGAAAGTCATTTATACCACAAACTGTGCTATATTTTTGAGTGTTTGAACATTCTTACTAGAAATCATTGATATGTATTTATTTATGTTAGGCCAAGATGACCTGATATTATATTTTCTACGTAATTCATTACATATTGGACAACTCAGTAAAAATGATATTCTGATTCACATACATTTTGGTTACATAGTTTACATTTTCAATATTGTCTGCTTATTCTATTATATCTACCAACTTCAATTTCAAGCGAATGGGAACTTAGTCTAAATTTACTCATCTGGATTCTGGACTTTTCATTTGGAATGCAGTCAAGGTATTTTTCATATTGGAAGCTTCATTTAAACTTTAAATAATATTCAATTTTGGGTTGATTTGCTAGTTTATTATTCCATTCTTGTACAAACTGATCTTATAGTCGTTGGGTTAATACGTGTACAAAGTCACTTCTGATATTTTGTGTATTAGAAATATGTCTAATATTGATTTCAAAGACATACACCATAGATTGGTTTTCGAACAGTTAACATTAACATTGGATAATATATTAAACTGTTCCATAAACACTTGGTATAATAATGAATTATGGTTATTTAAACTTTCATCCAGAAATTCAATGCCCTTTGTTTGCAAACAAGTGATAAAGGCAATCTGCCCAATGCACATAGTACAAACTAATTAGAAGTCGTGAGTTTTACGCCAATATTATATTTACAGAATTTATAGTGCAGTTTATCAATTTTAGGGGCATCATAGATTCCCAATACTTCAGAACCGTATAGTATAATTGGCGTTACCAGGGAATCAAATAGAGCTAGTTTGGTTTTGATATCTAATTTGACACGACTAAAAATAGATAAAAGATGCTAATATGCCCTTTGAGCTTGCTCATTTAATATTTAAACAATGTTTGACATATTGCCGGTGTAGTGGAATTTTATAACCAAATACACAAAACTATCGACAATTTCAATATGCTCGTTATTAAATTTTTATGTAAAATTGCACCTGCTTTTTTGTTTTTCAAAGACACAAATTTTCGTCTTATTCACATTTATTTTTAGACCCCATTTAGAAGAATACAGGTGTATTTCATTTAGTTGATTCTGTAGACTTACTGGATTAGTTGTAAATAAAACAATATCATCCGCAAATAAAAGCATACAAATAGATAATAGTGTAAATTTTCAATTGTAAAGTTATTAATATTGATACAATCTTTAATATCGTTTATGAACAATATAAACAGTAGTGGGGAAAGGGGCTCCCCTTGTTTGCCACCAAGGAAAACATAAAAAAAGGCAGAATATGACACATTTTTAGTGCTTTTTATACATGATTGACATTTGCAAATATACGTTTTATCTTAGTTAGCGTTTTATAACTTAGACCCGATTCAATATGTTTTACCCATAGTGCTTCGTGGATAACTGTGTCAAAGGCCTTTTCGTAATCAATAAAAGCACAATAAAGCTTATGTTTTTGCAGAAGTACATTTTGTATAATACTGTGTAAAATAAAAATACAATCGGTTGTACTACGTTTGTCTCTAAACCCAAACTGTAATGGACTATATACATTTTCATGTTCGCACCAACTATTAATTCTGTAACGGAAATATAGTGAAAATATTTTTGAAATAATATTAACCAGAGTAATTCCTCTATAATTGGAAGGATCTTTCTTGTCACCTTTTTTAAAGATTGGCACAATTGCACCTTTGCACCAAGAATCTGGATAGATACCACGGTCAAATATATAATTAAATAATTGAGTTATATATGGTGAGATAAACTCTTTTGAGTCAATAAAGAAATCAGCTATGTTATTGTACAAGTCACAACTTTTATCACGCTTCATGCTAGAAATTGTAGCAATAACTTCTTCTATAGTAAAAGCACAATCAAGCTATTCAATAGATGGTAAAGTGTTTAAATCACCAGTTTCATCAGTATTAAATTTACTGCTATGTAATAATAATAATAATAATAATAATAATCTCTTTATTTTCCGAAGGTATCTCATTAAGATTACACATTGATACAGAGTAATGATGACAGTGAAAAATGGTAATCTTATTTACAATGAGGCCTTCAAACAACATTTGCATATATAACTAAACAACTTGTATTAACTGTACACAATTCAATCAATCAATGTGATGAACCTAATAACAAATTTAGAACAGAAACAGTACAAAACATATCTTTAATTTACGTTTATGTATACGAGTATATTAATTACGAAAATAGCAAAATAGGAATCTAATTATTAACATAGCCACTTTAAACTGTGTAAGATTAAATATATTTATAAATTAATAATGTAGTATTTTTTTATACTACACAAGTACAACGATGTTAAAATAATAAATTCTTTACTTTCGTTAGGTTTCTCATAAAGACTACTAAATGTAAACATTACAATTAATACCTGACGGACATAACAGCAATTTAGCATTGATAGAACAATACAAACCTTACTTTCTTTCCTTTCCCTTTTATCCTATTATTAAGTGTGTTATCTGAAAATTGAATTATTTCATGTTGGGAAAGTCTCATATAATAGTTTACTTAAACTCAAATAATAAATTTAAATGTTTCAACAAATAAAAGGACGTATGGACATAGCAAAATCATGTTACTATTTGTAGTGGTGAATATGTTCCCAAAAATATAAGTAGAAGCAAATAAGACATGTAACAACGTTTGAATCAATATTAACATCAATAAATGACAGTAACGTACATGAAATAACCAAAAGTGAGTATACCATTACAAATTGTAAGATACGATGGTAAGAGCCAGATTTTGTATGACATATTATGGTGTTATAATTAATAAGTAGCATGAATCACGTTCCTTAAGTAATTAAGTAATTAATTGATCATTCTTAACCTAGTGTGACGTCACACTGCTGTATCGATTTCATTTCAAGTTCAAGAGTAACTCGCGCATATCGGGCGCCTCCTTGCGGAGATCATGATACAAAGAACGGTCACTAGCACCGTTAGTTGTGGTTTGGTAAGTTTATAGCTGTGAAAATGCGAGCTACCGGTTTTTGGATTTACACAAGTATTCGACTAAATTTATTAATTATGTAAGAAACTCATTTTGCGTATTAGAAAGAAAATATTTATTGAGTTTACTTTTGAAAGTGTATAACGTTAGAGATTGTCGAATATTAACTGGAATTTGATTCCATATTTCCGTACTAGAGTAACTGAACGTCTTTTTTAGAAAGTTAGAGTGAGGTTTTTTATGCGTGATAGTTAGTGTTTGTCACAAATGTGATTAGGTCGTCAATCTATGAAGGCGTTAAATTGTGAAGAGATTTATAAACAATAATACTTGTGAAATATTTACATCTATTTTCAAAGGAAAGCCATTGTAATTGTTTTGACAAATTGCATGTATTTTTATTTAAATAATCTCTTAAGATTACTCTTGCAAATCTTCTCTGCAGTTTCGATATTCTGCTTATGTCACAAGTATTGGCCTTTTGCCATGTAACACATCCATAATCAAAAAATAGTGTTACATAAGCATTATAGAAAATCAGTTTCATTTCAGGAGTTAGAAAATATTGTATACGCCTAAATAGTGATAGTTTGGAAGCAAGCTTTAAACACGTTTTATCTACATGGGCCATCCAATGTAAATGTCTATCAATATGAATTCCAAGAAGTTTTTGGTTTTCAACAAACAAAACGAGGTTTTCTAAATATATTAGTTTTTGTCGAGATCCAATGGTCATGCAAATGGTTTTATCTGGATTTATTGCCATGTTATTGTCTGTTTTTTATCGCATTTATGTCGTTGCCTTTGCAATGAATTGTTACATCATCAGCATAGATGTCTGTTTCTGATTTTAACATTAAGAGTAAATCATTGACATACAGTAAAGATAACAAAGGTCCTAAAATAGCGCCTTGTGGCACACCGGAAGTAACAATGCAAGTGTCGGAGGTTACACCATCTGCCCTAACTAACTGCGAACGATTCATCAGATATGACGCAAAAAACGTCAAAGACGAGTTAGAAAAATGATTAAGTTTCAGCTTGTGAAGTAATATAGTATGGTCAACTAAGTCAAATGCTTTTTTGAAATCAACAAACACTGTTCCTATAACATAACCATCATCCATATCACTTAACCATGAATCAACAAGTCGTAGTAAAGCAGTTTGACACGAGTGATTATGTCTGAAACCCGACTGGTGTTCATTTAGTATACATGTTTCTTTTAAATAATTATTTAATTGATTTGCAACAAGCCTTTCAATTAATTTGGAAATTGTAGGTAATAATGAAATGGGTCTAAAAGTATTTGGATCATGTTTATCGCCACCCTTCTGAAGTGGTATAACACTTGCTATTTTTAGTTAGTTGGGAAAAATTCCTGTCGTAATGGAGTTATTGATCAAAGTCGATAAAGGCTGTGCAATATTATCTTTGCAAAGTTTTATAATGTTAGGTCCTATTCTGTCAAGACCTCCACTTTTATTTGTATTTAGTTTATCAATTAGTGAACTAACTTCCAAAGGTGATATATAATCAATATGAAACTCTCTGTTGCATAATTGTTCGTCTAGGAAACGTTTTAAACGTTTAAAGTTGTCAGTCTTAAATTCTGTTTTCTAAATTATCTTAGTGATATAAACAAAATGTGTATTTAGTTCGTTAGCTACATTCTGTTTTCCATTCACATCGACGTTATTTATGTTTAGTTTATTAGGTAATACTGCACTTTGTTTTTTATTATCATATTGATATTGTTTTGATAGATTGCCACAACAGTTTAATATTTTTCTTCTGTTTAATGGCATTATTGAAAAAAAATCTTATTTTTCTTGATTATGGTATTGCATTTATTTCTCCAATTTTTCTCCAATTTTTATATTGATTAAAATTATTGCACGATTAAAATTTATCTCGTTTTATTCTAGCCTGTTTTATTTCGGTTGTTGTATTCGTTTAACACGCTTATTTTTAATTGGTGCATGCTGCGATAACACCTTGTTTAATATATTGTACAATGTGCATAGAGCTAAATTAGGGTCATGCGTAGTTTCTATTATATTTAAGTCATATTTTCGAAGATCTTATAAAAATAATTTTTCATCAAAATGTTTAAATAATCTATAACTTATAGAAGTATGTTCAAATGAATATTTATTTTTAATCTTACAAAGTTGTGTACACATTACCGGATAGTGATCAATAATGCCTTTTATTGGAACACTAATATCCGATACGCAAGTTACTGATGTAGTGTATATATGATCAATAATTTTTGACGATGTATTAGTAACTCTGGTAGGATATTGCACTAGTTGAGAAAGTCCGTAGTCAAGAACATTTGTTGCCCATTTAGTATTATTAAATTTATTTGGTGATGAAAATTCAATATTAAAATCACCTATAGCTAACCTATTAGGATCAGATGACTCTGCTAATTCAATTTGTTTCTCAAAAGAATCTGTCCAAGACTGAAGACTGTTTGGAGCACGATATATAAAACATATAAGATATGATTTTTTATGTTCGATATTTACCTGCAACCATATAGACTCAATGTCAGAGGATTCCAGATAAAAGAGTCTCATTTAGGATATATTGTTTTTAAGATATATAACGAGTCCACCACCAGCTTTCTGTACCCTGTCTTTACGTTCAAACACAAAACCATTTATTATTAGTTCATTATCAGTAATGGCATTCTTTAACAATGTTTCACTGAAACCAAATATATCAACTGATTCTGGTTCTCCCATTATAAGTTTCAGTTCATCTAGTTTTGGAAAAATGTGGTGAATATTCAAACTCGCTACACGGAGACCTTTTTCCCTAAAATTGAAAATGTTATTATGCTTATTACCCAATACATTATCAGTGAAGTCAGTATTTAACTTGTTATCAGACATATTGCAAGACATATTTGATAAATCAGTTTTTTCTGCTAGCACGTAGATCCTGGTATGAATTAATTTCTTTGCTGCAATAAATTGTAGAAGTTGTATCATTAATACCATTACAATACAAAGTGTTGTGAGAAACAATAATATCGTCTGATCGAACATAACAATCGTAAATTAGTTTGTTACATTCATGCCATATAGAGGTAAGAGTTTGAAATTTGTTGTCGCATTTGAAATACTCAGTTGTAATATGTCCGCCAGTGTTTCCCCACCAGATTCTGTTTTTCCGGCGATCCATTGTCGAGTGGTTTGTTAGACCGCAACGTCTGCACGGCAACCATCTTTGTCCCAGGGGCTGAAAGTTTTGACCACTGAACGGACGACCGCTGACTTGGTAAAGGCCACCCCTCGTATATGTTGCTGCTGATCCCTGGAGACGGTCGGTACGGGTAGCGTCACCCTGTGTAAACTCGCTAGTGAACGGCTGCTTGGATTTCACAATGGGAGTTTTCATGTGTATTGCCGAAACCAGTCTGCTGGTGCCTTTCGGACATAGGTGTATGCCATCTTTGAAGAAGAACGGACGAACGATGGTTCTATCAGCGTAAATGAATGATTGGTAGCAGTCAATAAAAACAGCGTCGCTGTCCATACACAGTTGTTTTGTTACGTCATTAACTGGCCTGACGTCCGTGTCTCTTCTTGGACAGAGAGTGCATAAATACACTGTACACTGGTGACTCAGAGATTCAACTGTTGATCGAAGTGTGTCACACACGTTACGCGAATTTCCTGATGCAGCATCGTTTCCCCCCAGGTAAATAACGATTTTGCTGTATTTCGATGTGTCATCGTTCAATAGTCGGTTGTAGATGTCTGCAGCGTTTTTCCAGGAAGAGTACGCACATCAACATTATTCTGAAGACCACGTTTACTTATACCCTTCAGGATTGAATCTCCGATCAATAATGTTCTGTTAATTTCGGAACTTGTTGGTGTAGCTGGCCTGTTATTGTCCTGACTTCCGGTTCCTGTCAGTTCCGGCGTGGTCTGCGGGTTTTCCAAGGCAGACGACGAGTGTTGTGTTCGGGTTGTTTGGTCCGCGGGAAACGTCACGCGTTCTTCTGATCTTTGCGCCGTGACGTCATTGCGTCCGTACGGTTTAGTTTCCGGTAAAGGACACAATGTTCTATCTTTCTGAGCTATTTGTAGCGCATCTGACAATCACTGTAGTTTCTTCGTTATGAAAGAATTCATGGATTGCATGGTCATGTAGTCGTTTGCTTGAACTGCTGATTTCGTCAATTTCAGTATGAATATCATTGAAATGCGCATGGTATTGTCTCTTGATACTGCTGATTTCATCTTTAATTTCACCAACACGCAAAGTTGTTGTCTGTATATGGTTCTGCAGTTCTTTAGGAGTTCAAGAATTGAGTCCGCGAGCATTCAATCTTACTTCCAGTGACTTTACAGTGTCAAATTCAATCAAATCAGTTGTTTTTCCATTCAGAGTGTGATTATGTCTCGATATTTCAACCACCGAATTCAAGGCACTAAGTTCTTCATTACGTCCAATTTCACAAGAACCTTGATCATCAACCACACGTGATGTACATGGTAAAAGTAAGCCCTGTATTGTCGCATTTACTTCATCAACAGTTGTGCCATTATTTATCAATTTCTGTTCGCCAATCTTAAGTATTTCCGGTAGATCGTCCTCCGTAAAAAGCCTTGTCTGTTTGCCATTCACTACCCATGAACTTTTGGTGTGGTACATATTTATGGTGTACATACTCCGTCTACGTAGTGAAAGTTTGTATTTGGTTTCAATTAAGCAGCCTTGTTTGTCTTGCACTGGGATTTTTTGGCATTTATACTTCAAATCTCTGCTATAATGCTCATCAGCAGATGTTTTCAATAGTTCCTACATTCCCGTATTTAATGTCAGTTTTAAGTCACCGCCTGTTTCACACACAGAAATGTCATGTAACGTTGTTGAATTTAATATCTTCTGCAACGACTTATTTTTGTTAATGTCAAAATTTCTCACCTCCGTCGGGTTTCCAACTTTCTTGTTACAAATATCCGGTGGTGACGCTCGGATGGCAATGTCGCCGACATTAATATTTCTGTCATTGTGTAGTTTATTTCAGTTAAAAATTAGTATAAAATGTTTCAAATTGTTGATATCAATTTAATTAGAAAATATGTACCTCTAAATTCTTTTTTAATATGTTTTATACTTTAATTTCAGTGATTTTTCATTTTACTGAATTGCGTTAACCGGACGTGACGTTGTGTTAAAATGTGCAGTATTCGATGATTGTCGAAAATGATCAACAAATTGATCCATGTTGATCTCATTGCTATTGGATACATTTTTATTTTGACATTTGTTTATATATCGCCAAAATTGTCTTGGGTTATTTTTACTTAACTTTGCTAATGTATTTTTTTCTTTGTTATAATAATTGCGTTTTGTCTCCCTTTTAACACAACAATATTTATTTCTGGCATCTAGAAATCTGATTTTGTTCACGTCAGATGGATTATGTTTAAAAAGTATCTTACACTTATAGAATTCTTTTTTATTATATCTACATGCATCATTAAACCAGATAGATTTCTTCACATAAATATTTTTACGTTTGCCAGCGCTTGTGTGTACAGTCTTACTTGAAAAGAAATATCAAAAATAGTAGTCGATAAAGCATCAATACAGCTATCAAGATTATCATGCTCCGTTAACAAATAGTTTGTAATCTCATCAAAAATGTATCTTTTATTTTATAAAATACTATGTAGCAATTCTTTATTATTTGGATTCCAATCTATCTTTTCAAAGCTATGACCACGTTTATTCGTATTGCATATATCACAAAAACAAAGTAAATTCTGTCGGACAATGATCAGAAAATTCATTGAAATCAAGTACATGCATAGTGTTTATACATGTGCACATGTAATAGTTTACTATCACATAATCAACAGTGCTTGCACCTAAAGTATTTCTACATAAATTATAACATATGAAAAAGCCTGGCTCTAGACGCCCATTAACAATAAACGCACTATTTTCTTTACAAAGCGTAAGTAGCTTATTACCAAAACTATTCAACTGCCGATCAGACGATAATCTTTGCGGTAAAATATCAATAGGTACATCAGACATGGGCATGTTAACGTATCGGTCAAGATTTATGTTATCTATCACATCTGACCTTTGACCTATTCGAGAGTTAAAATCACCTGTCAATATAACATCGCCGCACTGACTATACAACCTAATATCGCTCGATAGTTGTTCAAAAAAGTCAAAACGGTGGAGTGGAGAGTTTGTAATTGTGTAAACAATGGAGTCAGCTGGTGGTATATAGCAACAACAAACATATACATCATTCTTAAAACCAAAAAAAGATTTCAGTAGTTTACACCAAATAATCCCCTTTTCGTTAATATTTAGAACTTCAATTTTGCCATCATATACTTTGAGTTTCTTATAGTAAAAGATAACTTCTCCGCTATGTCTTTTTGCCTTTTTGTTACATTTAGGACGTGGGCAAGAAAAGCACTCATAATTTTTAATATGACTATGAGTTGATTTTGCATTCCAAGTTTCTGTAAATATTAATATGTCATGTTTATTTATAAACTTTAAAAAATCACTGTGGCTTAATTTGGAAACAAGACCATTCACATTCCAAGATAAGAAAGTGAGCAGCTTCCGGTCGTCCCCCTAACTGCAGATCGGAAGTTCGTGGTGCTTAGGTAATACCTAAGCGCTGCGCTCCGTAGTCGCGGCGGCCACGTGGGGGTAGCTCCGGAACTGGGCCAGGGGGTGGTTGGTCATAGGATAGGGCCGCCCGTTTTCCGTTCCGTTTTGCCTCAACTAAATATGGTAGAAGCTTCTTACGGCGTTCTTGTATTTGCTTTAGCAATTGATCGCTCACGCGGAAAGTACTATCTTTCAGCTTTTCGCGTGCCGCAGATTACACTTTCATTGTGTCACCATGCTTGTTAAATATTGCGACTATTGGTCTCTTTTTGCCATGTTCATAATGACCTAACCTATGTGCTCTGTCAATTTTCATCTGTGAGACGGAGTTTTTAATGCTGAGATTGTTTTCACAGAACTGTAGCACATTTTCAGTACAGTTTTCGGACTTCCGGCTTTCAAAACTAGACTCTTCGTCAAAATTAAAAAATAACAG
Source organism: Congeria kusceri (assembly GCA_027627225.1). Classification (NCBI taxonomy): domain Eukaryota; kingdom Metazoa; phylum Mollusca; class Bivalvia; order Myida; family Dreissenidae; genus Congeria; species Congeria kusceri. The sequence goes on along the minus strand of CM051035.1, from coordinate 54,367,099 downwards.
ATTTTCGCGCATGGATCGGGCTTGGAGGTCAATAATATTTCCACTGAGGTCCATGTTCTCTTTTCGGAGCGAGGCTAGGTTCTGGACAAATCATCCATAGCCGTTTTCATATCATGACTAGACTCACTGTCAAAAGACCGAATATTTTGAATATCAGTCAACCGTTTCCCTGATTCAGTTAATTTTAATTCCAGTGAAGCTACTTTTGTTTCAACCATAGATAATTTGTCCGAATTCGGTTTCAATTTGGTCAAGTTTTGATAGTTTTGTTTGCATTTGCTTTTGAGTTGATTCAATATTACTTAATTTACTGCGTATTGTTATATACATATCTTTGTCCATTGGCGCAGTGGTGTTGGGCGGGTTTACGTTTTGTGGTGAGGCTGGTGGAATAATATTGGTAAACTGCGTCGGACTCTGCTGGGCCAGATACTGAAGATGGGGCGGTATGTAGGGACCTACCTCCAGGGGCGTGCCATAAATGAGCGGCGAGGTTGCTGTTGAAGGGGTCGCAGCTGGTGAATTGGCGGCCATTATGTGTATCTTATCGGGTTGTTCACTGGCAGAACCTGAAGACGCCTCTTCTTTGTAGCGCTTCTTTCCCGACCTATTTTTGTCATAACAGCAGGCCATGTACAAAGTGGCCACAAAGTGTTCACCCTACCGGTAGTTCACATAATGTTAACAATAGTTCAAGATCCGATGCGCTGATTTGTTAATCGCCAGGTGCTCGCACTGATCACGAGTTTTAATCCCACACACAAATAAACCGTATAACACGCCTATGGCAATCACAAATTTGTAAAGCTGTCGATACCTCATTAGCGGTTTTACATTAGATTTTTTACCCGACGATTATGTTGCTGATATAGAAATTAAACGGTATTCTCAAGATAAAGGCCGCATTAATAACTGGTTTATACTGGTTTAATAACAATGGTTACCAATTATTGGATTAATAACTTGTTTATACTGGTTTGAACAGAACAGAACAGAACAAGACTTTTATTTTCACCCAAGTATATAACATATACAATTAGGGCAATATAACAAAGCAAAATTGTTAGTAAATTAGTAACTTCCGATAATTTTTACGTTAACACAATTGTGTAGATGATATACGGGGGGTATTTAAATAATAAGATACATAGTCGGAACATATGATAATAATAATAATAATAATAATAATAATAATAGCAATAATTTTAGATCTATAATCAAAATCAAAATACCAAAAACTTGATAAGATTATCAAAATCACAATCATTATCATATCATATTCAAAATCATCATACTAATCATAATAATCATAATCGTCATAGTTATCATAATCATCATAATCGTGGCATTTAAGAAACAAATAATAGTACAGTTCTATAAGAGCATTTTAATACTAGCACTGGTAAAAATAATTAGTGGTTTGTGATCATAGTTGTGCGGTGACGTATTTTCGTTTGCACGCGGCGTTTCGGATTGAGAAATTGAAACGACTACGCGTTTTAAAAGGTTTACATTTTGCGTCAGAAATTTAATTCATTATCAATACTTAAAAGACATGTTGTTGCGAAAGACTGTGTGCGTTAGCGTTTATGGTGATGGAGCTAGCTTTGTAACGGTTTCAGTCAACAGCAGTTATTTTTGTCCTGATTTACGCTTGAGTGCATCTGCACGCGAGGTCGATGTTGAACACAAGGCAAGATGGAGGACCTATTGTGTGTGGTAATTACTCTAATCAGCTTTGCATTGCAGGATTACAATGGAGAATGCCGTTATCTGAGGGGTTAACATTAAATGACTGATGGGGCAAAAGCAAATTATAATTTGTGTGCTGGATAAGTTTAAAGGGAAGTAACAAAAATATAATTATTAATTTATGTACTAGAACTGCTAGATTAATTAGGATAAAGAAACAGGATTGTACGTGAAATATAGGTATCAGTTGTACTCATTTAGAATGCAACAATTGTTTCCATTGCCTTAATTGAAATATAATATCAATATAGCAGGCAAAAATATTTAAAATGTTAACACTTGTACTTGAGTGGTACCATTTTGTACTACTCTTATATAATGCTGCAATTATTTCTGTTATATGAGTATAAGTATATAGCAATCTTACGTTAATATTGACATATAATTATGCAGTTATCATTTGGTACAAATACAGAATGAAGTTATTATTTACATTGCACAGTTTATATTTACATGCATATATTTCTAATTAAAGTAAATAATGTGATTAGTATATACATGCAAAAATATATACATTTGTGACAAGACAAATATTTTGATATATTGATTACACAAGTGTAAACGGTCACTTATATTGAGATAATATGTAAATATGTTATGCTGTTAACAATAAAAATACATTGAAATAAAGGCAGTATTGTTACAAACTACAATATTAGAGTTGGTGTATTAGCTGGTGGCATTGGTAAAAACAGGTAGTTAAATAGATAACTTGCTATCGCTTAAACTTACTGAATATGAAGCGAATACATTTGCTTGTATTCTGTAATAGTTGTAAGGAATTAGATGTTAGGATTTTAATAAGAGTAGCATCATAAAGATCATGTCCTAAGAATTGTTCTCTTTCAGATTTAAAGAAATCGCAGTTTGGTAGATAGTGATGTTCGGAGCCAACTTGACCAGAGTTACAAAGTCTGCATATTCTTTCCTCAAATGGGGTTCCATCGTATCGACCGGTTTCAACTGGTAACCAGTGATTTGCAGTTCTAAATTTAAAGAGGTATGTATATTCAGTTTTTGTAAGTTTTATAAAGTAGTCTTCAAAGGATGGAGTTTGTTTGAAACTGGTATATATTTGTCCCTTATGTGTTTGCTGTAGTTGATTGTGCCATTGGGTTTTGAATTGGGTTAATAATTTGGCTTTGACTAAGCGGCAAATATTATTTTGGGTTGTTAGGAATTGGTTATCCCATAAGTTACTTAAGTTTACTGAGGTGAGGATTTCTTTAATTTTGTTGGCCCATTTAAAATTTGAGATTGGCAAGTTCATCATGTATTTATAGATTTGGATAGATAATTTCTGATCTTTGCCTATTAAGATTCTATTCCAAAAAGAGATCATGCGACTTTTGATGTTAATTGCTATAGTGTATCTGCCAAGTTCACCATATAAAAAAGCCATTGGGGTTGATTTCCGAGCATTCGTAATTTTTCTAAGAAAGTTATTATGGACTTTCTCCAAGATATCTACATTTTCAAAACCAAAAATTTCTGAGCCATAGATTAAAATTGGTAAAACAGTGTGGTCGAAAAGTTTAAGAATTAAATCAATAGGTAGCTCTGCATTATTTGCTCTAGTATATAGAAGGTGCATTGCTTTTGTTGCTTGCTCGGCTAAGTGTTTCCGTGCATTGAGGAAAGAACCATTGCTGGAAAGGGTAATGCCTAGGTAGTGGTAACGGTCAGTGATTTTTACAGGGTTGTCACCTAATGTGAAATGGAAGTTTTGTAGTTGTCTTACACCAAATATTACAATTTTTGTTTTGCTAAGGTTTATTTTTAAATGCCAGTTATCACAGTATTTATGGAAGGTATTTAAACTATTTTGGAAGTCTATTTTTGAATCAGATAAAATCACAGTGTCATCAGCATAAAGTAGAATAAGTAGTTTTAGCCAAAGAGACAAATCCAGGGGATTTTCTAGTTCTATGCCAGTTGAGCCATTGAGGTGCATATGTGTTTGAAGGTCATTTAAGAAGATGGAAAAAAGAATTGGAGATAGATTTTCGCCTTGTATAACGCCAATTTCTGATACGAAGGGTTCTGAAATATTGCCGTTAATAGAGATACTAGATTTGATATTGTTGTACATGTTTTGAAATAAATGTAAAAACTTGCCATTTATATTTTGTCTAATAAGTTTGTGCCATAGGCCAATTCGCCAAACCTTGTCGAATGCTTGTGAAAAATCAATGAAGGCGCAGAATAGTTTTTGTTTTCTTTTTTTCAGTATTTCGATCAATGAATGTAATGTAAAAATATGGTCAGAGCAAGAGTAGCCTTTTCTAAAGCCAGCTTGATTTTCATCTAAAATATTATTTTCATTAAGGAATTTGTTTAATCTTTCATTGGGTATGGAAGTAAGAAGTTTACCTAGACAACTGAGGATAGTAATTGGTCGGTAGTTATTAGGATCTTTAGGGTCACCTTTGTTTTTAAATATAGGTATGATTATTCCATTTAGCCAGCTTTGTGGAATGAACCCTGTTTCCAGTACACAGTTAAATAGTTTATAGTAAACAGGCATAAGTAGATGTTTAGTGGACTTGATATACTCATTTAAAATATTGTCGAATGGGCTAGGTGTTTTAGAATTTTTAAGCTTTGTGATACATTTTTCTATTTCTTCTTCAGTAATTGGGGTATTAAGCCTGTTGCTTGTGTCATTTTGTAGATGGGAGTTTGTGTCATTGAAGCGATTGTCAACGATTGTGCTGGTATTAATTTCTTTGAAGTGATCATGACATTCATCTAATGTGGGTATAGTTTTAACTTTAGTTTTTGGTTTAAGTTTATTTAAAAAGGACCAGTACTGTTCAGGATTTTTGTCGGACATTGAACGAAGTTTATTTGACATGTTATGTTTGCTGGCATTAATGTGGTAGTTCATGGTGCGTTTATATTCCTTACTGGCATTGATCATTCTTTGTTTGTTGTCTATAGTTTTGTTTTTTGTGTAGTCATTTTTGGCAGTATGATAATTTTTTCATGCTTTAGAACATTGAGGACCAAACCATGGTTTATTGTTTTCTGGTCTATTATAATGAAATCGTTTTTTATTTTCAGGGTATGTGCTGGTGGAAGCTTGATGGAATACTGATTGGAGTTGATCGGTTATGTGCTCAATTGTCTGCTGTGATTGTGGGTAAGTGTTAATTTGCAAGAGTATTTGGTCTATTATGTTAAGGTTAATATTGTTAACAAATTGGTTGGACAAGTCAGGATTCCATTTTGGTTTCAGATTCATGTCACTTAGATTTTTGGTGGAAATATTGGAGCATTTTCTGTGTGGTATGTTTATGGACAAAGTGAGGGCATTATGACCATCTGAGAACAGTGAATCTGTTTCAATGATATGAAAATCTGAGAGAAAGTAAAAGCAATCAGATGAAGCAATTACATAATCAATTGTAGATTTATTTCTGAAAGTTAAGATAGCACAATCATTACCTGATGATAATCTTCCATTGAGGATAAAAATGTTGTTATTTTTGCATAAATCAATAAGTCGGAGTCCATGGGTATTTGTTCGATGGTCTTTAGAAGTACGAATAAGTGGGATAGATAATTGTTCAAGGGTTTTATATTTGTCAAGTTGGCTCTGTATATCATCATCAATATCGAACATGTCATTTAAATGGGGATCTGTAGTTATGTAATCTTTCATGCTTCCAACTCTGCTATTGAAATATCCTGCAAGAATTACATATTTATGTTCATTACATTTTTGAGAGATTTCATTTTCAAAGGCCATAAACTCGTCATCGTTGAAAAATTTGGAGTTTTCGGGTGGAACATATACATATACAGCTCCTATTATAATATTTTCATCAAGTTTCGCTAATGATTTGCAAATGGATATCCAAAGTACATATTCAGAGTTTGATTGTAGGACTTTAATTGAGGAAGTAAGTTGGTCTTTAGCAAATATACCAATGCCACCAGATTTACGCTTATACTCTTGTTCTCTGTGTTTGGCTAAATATTCATAGTTATTTATTTTAATAATACCGTGTTCATCAGTGTGGGTTTTCGAGATACAAAATATGTCGTAATTACTAATGAGTTCAGTGAATTCTGGGTAATTGAGTCTTTTCTTGAGTCCACTAACGTTTAAGGTTCCTAATTTTATGTTTTTCTCTTCCAGATTAGAGAGTGATTCGACCCCCCCTCTGGCCTAGTGGGGATGGCTGCTGGCATCTGGAGCCCTGTTCAAATTTGGCGTCTGTGGAGTATTCCGGTTTTGTACAGACTCAGCAGTACGAGAGGTGTCCCATGGACGTTGTATCCCCTGCACAAAGGACTGTGCGCTCAGGGGAGTCCTAGGAGATAATGGCGGATGTTTATGAGTGTTTGCCCTCGAAGGATGAGGGGATACTGACTTTGTTCGCCTAGATATGTGCTCAGCGCTCTGGGCTGGTGTATCAGGAGTGTTGAGCACTGATGTGTTTCTGGGGATGACAGTGATCGTGTTGATAACAGGAGGATTAACGTTTAGGTTCCTGATATGGGAAGGTGGTTCGGAGTGTGCCTGTTTCGATTGGAAGGCTTGTGAGTTAGCAGAGACTCTGTTGCCCTGGAGGATCGCGTTCCAGTTTAATAACAATGGTTACCAATTATTGGATTTATTCAAACTATCAGATTACGGATACTAAACGGGCGAGCGGGTGATGATAAATATATTGGTAAATGTACATTTGTTGGGAGTAGGGTATCATGCTCAGTGGATTGTGTTATTTGCTCACCAAAATTGTTACCAACTATTAACTATTTTCACGTGGATGATTTAAATATTTTAAGTGATCACTGCTTGATCAATTTTGGGTAGCGATGGGACCGAATACTGAAATCAATATTCGAATATTCGTTTTAGGTATTCGAATATATTTGAATATTCGTTTTGTAAATACTACTATATACGGCACTCTGTCCAAATATTTACCTATCCGAAATATGTATACTACTTGTACGTAGTTGTTTTACCTTGTTTCAGTGGTAAATGAGCGATATACTTGGTGAGGGGTAGGCAAATATAGAGAAATGTTATATATTGTTAAATGTATTGTTCATTAATTTGTTAATCAAATTTCGCATTAAATAGATTACACGTTGCCTGGGTTTTGTCTAATGACCGCGTAAAGTACTTCCAAGCACATGCTGGTGGCATTATTTATTAATCAAGACTCTTGTATAACATACGGTGTTGATATAATGGAGAATAATTTACAAGTGACGTATATTAAGATTGACCAGATCATGCCAATTTTGTTAAAGACATTGATTGGCTGATAATGGATTCATTTTGATTGGTTTTCTTAGAGAGACATTGTAATTCACTGTAAACAAGTTAACCGTATAGATGTCACATCACTTCCGGCAGCCATCTTGATGGTTACTTGCTAAATCAAAACAAAGAGAAAATTTCAAAATAGAGACTTTAAAACCGTATAGACATTATTTCTCCGGTGCCACCCTACTACAACAGTGTATCCACCACCTCCGTAGACTTTGACCAGCCTCAACAAGCTTTTACACCCTATCGGTAATCAAAATTCTCAAATTTTCCTCACTGGAGGAACTTTCCCCACCCACTTTTGACCGCTGTTTGAGTTTCAAATCATTGGTTAATAACTCTTGGCTATAATATTAATTAAAATCGTACTCAAACAGCTTCTCTGAGTCCTTTTTGACTATATGAATAACGTGTTGACTTGTTTACAGGTGCGGTGCTTAAAACAATCTGTGATATTTGACGGTGATATTCACTGTGATAGTTATATAAAATATATAACAAGTTAGGTTAAGTTGAGTATTAAGATTAAGACGTACAGACCGATGCTAATTACCTGTAGGGGCAATATAAACACACTGTTCCATCGATCTTCCACCTAGTAGTTTTAAACATCATACTTCTCTACCGATTATATACTAAAAATGCTTCGAACTATGTCACGTACCCCTAAGGCTCAAAAATCAAAACCCCAAAATGCTAAAGGTCAAGAGGGCAGTTCAAACCTGTCACCTTTACTAGGGGAGACACTGAATAGGAACGAATCCCATCATATCACTCATAATGTAATGCCTTTCAAGTGTCTCCTCCGGTCATGTGACCAGGCCAGGAAACTCACTATCTTCTTTACTATTTTCCAACTAACATCCAACATAGCTAAAACCCTTCCTGGCCTGGTAAATAGGGTAATTCCGTTAGCTTCCGGTGGGGTACTTATGCAGCTAAAATCAGCAGAAGCATTGAGTGCAGTACTGCGCATGAATGTGTTTGATCTAGGTGGTGTAATGGTTCGCGCAGTACTGCCTAAATCACTAAGAACGGCCTATGGTTTGCTAGCCGGCATTCCAGAAAGCCAGGACCTAGAGGAGCTGCGAAAGTCGTTAGTGGTGGAACCACCCCAGCAGGGTGATATCATATCATTAGAAAGAATCACCCCTAGCAAACCACCACCGCCTGGGTTCCCTAGGCTGGTCAAAGCGACTTTCACCACTCCATCTGCGCTGCCCTCTAGTGTCATGGTTAGGGACTCAACCATAACTCTCAATGTTCGCCCCCTCCCTATCACCCCAACTCGATGCTTTAAATGCCAAACTTTTGGGCATAAGGCTGGCGGTGCTGAATGCACTAAAATAAGTAAATGTGTGCGGTGTGCCGGTGCCCTGTGCGTGCCCAGAAACTGCACCGCTAGAATTCGCCATTGTGCGAATTGTGGCTATCAGCACTCTGCCTCCTACCAGGGGTGCCCCGCATATAAAAGAGCTATGCAAATAGCCTCTTATTGCAATATCAATGGGGTGAACTGGTCGGAGGCGGAGTCACGATTAAAGGTACTGACAGAAACCACTAAAATGTGTGCCCAAACTCTCAGCAAAACCTCTAAGTCAATTCCTAAGCATGATACGGTCATGGCCCCCATCAACAAATCATGCGCTCCCGCAGGGGGCAAGGATAAAACATCCTCCCCCTGCAGCCCCACTGTAGCTAAACCGAAAGGCGCTACTAGCTCAAATTTAAAAAAGGTTGCTGAGTGGAGTAATAAAAACACCCCCCCGGTCTCTCCTATCCAAAGAGACTGCACAACCCCCCCAAGGCACTCTATTGGTGGTCTCAGGGAGTCTTCTGCCCGATCATATTCGACGGAGAGTGGTTCAACTATATCGGACAGCTCCGTGTTTAATGTGACTGGGCATGATTCCCTGGTGTCGGTTCACAGCAGCATATATTCGCAGCTGTCTATCTCGGGTGTGTGCGGGATTGACGAGGAGCCCGTGGTTAGTGCTCCCCCTAACCGCCCCCGTATGGTCGACACCCAGACTTCCGCCATGAACTCCCCGGCCCCTAACGACCGAACAAGCATCTCTAGTACAGGGGATTCATTCATCAATATCAAAAACCGTACAGGTTTAGGTAAAAAATACCACCCCATCCATGTCAGTGAACTCATTGACTTGGTCACTGAAATAATGAGGGACCAGCAACAGCAAGGTCTCACTGGGTGTCGTGTCAAGGCCTGTATAAGTAAGAAAATAGACTCAAGGTTCCTTAGGCACTAAGAGTCTATTCCCAAAGTCAAACACAAAGAAAAAGACCTCTCCCCCCCCCCCCTAACAAAAGCCATACGGGTGACGGAGCTTTACTCGAACCCGCATGCAGCGAGATACCCTCTGGGTCGCCCGGGGGGCCGACCCACACCGCCACTAAACCGCCTCTCTCTGCTTCAAATACTCGTATAATTAAGACACCGGCTAAGTTAAAATCTGCCCGAGTGGGACGGTAATCTTTGTTGAAGTCCCCCTTGGCAAATGTAAATACTGTGCGACGCAGGATAATTGAGGGCCACAATGGACAGTAAGTTCAACATTGTTTCATTCAATGTGGGGGGTTTGTCTTCGGTTAAACATACCGAAGTTAAACATCTTTTAGATAGCAATACATCTATTCAAATTTTAGCCCTTCAAGAAACAAAACTTAAGGGCAATAATCAAAAAGGTATCCCCGGTTTCCATATAGAGTTTAAAAACTACTGTAACTGTAACCATAACTCTGCCGGCGGTTTAGCCTTCTACGTTAAAAATAATTTAAACTATGAGGTATTGGGTGTGAATGACATTTTAAAAGATGATGGTAGTGCTTTAATCGAAGTGCTGGCAATTAAGGCTATAATAAATAAGAACCGACCCCTTATTCTGGTCAACATATACTCAAGAGGATGTGATCTTGAGTCGTTAAATAAAATAAGTTCACAACTACGGACCATTAAGGACCCCATGATATCATTTACACGGGGGACTTTAATGCACATCACCCCGCTTGGGGCTCCCCGAAATCTGATGCGGGAGGCAAAGCAGTCATGACCTGGTTGGAAGAGCAAGATCTCGTTCTGCTCAATGACGGTTCGCCAACCAGGCTTGACTACACAGGAACCATGACTCATATTGACCTCACCGTAGCCAGCCCTGAGATTTCTTGCACTTCTGCCTGGGAACCGTTACCTGACAGCTTAGGATCTGATCACTTCCCTCAAATAGTCACCCTGTGTAATTATATTACACAGGGAACTGATACCCAGGGTTCAGGGGAACCCAGATTTGTATTTAATAAGGCAAATTGGGATCAGTTTAGGGACCTCTGTGCAGATCTTACCCTGGCAGACATTCACACTCAAGATCCTTTTGTTTTCTGTAAAGATCTCACCAATAAATTACTGTTCATTGCTGAATGCAGTATTCCGGCCTCTTCCGGCCAGAACAGGCGGGGAAGGTCAGTCCCGTGGTGGAGCGGTGAATGCGCCAAAGCTGTACAGGACAGAAAAAAGGCACTAAAAATCTTTAAAAAGAACCCCGCTGAGCATAATCATAAAAATTATAGGTCTCTTGAAAACATAGCGAAGCGGGTTATTTTGGAAGCAAAACAGAAAAATTGGAAGGAATTCTGTGAATCCATTGATATTAAACACTCAACATCACAAAAATTTTGGCAAAAAATTCACAGAATCAAAGGAATTTTTAACTGTCCTGTTCCTCTTCTTAAATTTAACGGCGAAATTGCCTGTACCCCAAGAGACAAGGCTCAATTTTTGGTTCAACATTTTAAATCCGTATCTAGTGATTCAAACCTCCACATTGAAACTTTGGATTATCAAAAACAGTTTGAATCACACAATAAAAACATTTTAACCGAGCCTGGGGATAATAATTGTCCTTTAAATAAACCTTTTTTACTTTCGGAACTAAAAGCAGCTATTGGTGGCAGGAAGAACTCTGCCGTGGGACCTGACCGGCTCTCATATATGATGTTCAAGAACATGCCAGACCCCGTTTTGAATATCTGGCTAGAGCTGTACAACAGGGTGTACATGACGGGTCTTATACCGCCCGAGTGGAAGCAGGCTACAGTTATACCGGTGCCAAAACCTGGAAAAGATAAATCTGACCCAAAATCATATAGGCCAATAAGTCTCACTTCTCATGCTGGAAAATTATTAGAAATTATGGTTAAAAATAGACTCGAGCACTTATTGGAAACAAAAAACATTTTGAACCCCTTCCAGTCTGGCTTTAGGAAAGGGCATTCTACACTAGACCAGCTAGCTAGATTACAACATGACATCATTTACGCTAAAACCGAAGGCAGTCAGTACTAGCAATATTTTTGGACCTTCAGGCTGCCTTCGACTTAACATGGACATTCGGCATTTTGACTAAGCTAGCTGACTACGGTGTCACTGGAAACTGCTTCCACTATATTAGAGCTTTCCTTGAGGGTCGAAAGATCAAGGTCAGAGTCGATGGTGTGAGTTCAGATGAAGCCATAACCGAAAGAGGCACCCCCCAGGGGTCTGTCATCTCTCCCCTACTGTTCTCCATCATTGTCAATGACCTGCCTGAAACTGTAAAGACATCAGGCCTGGTTATCTCCCAATATGCCGATGATTCCGGCACCTGGTTAATGGGGTCCAAACCGTCAACCCTGCAAAAAAAGGCCCAAGCAGGGCTGGACTCTATATGGCAATGGGCCATCAAATGGGGATTTAAAATCTCTCCCACAAAAACTGTAGGAATACTGTTTGGCAACCAAATTCAGCACTCTTTGGACCTAACTTTAGGCGGCACCAAAATTATTTTTGAAAAAGTGGTGAAATTCCTAGGTATGTACCTAGACAAACAGTTAACCTTTATTCACCACTTCAAACATTTGGCAGAAAGGTGCGAAAGGGACCTAAATTTAATGAGGATGCTGAGAGGCACAGGTTTCGGTTCAGATAAAAATAGTCTTCTCCTCCTCTACAAGTCCCTTTTACGTCCAAAGATAGATTATGGGGCCCAAATCTATTCATGTGCTACGCCAAACGCCCTAAAAATGGTAGATACCATCCAAAATAAGGCCCTCAGGATTGCTCTACGGGCACTGCCGTGTACGCCCGGCTGTACAATGGAGGGGGAGGCGGGGGTGCTGCCCCTCACCCTGCGTCGCAAACAACAAACACTTCAATATTGGGCCAGGGCTCAGTCCAGACTGTCAAACCCTGTCAACAGGTTATTTGGTACCGGCACTTTCATCAGGGGCCGGGAGCTTAGGAAGAAGCACGTTGCTTACCCATTTGGGGCCAGCACCCGGACCCTGGTGGAAGAGGCCGGTCTCAAAGATGTCATTGTGGCAGACATGAGTCCCTCTGAAACTCCCCCCTGGTTGCTACATCCCCCGGAGGTCGACACTTATCTATCCACAATTATAACGAAATCTGACTCACCGCACCTCGTGAAGTCAGAAACTCTAAATTACATTAATACAAAGTATGCTGAGTATCTAAAAATTTATACCGACGGCTCCAAATGCCCTGACTCTGGCTTGGTTGCCAATTCCTTTGTAATTCCTTCAAAAAACATTCAAAGAACATCCAGACTCAGCAACAACCTCTCTATTTATTCGGCAGAACTTTTGGCCATTAGTTTTGCAATGTGCTGGATATATGTTAACAAGCCAACTAAGACTGCTATACTCTCGGACTCTCTGTCATCTCTTGAGTCCATAAAAAACAGAAATAGCAGGTCTAGGCCTGACATTTTAAATGAAATCTTGGAACTTAATCAACAGTGCCTAGACAAATCTTTACAGGTCACTTTAGTTTGGTGCCCAGCACACGTCGACATTCCGGGCAATGATATGGCAGACAGGGAGGCTAAGGAGGGCCTCAAAAGGGTGTCGGTTGATATAGGTGCCCCACTAGGCCCTACTGAAATATATTCCCGGGCTAAAACATTTGTTATGCGGGAATGGAATAATGCTCCGCCCGCTAACACAGCATATAATGCCCCCTTTATAGCTCAGAAAACCCTCAGTCGGCCATATCGATATTCATCTAATATCATTTTGGACAAATGTATAACCCGACTGAGGATGGGGACCAGTTTGCTACCTGCCAGTGCAGGAAAGCACATTCTAAAACTGGACCCCCTGTGCTCTCAATGTGGGACCCCCTATACGGCCGACCACCTGCTGTCACAGTGCATCCAGTTTAACACACAGAGAGATAAATTAAAATCTACCTTCTCTCAACTAAATCTTAACTTTAGCATTAAAAACATCCTAGACCCTACGGGCAATAATAAACTGCCAGTATATAAATCTCTGGCAACTTACTTAGTTGATTGCCAAATTACTGATAAAATCTAATTTAACTCCGAATGGGGGCCCTGCGGCTGTATTTAGACATCTTTTACCACCCCGATGTACATGATATTATATATTACCCTTGTTTCCCTATATTTTATTGAAATTATGTGTGAAATAACACATTTTTTAATAATCTAGATTGGAATTGGTATGATTCCCTATATATAACTGCTTCTTGGTATGTATACTACACTTCTTGTAACAACTTACTCGTAAAAGGGTTAAAAGAGTATTCCTCACTCTTATTTTCCCATAGTCGGTTGAAATCTAGTGTGTATATCACATTTTCTTCATAATTTAATATGGATTCGATGTGTAGTTCCTTATATCTTATAGTCTTCTGTGTGTACTTCACACTTTTTTAATAGTTTAACATGGAAAAGGGTCAGAGAGTACCTTTTCCCTTCTATTGTCCCTATAAATTACTGATATTTAGTGTATTTATTACACCCATTTAGTAGCCTGAGAGGGAATCTATGTGTATCCCTTTTTTTTTTTTTTTTTTTTTAAATAAACATACACTTAAAATAAAATAAAATAACAATACAATTATAGCCGCAGGAATGCCCCTATTCTTCTCTTCCCATCCCAACCTCTCTGTGTGATTACATGAGTTGAGCTGGACTGGGCGCGCAGGAAGATGGTGACATAGGTCTTAATTTCAATCAGTTTTCATTACATTCATTTGTATACACATGTATATACATGTATACATGTATTTGTTGATAGCCGGGCCCTCCCCCAACCTTGACCAATCTGATTGACCAAGGATTCTTTATTTTAAAAACATTTCTTAGCTAAGCAATTTGCTCTATCTACAAACATCACATATTAATAAACCCTATTTTATTGCAGTTTTTATACTATCTGGGGAGGACCCAGGTTTTTTCAATCTTTTAATGTGTAAATTACAATGAGGTAACCCATTTGGGTAGTATTTTTAATTATATTAATTTGACAAATACTTTGATCATCTTGATGATGGTGATCATTTTACATTAATTCTTACTATTAAGTTCTTAATATATCAAACTACCCCTTTTAAGTGTCACCATTTGTGCAAATCACGTGATCCTGTGCGCCCCCCTGGTCCCAATACCTCAATATTCCTATTCAGCACTGCCGGCCTTGCTCACCTACCCCACCGGATCCCCCCCATCTCTTAAAACCCATGTACGTGACAGAGTTTGAATTTCACAGGCCCCCCAGGGTGATTCTCTATTTTACTTGTATATAAGTGTACAGCACTGCTAGTTACTCTTAAATGTTTGCAATTTATTTTATCCATGATATTTTTAAAGGCCCTAGAAAGTAAGCCGTTTGATAGCTAGCTATGAATGGAAGTGTATATAAGATCTTATACTATTTTATTGTACAATAGTGTATTATAATTTTACATTTCATTTTACTTTTTAAGTCATCACCCTGGGGCAGGTCATTCCTTGCATATAGCCCAACAATATTGAGTTAATCCTAATGGACAGGGTCTTAGGTTGGAGCACCATGTTATATTCCCTGTCCACAAGTGTTCAGCATTGTTAAAAGCATGTCTACGGTTGTAACATCCAATCCTAAGTTAAAACAGTATTTATAATGTACAAATATTTAAATATAATGTAATAATACCACATTACTTATCTGAAGACAATTTTTACCCTAGAAATCCAATACTACATAGATAGCAATAATTTAAATAGCTATTTTTTTCTTTTTAATAGAAAAAGTACTATGTAGATATGCTAGACATTTCCTTCTCCCCATTTTATACCTTCCTGTTAACTAATGACATGCACCCCATACTTAATTTGTAAAACAATGCTGAACCACTTAGAGATCTGGACTTGTTTAATAATTATCCTAGACTATTTGTAAATAACATACCATCTGTATATACACATTGCCTTTTAAATTATATAATATATATAAAATATGGTGATTAACATCAACACCATCCCAGATCTCTAAGTTTTAAGACTCCAACAATCCCGTTACATCTTTTGATGCTAATGGGTCTGAAAAAAGAAAAAAAATAGATTGAGAAAAATATAGAAATAATGTGTTTTTACTCAATTTATTCTTATACAGTTGGGCTATTCACCACGTTTTCCCTTGTTATATGTTATTTTTGACTGAATTTAGAAAACATTCAATTGATCTTAGCCTGTAATAAGGTACATTACTGTTATAAAACAGTCTTTTCCTAAATTTCCATTTTAAAAATAGTAAAATAGTCATTTTTAAGTCCAAGATGCAAAATTTTTTCTTTCCCTTCTATATAACAGTAATTTTATGGTATAAGGGAGCTAACTCTCACAAAACTACAATCTCAAGAATAACAACATCCACGATTTGTCTCCCTTTAATAAATAATTTTAATTAGAAAGGAACAGTGTGTATTTTGTGCATAATAGTTAAGTTATAATACCAATATAAGATGAAGTTATATCCATTTTAGAATTTGTTCTCTATAAGTAATACATTTTCTCTATAGTGATGTGTAATTACCCCACAGCTATCAGCATTGTACATTTATTATATACAGTTCCATATAGACTCAACGAATTTAACCTTAATGTATCAATGTATCTGTCTATTAAATATATTTTTATACAAAAAGATTTTTATGTTAAGCACCGCATCCGCACTGCAAAGAATTCTATGTGTAGTACCCTTTAGAAGGGATGTACAGATATCAAATAAAAAGTAAAGCTATATGTTAAGCAGTGTGCTCGGGCAATGGTATATAACCGAAGTCCCGAGGGTAAACAAATCCACTCGTTCGTTAAGGACAATAAACAACAATGTACGCCTTGTGCAAACTGTGAAACCGTTATCACAACATGGCCCAGTTTTGTTATTTGTGGATACAATGCGTCATATTCGCGCCTCCTACAAACCGTTAATTCGCGGCCCTTGTAAGACGTGACCTCCCCCCCCCCTGCCAATTATCAATTGTCGATAATTAAGTGGACATGTTTGGCATGTGTTGTAAAAACGTTACACTGCCCCCGCCCACTTGCTAGGCAGGAAATACGACTGGAATTCATGTTAACTTTGCAATCACACTGGAAAAAAAACATGATTTAAAAAAAATAAAATTTGTTCTTTAAATAAATTTGAAATTAGAATATTCGTATTCGTGTTTTTTAATATTCGAATATTATCCGATATTCGAATATTCGGATATTTGGTCCCATCCCTAATTTGGGGCTAGACATATGCGGGCGATCATCAATTTTGGGTTACAATGTTTTAAAAGATACCTATACTTGTAAATATTATGTATACAAGTGGGATCGTCGGACAAAATCTGTTTTTGTCATTCAGTGTACGCAATCACCTGGAACACATTTGTAGTACAATACCGCACGCTGTTAATCCAGCTGATATAACTACATGCATTGATAATTTTAAGCTTTGTATGGATAACGTCTAATGGTTTAACGAAGAATGTTTTATGAAAAGAGACGAGTTTTATTTTTTTCAAGTTCAAAGTTTATTGGCGATCGGCAAAACAAAAATGCCTTTAGCCATTTACAAAATTAAATAAATTATGGCAAAGACAAGCAATCAATACACACACACAAATGATGATTTGATAAGTTCAACTACATATTCATAGCAATGCATACCTATATCTAGTAATAGGAACGCAAATACACAAACGATACAGAAGACGCATAAATATTACATTAAATGAACAGATAACTCAGAAAGGGTATTTTTTCTGTATGACATAGCTTCATTAAGATATTTACACACACCTAACAGATTCATAAATTTTTTTGATGACATAACAGTTTTGAATAAATAAATGGTTGGCCACGAGATGTTTCCTAAATGTTTCTTTCTCAAATGTCTATAGTTATCACAGCAAAGTAAGAAGTGGTACTCAGATTCTACAACATTCATATTACAACAACGACATAATCTTTGTTCGCGCTCAACACCCTAAAATCTGCCCGATTCTATCTCTAATTGATGGGACGATAGTCTGAAACGCGCTAAATGTTTATATAAAACAGCCTTTTTAATTTTCATCAAATAGTTTTCACAAACGAACTCTGTTTTGAATATGCAATAGTGACGTAGTTTAGGCATTGATTGAATGGTTGCAAGCCATTCCTTTACAAAAGTGTCTCTAAGCATAAACTTTTTACTAGGAAAATAGTTTATTTCATTAACAAAGTTTTGACGAATATTGTTGAAATCTAAATTATCGATGATACTATCAATTCTTTAAGACCAGCATGCATTATTACTAGAGTTACAAAGGTCAGAATATATATTATACATAGGTAAATTTCTATTTTTCATAATTTTTAACCAAAAACGGATAGCCCTTTCTTTACAAAGAATAGAAAGGGGAAACGACCAAATTCACCAAAAACATGAAAGTACTTTTTGAATAATTGTATGTACAAGAAAAATTGCATCAGTCGCAGAATGATTATCTCTAAAACCAAATTGACAATTGTTAGAAATATTTTCATTCTCACACCATTTATTAATGCGATTTCTTAGCACAAGAGAAAATATCTATGCAGTAATATTAACTAGAGTTATCCCCCTATAATTAGAGGGATTTGACTTGTCGCCTTTTTTATGTATAGGGACGATAACACCTTTTGACCATGACATGGGATAAACTCCGTGGTCGTAAATGTGATTGAATATTTTACACCGATATGGAGATATAATTTCATTTGCATCACTAAAAAAATCTGCTACATTGTTATCAAAGTCACAAGACTTAACGTTTCATGGACTTAATAGTTTAACATATTTCGTCTATTGTCAGTGGGCAGTCAAGCTGCTCAATAAAGACCGGATTATTTATATTCGTGTCATAATCATTGGGTGTTTTATCATATGCTTAACATTTACCGCACAAATAAATCTGATGTAAATAGAATAAATATGGTAAATGCAAGAAGCCAATATAAAACCAGTATACCTAAATGTAGATACGACTATGATAAAAGTAAAACAGCTGAATTTACGAATGCTCGATATCGTAACGCCAAATTATACTGGGATATGTTAAAGGGTTGTGCCAAT
This sequence comes from Congeria kusceri, assembly GCA_027627225.1. NCBI lineage: Eukaryota > Metazoa > Mollusca > Bivalvia > Myida > Dreissenidae > Congeria > Congeria kusceri. The sequence continues at coordinate 54,348,603 of CM051035.1, read as the reverse complement.
GTAAAATCTTCCACAGTGCCTTTGACTGACTTTGAGAAGTATTTCAAAGCAGCGAACAATCCACAGTCTGAATTCTTTATGCCAGATGAAAACGTATTGCATGTAATTGATCGATATGAACGTGACGAGTTTACATGTATGTTTGATGAGCTATACGTATGTAATACGTCTGATTAAATTTTAAAATGCATTAGTAACTTGAAAACTAATTGATGCGGTGGACCAGATGATTACCTAAATGAATGTTTTATATATGGTAAAGCCGAATTACTTCCTTTCTTAGAATAATTGTATAATAAGATTTTTGAAATAGGCTATTTCCCAAATGAATGGTCAGAGGGATATGTTGTTCCCCTACATAAGAAAGGAAACGTGAATGATGTAAACAATTACAGGGGTGTAATGCTATTAAGTACACTTGGCAATTATTTACACGAATTTTAAAGACGTCTATCGAATTGGTCCGAAAAATATAATGTGTACATTGAGGCGCAGTCAGGATTTAGACCCAAAATTGAAAAAATGACAATATATGTGTATTGCATGGCCTTATATCTCATATATTGAATACAGGTAAACATCTATACTGTGCATTTATTGATTTTTCGAAGGCTTTTGATTATGTAATACGTGATAACCTGTTTCTAAAGCTTATACAATTAGGAATTAGAGATAAGAAACTAAATAGTATGCGCTCTATGTATGTCTCAACAAAATCACGTGTTAAATAAGTGATAGCTTTCCATGTATGTTCGGAGTCCGACAGGGCTAATTTTTAAGCCCGTTTTTGTTTCCCATGTTCTTAAACGACATTGAGGACATCTACGTTCACAGTGGCCTATCGGGTATTGATGTTAACATGTTCAAAATGTTTTTAATTCTCTATGCTGATGTTATTGTAATTTTTGCTAATAGTAGTGAAGAACTACAAATCAGTCTTAATTTACTTGAACACTATTGTAACCCATGGAAACTCCTCATTAATACGACAAAAACAAAGGTTATGATTTTTCATAAAGGTGGTAGAAACCATCAGAATCTAATATAAAACTAATCCGATAGAAATTGTTAACAAATTCACATATTTAGGCATCGTTTTTACTACTGGAGGCTCGTTCACTGAAGCACAAAACACTCTTTCTGGACAAGCTCCTAAAGCCATATATAAAATTAATAAATACTTATTTACAGAAGTAACCATCAACCACAGACTAGACTTATTTGAAAAACTTATTGTACCTATATTTTTTGAATTATGGTTGCGAAATTTGGGGCTTTAATAAAGTCCTAGCTGTTGATCGTATTCATTTGCAATTTTACAAAAGTATTCTTTGCGTTTAAAAGAGTACGCAAATTGACTATGTTTATGGTGAACTGGGTAGGTTTTCAACGCAGACTATAAGGCATACTAACATTTTTAAATATTGGATCAAACTATTACAGTATAATGAAAACAAATTTGTTAAAACAGTTTACACAATGTTAAAAAACGATTTTGAAAATAACCCAAATAAGAAAAATTTGTGGTCATAAGTTAAAAACCTCCTCTGTTCCTGGCTTTTAAGATATTTGGATAAATGTTTTTATCAATCATTGACCAACGTTTAAAAGGCGTATTTGTACAAAACTGGTCAAGTCGATTGAGTGAGTCTAATAGAGCCCTATTGTATAATAACATCAAGTCTCTTGAATACCATGACTACCTGAGTCTAGTTAACTGCAAAATATTTCGAATATGTATTACAAAATTACGTGTTTCATCTCATAGATTACATATAGAAACAGGCCGATGGAATAGATCAGAAGCCACACCAATTGAAAACAGTACATGCTTTTTATGTAATACGTTAGAAGATGAATATCACTTTATTATGGAATGTGTTTTATATAATGATTTACGTGCTAAATATATACCCAGATATCTTTGCACCAGGCCAAATATGCAAAAATTCATACAACTACTTCAAACAAAAAACAAAAAGTTGCTTAGAAATTTAGGGGCTTATATATTTTATTCCTCTGAGTTAAGAAATCAGTCCTTATATCACTAATTGTACTAACCAGACTGTTGTTATACTTTTGTAACTGTAAGTATGTACTGAGATTTAACTTAATTTGTGTTTAATGTATGTCCTAATCATGTGACTTATATGTATTTGAAATTGTAAGGCTCGCGAGCGTATGCATATTTCTATGACATATGTCTCTTTATAGTTATATCTCCACCTTATATTTTACACTACTCTCTTCTTATCCTGTTTAGTAAATTATGATTGCACCATCTCCATCTACAACGTGTTTTACAGTTTTTCATAACTGTATGCTGCATAAGCAACAAACATTGTATACATGTACTTGTGTAGTTATTTTGGCTCTATACTCTGTCCCGCCATATTGCTTTATGTAAATATGTTGTCCTCATGGGTCTTTGGACCTAATGGAATTTATGAAAATAAACTACATAAACTACATATGAATCGCGTCGTGGGAAAACCGGACTTAATGCATGTGCGTAAAGTATCGTCCCGGATTAGCCTGTGCAGTCCGCATAGGCTAATCCAGGACGGCACTTTCCGCCTACAGTGGATTTATGTTTGGAAGATAGTTCCTTGAAACAGAAAATACCATTTAAGCGAAAAGTGCCCTCCTTGATTAGCCTGTGCGGACTGCACAGGCTACTCCGGGACGACACATTACGCACATCCATTTAGACCGGGTTTCCCACGACGCGCCTCATATATGTATCATAACCGCCGAGTGGTTAGTGCGTCCGACTTTTGATCCGGAGGTCCTAGGTTCGATCCCATGCGGTGGCGGCACTTTTTTAAATATTTTTATGCTTTTCTCGATATGATAGTTGAGGTCTTTAGTTCAAATGCCTTCGTTCAGATGCTTTAGTTTTTCAGTTGGACATTTAATGGTATATTTAAAAAAAAATACTAAAATCTGTAAACACGTGCAATTAAGCTAGGTCGACAGACAGACGGACGGTAGAACGAGCCTATCCCTCCGATCGACCGACCAACGGACGGACGGACAGACGGACGGACTGACGGAGGGAGAGACGGACGAACGGACGGACAGACAGACACACCTGTTGATTGGTTTGAACATTCATATTTTCAACAATTTTGCTAACTTGTCTGAAATGTGATCTTCTTTACCGCAGAAATGATTTTTTCTCGTTGTCATCATACCCGTAATCTTCCAATAGACAGTGAGATCGCATGTGATGCACCATTGATTTCAAAGGGCTTTGTAGGATCATATTTTTCACAAATCATATTTTCACACGCCTGTGAAAAATAGGATCTCATTTGTCACATTTATAAGTGTGAAGAATGTGATTGGCCAAAAACGGGGTATGCGTACGGTTCATATTTTTCACATATTTTATGTTGAAATTGTATCGTGACAATCGATGAAATTATTATTTGGAGCATAATTATACAGTACTCATCATCACCATCGTCTTCATCATCATAATCATCATCCTCATCGTCGTCATCATCGTCATCAATTATTCTCGTCATCACCATTATTATCATTATAGTTAACGTCATCATCAGTATTGTCATCACACACGAACACACGCACACACATACTCACGTACGCACACACACACACTCACGCACACACACACATATACACGCACATACACACACACGCACACACACTCAAGCACGCACACACATACGCGCGCTAGCATCTGCACAACAACAACACCAACAACGTACTTTATATATTTACTTGATACAGCCCACAACTTAGCAAATAGTACTTTACTAAATCATATCAATATATAAATGGTGTTTCACTTAACTGTATAATTATTTAATACAATTCACAGCTAAGTTTAAAAACATAGTTTACATAATGTATATATGTACATAACCATTACATATTTTGCATTTGTTCGATTGTGTAACTTAAGACCGAGCACATGTTACACCATTATTGACCGACAAGTGGGGGCGAGAATGGAAAAGCAAATACTTCTTTAGTGGAACAAAATCTAACAAAGAGGGTGTAGCCATATTAATTCACCCAAGTAGTAACATTGAATTTATTACTACATACGAAATATGTCAGGGTAAGCTAATTGCATGTGAAATAAGAGTCGAAAATAGTCCGCTACTATTGATTAATGTATATGGTCCAAACACAGACAACACAGAATTATTCAATAGTTTAGAAACATTCTTAACATTAAATAGTCATAAAAACGTAATAATAGGTGGAGACTTTAATACAATATTAGACCCGAATATCGATAAGAAAAATGGTAATAATAATACACATAAAAATTGTAGGAAAATACTTTTAGAAATAATAAACGGATGTCAATTAACAGATGTATGGCGCTATAAACACCCCCTTAAAAATCAATATACATGGCACTCAAACACAAGACCAGTAATACATTGTCGATTAGATTACTTTTTAATATCAACTAACCTCTGTAATGTTGTTAAAAATTGTAACATTCAACCGGGTTACAAAACTGACCATTCATATGTTGAGCTTAAATTCGACAATAATAAATTTGCCAAAGGCCCCGGTTATTTTAAAATGAATAATTCACTGTTATTAGATGAAGAATACAAGCATGTTATAAAGTCAAGTATACAGGACATTGTAGAAATAAATCAAGACGCAAATCCTAACGTAATTTGGGAAATCATAAAGGGGACAATCAGAAATCAAACAATTAAATATTCATCTAATAAACATAAACAAATGGAACAAAAAGAACAAAATATAAAAAATAACATTCAAAATTTAGAAAACACATTAAACAATGCAGCAATAGATACTACAGAAGTTATAAGCAGAATCAAAATTGAGAAACAAGAATTAGAAAAATTAAATGACATTAAAATACGAGGAATGCTTATACGAGCTAGAGCACAGCATGTTGAAAATAATGAAAAGAATTCTGCTTATTTTGCGAACATCGAAAAGCTAGAGCTGAAAAAAAGATTATAAATAAACTAAACGTTGGTGGTAAAATTATCGAAAACAAAGACGAAATATTAAAAGCAGAAAGGCAGTTTTATTCCAGCATTTACAATAAAAATAATGAAACTAAATCAAATATTGAAGATATGTTTTTTGGAGTAGACACTAAACAATTAACAGATGAAGAAAAATCTACATGTGAAGGTAAAATAACAGAATATGAATGTTTAATAGCCCTCAAAGAAATGCAAAACAATAAAAGCCCCGGTTCAGATGGAATAAGTGTTGAATTTTATTAAGTTTTCTGGAACGACATTAAGAGTATCTTATTAATTCATTAAATTACTCTTTCGAAAAAGGCACTCTGACGCAACTTCAAAGACAAGGAATAATATCCTTAATACCAAAGGCTGGGAAAGATCTTGAAATAATTGATAACTGGAGGCCTATCACATTGCTTAACGTGGATTATAAAATCGCTACGAAAACTATATCCAACAGAATAAAAAAACTTCTCCCAACAATTATTAATTATGATCAAACAGGTTTTATGAAAAACAGATATATAGATGAAAACGTACGTTTAATTTTCGACGTTATAGATTACATTAATAAACATAAACGCCCTGGACTACTATTTTTTGCTGACTTTGAGAAAGCATTTGACAGCTTAATACATGAATTCATATTTAAATCATTACACAAATTTAACTTTAGCACTGAACTCATTAAATGGGTCAAATTATTTTATACTGACATAAATAGCATGGTTATAAACAATGGATGGTTATGTGAACCATTTAAAGTTAAGAACGGTGTCAGACAAGGTTGTCCTCTCTCCTCATCTTTATTTATAATTTGCTTAGAAATATTAGCAAACTTTGTTTAAAAAAATGAAAAAATTACTGGAATTATTATAAATGACCAAGAAATCAAACAAACTTATTTTGCCGACGACGCAACCTTTTTCAATGATGGAATTGAAGAATCGTTCAATGAGTTGGTATATACAATAACACTTTTTGGAAAAATATCTGGATTAAACCTAAATACTAATAAGTCAACAATATTGTATAGGATCTCTAGCAAAAACGGGAACTATATACTGTAATAATAAACCCTTCATTTGGACTTCCGAACAAGCGAAAACATTAGGTATGACTTTCCATAACAATAGTGCAATGAACCTTGAAAATAACATCACACCAAAACTTCAAGATTTTTATAACTGTTTAAAACAATGGCAACATCGAAAACTCACATTTATGGGAAAACCCACAGTTATCAAAACGTTCGCATTGCCAAAACTAATTTATCCATTTTCAGTATTACAAAACCCACCCGACCATATGTTAATACAGATAAAGAATGCAATCTTTAAATTCTTATGGGAAGGTAAACGAGAAACAATCAAAAGAAACTTACTTATACAAGACTATGAAGATGGTGGATTAAAACTAACGGACATAAATGCTTTTCTTAATATGCTTAAATCTAGTTCGATAAAAAAATATGTAGACAATTCGAATAATGGAAAATGGAAAATTATATTGAGAACACTGTTAACGTCATTTGGTTATACCTTAGTTCTGCAATCAAACTTACGAAATAACGACATCAAACATATAACAAAAGACAATTGTTTCTGGCACAATGTTTTAACAGCATGCATAAATATTAAAAACAAATTCGAAAGCAAAGAGCAAATAAATGTTCACAAAATAATAATATGGAACAATGCAAAAATACTAAAGAATAATAGTTTAGTTTAAACCTATTTATTTTAGCTCGATTGCATCGAAAGCCGAAGGCTTATAGAGACACTCTCGAGTCCGTTTCCTGGGTAGAACCAGTACTTGGTGTCTGGGGGAGATCTTGAGAACGCTCCCAGTAAGGTTCGAACCCGGGACCTCCCGATCGCTAGGCGGACACCATATCCACTACGCCACCGTATATAAGACTATATATTATGATAGCTGGTACAATAGAGGGATACAATTTATAGAACACATATTTGACTATCAAAGAAAAGATTTTTACACATTTGAGCAAATCAAATTTTTATATCAAATAGAAGATAAAGATTTTCTATGGAATACTTCAAAATGAAATCAATTACATTAACGTTGTCGAAACATGTTGTTCTTCTTGGATACACAGAACGCACGGTGCATGAAAAAAATAATAAATTTTACTATTATACAAATGAAATATTATATATATATAATGCGAAATTGCAGCTGTGTACCTAAGTTTGATAATTTTATTAAATACATGAAGGAAACCGTAAGAGTCGCAGCAGAAATTGCATTATCCAATGATAAATATCAAGCTCATTTGGAAAAATGGAAATTATTCAGAGATCTGTTCTAGATTTCTTTTATTGTTGAATTAATCAAGGAGATAAACATTTTTTGTTTTGTTGTGTTTTTTATTTTATTTTTTTCTTTCTTCACAAAAACTTGTGACAAGGATACTTGTTTTTGTATTTTAGCTGTTATCAGGTTAAAAAACACGTTTTTTTTTGCAAAAAGGGAAAAGAATCAATTTTATCAGTAAATGTGCATAAAATAGAGTGAATGAATGACTGTATGTGCGAATGAATGTTTTTTTCTTCACAAAATATAATATATTATAGGTTAAATTATCAAACAAAACGTGTGAATGTCATAATATATGATGTATGAGAGGATAGTGTAAATATATATAAAAACATCTACTACAATCATTTTATTTTTGAATATTAATTATCTGCTAGAATATTGGTTGTATATGATGTAATAATAAATGAGAAAAAAAAGTATTGTCATCACTATCAGAAACTAAGCACTATTTAGGAGCTATATACAAATATGCTTACTCGTTAGTCAATACGTTTGTACGGTCTAATTATGATATAGAAGTGCATACTCGCGTACGTCCATACGAATGTACACCATTTTATTGGGATATTTACAAATGCACGCATCAGAACGTACGTACAAAAAACGTCTTATTTTGGATTATTAAAACCAAAATAACCATGCATATGTCATCCCGAACTAGAATATTCGTATACACGGACGGTAATGTATTGACCTTATTAGAACCTCCGCACATGTTGGTACGTACGTTTGGACAGTACAGTATCGTGCCGTGCCGTACCTAACCGTATCTAACCGTACCGTACCTAACCGTACCGCACCGTATCTAACCGTACCGTACCTAACCGTAGCGTACCTTTCCATACCATAGCATTACAAACCATACCATACATGCCATGCCATGCCATGCCACACCATATCGTACCATACCATGCATATCGTACCGTACCGTAAATCATACTCTTATTTTTCGGGCACATACAGTGTGAAAAGAAGGATTATGTTTTAACAAATTCACGTTTTTTGAAAATTTGAACACTTTTTCATGTGTGAAGAATATAATTTGAGTGCTTATCACAAACTTGACTCGATCACAAATTTCACAGAAAATGTGAAGAATGAGATTGCGATGTGTGGAGAATAAGATCCGATTTTTCACACGTGTGAAAAATGAGATCATATTTTTCACACGTGTGAAAAATATGATTTGTGAAAAATATGGTTCTACAGGGCTTTTTCTTTTGAAGATGTTAGATAATATTTGTACAATATAGGTTGTAAATTTACACGTGTGCAGAATGAAACATCCATGAAATATACACGTTTAAGCTGCAAAGAGGGTACAGACTTTTGTCCGAGATTTAATACGGTTTTCTATGTCCTATTTGATCACATTAAGAGATATATAAAATATTATATGTAAATGTTTAGGAAGAAGTTTAGGTTTTATAACATATGCATTGTTTATTTTATTGTCATGAGGTATTTGGCATAACTGGAGAGAATTTAAGTCAGTCACAGTATTTGTGTCTCTCACAAAGGGACAGCAGAACTGGAGAGAATTTAAGTCAGTCACAGTATTTGTGTCTCTCACAAAGGGACAGCAGAACTGGAGAGAATTTAAGTCAGTCACAGTATTTGTGTCTCTCACAAAGGGACAGCAGATATGTTTTTGCTGTTGAAACTAAATTAGCACAGTTGTATTAAATAATAATCAGACAATACCAAAATATATTACTGATGAATAAAAATTTGCACGGAAAGGAAACACATACATACAAAAATAAATATTAAATGCCGTTAAAAGAGTTGTAAGAATTAAAACACACGTATAGACCTTTAAACTTTGACCAAAAAATTGCAAATTGATTGATTAAAGTCAATCAGTCCAACACTGCAGTATTTTGAGACTTTCGTTTGTTATGCTATATAAGGAAGATGACAATAAACATTAACCTGAGTGTGATTAAATTATGTATGTAAAAGAAATCTTTATTTTATTTTGTGCTAGTATAAAACTTCAAATGTAGACGCAATCAAATTTGGCGTTGTTGTGCATGTTTGTTGGTAATAGTAATACATTCGTCAATCGAGCCGTCCGCCCGTCCATCCGTGCGTCCATCCATTCGTCCAACCGTCAGTTCTTCCATCCATCGTCCGTCCGTCCTTTTGTGCATCCATCCATCCATTCATCCTTCCAACGATCTGTCCTTAGTTACGAAATATTGAATTTTGGCTTCTTTATATTTTAACGCCGAAATACTTCCATCAAGCAATTTGACGGACGCTAAATATTTTATAAAGTCCAGACATATAAAATCCCTTATCATTTAAATAAGTTTAAAATTATATCAAGCACGTTATACCATGTTCAGATTAATAATATAGCATAATATACAGGTTTGTTTGGTAATGGACAAAATACTACAACATGTGTGTACTCACTTTCCGAATCATTCCGTACTTTGATGGCAATTGTCATGTGCGTTGTCAAACTTTGGCCCTCCACAAATTTGAATGCTGTCGCCTCGTTTGCATATTTGTAAGCGTAAATCCTACCGGGCGAATAACCGCGACTTTTATAAAGGACACAAACTAGGAAACAAATAACAAGACAAAGAAGAACAACAAAACTAATCCGAATTTGTTTCATTTGTAATCGACAATGATTTATAAACACAGAATACTGGCACCGTACAGAACATGCGTTACAAATGTGTTTTTTAATACACGTCTAGGTCCTTCACAAATATCGTCCATTGTGCACTTCACAATGGTGCATGACTGCCGAATACCAGCTAAACCTGGATTATGGTTAAGTATATTGAGTTTGGTTGGATACACAGTAATTGAAATATATTTCGCCAACAATTTTCATACCTGAAATACTTATGCATTCTGACTGGATGTGTTGTGCAAGAATCATAATTATGTGATGTATTTTTATTCCGTTATAACCCCTTGGAATTGTTTGTGTCTGGTTAATTATCCATTTTGATAAACTGCTTGAAATTTATTTGACCTACTTTCATCTGAAAAATTGAACTTTTGCATACTTATTCAAAATGACGACATGAGGGTGTAAGATAAAAACAATAATTTTATATTGAATATTTGTTGATTTGTGACCATTTTTAACTTGAATTTATTGTATGTATATGTAGGACAAGAACGTTAACTCTTTCACGGATCTGGATTGAAATATGGCCCTTTTTACATTTAACATTCCTTTGTCTGGTTTAGGTCAATTTCTCTTAAAAACACTTAAACCCATCGCTATACAATATACTATTTTTGATTATATTCATATTTTGGATTAAAATAATGAGTTAAATTGAAAACAAAAACAATACAAAATAACCCTAAAACAACACAAAATGATAAGCATTGTTGAAAAGACAAAACTATTTTGAAGAGCATTTGTAAATGCTGTGTTAAAAGTATTACTCAACTTACAAGATTCAAATTGGGACAATTTAAATAGGTAAATGAATGCAGATGTTTAAAAAATAAGAAACATTTTTTTACAATGTGCCTGTTTGGTTGCATAAGATACGAACATTTCTGATTTTAGTGTGAGATTTTATCACATTCGCGGTGATAGAAATAATTGATAGTCTCACTCGTGTCTGTGGAACGTGTGAAAATATTGTTTCAATGACACATGTAGCGTCATGTCGGGTATTATCGACCTCTTAATATAAGGAATATATTATGTAACCAGTGTACAGTTATTTGTGTACGGTGATGTTTGAATGAAGTGTGATAGGGATAGGTTTGTCACTATCCGAATGGGTATGAGCACATTTTAATGCAATCCACCCCCACCCCCCCCCCCCCAAAAAAAAATTGTCAATAAGCTACATGTCCCTTTTTCTAACAAGAAACCCAGCACGTTATTAGGTTTGTCACCGGAAACTTCAGTCACTTATAACATGTACAAGTATCCAGCAAAGGATTAGTGATAGTCATTTTGCTCTGCTTGGTAAGATTTGTATTTTATCTCTTTTATGATTGCATTGTGTTCTTTTATTTAAAGTGCATTATTCATTTAACCTAATTGCTTAATGAATTGTATTGTTTAATTTATTGAATAAACATTATTGGTTATGCACTGTGTAATATATTTAATGCATATTATTAAATGCAAACACACAACAACCAAAACTCGCAGTGAAACGGGAAGTTCTTTTATTTGGTCAGCCAGAATCTTAGCAACAACGCTTGTCCCGCGCAACTGACAGGCCATACACGATGGCACTTCCAGCATCACTCGACATCGTCGCCGTACGCGTCACCCGTGTGGCAACCTGGGCACATCCTGACCTCGTTGTAGATTCCATCAGACTCCAAGTACTCCACTTGAACATGTTCGAAGTCTGTCGAGGAGCTGCTTTGCCTTCGATCTCGTTTTGAGTTGTTTTTGGACGACTTGGTGTTCTTCTACTTTTTCAGCTTTTGCTCTAGCTTTTTTCATATCGGCTAGTTCTGCCTTTTTCTTCTTCCTTTTCTCAAGTTCACCCTTTCTTTTAAGCCTTTGTTAGAGCATTGCTTCCTTTTGCATTGCCCTTTTGATTGATTGATGTGTTTTTTTTCGGAACTTTGAACGGTACTTTAAGCGACGCATATGCACGGGCAACTCTGTTCTGCAAGCATTTACTTGAACTAGCGAACAGGCTGAATATCCGCAACGGCAGATACAACCAACACTTGCCATGGCCAAATAACGCACCTGATAGAAAGTACAATGGCTATATTCCCATTCGAACGCTTTCTTTTTTCCCCAGTATAATACGTCTCGCTTGAATAACAGGATTATCACTGTTAGACAAAGAAAAAATCAAACGTGTTTTTGTTATACGATTATACGATTAAGTATAAAGGGATTTTTTATATATATAAAAAATAGACTGTGTTAGCAAAATCACACTTACAACAGAAATAACCGAATTATTGACAACTTTTGGCGCACGTCGCTGAAATCAAAAGAATTACACCAACATTTCTAGATTTTTTTTGCTGCATTGAGTACCAGTTGAGTTTTAGTTCCACTATCAATGCTTTGTTTATGAACACAATTAACAAGTATATATATAGTTAAGATCTAACTAAATGAATGTTTGATCATATATTGAACACAGTCTTATCTATATATTTGAATTACACTGTCTATATATATTTGAGTAACTGAGCGTGTGTGGATAATTGTCCGATGAATCCTAACCCTATTATATATATGTACATAAATAAATGTATATATATTTATCCTGCTACTAACCCAAACAGTGACCTAATAAAGCGGTGACCGTATAAACTTGTTGTTATCCGGCAATAGATCACGTGACTGTGATATACCGTCAATAGGTATTCCTACGCGCCGGATAACAACATTTTCGAGAATGACACAGCATAAAGTCTACTTACCAGAGTTTCTCATCGATACAAACTTTGTGTTGTCTAGTTTAACAGAGTTAAGCAACAAATGAGTTGTTTGCCCTCACATTCCATTTAACTGGTTAACAACAACTTCCCTCCAGTTCCATTCCATTTGAACACACTTGAAGCGGGTTATTCTTTGTGGATAGACTTTCTTGGTCAACCAACAGCGCATATTCATCAAAGAAATAACCTTTTATATAAATTTCCGATGAAAAGAAATGAAAAAAAGTTATCAAAGGCTACATCTGTTATTTTAACGTAGAACGAAACATTTTATGATTTATTTCACTTTCAGTTACACTGTCCTCCACCCACAACTATCCGAGTAAATCGTAGAAAATTGAAAAGGGATCAATCTCACTGTTTCCATTCGAGGCAAATATTCCATACACTTTTTATCTGAATGCTATTGCATAATATAATCCATCCAAACACACAGAAACACTAAATATTTATTCCGATTTAATGTATTTTAAACTGCAAAACACTCGCGTTCTGGTTTGACTACATTGTGTAAACTTACAAACTCAAAATAAATGACGTATAGTTGGTGTGACGTAACTTAACCTTTAAAAAACCAATATAATCTGGTTTAAAACAAAAGCAAATTTACTACGTCATTTTCGTGTCGTACTGCCATCAGCAAATAAGATTTATTAATATTTTACTTTTGCTTTTTGAAAAAGTTGATTAAGAAATATAGAACTATTTTTTCGGCGTAGCTGTCTAAGATCACTTTTGACCTAGATTTCTTGCGATAATTATGCAGCGGGAAAATTGAATGCCAATAGAACTGGGAAAATTTTCTAATTTTAGAGAATGCAAACTTCAAACAATGGTTTAACGTATACCAATAACTTTTGGCAATTAAACATTTACATAATTGTTTACATAAGCGGTTAAAATGAAGTTGTAAACGTATCCTCGACATATACTCTAGAACTGAGGCTAATTATGAACGTATTTTCTCCTTGTATGCCATAAACATGCTATATTCATTCACGTAACGAAATAACTATTTTGTTTAGCCTACATTTATAAAAGCAGTACGCTCTATAAATAGCCATTGAGCAATGTTCCCATTCATCAATCTCAATCACATAGTTGCCGTTCCATGTAGCCCATTGATTCTAGCGAGTTCATCGCATTCCAGAAACAGTAGTGTCATTCTAAAAATAGCGCTCGTAGCTAGAAAAAAACAGTGTATAGCTGTGTTAATATACTCGTACATGCATCAATAATAGCGTTCAGAGAATCATAAACCTAAAAATTTCAATAAATGGGGAATTTATATTATAAACTTTCCGTTAGTTTGAATTAAAATTGTGGTTACAATTTATTAACGATTATTTATAATTGCATCTTTCTATAAACTTCTCCAGTAGATGTTATTTAATCTGTAAAAAGATGCTACATTTTGAATAGATAAAGTGTTATGCAAGAAGATTCGGAATACGTCGAATAGTTATTCGCGTAGCATGAATACACAATTTGCAATACTAATTTTACACAGGAACCCTTGATATATCATATGTCTACTGATTTAATTTAAAAATCGTCATAGTCTAATGAATTTTTATGTTTGCCTTATCAAAAATAAAGTCTTAACATTTCAAGAATCGCTGAATGTTCCCTGACGTTTTGCGTTTTATTGGGATACACAGTATAAATGCTTATTTATTATATTAGATAACTAACATGAATGGTATATTACCACTACTATAAATAACTATATAGACTCGTCTGGTACATAATAATTTTAATTCATTCCCGAAATTATTTTCTTCCATTGTTAATTTGTTAAATTGGCTTGACAAATTCATCTTGGCTGTCTTTTTAGGTAATTTTTAAATGACATCTCAATATTTAATTTCAACGCCGATTGTTTTTTCAATGACATTTCTTGTTGCGGGTAGTACGCATACATGCAAGCGAGTTATTAGGTCGAGGCCCGTCTAGATTTTTTATTTTATTTAAAACTTTAATAAGTGTTTGGTGTTTTTAAATTAGGATAGAATAGAATACACTGGAGGTGCCGGGAAGGAGAAAGTTTATCCGGTTCGGCCCGAAAACAAAAATAGGGCTCGCTAAAGCTCGCCCTATTTTCATTTTCTAAGCCTCACCGGATAAACTTTCTCCATCCCGGCACCAACAATTTATTCTCTATATGTATGTGTATGTATGTGTGTATATATATTAGATCAACTAATCGTGTGTTGATGATTGTCCGACGTTAGTATTAGCTAATAGATCATTTATCAAACATAGTGTTATTTATATATTTGAGTTACACAGTTTTAAATATATTTGATAAACTAAAACTGTTGAAGATTGTCCGACGTTAGTATTATAAATATTTTTGAGTTACACTGTTTTATATATATTTGATAAACTAAGCGTGTGTTGATGATTGTCCTATAAACCTTAACCCTATCCTATTTTATACATATTTGATAAACTAAGCGTGTGTTGATGATTGTCCGACCTAAGTATTATAATAGATATTTTTGACTTGCACAGTTTTTTGCCTATAATATTATGTTGGTGACTGTTTCAACACATTCTTATACACACAATTTACCAGCACAGCTTTTTATATTCATAAACTTGGTAAATGCTATATAAGCAAGATAGTATAAGTATAATTCTTGCAAGTAACACAGTTTGATATGACTTTAATAATCAAAGTGTATCCCAATAACTAACAAATGTTAGTATTATACACATCTTCGACTAGTATAATTGCATAATTATATGCTCTTGATATATTAAGTGTATGCAGATGATAGATCCAACACAGTGTTATAAATATATTTTGACTAGCACAGTTCAAAATTTATAGGTATTCAATACCTTATGTATATGCTGACGATTAACTTACGCTAGAATTATACACATACTTACACCGTTTTATAGATCGTTTATAAATATTGTTGTCTGACGTATAGATTATATCAATATTGAGGATTGATAGAACATAGCTTGATTCAGATATGTGGCTATTTAATTAAACTTACTTAAGAATTTGTATAAAACTGTTACTTAATGTTTTACAGTATATATGGTTATTGATATTATATTGTATCAATATTGATGATTGATCTAGCATAGTTGGATTAATATAGGTGGCTATTTAATTAAACTTACTTAAATTTGGTATACAACTGTTACTTAATGTATTAGATAACTTAAGTGTATATTGACGATTCATCGAACAAGCTTGATAAATACATTTGGCTACTTAAATTAGAACAACAAGAATATTAATTTATATCAAAATTGTTTTTGATTCTTTTTTTAACACTGTTCTATAAATGCGTTTGACGATATAAGAGAATGCTTATAATTAATACTTAATAAAGAAGTGTTATAATATATATATATTTTTTTTTAAAGTAAGCTGATAGCTGTTTTGGTTTTTATTATGTTACGTTAACATTTCTGTTGCTAAATATCCATACCTTGTTACCGAATTTTAGTATGTAGCGTGCTAATTTTGACACCAATCATATCAATATACTCCGTTATTAATGTATAAGCAAAATACGACGTCACGTATTTTCTAATTTATTAAAAATACACTATCTTTAAAATCATCTCTTTATTTCGTTCTTTCGAAATATATTTTTTATGAAAGGAATTAATGGCATAACATCATTTTTGGACAATGTTCTCCGAAGATATCTCTTCTTTTTTGAAGGGAAATCAAAACGGATCCTTGATCATAGTATTACATATCAACATGAATGTTAAAATAATCACATATGTACAAGACGAAAAAGTGTCTTCAGGTGTTTCAATATTTAAAAGACTCAAAATGTGATATATTAGGCTAACAGGATACACATTTTACAAAGGAACAGTATTAAAAAAATATACACGCAATGGGGAAAGGAGTGTGTTCAAAGCTATAATAGTTCTAATTCACGAGGTGTTGCAATACTCTTTTTCAAACATACAGAATATAAAATTCATAAACAAGAATGCGATGAATTAGGAAATTATGTAATTCTAGATTTAACTGTTGGTGAACCTTGGCATCAATTTATGGTCCTAATACGGATAAACCAGCCTTTTTCGAACACATATTTAATAAAATCGACCAATATGACAATGACAAATACTGTATTTGTGGAGATTTCAATTTAGTACTAAATCACGTGTTAGATTACTCTAATTACTCTAATTATAAATGAATAAACAATAAAAATGCAAGATCCCTTCTAACTGATAATATAAATGAACGCGGCCTAATCGATCCGTTTAGTTATAAATACCCTCATACTAAGCGTTACACATGGCGAAGAACAAATCCGCTAAAGCAGGCCAGATTTTTTTCTACTATCGCCCATTCTATTATCTAGTCCAGACTGTCAGATAACTGACAAGATCTAGGTCTTTTTTTGGGGGGTGGGGAGGAGCAGTCAACACCCAACCAACTTTTATACAGTTCCTGTAATTGTTTTTATAAATTTTGTGATACATTGCAGTTTCTGTATATACTTCTTATTGCGTTGTCTCTCTATAAGTTTTCAATGCTTAACCATTGTTTTAGCTTTTATTGGGAAATTATGGAATTCCCTGCCCTTTCTAAACCAGGTCAATGGTATTGACCTGGTATTCCTTATTTTAAAAACATTTTCCAGACGAGAGTATTACGTTAGTACACCATTTACATTTCTCAGTATCTTAATAAGCCCCCTTTTTATTGCAGTTTTTAATAATCAGAAAGGGCGGGCCGTCCATTTTCCTGTGTACAGTTGACTGCATTTCACCACCTCCCTTCACCTCTGACACCCCCCTTCCCCTCTGACACCCCCCTTCCCCTCTCATCCTCAAAGACCCACGTCGGACTGGAGTGCACGGCGCAAGGATCTGTGAACCTTGCAATTATTTGCATTCGGTCTTATCAAGACCAATACCACTACCTTGATATTGGAGCTTTTAATAGTATTATATTTGGCATACTGTGATAGGTACAGTGTCTACTACTGTATTTTATCTATATAATTATATCCTTTTTTACTATCTGGATATGACCCTTTGCAAGTTTTTTTATCAGGGATTAGTTAAAATCCCGTATTATAGTCCATTTTTACCTAGTTGGTATCATTTCCTACTTGCATTATTCAACTCTTTAAGATTTTATGTCTTTTCTGCTGTTTTTGCTTACTTGTAACTAATTTAGTCTTGCTGTGCACTCCCTCTGGTCCATGGGACACAACTCCAATAGCTGCACCCTTTCCCATTCAATTATCCCCCCGTCTTTCCAACCCAACCCATACCCCAACCCCCTGCTGGCCTCCCAATCCTACACTTCCAATATACCATTATATTCCTCCCAGGGTGGTTACATGTCTTTTACCTAATTCATTACTGTGTATTACCTTAAAGGTACACAGTATTATATTCACCCATGTAAAGTATTTTTAACTTGTAAATATTATAAATAATGTTCTTGTTTTTTTTTAATTCTTAACTGTATTATAGGTTAAGTTCTTAACATATTGTTTTAAAGTGGCCCTATCTAGGTGACTGTTTTGTAACTAGCAGCCTATATTGCTGCATTTTATGTATATATATATATAAATGTAGTTTTTACAATTGTTTTAATGCCACCCTGGGGGGAACTACCTTTTTAAAATAGCCCAACTTTCTTAAGGTACAAAACAGACAGGTTCTTAAGTTGGAGCACCTCGCTATATTCCCTGTCTGCAAGCGTTCAACATAAGTAAACCGCATGTCGCACAAATATTAATAAATTAAAATTACTTACACGCATAACATACTTGCCTATGCAAGTCCTTTTTCATTTATAGTATATTAAATCTTCACTATTTAGTGACCCTTGATCCATTTTACTTATTATAAGAGTATAAGAGTATTCTTACTCCACATACAGTTAAACAGGGTTAGAAAACCCTCAATACCAACCATTTATTGCATTACATTATAATACTCATTTTATTCAGAGTATTATTATTATGACAGCGTTTCTAAGTAACTTAGTGTTAAATTTTCTGCCTTTTCATATACCGGCAGCATTAAATTGTAGCAAAGACATGCAAATATCATATCTATTCTGTACAACTATCTTGAACCACTTAGAGATCTGGTAAAACATTAAACTGTTCATTATTTTATTTTAAATAAACAACCTGTACTATTGTACCCTTGTTTCCAAACTTCTTTAAAAGTATATGGTTATTAAATCATATATTTCTTCGAGATCTTTAAGTTAATAAGACTCCAACAATCCCACTACAGCATATGCTGAAAAATGGGTTTAGAAAAACGGACGATACATGTAAAATTATGTGTTTCCATCATTAAATCTTATTCTGTTGGGCTATCATCTCTCTTCTTTTCTATCTAAGTATTAAACTGCAAAGAAAACAATAAATAAACACAAATTACACATCAAAGTTTCTTCATACTTTATTAAAACATATATAAATATGTTACATTCATAGAGAAAACAATTCTCCCAAATTTAATAAAAATTATCATATTAAAATCTGCATATTTTCATCTAGCAGATCTATTATTTTCAATATTTCTTTGCAGTTGTTCATAATAGTGCATACTCGTCAATCCCTAACGTCATTATATAAGCCTCACGCTGATTGGTCAGACGGTTTATTTACGAGAATTTTGATTTGTTCTATTACTATCCGTTTTGAGCCTCAAGCTCAGTATGCAAATTAGGTTCCCACGCTATCGCATTCCTATTAAAGTCTGTATATTCAATTTTAAAATGACCAGCAGTGAAGGGTTTCCCGCACTGGGTGCAATTGGGATCAAGTCCCAAAACATACTTGCCGAAATTACCCGGTAAGAGTGTTGCACCCATTCTCGGGCGTGTTATGCCAATTACACGCAAGAGTGTTGCATCCATTATCAGGCGTGTAATTGGCATAACACGCCTGAGAATGGGTGCAACACTCTTGCCGGGTAATTCATATGCATTATACACTGAACCATGTGTTTATTATCTAACTGACAGCCCTGAGGATGTGACTTCCGTTTTGGTGTAATTTGACCTTTAAGAGAACCCAACCCTTTCAAATATGAATAAAAATCACATTTTTCATAAGTCTGATCTATTTCGAGAAAGAACATGAAGTCCTATCACACTGGTATAAGGATGAATTGGAAAGAAATATAATTGAAAATACCACATATAAAGGCATTTCGAGACACGAATTTAAACAGAAAACTTGTACTTAGGTACATCTTGGAAAACATTATTTTAACTCAGAATTAGGCATAAGTTTGAGTTTTAATAGGCATAGCAGATGTAAAATATAATATCAGAAGTGAAAACAATCTTCATTGGCATTCTAAATGTTATAGACCAGGTTTTTAAGCTGTTTTGAGCTAAAAAAAAATATTAATTTTCTGCATTGTTTTTGTAAAATCCATATAAAAGTAGCATGTCAGATGCCATTTGACCCCAGAAATGGTTTGTTTACATAACAATCAACAGGCTGTACCTCCTGACACACAATAACAAAAACATGTCAATGCCAGGTACTAACTAAAAGTCTTTTGTCACACCTGAACCTGTGGGTGAGGTGTGAATTCCTTCTAGGCCAGTCTCCAGCAACCTTCAGTCTGTACCCAGTACTCAGTGCTGTGTAATCTGTGGAAATAAAAAGGTCTTCTGTGCATGTTTACTCATTATTGTGATTACTAGTGTAAGTTATATATAATTAGTGTACGTATACAATAATTTACTTTTTTTTATTGTGATAAGTCTAGTCGTTATGCCGGCTTCAAAGCGTCGAGCTCACTTGCGAAAAAGTGGGTTCAAAAAGGGGCTTGGGAGTCCCAACAAGGGTAGAACTCTTTCTTTTCCTACTGTTGTTGATAAGAAGTATGTGAGATTTGAAAAGAAGTCATTTGATAGTAGAATACATGACAATAACAATGTACTAACCTTCAAAGATACCGATGGTACGGACACGACTGTGCCAACATTACGTCCCCGTCCCAATGCCACTAATGTAGTTGATGAGTATAGTAGTTTTGATGACTCGTCACTACATCCAGACTTGTATACTAATAAGTTGATGGCTCAGGCTGAGGTCCAGGTTCTTTTCAACACTGCATTTAAAGAACATACTCAAATTAAACCAAACTGTGATGGCGATTTAAATTTTGATGCCGCTAACTCCATTAGGAGGGGTCTTGGTTGGCGTGAGCGGCTAAAATGTACAAAGTGTTTGTACACTAGCAAGTATCGCAAACTTTACGAGGAGGTTTATTGTAAAAAAGATTGTGGTAGGCATGCCGCAAAAGTAAACATAGGCCTTCAGCTTGGTCTGTGCACAACACCAATCAGCAATACCAGTGTGTGCAGAATTCTTAACAACGCTAATATAATAGCCCCCACCCAGTCCTCCATGCAAAGATTAAGTAATAAAGTTAATGAAAAGGTAGAAAGTGTCAATGTTAAGGACATGCATGAGCAAAGCGTGTCCCTTGTGAAGGAAAATGCCCTAATAGGTAAAACAATTGCCAAAACTGTAAATGTAGAGGGCAACTTGTGCTACAATAACGCCATGTTTAATTCCGACTCGACCCCATTTCAGGCAGGGTCTATCGCGACAACCACGTTTTGTGAAAATAACACCAAAGACAAGAAAATAGTAGGGTACATATTGCCAATAAACTTTGCATGATTGGAGCTCGCTTGCGAAATAAGGGGAACAATGTTGTTTGCCCAAACCACAGGGGTCATTGCTCCGCAAATGGTATCCGAATCAGATCCAATAGGTAACGAAGGTAAATGGTCTGAAATAGTGTCCCGCAACATATCAAATGATGTTAAAATAGCGGATTATACTGATAATGGTGACTCTAGGAATCTATTTTTGGACGTATGAGGGACTTATAGAGAAGCAAGAGGCTGTGGAGTCCAGCCCTGCTTGTGCCTTCTTTTGCAGGGTTGACAGGTTGGACCCCGTTAACCATGTGGCAGAGTCATCTGCAAATTGAGATATGACCATGCCGGTTTTCACGGTATCCGGCAGGTCATTTACCATGATGGAGAACAACAGGGGGAGATAACAGACCCTTGGGGGTGCCTCGTTGAGTGATGGCCTCATCAGAGAGTTCTCCATCCACCTTGACCTGTATCTTTCGACCTTCCAGAAAAGCCCTTATAGAGTGGAAACAGTTTCCCGTGATACCATAATCAGCTAGCGTTTTAAGTATTCCAAAGTTCCAGGTTAAATCGAAGGCAGTAGTCAAATCTATAAATATTGCTAATACTGATTTCCTTCGATTTTTGGCAAAAATAATTTCATGTTGAAGACATGCTAGCTGATCTATAGTGGAACGCCCTTTCCTGAAGCCAGACTGGAAGGGGTTGAAAATATGTTTTGACTCCAATAAGTGTTCTAATCTGTTTTTAACCATTACTTCTAGTAATTTGCCAGCATGGGCTGTTAAACTTATTGGACGATACGAATTTGGATCGTTTTGGTCCTTATTTGGTTTTAGAATTGGTATCACGGTGGCCTGCTTCCATTCCTGTGGTATAGTCCCCGCGCTGTAAACCATATTAAACAATTTTAGCCAGACGTTTAGTGCAATATCTGGAATATGTTTAAACAGTGCATAGCTTATTGAGTCGGGTCCCGTGGCGGAGTCCTTCCTGGTGCCAATTGCTTTTTTAAGTTCCGAAAGTGTGAATGGAATGTTTAATGGAGTACTATTATCCCCAGGCTCGTTCGAAATGTGTTTGTTATGTGACTGTTTTTGGTAGCCCAAAGTTTCTGAGGGTAAATTTGAGTCACTAGAAATGGAAGCATAGTGCTTAACCAAAAATTGAGCCTTGTCTCTGGGGTTAGTTGCAATTTCGCCTTGATGTTTAAGGCTCGGTACAGGTTTTCTTAAAATTCCTTTAAGTCTGTGAATTGTTTGCCTAGTGTTATGTTTATTTATTACTGTTGTTTCACAGAACTGTTTCCAATTTTCTCTTTTAGCTGCCAAAATAACCTGCTTTGCTTTATTTTCAAGAGACCTATAGTTTTGAATAGTGTGCTCGGCAGGGTTTTTCTTTAGTTGTTTTAGTGCTTTCTTCCTTTCCTGTACCGCTTTAGCACATTCGGGACTCCACCAGGGTACCGACTTCTTTGTTTTATGCTTACCAGAGGAGACAGAGATGCTAAGCTCCGCCATGGATAGAGTAGCCACTGTTAAATTATGACAAAACTGTTGAACATCCAGGGAGTGACCATCTGCAAGGGAGAAATCTGAGCACAGCTTCTCAAACCGGTCCCAATCAGCCTCCTTGAGAATAAATTTGATCTCATGGGAGGTGTGGGTGCCGGCCTCCTGCGTAACAGTGTCACACAGGGTGACCAATTGCGGGAAGTGGTCAGACCCCAAGTTATCATTGACAGTTTCCCATACAGAAATACTGCCCAAGGAGGGGCTGGCTACGGTAAGGTCTAAACATGAAGTAACCCCGGTAGAGTGAAACCTGGTTAGCGAACCGTCATTAAGCAAAACAAGGTCTTGCTCTTCCAACCAGTCAATCACAGCTTGACCTTCCGTGGTGGTATGTGTGGAGACCCATGAGGGGTGGTGTGCGTTAAAGTCCCCTGTGTAAATAATATCACACGGTCCTTTAACGGTCCTAAGTTGTTGACTGATGCTATTAAAATACTCAAGTGCACACCCTCTAGAGTAAATGTTGACCAATATTAGTGGACGGTTCTTATTATGGTAAACTTTAATTGCCAGCACCTCAATGGCCGTACTACCATCAACCTTTAAAGGGTTATCCACTCCCATTAGCTCATAGTTTATATTGTCCTTAATAAAAAAAGCTATTCCTCCGGCAATATAAGAGTCAAGATTAGTATGGTTTTTGAACTCTGTTCTGTAGCCGGGGATTTTCTTAACATTATTATCATAAAATTTTGTTTCCTGGATAGCCAGAATGCTAATAAAATTATTTAGGTTAAGAAAATGTTTTTAATTTCAACAAATTTGTGGCTAGATAAGACACCTATATTATGAGAAATTATATTCAGCTGTCTATCCATGGTGGGGCTTATAACCTGCGCTTAATGGATGATATTTGGGGGAGACGGGATTAGCGTGGGGTTTTAGCATGCAGTTTCCGGGACGACCAGGGTGTTTTTAGCCGGCTGGTTGAGTGCAATGGCTGATTGGGCCGGGGCCGGGAACCGCACGCTGCGCCGGATCCCCCGACGCCAGAGGTACCCCCGGGCTGGGGCACGGGAGGAGGAGTGGCTGCCTTCGAATGACTTTCTTCTTGGGGTTCAGGGGGTGTGGCCATGACTTTGGGAGGGGGGGGGGCAGGTGTCTTCTTAACCTGTCCTCCACCTTTTTAAATAGGTAGGGCTTTACATGACACCCAGTTGGACGTCGGCGATCTTTGATCACCTCCGCCATAAGATCCGCAAATTCACTGACGTGAATGGGGCGCAGCTGGAGACCTTTGTGTGGTGGATCCTTAACGTGGAGTAATGGGTCCCCTTTAGATCTTATGGTTTTCATGTAGGGGGAGGCCATTGGGGAGGTCTGGGTGTCAACCATTCTCGGGAACTTAGTGGGGGCACTAACAACCCGCTCCTCCTCTATGCCACAGACACCGGAGATGGACATGGTAGCATAAATGCTATCATGGACAGACACAATGGAGTCGTGCCCGGTGACATTGAATTCAGACCTGTCCGAGACGATGGTCAGACTTTCCTAGATCGCTGACACCGAGGTTATTTCCCCATATCCCCGAGACAGAGAGACCCTGTGGCTGGGTGTATTTTCTCCGAAATATGAGAAATAGGGTGGTCGGGTCTTACCTCAATGAAGGCGGGTAAAACTAAAAGACTGCAAAAAGAAGACAAAGGTTCTAGAAAAAACACAAACGTTCTAAAAAACAGGTGGTGGACACAATATAAATTAATAGAAGCACACGGCTTGTATTTAGCACAGAAACTAGCTTGAGATGTAGCTAAAAAAGATGCACATGTAAAAAGAGTGGGTGGGGTAAGGGTTTGGCACCGTACCTGTAAACAACCTGACTACCGTAAATATTGCCTATAACTGGCATAAACTACTGCTATTTGGTGTAAACTATTACTAAGGCCTTAAAGGTAAATATATGTGGTTCATATATGACCTTTAGAAACCAAATAGCGGCCTAAAACGTTCAAATATATTTAGAGTATTAATTCGGACAAAATGGTCCGGACGCAAAATTTTGAACTGGACGTTGGGGGAGGAATACCGCTGGAATTACGTCTGTAATGGCTGGCGATGGTCGCTGGTGGCTTCGTCGATCAAGACGCACTGGTTTTGTTTATAATGTCTTTGGAATAGTGTCACTGCAATATATTTTCAATGTTTATATTTCTTTGTTTATTTTTTTCAACCGGATTCTACGGTAGCGCATGCGCATGTATTACGATTACTGAAGCATCTCTTGTTTTAAGACACATGTCAAACAACAAAAGTCCGGGATCAAAGGGGCTGTCGACAAGGAGACCCTCTCAATTGCTATTTTCTCGGCGTAGCTGTCTAAGATCACTTTTGACCCAGATTTTCTTGCAATAATTATGCAGCGGGAAAATTGAATACCAATAGAATTGGGCACATTTTCTAATTTGGGGAATGAAAACTTCAAACAATGGTTTAACGTACACCAATAACTGTTGCATACTTTGGGGGATTACAAATTTACTTAATTGTTTACATACAGTAAAGTTATAATCATATCTTCAGCATATACTTTAGAACTGAGGCTAATTATGGAACGTATTTTCTCATTGTATGCCATAAACAGAATGCTATATTCATTCCCGTAACGAAATAACTATTTTGTTTAGCTACATTTATATAAGCGGTATACCTCAATAAATAGCAATTGTGCAATGTTCCCATTCATAAATCTCATTCACAGTGTTGCCGTTCCATGTAGCCCATTGATTCTAGCGAGTTCATCACATTCCAGAATCAGTAGTGTCATTCTAAAAATAGTGCGCGTAGCTAGCAACCGTTGTATAGCTGCGTTAATATACTCATACATGCATCAATAATAGCGTTCAGAGAATCATAAACCTAAAATTTTAATAAATAGGGAATTTATATTTATTAACTTACTGTTAACTTCAATTAAAATTGTGGATACGATTTATAAGCGATTATTTATTATTGCATCTTTCTATCAACTTCTCCAGTAGATGTTATTTAATCTGTAAAAAGATGCTACATTTTCTGTAGATAAAATGTTATGAAAGAAGGTTTGGAATACGTCGAATTTTTATTCGCGTAGCATGAATACACAATTTGCAATACTAATTATACACAGGAATCCCTGATATAGCATATTTCTACTGATATAATTTAAAATCGTCAAAGTCTAATGAATTTTTATGGTTGCGTTATCAAAATTAAAGTCTGAACATTTCAAAAATCGCTGAATGTTCCTTGACTATTGCTTTTTATTGGGATACACAGTATAAATGCATATTTGACTTCAAATCGTTATTATATTAGATAACTAACATGAATGGTATATTACCGGTACTATAAATAACTATATAGACTCGTCTGATACATAATAATTTTAATTCATTCCCGAAATTATTTTCTTACATTGTTAATTTGTTTAATTGACTTGACAAATTCAGATAAGAATTATGTTAACCTAAATTATTTTGGTTATTCATAAACCACTGGTGGAAACATGGAGCTATATGATTGGTTTATTCACAGCATATATATTAATGATAATTTTATTTAATTTTTAAATTAATAAATTTATCTCAAATTAACTTTTGGGTCCGAGAAGTCACCTACCAAAACATCTGGGGTCTGAGAAGTCACGTAACTGATCATCTTGGCCGTCTGTTTAGGTAATTTTTAAATGACATCTCAATATTAATTTCAACGCCGATTGCCTTTCTAAAAGACATTTCTTGTTTATTTTATGCGCTGAAATTATATCTATAAAGTTAAGATCAGGTACTCAAATAAAATGCATTACTGTAAATGAAATTGAACATAAACTGTCACAATTTGAGGACGACACAACAATTATCTTGGATGGCTCTAGCGATGCACTTACTGAAACTTTAGGTGTACTATCAGACTTCAGTATTTGGTCAGGACTGCAAGTTAACTTTGATAAAACTAAGGTTGTCTGGATTGGCAAAAATAAGTATAGTTCTGATAGCATAAAAACAAAGTGGAAATTAATTTGGAATCAGCAAAGCTTCGAGAAGTTGGGTTTAAAATTTCACGTAGATTTGCAAAATATGACAATTGAATTACAAAAATAAACTTTCCAACATGTGTTCTGTATTGAACAACTGGAAAAGAAGAATCTTAACGCCCATAGGAAAAATACAGGTTATTAAAACTTCAGCATTACCGCTTTTGAATCACCTTATTACAGCTTTGCCAAATCCCGCGCAAAGTGTTTTAGACAAAATTAATGAGCTATTTTATGAGTTTTTTGGAACGCTAAATCAAAAGTTAAACAAGCAGTTCTCATAAAACAGTACAAGGATGGTGGTTTAAACATGACTGACTTACCTTCATGTATAAGGTCTAAAAATATCATGGTTTAGAAGAATTACAATGGGAAATTATACCATTGTGGATTACATTATCCTGAAAGTCTATTATCTCGAATAGATAATGATTTCTGGAAAGATTCAATAGAAGCATTCCTGTTTTTCCTAAAGAAAGAAAATATAAAAAATACCAATATATTGTACTACCCATTATTTTACAATCCAAATAGAGTTATTGGACAGCAAAGTTTCTTCTTTGCTTCTTGGTTTAAAACCGGCACACATGCAATTGGAGATTTGATAAAAGATAAATTCTGTAAACAATACAACTTTAACCCGAACTATCTTCGATCATTATCAAGGAGTCATACACTCTGTACATAGACTTTTGAAGACAATTCAGTTAACAGAGAACTATACATAGTTTAAACCATTTATTCCACCATGCTCAAAGAGTATTTACAATTCTCTAGAGGAACCCAACCCGTGTATTCAATTTTAAAAGAAAATGATTCACTACCGTCATGCAAACTAAGTGGTGTCAAATTTTTGAAAATATAAAACACACTGAGTGAATGCATTATTCTTGGTTACAAGGGTAAATCAGATACAATACTGAATACCGTTTGTCTCATGTTCATCTATAGTTGCAAAATGAAACTTAAAATACCAACTGTCTCTGTTGCGAAACAATATTTTAGAATCGAATATAACATTTACAGAAATTAAATAATCAACATGATGTTGAAAAATGAAGAATGTTTCTGCCAATCTTTACAAATAGTACTATCATAAATTGAACAACTTGAAGGAATGTTTACACCTGAATATCTATGTTTATTGTTTCCTTTTTTTCGCTTTTGCACAAGTTAATGTTGTTTTTTACTGGAGTATAGCCACATACTGTATTGCAAATGTGTCTATTTTGCTCATACATTGTACATGGTACTGTTGTATAATTATTTTCTTTTTGCAAATTAAGATCTATTGTACGGTGCGGAGGAGGATGCCCTCGGCCTTCACGCACCTATTGACGAGGAAAATAAAGTTTTACAATGGTTAAAAAAAACAAAAACTGCCGTGTTGTCGACACTCGGATTTGGTTTCATTGCTTGGGTTAGCGACTGCTGAAGGCGCCAGCTTGGAACGACCAATTCCATTTGCGTCTTATTAGAAAAGACCAGAACGAAAAAATCCATGGACAGCAAGTTTAAGTTTAGCAATAGAATCCCATGCAGCTTTAAAATCTTTGATGTTAAGACTCGCTTCGCCAGATTTTGTCCAATATTTTCAATATTATGACGTCTTTCTTCCAGGCAGATTTCTTTGGTGAGAAGAATCCAACATTACATAGTTGTAACATGTGAGTTTTTTCGGTAACAGGCAGTAGAAAATGACTTCATTCGCAGCACAATGATCTGCAGCACACCACGACAAATGCGAAGAGTGGTCTTCTACAAACAACAAAACATGTTATGTCCTTTTTCTCCCCAAATTCCTTAAAATGTTGCGAAATAGCAATGAATTAGTCAGAGTCTATCCACCCATGAGCCAAATGGCCGTAGATGGGATCTGGGTAGAAGATGATTTCGATATCTCGACAGCGTTCCCCAGGGTACACGATCAACGGTGGGACGAAAAGAAACCATGACGGTAATTTGCTGTTTGCTTCTGGTCGATACATGGTAAATATGTCGATTATCTGTTTCACAGAGTACCTTCGCACTCTTCAAGCAAATAGGGAAACCGCGTTCAACAGCGTTAAATATGCGACGAGGATCCTTTACCAGGGTTTGAAAGTTTTGCACTTCTTCATCCAGGTATTTGAACAACTCTTGGAACTGCTGATTATTTCGCCATTCACCGATGCACGTTGGTGAACTAAATTCATGGTTAAATGCCCGCTCAATTCAGCTTGTCTCCGTTTGAAAGCATAAAACCAGTCTATTCCTGGTTTGTTGTTTTTGATGGCGTCCTCCTGCCATAATGATCTGTTAGACCTCAATCAGATGATCGGATATCATATCAAAGCCATCTTCGTTATTAATTAACCAGAACGCCATCTTCCGTTGGTGTCAGTATAATTGCCGGACCCGGGCGGACTTCTGGAAACCGCCCATTATGCTTGTCTAAGGGCGTGGTTCTAGGAACGCCATAAACCGAGGCCGCTGTCGACATTCCCCAGAACCATCATAAGCCCAGTCATTTTTGGAGGGAGGGTGACGAATAATGTATCCTTTTCTTGACTGTGACTTGTGGGCATATTACTTTTATGAAAGACAGTAAAATGGTTGTTTTTATTTATTTTTATACATTAAAAAGAAAGGCCTTGTAAGTCGCTAAAAGAGTAGCTTTTTGTTTAAACACATTCCGAGAAGCAGAAAAGGAGTTAATTATTTGTTTTTGTAGATGCATAGTCTATTTTTTATTTCGAAGGAGCAGTTTCACAGTTTTTGGCCGAAAGAAATAATTTTCAAAACCTGACTTCCTGTTCCTGTTCTATAATACATTTATTGTTCATAGTTCGATGTTTGAGAAGCGCAGTGGTTGTGGAAAATTAAACTTTTGACGAATATATTCTTCGAGAAAAATGGGCTACCTGGTAGACATACCCTAGTAATTTTTAACACAAAAAGGCATAGTAAGTATCAAACTAATTATGTTTGCCAAGAAAACAGCATACCAGACAATACGTTTCGGTAGATTCTCCAAATTCCTGTTTTAAATTTCCATATTTAGAGAAATGCTTTTCCAATCTCAAACTTGTCCCATGCTAACAAATACACACTAATAAACACTTTTAGAAATAAGAAAAAAAAATCATTAAGTTTGTCAATGTAGGTATTTGTATCATAACATGAAGAAACAGAGCAACTTAAAATCGTTTTGTCACGCTCTGAGCATTACCGGTATGGGTATGCACTACTTGCCAACATGGCTGAAAATTGTTGATTTGACAGCGCATTGAATTGGATTTTACGAAGAGGTAAATAAACTGGTAAAAACTTGCGGCAAATTGTGTTCCAATTAATGAATACAATTAATCATTTTACATTCCACATACAATACAGTATCATAGACTTGTGTTTGTGTAAGGCAGGGCTTTCCGGCATATTGTATACCGGGTCTTTTACCCGCTTACAGGGGAATTGGGTTCTTTGTTATGTCATTATCATGAAAGGCGTCTGAGAGGTTTCAAACAAGTAAGTCTTTGTGACCTAGTCCATTTTATTCTCTGAAAACGTATCAGATCACGCACACAACTATTGTGATAATTAATATATTAATAACAACGCTTTTGTAAGAACTTATATAATATAAACATACCACTTAATTTCTTATAGTTATATAAGCATGCCAATTTATAACATTAATAAACACGATAAAGTTAATGAATACGTAACTACTATAAAGTGGTATTTCTGAACACTGCTATCATTATTTTATTTCAGTAAAATTATCTATAAGCATAATATTTGTACTTAGCAAACATAACAACATACAACAATCATTTGCAAGTATTACCACCATAAAAATAGCAATAATCTCACCTGAATTAGTATCACATCACGCACAGCTAGATCTGCCGCGCGCGGTGCTTAAATACTATTCCAGGGGCACGTGGGTAGGATTACGAATATGATTTGTCGGTTCTTTCGTACGTGCACTCCCAATTTTGCTATCACGTGATTATGCTTTAGTAATTTATTTGCAAATGCTTAACTTTTTTTGTACTGACCAATACCTTGGTGCTGGTATCTTTCTATGATCTTGAAATAATTGCGTATAACGGAAAACGAGAATAGCTGAATTCCACCAAGGTTACCTGCATGTAATATGTCAAGAGATTTCCATTATAGCCTGATTATATTATGATATCCTCTTATGTGTTATTTACATAAGCTCTAAACATCCTGTTTCTTGTATACTTGAGAAATATAAAATGGTGGTTACTGCTTACTTGAATTTGTCGATTTATGAATATAACCATATAAATAATTATTGTTTATTACATGTTAATATTAATATATTAATTTATATTATTTGTGTTATATGCTGTGTGTTGCCATATATTTTAATTGTCATGTTATATTTCACTATGATTTAATAACATTAAATGTAATTAGTTTCATAATAATAGTTTTTTATTTGTACTACATTTGCGTTGCAAAAGGACATGTACAGGTCATACTGTGTTATAAAGCGATGAATAAAGAACGGAAGAAAGCTGCTGTGTGTGTTTTAGTGATGTGTTTAAGTATCTTTGTACATGTTTTTTTTTCATATTTGTCTTGAACATCACAGTTATCTAGCTATCACAAATTGATATACCGGTAATCATTAATGTGTCAAACCTGATCTTAACCTTAACTGGGTTATCTAATAAATAAGAGTTGTGTTGTATTCATAATACCGGGAGATCTGTTTATTACATGAAACATATGAGAGAGCATGGTAGATTAAAACATTATTTGGGGAACTGATTGCGGTCGTTTAGATTAAAAAAAAATCTCCATACAAATATTTTGTGAAGATAATATTGGCCCTGAATTTGTATATCATGATTTCATTCCAGGTTTCTATTCATTTCTTAAAATAATATAAAAAATATAACATAAATAACTTTTTTAAAGAGTAATGTCGACCAACTAAGGTAAATTTATAGATTTACTTTACCACTTGCTTCCACATTAATTTATCTTTTGCAAATAGAATTCAATTTGTTCATAAGTAAAGATGAGAGCGGTACTAATGGCCGCTTATGCCAAATTTCTTTCATATTCATTGCCTTGCATTTATTAGATAAAGTAAATGTCATATGATAAAGTTGTCATTTTCGCGCACTCAGCCATTACAGTATGAAATACAGTATTAAGTTTATCAAACTACTTTATAAAACGCAAACAACTTTATATAATGGGTATAACTTTAAGATGGAGGCCATGTACTTAGTTTCAATAAATTTCTAAAATGTTTGTATTTTGATAAGATGTATAACTTGCCTATTACTGTTATTAGTATTAGGATTGGCAAATTACTTATATATTCTTCAATGAAGTTTCTGACATGCTTTCAGATGGCAAAAACGAACTAAACGCCAGTCAAATCAGTATCGGGGTGCCTTGGTTGCAGCAAGTCTCCTTAAGGCCATCTACAATTATTGAGAAATGTTGTTATGAGAAACATTTTAAAACACACTGTGATATTCTCGGTATCAATGCCGAAGTAGTTAGAATTGTAAAGTTTTATATATGTGACCCATGACGTGTCAAAACTGTTAAGAAGATTATGGACATGCCGGCCACATTGAAAGAGAAAAACAACATTGAAGAAATGCAAACACGTAGTCCAATAAGAATTAAACGAGCTCTTATGCATTCTGTGTCGCCAAAGTTAAACTTTTTTTTTTAAACAACGGAAGTTCCTGTGTCAAAATCTAGAAAAAGTGCAAAACAACTTTTCTTTCCAACACACACAAACATTGATACACTGGATCAGAATTTTGTACATTGTATAGCATATCAGACAAGCACTTGTACATCTGATTTAGACATTTGTACATGTAAGCCTTTCATTGAACATTCCTACTGTTTTAATTCGACTAAAACCAAAACAAAAACACAAAAATGTCTACTCTTTAATTCTACTCTTTAAGTGTTGAATTAAGTTCATCTTTACAGAAACGCCATAAGAAATTCACTAAACCAATATTTTGAGTGACACTGAAATTTAAATGAAGATAAACAAAGTATTGCAATGACTGTGTCAAAAATGTCTTCTGACATTGACAGTGTAGTTACAAATGACGAACTTACCATAGTTGAGTGAAAAGTTGAGGAAAGTATTTCTATGGAAAATAAACATGAAGTTTAGCAGCTATGCGGACGTTGCCCCAAAATCCTGGACTTTCTCATGTATGTCACGTCCAATGCATTAGGCTGTACCATAAGATAATTATGTTATAGTAGCCAAGCACGCACTAGCAATGTATGCAAGGAATAAGGGGCTCACTGTATTCCAAAAGATTATTGCATGATATACAATTTTGGAAATGGCGTAAGTACACTTCTACATGTATGCCGTTAGCTTAATAAATGTGTGAGGTTATGAGTGATGATTGCATTTCAAACACCATCATTGACTTTTATATTATTAGATATCATTTGTGTTTAATTTTTAATGATTAATACATGTTACTTTTCATTTAATTATGTAGCTACTTTGTATCCAAATCTGTGACAGTATATTTTGTACGCTTTGAAATGGACGTTGTTGATTTTTCATTATCAAAATTTAAAAAAAATACACTTGAGAAAAAGTGTAATTCTGTATCTGTGGTGTCTGTAGTTTTCAAAGTGTATTAATATTTTGTATTAATATGTTGCTTTAACATCGACATACAGCTAGAATCAGCTTTCCATCGGTGACCTTGAGGTAATTTTCTCAAAGTGTTATTTTACTCATTTACATAGACTGTTCTTTTATTTTTCGAATCGGCGACAAAAGGTTTGAAAATTGTCATTTCGTCAGTCTGTGAACAGGTCCCTTTAAGTCTAAGAATGGGTTGGTGAATACCGGCCCAGGATTACCACTACACTCACTGGACTATTTTCGTTTACAGATTCCTGCCGGAGGATCTCCGCAGCCTGATTACTGAGCCGAAAGCTGTGGGGCCAGAGGGACCAAGGATTCAAACCTTCTATTTGTCTCAAGAAGAGCACAGCAATTTGAGGTTGTGTTTAAAAACACCTGAATAATATATTATAATTAGGCTTAATACAGTTAAAAACGGCGAAAAATCCAAACAAATATACAAACAAACACACTTTTTTTACCAAGCTTACATTAAAGGCCACAATTCTATAACACACGTACCAAATATATAACACTTGCGATACATAATACTGCATAACTATCTTCATAAATGGTTTCAAAAGAATGAAAAATATAGCTTTGATAATTTAGGAAATAATGGATCGAACTAAAATACTTAGACAAGGTTTCAGATTTTCAAAGTCCAGACAGGATCCATAAACGCAGATTAAAGCGAGTAAACGACATTATAAATTGAATGCATACAGATACGCCTTGTTTTTCCCCCAACATAACAGGGCATGTTTGAAATTTTAGGGCAACCTATAAAGGTATAAAGGCCCTTTCACACAACGAAATCTGGCAAAAATGCCACATAACAATTTAGGTTAACACTAAAATAAAACTATTTCCACAAGGTAACCTTATTAAAGCATCCGCATGCAGGTTTATTTTGGTAATTAATCTATACTTTTTATACTTACCGGTATACTTTTTTCAAAAGGTTTGTTATACTTAAGGTATTCAACCCATAATACTCAATGTTTGGAACACTACAAATCTTATTATTTTTATAATGAACATACATTTCTGGACTTTTTTGGAAAACTTTAATAGATTTTACCGTTTTGATAGTCAGATATTGTCTATTAATTACCATACCCCCTACTCTGCTAAAAACGTCATGAAATGAAAAGGTATTAACATATTTACAAGTCAAATACTTTATTAACATATCATAAAGTATACATAAATATATATTTCTGGATAGAATATTCCACACAGATCATGAAAACAATAACAATAGCATTCAGCAATACATGTTTTGGTAGAGGTAGGTACTAATATTGATGTACATCTTTGTCGTCAATGATAATTTTCCTGTAATTAATTTTTAAGCCGTACACAAATTGTGCTATGACAGGTTTATGGATGCATGGCCTGAATGAAAATCTTTATGAAATTTATTCCTGGACTATATACAACAAAATGAGGGCAAAATAAAAACACTTTACCACAAAAAACATGAACAATGTAGACATTTTATAACCCTACCCCTATAAAAATTTAAGCAGATTTTTTGGAAAAAAAAGTAAAAAAATTAAATTTTCAATACTTAACAAGGATGCTACTATTAAACCTTCAGGCATAATAGATACAGACATAAGTAACATATATCAAGTTACATAACCTAAAATTACATGTAATATTCAAGTAGAAGCCCTTCACAACATTAGAATTCCATGACAAAATGTTTCCGACAGGACACAAAGCGATTATCAAACTGAGAAATGTATTAACAACATATACATAACTGTGATCAATGTATATCAAAGCCTGTACTATTAAACATTGCATCATAGCAGTAGCATCTAAAATATTCATTTAGAGACAGATCCAGAGTGAAATAGCCGTGCTCCACTATGCTCCTTATTAGTCCATTTTCTTTACCAGGGTAAAGCTGGGCTGGTCAACAAATAAGTAACTTTTTTTGAAATTCAGTGTATTATTGCAATTGACCAGTTGCAAAATCATAGATCGCTCCACCTTTCTGTTTGTCTAAGGTTGTTTGTCCAAGGATTTAAAGTAAATTGATTGGATTATGCAACCATGTGCTATTATTTACCATTGAAACATAAACCCATAATTGGTCAACTCAATTCTTGATTGACAAGTCGCAACTGGTCAATTATTCAAAGACAAATGCACAGACCTTTTTTAAAGGAGTAAACTCTGTACAATAATATGTAGAGATTTAGGGTCACTAAATCTCTACATATTATTGTACAGAGTTTACTGCTTTTTTTTTTAAAATTCACACAGTTTAGAAATAACATTTTCCAATTTTCCTTTGTAGAGGACCACTATACAATGTTACACACCAAATATGAAACCTCTGGGCCTTTCAGTTTCAGAGGAGAAGATTTTTGAAGTCATTTTGCTATTCAAGTCTATATAAACCATGTGACCTCCGGGGTGTGGCCAGTTTTGACTCCAGGGGCATCATTTGAACAATCTTTGATGAGGACCACTATACAATGTTACATACCAAATATGAAACCTCTAGGCCTTGCTGTTTCAGAGAAGATTTTAAAAGTCATTTTGCTATACAAGTCTATATAAACCATGTGACCCCCGGGGCGTGGCCAGTTCTGACCCCAGGGGCATCATTTGAACAATCTTTGTAGAGGACCACTAGAGGATGTCACATATCAAAAATGAAAGCTCCAAGCCTTGCGGTTTCAGAGAAGAAGATTTTTTAAGTTTTCATTTTTTAAGGTATTCAATCCATCATACTCATTGTCTAGATCACCACAAATCATTTTTTTTTCTTGAAGGGCATTCATATCTGTGCTCTTCTGCAAAATTTTAGGAGATTTTACCGTTTGGTTTGTCAGATATAGTTTTTGAATTACCATACCCCTCTTTTACTAAACACATCAAACACTGAAAAGCTAGAGGCATCTTTACAAGTGAAATACTTTATTAATATTTCATAAACTTCATATAAATAAACCTTTATGAATGGTATATTGAAACATATTATGAAAATAATCAACAATTATTCTTGAATTAATTTATATGGAAGTAATATGTACTCATATTCCTAATTATATTTATGATCAATGAGAATTTTACTGTTCTATTTTTTGAAAGCCATTTTAAAATGTGATAAACTTGCTTATTTTATGCATGTTCAGAATCTAAACCATAATATATTTTATTCTTGGACTATAAGCCACACAATGAAGGCAAAACAATTAAACTTTACCATGCAAATTTGAAAAATTAAAACAGTTTTTAACACTACCCCCATAACAAATTAAGCTGGATTTATTTTCAGAGATACCTTTTAAAAAAAAAAATATTTTTAAATAATTATTGACAACCTAAGAAAGATACTCCCATAAAACTTTAAAAAGTTCTTAGATACAATATACAAGCAATATATAAAATTAGTTCCATAACGTTTGAACATAAAACATTAAAATTAAACTTTGTTGCATATTTGTATATTCTATTATAAACAATATTTATTCAAAAAGTCTAAACCACATAATCTAGAATATGAACAATAGAGTTGAATTAACTAAATTTACAATTACTACATTTTATAAATGTAATAAATATAAACATAATAGACAGAACTAATATGTGCTGCATTAACACATTTTCATCTAAAAAAATTTAACGTTCCAGGCCATGTCCATCATGAACTTTACTGGGTTAAAAAAATGAGTGTTTTTCAAAAAATCCGCTAATTTGTGTTATAAATGTTTCTAACGTCCTTTTAGCAACTGTAATATAGGGCTTCCTATCCATTATATTTACATGTTAAATACTAAATAAACTGTCCGCGCCTTCACAGTTGAATGTTTCGATGGTACATAAACCGGAGCCAGCGATGTCCTCTGCTGTAGTATTTTTATCACGTCAGTATAGGCAAGAAGACCCAGAGAATCTGGCCTTCTCATTTTTGAACATCAGCTGGTTGCGCCCAGCGATGTCTCTGGTTGAACAGTAACAGCCTGGTCGCCATCTAACATGTCGCCCATCGTACTGGATGTGTGTTTGCTTTTCTGAACAGCAGCATCACTGAAAATAAGTTTTCAGTACACAGTTTTACAGTAGATTCTACTTACAGACTTATATTTATTTACACCACAATCATTGCTTTAATAATTGTCTGATATGGCACCGATGTCAGTTGAGCAAAATTTATTGCCAAATTTTGAATTTTTACAGATGTTTTAGTAACCGACTTATCAGGTTATGTTATAACACTTAACAGAATGACAAAGCAAAATTGATGGAATTCAATATGGAAATTGTAACATAATTATATGATTATTTCAAAACATAGAACTTTGTTAAATAAGCTTGGAAACTAATACTAGTACTTCATCTTATTATATTTCCAAACTTTATGTTCTGTGTATAAATAAAAATCTAACATTTTTATTAAGTATATTTACACGACCATACACGAGTTGTCATTATCTTAGTAACTATTACCATACAAACAAATGGCTTTACAATTAGATAATGAACTGATACTAACCCGTACACAGCTTGGTATTAGGCTTGCCGTTTGACTTGGTTTCTTTGTCAGTTTTCCAATAGAGAACATTATTGACATCTCATTAGTCAATGTTACAATATTTCACGTGACATAAACAGTGAAACTAATATGCTTCTCTGTAATTGTAGATCATGGCAGCTGATCATATCCGACAAAATTTACATTGTTACTGTGTCTTTATCTCTTGAAAATCTATGTTAGATGCCAGTAAATCATTGTGTATCCCTCCGTGGTCCGTTCAAAGTAGTGCCTATTACTAAAGAGTTCCTTTTCTCTTCGGGCATAAAAGCCATTTAGGTATCTCGGACATGCCTTTTGTGGTTATTTCTATTATCCTATGCGTGTCTGCAACATTTTGGTGCATTTCATTGGAGGCTAACTTGAAAGGTGAACTTTTGGGGTGTGTTTACTGTGGTATGGGGCTTTTGTCGAAATATGACTGCCGAAACCCTGTTTTCTACCGGTGCCTGCATTCAAGTGAGATGCATTTTCTTAGAAGTAACATGACATATATTTTTTATTGCAAATTTTGGAAGAGGACAGATTGATCTTTAAATTGATACCAGGCTTGCACAATCTAAAATAAAGGAAATGCTAGAAAAATGCTTGGAAAGTTTGCCGTTTTATAATGGGACCTTATGGAATTGGATTTACTGGTTTCTAACCTTTAAGAAAACCATGGACCGGCCCTTTAGGGTCCACTTATACATAAAATCACCATGTAACTGTGTTATTTTATTGCGTTTATTACTTTTCACGGAAATAAATGTGAATAATATCGTAACTGACACGTTACGTACACTTTTTAAAGCGAAACCTGTTTTTTAGGGTAAAAAAAAATGAAAAAAAGTACGCAAACTCGCCTGATGCAGCTCACAGCACATCGAATAATGTTATACGCGAATATTACATGTTTTATACCTTGTTACTGTCCATTGCATTAAAATAAGTCTAAATGAGCTGGTATTTTGACTGGTTTATGTGATTTAGGTGCGAGTTTTAGTTCACGCTCCCCATACAATCCCAATCCAAGTACTGAAGCGCAAGCCAGATGGCTTATCATGTGTCATTCTCAAATGCGTTTTGGGGGCATTTCTACTTAGCGGATCGACCTGAAATTTTGCATTTGTGGTACAAGTAGGTTAATAATGATGTAGAAGAGTTTTTTTCATGATAGCAAAATGTTGAGTTTTCTTTAAGGTTAGATACCAGTAAATCATTGTGTATCCCTCCGTGGTCCATTCAAAAGTAGTGCCTATTGATAGAGAGTTCCTCTTCTCTTCGGGCATACAAGCCATTTAGGTATCTCAGACATGCCTTTTGTGGATCTCAGATATGCCTTTTGTGGTTATTTCTATTATCCTATGCGTGTCTGCAACATTTTGGTGCATTTCATTGGAGGCTAACTGGAAAGGTGAACTTTTGGGGTGTGTTTACTGTGGTATGGGGCTTTTGTCGAAATATGACTGCCGAAACCCTGTTTTCTACCGGTGCCTGCATTCAAGTGAGATGCATTTTCTTAGAAGTAACATGACATATCATTTTTATTGCAAATTTTGGAAGAGGACAGATTGATCTTTAAATTGATACCAGGCTTGCACAATCTGAAATAAAAGAAATGCTAGAAAAATGCTTGGAAAGTTTGCCGTTTTATAATGGGACCCTATGGGAATTGGATTTACTGGTTTCTAACCTCTACCTCTTTTATTACGTTTTCGTCAGTCAGAATGATTTATATCAAGGTAAATAAACGCTGTCATATGCGCAAAAAATTCAATAAGCGTTCAAATGATCATGATTGCCAAAGGGAACAAACTCCGATTCTACTTTTGTTTTAATTATACTCGTTGCATTTTAATAGTTACTTTATATCTAATTTGCTTTTAAAAGCCACGATATTAAAATCTGAAACAAATACTACGGTGTAGCTAAAGAAATATATAATTTTTAAAGAAGTTTTGTATGTATTCCGAAAGCGAACGGTAAAGTACGGACGGCTACGGCTTTCGTCGAAATTACACGGAAATTAACGAGCTAATTATGGGTTGAATACCTTAAACAGTCTTAAAAATACATAAGAAATGCAATACATGTGTAACAGTTGCAGGTTAAAATCTAAGCCGAATAACGTTGAAAACGGTCTGGACCCGTATCCACAAAGGTACTTGGTGAGAATTTACCTAAGACTTCATTAAAGTCTGTGGCAGATTCATTTCATGTTTATTCTGTTTTTACTCTGGTAAAAAACCAGTATATGTTTCTTATTTTGCCATAGTTTAAGTATAAAATATTGATTTACAAAATGAAAACTGAATTTGGATGTATCCCTAAAATATACTATGCCAGATTTGCCTTAGGTGCTTTGTGGATACGGCCCCTGGGCAAAAGCACGATTTTAAGAAAAAATTCTTGGTTGTCTGGAATTTTCCTATTCAACGATAAATATCTATGGGAGAATGGCCGTATAAATAAGTTCATGACCAATCCCCACACAAGATATGTGGCCAGGCTGGGGAGTGAATTCACGAACCCCGGATTGACAGTCCAGCGCTCTACCAACTGAGCTAGCCTGGTCAAAAAGTAACATCTTAGTGACATCTTAGTGAGAAACAGATCACCGATAAGCACCCGCAAAATGTGCGCTTGTTGTCATTTGTGTTGTCCGAAAGAAGCACACAGCAAACAAACAAGGGGTGTATCGACGGCTACTACAGTATAATATTTTCAAAAAAGAAATTTCTCTGACACTGTCAATGCGGTCCCTTGTCGGCGTGTAGTAAATTATTCCTTAGGGCAAAGATCCACTGTGATTTGCTTGTTTAATATTTGATTAATATACACACCCATTACGCATTTGAACCTTACGAATAATCAGTTTGTACCTCAATTGATGATTTTAAATATTGGGACATATTCAAGGGGAATTATTTATTTTTTCTGCTTCTAAAAATTAGGACAGCCAAAAAAATAAATATTTAAAGTGTCCCAACATATAGAGTAATTACGGTATATTTTATGAAGTATTTATTAAATGATAACTTCACACATAGGTCTAAATTTTATAAACTAAGAGTAACAATCTTTTCACCGTGACAATTTTCACAGGCACGGGAAAATAAGTAGTAGAAGTAAACTCGATATGAATGAAATGTGCATGAAGAACTGCTACGCGCATGCGCACTGTTGATAAATTTAGTCTAGCGTAGGAATTTTTCCATTGAAGTGCGCGATTTGTTAGGCTTGATTTTGAATCCATTTTGTGGAGTGGCATATATTTTTTCTTAATGATTCCATAAATATATTGTTTATACCAGGGGCTTAATTGGGCGTACACACGTGCGTATAATTCGTTACGCTCATGTGAAAAAATAAAAATGCTAAAAACTTGAAAAATGCATTAAAAATAGTGTCTGTAGGGGGGAAAAGGCAAGAATTTAAGACATGACTAGCCGACTGATAAAAAATATAGAGACAATAATCATCCTTCCATTTTTTACGAGTGTTTATACGCCTTCTTAATATTTTCAGATACATACGCATGTGCATGCATGATCTTCTGTAGGCAAAATATTAACAAGTAGATATACTACGGTATCGTCAGAAACAATTTGTCATAAGTCACCCATTACGTCACATTATGGTATGCGTGAAGTCATATAGCTTCTATATACGGATTTTTTAAATGGCGGTAAATATTGAAAATGTCAGCTTGCTTTCCATCGTATGTTAAGTCAATGATGTGAACCATTTCTCATTTCCATAAATAGTACAACATGGACAGATGCGCCAAACGCAAGCAGCCTGGTTTACAGCTCGTAAATGGCTTTGATATACTGTCAGTCAGGATGAGGTGTTTTGTTCCTGTTTTGTTTTGTTTGGAGAACAAGATCCTCGCAGTAAAACTCTTTGCAAGGTAGCAGTTTCCGACTTTAAATGCAATCTGTATTGAGTATTCCGTTTGATTAAAATAAGTGATAGTTGTACATTGTTTTAATGTGATTATGAAGATGACTGGTTCCTCGGGTCCAGGATAATTATATAGAAAGTCTCTGGCACGTTTTTTGGTGGTTGTGTAGAGCGGTACAGTCTGGCACACGCTGGGCAATGGAACCCTTGGCCAATGGGAATCTGGGCTGCTTTATCTTCCTCCGTCTGCACTTGGCCTCCGCAGC
Organism: Congeria kusceri; assembly: GCA_027627225.1. NCBI lineage: Eukaryota > Metazoa > Mollusca > Bivalvia > Myida > Dreissenidae > Congeria > Congeria kusceri. Next base: position 54,306,206 of record CM051035.1, on the reverse strand, counting down.
TTCTCTCCCGGCTTCCTCAAAATCTTAGCACCTTGCTTTGTGACAGTCCTCCATCTGCCTCTGTCTTTACCATGTTTTCCCAGTCGTTCTTAGCTGCCCTGAGTTGGCGCTTCAGCTGATCCTTGAAGCGCTTTCGTGATGCGCTTCTGTCACGTTTGCTCTGACTTAGCTCTCCAAAGTACACAGTTTTGGGCATTTTGATGCCCTCCATACCGGACAGTTGTCAAGCCCGGCTAACCTGTCTTGTCAGAAGCATGGCCTTGATGCTGGGGACGTTGGCTCGCTCCAATACTTCTACGTGTGTCAAATAGTCACGCCACTTAATGCTCACGATGGTTCGGAGGCATCGTTGATGGAATCGTTCCAGAAGCTGCACTTGTTTTCGGTACAGAACCCGAGCTTCGCATCCATACAGGAAAGTGGTGACAACTGCAGCTTTGTACACTTGAATAATTGTTGATAAGCGGAGGGAACGGTTCTTCCAGACACGCTTCTACAAGCGCCAAAAGGAGCTGTTGGATTTGGCAAGGCGATGGTATTGTTTTAATATATTGTGCAAGTACACATTAATATTTCAGAACTGTTGAGTCATCGCGAAATGCACAAGAATACGTAGTTTCCATCTTAGCGTATTCCACACAGGATACTTATCCAAATACTAGTAAACGGCTTTGTCTAGTTATTCTTGCTGTCATGCACGTATCGACGGTAACAGATGGACGTTTGTTTTCGACCATGCGAAGAGTTTTTTAAAACGTACCTTAGGAGTTACGATGGGACTGAAAAGTTGTTGGGCCTTGGATTGATAAACATATACAGGGAAAAAGACATCAATGCGGCGCATGTGGCTGACATTTCCGCCAGTTGCAAAACTTGCCATTCTGTTTTAAATGTAGACCAATGCAAATAGTTAACAATGGTAAAATAAGTGCTTTAATCAGAAGGTGATATATTTAAATGTGCAGTCAGTGACATTCGAATGGACGCTTCATTTTATGTAAAGCAATAAATGTAAATACATGCATTTCTCTATATTTTCTGACAGTTAAGGAGACACAAAATAACGAGCCGTATTTTATAACTGTGCGTATACTCAAAACACGGCCAGGTACGCCCCTGGATACTAGAAAAAATATATACGTTAAAAATTGGAATATGGGTTGTTTTAATACGTGTCTAAATTTATGAGAAATACCGTCGATATGCCCCTTTAAAAAGGACAATATATAAAAGGAAAAAGACACTTAAAGGCAGTTTAATGTGTACATGAATAGTATTGAGTTAATCAAATATATATCAATAAAGATGTTTGTTAATATATCTTTGTATGAATATATGCTGGAACATTATACACTCAACAAAAGTTATAGCGCACTAAATGGCAATAGTTGTAATTTCTTTATTTATAAGAATTTCATATGTGCCAGAGTAAACACGCGTGACGTCATCCTTTGTGTATAGAATGACATAAAATAGATATATGGAATGCGCAAAAACACGCGCCCCCAACAAATGTAACCGCCGTTATCGGCTAAGTAAAGCGCCATAAGCGCGGGCAAATACAGGTAGTAAAATATGTTAGTCTAACCTTTTTCTGTGATTCTGTATTCGCGCTATTTTCGAGAAAAATAGCCCAGGCGAATTCCATAAAAGCTGATGACGTCATATTTGACATCATCAACAATGAGTTGTGTACTATACATTCGCATAATAAATGCAATAAACGAATAAATAGCGTTATTTATAATTCAAACTTAGAATTTACGCATGTACCGGGGTATTTGCTCTTCTGAGTAAGCACACTCTTCGGGCCAAATTTGTTAAGAATTCGGACAAAATACATTTGTGTTTAACTTTGTGCTTATATTTATTTTTGAAAGTATGTGAAAACCCTATTATTTCATGCTATGCGGTGAATGAGTGGAGAATACAGGTGAATGATAACCTGATCATTTCACTCTAGGTCGAGTGAAATGATAACGTTTGATCATTTCACTCTTGGTTTTATGGAACTACTTTTAACTTTGTTTTTATGTTTTTTGAAAGTATGTGAATACCCTAATCGTCAACAGAAGACACATAATAAAATTCAATACAAAAGTAAATTAAGCGACAACGACTCAGTAAGAGTGGCACTATTTTCCCACCACATCAGTGATCGACAATTTTGGAATCATAATGACGTCATATTTATGACGTCATAATACACAAAACTTGTTTACGACGCTTCTCGCGCATTTTTTATTTATCGTTCAAAAGCATGAAATAAAAAGAAAATTTGTTAAATACAGTGTAAGATCGTATTTTATTTCATGAGTGGTCGTAGAAACAATATTTTCACGAGTGGCGTTATATTATAGAGATAACATTCTTAAATATATAAAAAGAAATGTTTAAATTCTGTAAAGTGAGTATACTGTACTGGCGATGTACGTAAATCCGGACAGTACTTAAATCCGAACACCTGAAAAAATGTGTTTGTGTGATCAAGTGACCAATAATTTTATGGTATTTATTAATGCACATGCCTGTCTCTGCAACATATGTCAAGTTTCAACAAAATCTATTGGGTATTAATTCACGTTATTTACTATTGTTTAAATCTTCCTTAAAATGTAAACATGTACACGTGGGGGTCGAAATCAAAACAGTATCTCTGATAAATAAAGATTTACAGGGAATATTTTGAAAGTAAACACCAGAAAAGAGTACACATAAGACGAAAAACAAGAAATCTTACAAACAAGGTGTAGTTTAATGCTTAGTTATATTTATTTTACTTAAAATTAAATATATTTAATTTAGTATCCGGATTTATGTTCTCTCCACCCGTTTTTCGATACATATTTCAGGTCTTTTTGAAACACATCACTCAGGTACATTTAGATAGCAGTTTTGACCAATATTTTGACCAAAGCTTAAGATTAAACCCTACTTATTATGTTTAACTTTTTATTTTTGTTTGATGCAATTATCCTGAGAAATTGTAAAGAAAACAGCAAAAGTGTCCGAATTTACGTACTTTGCCAGTAAAGAGTATATGTGTTGGTTTAAGCGTATGATTTATTTTGTTAGAGCATTGTCGGGTACTATCGACCGTCGGCATTTACCGTCATGTTTTCATTATTGAATGTACGTAGATAACAAACATGTTTTAAACTTATTTAGGCCATACAAATTTGATTCTTTGTTTAGCGTCCTCATAAGTTTTCGAAACCTACCAACCAGGCTGGAAAAAGCAAACAATGAGTCGATAAAAAAACATTTTTCTTTCACAACTTATTCATGGCACTGGTACAAGCTAAAGCAAATGTTTTCCTGCAAAACTCTTATATATCATCTTCATACTTTAACACGGTATTTTAACTTTGTAAATTGCCTAGTTGCACACTGTTTTTACAAATATTGGTAAAAACACCTAAAAGTCATGTTTTTCAAATTTTGATATGATTTCCAACTCGATTTTTCACATTGTCAAAATTGTTTTTTTTCGTTCAGGCATCCAAAAACCTACCAGCCCGAGGACGTAAAACATAGAATCAAATTGGTATGTATGGCCTTATCTTGTCATCTCTCAATATGCTTAAACATATAGATCTACGCAGTATTGTTGTCAGTAATAGTTTAACATGGCCAGAGTAACAAGTTTAACGGTTTGTTCTGAAGTAAGTCTTATATTTTGTGCTTTATATACGTTTGTCAATTTATTATAGCCCTACCCATCTACCCAATGCGGATTCGGAGGCCATTCCAATGAATTCTACGTAACAGTGCAAAGGCCTGCATTGTGACGTCAAATGTGACATCATAGCATAACTTCACACTGTTGGTGTGTACATCGACCTAAGCGTTTCAATTCGGCATGTGTTAACCATCTTTGCAGTTTTGAAATGAAGCACGTTTTATATGTACTTGCAATAGTATTAATTTAAGTAATAAAATAGTGATTACCAAAAATGTATTGAAGAGCATATCATATGTATATAGCCAGAAGACCTTGCCTGTACTCTCTATTTCATCTATGAATGAATGTCAGTTCTGCGTTTGATAGCCAACTACAAAAGAAAACCAGTTCGAAGAACAGAAATGAATGTTTGACATTAGCTTTAGATGACTTGTCATTAAGATGTAATCACTATAATATTCCCAGTCTCTAAAGCATCGGACACATAATAGTGACATTTGCAACACTGCAAAATTGTATTATTGCGTCAAGTATCTTTGCAAATAATTACACCACGTTAATAGTACAACACCGTGGCAAGAAAATTCAGCAACATTTTGTTGTAGGAAACAGATCGGATGAAACTGAATAACATATGGATAAAGCAAGAATATTTGTTTTTATAACTGTTGTAACGGTCATCATGTGTGTTCTAGGTTCTTTTCATTTGTCAAAACATCTCAATATAGACCGACGCATTTTGAATTCGGAGTCAAGAGATGTTACTGATATAGGAAAATATTTTAGTCCCGATGAAGACCCGCTTAGAACCGGATGGATTGTATCAAACTTGTCCTCACAAATACTAGGTAAGTGGCTTCTTTTATTAACATGTTTCGAAAAGTGCATTACAGAAGGTTTATTACACGTGTTCAAGTTTGGACTGTTATGAAATTGATATGTATATACACGTTCATATGAACCCATTATCGAACGACGCGGAACCTTTCAGACAAGCATGTATAGATCTATACATGAATGACAAATAAATAAGGATGCCGGACAAAATTTGTAAAACACCTTACTGCTATGCTAGTTAGACTGTTGTTGAAAAAAATGAATTATTACTGCATCGATGGTGTATTATTTGTGTTACATGTACACAATACTGTCAGTATAGAATCAAACTACATAATAATTCTATATCTATATGCTCAGTTAACAGTATTATACTTATTTGAAATAAATGCTCCATTTGATAGTATTTTAATAGTATCTCATACTTTACTAGTATGGTCGTCTATCCAGTTTTCGTGGCATAAACAGTTTTCGGGGGTATTTTGCATTGTGACCGCTTACATCATCGCTCGCGCGCTTGACTGATATATTTTGTTTTGATTGTTTCACAGTTTAACAGCTCTTTGTTTTCATGTGAACAATGTGGTTAAAACAGATAGGAATGACCAATAAACTATTAAATTTGATTCTTTGTCTATTATTTTATATTAGTAAAGGCTGTGTGCTTTAGAGTCACATGAAGTGTTATGTTTGTGTACACTGTGCTTGGCTTTTAAATATGTCTTAAAATATTTTTACTATGCTGTGTTATTCTTTGATTGCTATTGTTGATTTATTGTGCCACATATGTGCAGTTTACAATCATGTCAGAATTCAAACTGCGCAGACTAGTCAATATGATCTAAATGGTATTGGCCATTGTTGTAACACAATGACAGAATGTCGTTCTGCACTGTGTGCTATATATTTGGTATGTATATTATATTATACTCTTATAATCAGTTTATCTTAAACTTATTTTAAACATTTCACTTTGACCTATTAATTTAATACGTAGCATTTTATGTTAAGTTTTGACTTACTGTGCCCGTATAAATGAAGACAAAGTGTACATATATAGTGCATAAATGCATTGTTAGCGTAACATTATGCATAAAGCAACTAACAAATCTATTGAATACTCTAAAAGGACAACATACACATATGAATTAGTAGTAATTGTTATATTCTGCAAATGGCAATCCAATTAAAGTAAGAAAGAATTAAATGTGTTGTTGAATTCAAGAATGAACTTAATTATGAAATGTATATCTATATGCTCCACAGTAACATTCATTTATCCTGTTTCTACTTGCAACAGTGACCTGATAAACGGGTGACCGGATAAATTTTCCTATATCCAGTCAACAGGAAGTGGCAAGGTTTATCCAGTTAGTAGTGTATTCCTACGCGCTGAATAGCAGCATTGTCCAGAATGACATGACATAAAAATGAAATACACCTGTACTCACCGAGTTTTTTATCGACAAAAACGTCGTGTTGTCTAGTTTTACAGAGATCCTAGCTTCCACAATGAGTTGTTAATCCGCACATGTATGGCATAATCGATAAAAGTGTAAACTACATCTTCGTTCCATTCCATTTCAAAACACTTGATGTAAGCGGGCTATCCTTTGTGAATAGACTTTCTTCAATCAAAAACGAAGATACAGTTTATTCATCAAAGTAATAACCCGTTATATAACTTTTCGTTGAAAAGTGTTTAAAAACTGAATAAAGACTAGATCTAGATCTACATCTATAAATTACTAAAACCTAAATATGTTGGCCACAATGTTCTCCGCCCACAAATCGGTACATACTAGAAAATTGAAATTCAAATGGGATTACTCTCACCAGTTCAGTTTGAGGCATATATTCCATACACTTCTTGATTTAAATGTTAATAACATAATCCATCCAAAACATAAACGCTAATTATTGTATTCCGATTGCTTTAATTTTAAATTTCAACACACTCGCGTCCTAGTTTGTACACTGTGTAAACTTCAAACTCAATCGAATGACGTAGGCATGACGCAATGCTAAAGCTCGCCCTATGTTCATTTTCTAAGCCTCACCGGATAAACTTTCTCCATCCCGGCACCAACCATGTATTCTCTATATAATAGTTATTGTTTATTGTATTTTGCAATGCATCATGTATTTATATCAAACAGGATCTTAATATAAACGAAACCCAAATGGGACTCATGATGCAAACAGAGTTTGCAAAACCCAACTAGACCCCATATAGGATTGCCCATAGAGGACACATATCGAAACCAGGATGGGTCCTATTTGGGATTTTGCAAACCCCTTTTTATCGGTCCTATATTGGAAGCCCATAATTGGCCCATCTTTGATTCATATAAGACCCACAACGGTCCCATATCGCAACCCATCTGGGACCCCTGCGATACAGTTTGCAAAATCCCGCATGGCCCCATATGGGTTGCCCATACAGGACCCATTTCGAAACCAATATTGGACCCATATTGGTAGCTTATATAGACATGGGACCCACATAGGTCTAATATCACAACCCATGTGGGACCCATACAAATACAGTTTGCAAAGTCCCATTTTGCCCCATATGGTTTGCCGATACAGGTCCAATATGGTAGCCCATATTGGACTTATATGGGTCCTCTAAAAATCACCTCATTTGTAAATTATATACCACATGTTCAACACATGATATACACTGTTAAATAACTGATTTTTGTTTAATTATTCGCTTATAAAATAATGCATACAGCTAATTGTTACATTAATAATTCCTTTTTTATGAAACAAAAGCCTAACTGGCATTAAATATACAGTCGAATCGCGTTTATAAATACTCATAGGAACCGGACTGCCGCGATTATTCGTATACTCGCGTTTTCCTTAAATCGCATCTTTTCTAAAGAACACGAAACGTCGTTCTATAGTTCAATAGTTGGTGTACGATTTGACCCACAGTCGTAAAATAGTAGTACAATGTACTACATGCCTATTTTAATAATAAAAAATATATAACAGGTTGCCTTTAAATATTTATTCAAATAGTATTAACACAAAAATATCAATAGTTATTTATTTATATATACATTTAATATATAGTTTTTCAAGTACAAGACCGTCAACAAACTAACCAAATAAGGCTACGCTTAAGTTACAGTTATTAAAAGTAAATGAACATGTATTTCGAAGAGACACAAAATTCCTCCGATAACACCCTTGTTATGCGAAACAACAGATGGCGGGCGCGAGCAACGGTTTTCACACGAAGGGGTGTGAAAACAACCACGAGTCGGCGACTCGTACGATCGCGCCTTTTCAACACGTATTCAAACGTTATGGAAAGGTGATAATTGTTCGTAAAATTGCATCTTTCGTATAATCGCATCTTTTATACATTGAATGACGGGACCGCCGCACTTGTTCTTACTACACCGTCATTTCCTATAATCGCGATTCGCATAAATGCGATTCAACTGTATGTATAAGGTGTGTGAATAAAAATCATTGTCTGACACCAACATTTTTGTCAGACATGTCTGACTGTCTGACAGATTTTGCGTTGTCTGTCACTTAAATTTTCCGTAGAAATTAACTGATAATTTCTAAGTCGAATATGCAGGAGGACATAAACAGGAGGACATAAACTTACAAGATAAAACTGTTAACAATAAGAAAAACGTAAGACAAAACGTTCCGCCACAAAATATGCAATAATCAGTTTAACGTCCTTCCACTTGGCTCACCTACCTGCATGGTTGGGTCATCAACCATTAGCGTCAGCATCATCGACAAAAATGGTACGATCCTCAGATTACGAAATGTTTTTTTTGTCTACAGCAACATTAAGCATTTTGATCCAGATCGTATTCTATGTCTATACCTCTTGATCTAGATCTTATTATATTTTTATACCTCTTGATCAAGATCTTATTCTATTTTTTATATATCTTGATCTAGATCTTCTTCAATATTTATGCATTTTAATCTAGATTTTCTTCTATTATAAAATATGTATTCAGATACTTTTGAAGATGAAGATTTTCGAAATCATAACCCTCTGAATGTTTATCGTAATATTAAATGTACAATACGTTAAAATTGTATGAAAACTCTGATTGTTCAATTAATAATGATAATTAATAAATTAGCGTTGTTTACCGTCTAAGAAACAACGATTTGGAGTTTGATGCAAACAAAAATTACAGTCTCTGAAAAAGTCCCAAATCCATTACTTGCTATATAACTCAATATTACTGTCTGGCCATTCAAAGGCATTTAGCTAGCAAGTAGGTACTTGCCGAGAAGTTTTCACCGACCTCATTTTTCTGGACCTTATACCTTTTTACGGACTTTGTTTGAGGTTTGAGAGTCTTACGCGTAGATTGTTCGTTCAAGACACATGATGCTGCACCAGAATTTCGCAGATTTGTTGTACTGTTTTGTAAGTCTTTTCATATAGAACAGTAGACAAGATAAGTCAATTTACCGATCTGTGAAAAAATAAGTTTAACAGTTTCAAGAAAGGTTTCCGTTCAACGTCAATAAAATAAAAAAAAAAAAACAGCTCTTTTTGTAATTTATATACTAATATTGTTGATCAGGAATTTTCAACACGATTTATTGACAAAGGAAACGTGTCCGCTCAGCGTAAATAAAATTTAAATAAGTCAGAACTGATAAAAAGTATACTGTAAATATATGAATGTTAGTGCAAAACTGAAAGCGTGTATCTCATTTTAATCAGCATAAGGAAACATTTATTTAGATGACATTTCATTGACATAACTCATGAATGAATAGTGCTTAATAGAAGCAGAAGTAGTAACAGTTTTAGCAGCAGAAGACGTTGTTATTGTAGTTATTGAAAACATCATAAGAAGTGTCAGCAACACGTGTAGTTATAGAAACAGCAGTAATAGCAGTAGAAAAGAAAACAGAATGGGTTGCTAGAGTACATGAAGCAGCAATGTACCATTAGATGGAACAGCAAGAGTAACAGTAGCAATAGTTTAAGCATTAGTGTTTTAGTGGCTGTGGAAGCAGTAATATACAGGTAACTTATTTCGCTTTTCAAATAGCTGGAATGGGCATTACGTTTGAAGTCTCCGTTAAAGTCATTCACAAAGCAAGTAAATAATGTACAAGGTCCTGGAAAAATGTATAACCATAATACTGGCCCTAATGGCCTATGAAAAAAAAATCTGGTCAAGTACCTATATGCAAGCAAGATGTTTTTGAGTGGCCAGTCAAATGGAGTTGGGGCCAGAAATAATAAAGAGATTACCAGATCTCATGGCCAGTAATAGAAGTGGAACTTTCGCGGAGACTGCCGAATATCTCACTGCAGGTAACAGTCGGCCTGCGCCACTTTCTAACACGCCTGATCGACAGATGGTCGCTATAGTGGTACCGTATAGGAACAGGTCGCTCCATCCTAAACAAGGAGCTTAAACCATTGCTTGTTAGACAGAACGTCAGTTATAGAATATTTGTAGTTGAGCAGGTAAATGGTAAAATCAGAATATTATAGTTACTTGATCATTCATATGTATTCTGGTGGTTGAAACAAACTAGCGGTGTAGTGATTCTAAAAAAAGTGTATTTACACAGAACAGCAGCTATATAATATGTATTCAATATTGCATATTATTAAATCGCTGAACAATAAATAATTGCAAGTACTACAATTGATGAATGGGTTAATTGAGTCAGGGGGGGACCCGAGTTGAATTAAGACAGCTTATTGTCGATGCATGTTTGGGTTACATTGTTTGGGCAAAAATTTTAATAAATAAAATAATATTTGACCATATTAATACAGAAAACAATCTATAAAACATTAAATAAAGTGTCGAAAACTAAACACAAATACATAAATGTGCATGCCCCAGCTCTAAAGTGGGAATCGGGGAAAATCATGTAAATGTTCATGGGGAATTAACTAAACATTTTCAGTATTTGGTTGTGAGTGAATGTTATAAAAAAAGATTTCACTAAAAATGGTTAAGAAACCATTACCTTTCAAAACTTTGCTGTTCAATTCAAATGTGTTGCTTTAAACATTTGTAAAGACTGAGTTGTCATAGTGTTTACTAATATCGAACAACTGAAGTGCGTTCGGCGCTTTGATTTTATCCTGTTAGAGGCATATAAGGCGTAAAAAATGTTTGTTTTAGGTTAACCGACCTACCCTAAAAAATATCCCGACCCTAGAACATTTTATTGGGTTTGTCAGATATATATATATTTTTGTTATTTACTTTTATCCACTAATTAAATAGTGTTTTTTTTTAAATAAGTGCTTTGTTTTGATAATATCCACAATGTATAAGGATATTACTAATATGTTTTGAATATTTATTCAGTTTAGAATCTTCAAGTTGACCATTTTCCAAATAAAAAATACAATAAAAAAACTAAAACAAGAAATTTCTTTAAAAAACACAATCGGCATTAAAATTAATATTAAGATGTCATTTGTTTACCCTAAAGATAATAGAGGACCAAGATGATCGGTTACGTGACTTCTCAAACCCCAACTTTTTCGGTCCCTACTAAGGCGACTTCTCGGACCCCAGATTTTTCGGTCCCTATTAAGGAGACTCATCGGACACTAGATTTTTCAGACACCACAAGAAAACGTATCGGCCCCAAAATTAATTTGAGATAAACTCAAACATTATTTATATTTTTAACGTGAACAAACCGATCATATACCGCTCCAGGTTTTCACCAGTGATACATGCATATCCTAAATACTAGTAGGCCTAATTTACATATAGATAATTGATACATGAGCTTGTCAGGCAAATTTAACAAATTAACATTGTCAGAAAATAATAGCGGGGACAAATGAAAATTATTAAATATATCAGACAAGTGTACATAGTTATGTTAAATATAATATATATGTATCTTAAGTATTGCACATACTGTATCCATGCTACGCAAATGAAGTTAAAGTAACATGAATAACATTTCGACGTATTATATATTTATATTTTGTGCTTGTCACAAGAAACCTTAACACTTTGACAGGCAGACGTGACGCAAACAGGCAACATTTTACGTTGTGACCGACTGTCGTACCCGTCAATTGTAGCATTGTAATTGCTCTTTATAGAGCGCGCGGATTATGTAGGCTAAACAAAATAATTATTGAAATATGTGAATGAATATAACATTCAGATCATGACATACGATGAATAAAATTGTTCACATTTATGTTCAGTTCTAGAGTATATGTCGAATATATGTTTATAATTTTTAACTTTTTAACAGCTTATGTAAACTATTATGTAAATTTTAATGCTCAGAAGTATGCAACAGTTACTGGTGCACATTAAACCATTGTTGTAAGTTTGCATTCCCTAAAATTAGACAATTTGCCCAATTCTATTGGCATTCAATATTCCCTTTGCATAATTATCGCAAGAAATCTAGGTCAAAAGTGATCTTAGACAGCTTCGCCGAATAAATCCCTACCTACCCTAATTGTGTGGGGCATGTAACCTGAAACAAACATGTTTACGCCTAAGTCATGTATGGTACGTGAGCAGGCGCGAGTACAGGGCCTTATAAAGATTCTTAAGCCATTCTTAACTTAAGTTGAACATAAGTTAAAATTAGAATTTGTGTTTAAAACACAATGCTTTGGAACATTTGCATGACTAATGCTTGATATTAATACATTTTTAATTATATTGCAAATTGTGTGTCGAAATCTTCCAAAAATGCATTACTTTGTCAGAAAATCCAATAATTATATTTGAGAATTGTAAGTTTTTTCTTAATTTTCGACTAAGATTCTTCATAAATACCAGCCCAGAATGTTGAGTTTGAGGGAGTGAAAATTTTGAGTGACTGGCAACAATATGCTGTTGGTCTCTCTTCGATGTCAAGATATATCAGAACGCAGCACATTGTCTTTACAACGGAGCCATATATCAATAATACCACATAACGGGTGTGATAATTACAATAAATTGATTGAAGAGCACGCCATTGGCACTGGATGCATAATGTTTAAGTTATTGTGAATTTTAAATATGAAATAAAAGACAATTATAGAGAGGGCCTACGCCGCTTTTGTCCTCTCTAAATTCTCCAATGGTGACTTCGGTTGTGTTGCAATAAGTGGTGTTATCAAAGATAGTGTGAGTTTTTTTAGTATGCAGGACCAGAGTTTCAGTCCTGAAAGAAGTGTTAGTGTTGTGATACTGTAAATAGTGTGAATGTTGCGATATTATGATAAAGAAGTACGAGTTTTGTGAATACCTTTAGAAAAGCGAGGTTTGTGTTTTATATGAACAGTCCTATTTTATTGTATATGTGTGTTGTGAATTGTGCTACTGAATAACGTGGGCGTTGTCACTTGCGAACCTGTATGAAGTGTTATCGTTGTGATGATGTAAGTATCGAACTGTTCAAATATAAACAATAAAACACATTCAATTCATCATATAAACCATTGTGTCAGATAGTTTATGAAAGAAATGCTTTTCTATTTAGCATTTTAACGGCTAATAAACACAGACTTTAAGATGTCGTGCAAAGTAAATAAACCACGATAGCGTAAGCCCGAGTGGTTCAGTATACGCGCATTAGTACGAAACACTGTTGTTTATATCCCACTAAACAACGCTTAACCGAAAAATATATTCTAACATGACCAGACAGACAAAGTAAATTGTGCATTAACAATAAAAACTACATTTTTTAACATGCACTGCCTTTCTTCCTGCGTTCGAGCGCGCATCACAGCTATTACCAGTGTTAAAATTACAAGAAATCATTTATTAAAACCTATTTATTGTGAAGACACTTTCATTCATAAAAACTGAACGAATAATGTCAGAATCGCAACATTTATTTTGCATTGTTTATTGGCGATTTAACAACCATATTTCGTTCTTCGGCCAGTGTCATGCTAGAATTGGAGGTTTCGTATCGTTTTGTATTTGCTATAATTATTTTTTTCTGTCCCAAATCCAGTATGGTGCTGGGCGATTCAATCGAGCCAAGCTGTTTAACGTCGGCTACAACGAGTCCTTCAAGTACGGAGACTTTGACTGCTTCATCTTCCACGATGTTGACCTCATTCCAGAAAACCCAAGTATTGAATACCAGTGTCAGGACCATCCCAAGCACATGTCTGTTGCTGTAGACACCCTTGGCTATAGGTAGAAATTACATAAATGTATTTATTCAGGTGGAAACGCACTTTGCAACACATTTCATAAAATATATAGAACAATAGTATAACTAAGAGGTAGTTTATAACAATGTCCAAAAAAGCTACTTAAATAGAATTGAATAAGCTACAGAACCAACTATTTAGAAAAAAGTAATATTTGTTTAAATAGATTCGAAAAGTGAGATTGTTATAAACAGACGAAGTTTAGTGAACGTGTTAGGTAACCTAAAATGGCCCATGAAAGCCCGAAAGCTTATTTCTGATTGGGTTCATGGATATTATACTTATTTGGAAAAAACCATTTAAAACATTATATTGAGAATTTGGAATCTATATTCATCCGTTCGTCCATATTTCGTTTACACTCTCAGACTCCGCGAAACCTCTACATCAGCTGCCAACGATAATGCAAATATTATTTCTATTCTGACAAGATTTTACAAATATTTGTGCTGTTGTAATGAGAACTACATTACAGAGTCGGGACTGCGTTTTGCGTTGTGCATTGAGTAGTTTAACGATAATTTTGTTCTCTGTCTATAGAAAAATTAACGAGTATCATGTTAGAATTATTCATTTACGACACTAGTTCCAATATACCACTATGTAACTGTGCGATGACTTTCATTCATCGTCTTTATTTAATATACATTTTTGTATACTTATATTTTTTGAATTTGGAATACACATTTTGAAATATACATATTTGCGATTTGCCAATCTTTGTATAAAACGTACATTATCTTTCTGTTTTCAGATTGCCATATTCAACTTTAGCTGGCGGCGTGCTAGCTATGAAGAAGACTGTCTTTGAGGACGTCAACGGGTTCTCCAATCTCTATTTTGGATGCGGAGGCGAGGATGATGACATGTCATTAAGGTTGATTTATTAAATTAACTGATGCGTGCCGTGGGAAAATCGGGCTGAATGCATGTCCGCGGAGGCTAATCCGGGACGACACTTTCCGCCTACAGTGGATTTATGTTTAGAACCGACTTTATTGAAACAGAAAATACCACAAAAACAGAAAGTGTCGTCCGATACTTTACGCAGATACGTTATCTCTGTGTTTTCCACGACACGCCTCAAATAATTTAGCTAAATGAACTTTTGTTTTTCTTAGTGTTTAGATAAATAATTTTCAGCCAATATTCTTTGTAATATACATAGTTTGAGTTGTAAGAAACAATACAAATCTTCTGTCTTAAGATTACTATTATTAGTTTCACCTATGCGATCTATAACTCTTCACAGCAGGTATCTTGAGCAGGATAAGCAGTACACCTTTGCATACAGTTTGACTTAGATGTTATCTGAAATGAAATAAAAAAATAAACTTAGTTTGTAACAAATGTTTGTCATATTCACATATTGTTTTTACTTATGTATATTGATTGCATTTGGTTGTTTACGTTTAACCTAATGTTGACAACACAACATCGTGTGAGCCATACTTGTAATATAATATTACTAAATAGGTGATTTTATACAGGTCAGGTACTTTTATTTGTCAGAGGTCTGGTGTATTGGCTTGAGCCGAAGGGCGAATGCCAATACAGCTGACCGAGGACAAATAACGATGCCTGTATGCAATCACTTATTTAATAAGTATTCTATTAATAAACTATTTTAAAGTATTTTATTAATAAACTATTTTAATAATAATTATTATTAGTTATTACCTCTGAAAATTTTACGTACCCGATTGTTTGTGTTTTGTTTCATATATTTTGTCGCCTGAAAAGGCGACATTTTGGGGTTACACAGTTACTAGCAATCACTGGAAAGGGTGATAATGCGATAATTTGTGTTGCAGGATACGAACAAAAGGTTACCGAATAACACGACCTCCACCTAGTGTAGGGCGCTACCAAATGGTTAGTCACACCAAAGCTGCTCCGTCGCCTAAACGGTGAGTTAACAGACCTGTTTACTCCTACGGATTGTCCGCATTTGCTACGATTTTACCGCAGAAACTACGCACTACGGATTGATATTGAAAATCCTACGGAAATCGGTTGTTTGCAGTAAAAAGAAAATATTGGCTTATTTTCGTTAACTATATACTGTGTTACGATGGAGTCGCGGCACTAACAATTTGTTGAATGATAAAAAAGGAAAGATAACACTTACAACTTTTAATAAACGATTATAAGCTGTAAACATATCTTACACGCATAAGACAATAAACATATCTTACACACATAAGACAATCAACAAATAAACAATTATTTCATTCGGAGTCCTGCAAAACACCAAACCACACAACACTGTCCTATAAGTTAAATTTGACAACGTGCACGACGGAGTCGCGGTAATCAGTAACAAGGGAAGCACAATCCTTTCCAATTTGTAAAAAAATAAATAGTGTACAGTATTACCGGAAAGAAAATAACTTGTGTACAAAACCCACGGGGAACTACTTCTAATACTTTGGCACAGACGACAGAGTAAAAACAATATCTTATTACTTCAATGACAGCGATGAGACTCTTAGCAGAAATGCATTATACAAGCAAGTTTTAGGAAAACAAATTATACTTAGCAATATTCTCTGCATTTTTATATAGTTTTCATGATAAGAAGCCGAGTCAAAAAAAAGTGTGGGGTTTTGTTTACAAAGAAATGTCCGCTAGATGACGTTTGTCGTTTACCGCGACTCCGTCCGTACCGCGACTCCGTCCGAATATAGTATTAGTGCATCAGTGTTATATAAAATCGGAGTCCCCGATGCGCAATTTCTTATCAGTATATTTTGGATTACGTATAATTGGTAAAAGAGACTATAATACAAGCCCTTGTCATCTCAGTTAACAATTCGTTGCTAAGTTACGTAGCTTTGTAAATCCGAGACATGCCCAACAACCTGTTTGCTTTCTCGCACAATGCCTCTATTCAATGTTGGTTATTGTAGGGATGAAAATGAACGTTAATAACAAGATTTTTAATCAATTTTTTATTAATTTGTATTATCTTTTGTCTCGTGAAAGCTTACGCTGATGCAATTGTGTTCTTTCTGTTCACTCTGCTCAGAACTTTATTTTGATAAGTCATCTTTTTTAACCAGAGTCGTTTGCAAAAAAAAATTTACACAACTCAGAAACTTTTTAACTGTATTTTATAAATTCGAAATTCTACTGAATATTTTAGTCGAGTCCGTAACCATCACGACTGTCCAAAGTGCCATGTTTTCTTATCCCGAAAACGAAACATCTTTTTCTGGTTTTAAGTATTATCTACAGCGTCTTTCGTAAGTATACCCTTTAATTGTAAATACAGTCACCGCAGAAAATAATGCTCTGTACAGTGCGTACGTCTTTATCATTTGACGCTTCGATAACGACGAGAATAGTGGGTTTGAACGTGACGTCACTGCGCGAATGTGATGTGCACTAGTCATAAACATCCGGAAAAAATGATTACTTTCAGTTTCATAACAACAATGACGCGTTTGCTTTTAAAAGCTAGAGGTATACAGTACCGTTTAAGCGTTGACGTTTTGTGTATTTCATTTCGTTTAAATAATTTCAAAAAAAACAAAAACGTGTTAGCCTTAATTTTAAGAGGTAAAAGGCACCAGATAACGTCATTTGACACGTGCGGCATGACAAAAATGGGAAGCACTTAAATGCAGGCTATACAGGTCGCTGCCAAACTCGAAGAATTGAATGTGTTGCACATCTTTTCTGCATTATTTATATGAAAATAATAGGTACATGTAAATTACAGTTTCATGTTTAAAATAAAACATAAGTTTTGGATATATTATGTCTGTAGAAGATACAAATATATTGAAATAATCGAATTGGCTATATAGGAGGAGAAAATGCTTAAATAAAACACGTTGTTACAGCATACAAATTATAAATGCATTTATTTTAAAAACTTTATAAACCTACAGTTAACACAAAACACAAAACTGTATATTTACAAAAGCACTGAGTCAGGACAAACTACGTTCAGCACGTTTAGCCTGCTTTCGTAATGAGCACACTGGACCGCATTTAAATATTTCCGGAAAAAAAAAATCGACGTATACAACTCCCTAGCCCACCCCTCGGGACTGGGGCGCCTGAAACAAATATCATGTGACAGGCACTGTTGAGAAATCTGTAGAAAGCACGTATAAATATTAAGCTTTATCAGTTGTGTAATGCTGAATGTTAATGTCAAACTTTAAAGATATTTTGAATTCGATACAGAATATTGCTATATATTTCTTAATATCCATCTTTTATCATTTCGTTGTTAATCTTTTTTTATAAAAACACTGGGAGACTGTTAGTTTGTCATGAAGAATTTAAATATTGTTTTATAGAAAACTTGCAAGGCCTGTTCGGATGTTGTTCCAAACATAACCGATTAAGTTTCGGAAGTATCGCCTTGATGGTCGTGGCCATCAATACCATCATAAATAGGGAAGTATCTGATATGTATACGTCCAATATGTAAAGATTGTTAAAATATCGTGAAATGTATAAGTATGGTTCATTGTTGTCCAAATTTGTTTGTAATATAACGGATACAAAGAACTAGCACAAGTAATTTTGCCTGGTATTAAGCATGTTTTTTCCCTTCATTTAAAGGGAACTTTTCACAGATGTACACTCGACACATTTACAATTTTCAATTGTACTCATATTTAAAAAGTAGATACACCATATATAATGAAGACAAATAACACTCCTGGCACAGAATATATTGGAACCAAAATATGGTTTGATTGTCTGGAATGGACCTGCTAAAATTAAACATAATATTGCTATTAAATCATATGATAATGGAGGAATTGCTATAGTTGATGTATATGCTTTTGAAAAAACCTATGAAACTGACATGGTTAAGGAAAATTGTATTGTGTACTGGACAATGTTTCCAACTAGTATGTTCTATGTTTGATGTTAAGCAAATGATGAATGTCGGAAAAGATTATGCTGAAAAACTTGTGAAAAATGTTTTTGGAGAGATATACTTACATGCTATATTGAGTATATTAATAAGCAAGTTGTTAGTGTTTGTGAAGAAATACTTGATAAACCTTTATTTTATAACCACAAGTTTACAAAAGGTTTGATAGGCAAACATCATATAATAAAAATATGTATGTTACAGATATTGTATGCACCTCTGGACATTGTTTAAATAAATCACTTGTAGAAAATTAAATCGGTGTTTAAATTAACTTCCTATTTTATTAAGGTTTAATTAGAACTTTAAAGACATTTACCAAGTTATCAGGCTTTCAGCCTTAAAAAACAGATATATAATGTGTATTTATATAATTTTACTGCAACAATATCTATTTGATGAAAAACCCAAACAATTTTTTTATAAATCTTTTACTTATAATACAGATATACCAACTTGCCAATCAAAATGGAATACACTTTTCAATAACATTGAATGGAAAAAAGTACATACCCTTGTTTTTAGCTCGATTAATCACCGAGCTTTACTACTCGGCGTCGGCGTTATGCTTCGGGAAAGGTTTGCGTGCAACAAGTACATATCTCTGAAACTACTACAGATATTCAATTGAAACTTCACACATGTCTCCGGGGTCATTATGTGAGGTCACTGACCAAGGCCTATAACTCTGACCTGCAATTTAGCAGAATTATGCCCCTTTAAGTACTTAGAAAATCAGGTTAAATTTTGCGTGCAACAAATCCATATCTCTGTATCTACTACAGATATTCAATTGAAACTTCATAGAAGCTTTCAGGGTCATTATAAACCGAACGTCATTCGAGCCTTGGCGGAGTCATGTTTTTCTCAATTAAATGCTTTTTGCTGAATATATTTGCTTCAATTATTCCAAATTCTTTTGCAGTTAAGTCATTTAATTAAAAAAATAAAAACACGAAAATCCTTTTATAAAACACACATATTATCATAAGACTGTTTTACCGTAAGTAGGAAATTATTGAGAAATAGTTTTTGTTTTTATAGTTGTTTATCGGCTAAAAAAAATGACTTGGAGTTCTGATGCGTAGGAATTAAACCATCAGGGAATAAAATACTATGCATAAAGGAATAAATCCATTAAAAAACACACACATATATTGTCCTAAGGCTGTTTTACCGTAAACTGGAGTTTTTCTTAACAAATAACGTTCGATTAATAGTTGTTTAAACAACGATTTGGAGGTCTGATGCGTATGAATGAAACCATGAGGGTGTTAGCCCAAGAGGTTTAATATTCGCGCATTAGAACAAGACAAATTGTTGTTAAGTAGCTGTTAAACATTGATAATGCTAAAATTACTTCGATTCAAACTTGACCTGACAACATATTCTGCAATTACAATTTGAACTATATTAAACCTTTTCGGAACTATTTTTCGGGTTGTTTATCGGAGATTTTACAACGGTAAATGTTGTTCTTTGTCTATAGAAAACAAAGTGCGTTGTCTTATAACGGGACTATCAAGGCCATTTCTCTTTTCCAGGTTTCTGTTGCTGGAAAGCGCTAAGCAGCGGTTTGCAACAGACGGGCTGAATTCTTTGAACTATACAGTGGTGTTTTCCAAATCAACACGGCACTTGACGCATATCAGTGTGAAGATGTGAAGCCATCGTGCTGTGAAACAAATACACTGACGTTTTATATTATTTGAAACATATATTAAGAACTGTTCAGATTCCATAGCTGTCTTATAGTTTCAACTGTTAATGCATATGCTTGTGAAATGGTAATGATTTTACTGGGTTCATACGGATTCTTGAAAGTGCTTGAATATTAAGCTGCTCCCTTAAAAGTGCTTCGAATGGACTGAGAGTGCTTAAAAATGATAACTTCTCCTCTACAACTTGAAAATAGTATAAAACTACTTATTTTGGCTTTAAAAGTGCTTAAAACGATTCTGAGAGTTTTTAAGTTGCATAAAATTATTCTTTCAAATGAGTACTGAACCTTTAAATATATGCAATAATTACAGCACAATATTTCTTAAATGTTAATATGGCAAACTAAAAAAGTGCTTGAATTTGGATCTTCTGCCTTTGAGATGTGCTTAAAAAGCTCTTGAATGTTATTAGAGAATATCTGTATGAACCCTGTTTTATATGTGTGATTATTATTTACATTTCACGGACAATCTGCATAAATTTTCAGATGTATTTGTATTACTGTATTAATGTTTCGATTACAAATAAAAACGTTAATGAGAATTTGTACTCCCCGAATATTCACTGGCTCCTTTATTTGCAAACCAAAAATATGGTGTATTATTTAAATTAAATTATATTATATTATAACTGCGTACGATGAGTCGATATATATTGCTGCCTACTTTCGTTATTTCAGAAAAGCTATTTCTTTTACTATTTCTGATACGTTTTTAAATTCCACGAATATATGCTCTTTTGAATTATTTACATTCTTAATTAATAATGTTCTAAATTATTAACAAACAAACCGTGGCAGAAATAGTATGCTTGTACATACTGTTTAAAATAAACCATGCTGGGTGTCATTTTACACCGATAACACATCTGTTTGGGGTCTAATACAGACTATGCAAAACCTCTAAATCTGAAGACACACACTATGATTTGTACCACATATACCTCCTGCTCAAAACATATGATACACTGTGAAATAATGTATAATTAGATATATTCAGTTATTTGGTTTTACATGCATACATGTATGATGCACACAGCTAATTGTTGTAGTATCAAATTCTTTTTTGTTGAAACAAAAGGGC
This sequence comes from Congeria kusceri, assembly GCA_027627225.1. Classification (NCBI taxonomy): domain Eukaryota; kingdom Metazoa; phylum Mollusca; class Bivalvia; order Myida; family Dreissenidae; genus Congeria; species Congeria kusceri. The sequence continues at coordinate 54,284,787 of CM051035.1, read as the reverse complement.
TAAGATGGCCCTATATCGTTCACCTTGTTCAATGTGATGAGACATGAATCAGGCGAGTAATCTGACCAAGTTCCAACCAGTATAATGACAAAAATATGTCCTTAAAATGCTAATGAGCTGTTTACTTTATTTGATCTATTGACCTAGTTATTGTCCGCATATGAACCATATTTTACCATAACTTAAATTTAATGGCGGACAACAATCTGACAAACTTTGAACCTTATCTAATGCAAAATGTAGCTCCTAGAGTGCAAAATATTATGTTAACTTTATTTGACCTAGTGACCTTCTTTTTCAACCACATTGACCCATATTCAAAATTTATCCAGTTTCAATTAAGGTTAACATGTGACAAAGTTTAAACCTGATCAGAAGAAAAATAAAACAGCTTGATCGTTAACGTCACTAAAAAAGTAAAAAACAACAACATGCTATTATGTCAATTGACCTAGTGACCTAGTTTCTGACCTCAGGTAATCCATATTTTACCAAAGCCTAGAATTGATAAAGGAAAACGTTCTAGCCATGTTTAGACCTGATTTAATGATAAATGTGGGCTTTATTTGACGCACATGTAAATATTGTTTTTCTTCAATTGACCTAGTGACCTAGTTTTCAACCGACTATTTCATATTTGAAATGTATCCAGATTTCATAAAAGTTAACATTCTGACGAAGTTCCAACTTTATCAGATACGTGTCAGGTGGACTAACAATCAGAGTAGCATGCAGTATATATAAGGTGTGTTAAGACTGTTTTGAGACACCCACATGTCATGTTATACATGTCTGATTGTCGAACATGTTTCGCATTGTGAGGTAGCAGACAAAGTATTCGCGACTAAACGCTGACAAAATGGAATACACACTGTCTTATCTTATCTTGTCTTGTCTTGTCTTATCTTATCTTAAAGAATGATGTCATTAGAGTTGTTGAATACCATGTAGGATGTAAATGGAGAGCGTTCTTAAAACAGAACAGTTTCAAGAATATTCTTAGTTTGAATCCTACTGAAGCCGTGTATCTTCTCAAAATTTTAGGACTTTGCATAAATTATTTTCATAACGATTCCATCAATATATTATTCCTACTAGACAAATGTATTTGAAAAAAATAGGAATTTGTCTTGGTTTCATATGTGTCCATAATTATGGGAAATACCGTCGATTTGCCTTTTTAAAATTATTTATGGTGTGATTTAATAGAGCGAGTTTTATCTCGATAGAAATTACATAGCCGTTTCCATGGCATTATCTTAACAAGGCCGATATTTTTAATATGCAGATACCCAGGCTGATGCTTATACAGAGGTCAAGTCTTCTTTCGACAGAGATATCAGACCCCTTGTCATGTTATTTACATGGTTAGTGTTCTCTCGCCACAGTCTTATCATTCTTCATCATCTTTGGTAAATGTGCGTGTACATATAAACAAAGTAAAACGCCAGCTACAGCAGCAGGAGAGAACTCTTATTAGCTGCACAAGGTCCTTTATTTACGGCAAGTGACCAATTTTTAAAACAACACAGCATAATACAAAAACACGTAACAAATAGAAAACGTAAATATAGATAAAACTGGGGTCACCACCTTAGAACTGTCCATGCAAAGCATTGGGATTAAAACCCAAATTATAATCAAATTATACGAGGTCGTAATTGAACTTTTTTTAAATTTTGTACTAAGATTCTTTCTAACTGCCATCCCTGATCACTTATGTGAGTTTCATTGCACAATATCTAAAGAAGTAGAATGCGGTTGAAACATTTAAGACGCGTAATTTGAGTCTTGAAACATGATATCGTCTCCTTGTACTGTAAACCGGAAATTATTGTGTGTGGCAGAATGTAAATTTAATACATGATTTTCATCTCTATTGTTAAATGGACCATCATTTCATACGCATCACAATACCATAACAAAACTTTTGCAACGGTCGGTATCATTATCCTCATTTAACTGTTTGGATTACGACAACTCGAATACCTTCAACGGGAAGTATAGAACGCATTCACTGAAGGGTAAACAAAATGTATAAACTATATTCGTGCATGATTGTTGTACTATTGGTACTTCAGATATTGTATTATGCATGTATACATTTTGGAATTCCAACACGAGCATGGCGTGTTCTTAGTGCGTGGCACAATACTCTAGTGATATTCGTGACAATCCCAGCATCGATGGATTACAGTTGATAAAGTTTCGGAGCGAGCTACTTGATGGCAATCCAGGTTTGTTAAAACAGAGTACGTTCTTTAAATATGAATGTCATGTGTTGCTATATATGTACGAGATAAACCAATGACATATGAATTTATTTATGTATTTATTTATTTATGTATTTATTTACTTATGTATGTATTTATTTATTTGTGTGTTTATTTATTTATTTATATTTTTATTTCAATTATTCAATCATTTATTCTTTCATCTATTCATTCGTTTTTTGCCCGTTATTTATTTATTTTATTTTAAACAACTTACGTTATTATTAGCACCGCAGTTTTTACCTTGCGTTTATCCATGTACCACACATGATTACTGCCAACTTGGATTTCGATTATTGCTGCGTATCAAATGAAACATATTCATATCAATATCATTTAAATTAAAACTAAGTTAAATAAGTCATCCGTATTAACCTTTCTTCTTTAGTTTTAAGTGTAGTGTCTTATAATCGCTTTCTGTTTTACAACAACGACTCTTATCAGGTTTAAGACATATTAAAATGTTTAATATTTTAGTTCCTTTGTTCTACGGACTTAACCGGTAGTTATTTTGGACCCGGGTACCCAGTCGCCAATTAACCGCGGGTACCCGGTATTTCGCTATAAATCCACTGAAAACAAATAATATAATTAATTAATTAGAGAGTGAGAATGCACGGTTCTTCCCATATTTTTCCTTCAAAAGGAGTGGCATTAATGAGAGAGTGAGAATGCACGGTTCTTCCCATTATGTATCATTCAAAAAGAGTGGCATTAATTAGAGAGTGAGAATGCACGGTTCTTCCCATATTTTTCATTCAAAAACAGTGCCATTAATGAGAGAGTGAGAATGCACGGTTCTTCCCATATGTATCATTCAAAAAGAGTGGCATTAATTAGAGAGTGTGGATGCACGGTTCTTCCCATATTTATCATTCAAAAAGAGTGGCATTAATGAGAGAATGATAATGCACGGTTCTTCCCATATGTATCATTCAAACAGAGTGGCATTAATTAGAGAGTGAGAATGCACGGTTCTTCCCATATTTATCATTCAAAAAGAGTGGCATTAATTAGAGAGTGAGAATGCACGGTTCTTCCTACGTTTATCATTCAAAAAGAGTGGTATTAATTAGAGAGTGAGAATGCACGGTTCTTCACATGTTTATCATTCAAAAAGAGTGGCATGGTTGTAGTTGATGACCAACATTATTCTCTATTTCTATTTACATGATACACCAATTGGCAAATAAGGCTGAAATGTTTTAAGGGGGATAAAAAAAAACAGATTTGACGTCCATCACTTGCATAGCAAGCGAACAACTATATATGTCTGTACATGAAACGTTGGTGCCTTCAGATCATGGTGTATCACCACCGATCTAAGAAAACTTTTGACCTTTGAATGGCAGTCGCCATCATTATCACTGATTTCGGAAAATTTCTTGTACAACGACAAAAACATATTTTTGCATTTTTTAAAACAGACATTTAAGAGGAATGATCTGATTGATTTAAGTGACCCTACCACGCTTGGTCGAATTTGATATTTAACTAGTTTGCGTTATTGCATAGGATGTATAATTGGTTATGTTTGATACAAGAAATACAGTCGAAACGTAATACAACGAATCGCGATACTACGAAATGACGGGATACTACGAATAAGGCTGCAGGTCAAGTCCGAATTCCATATATATTTAAATATAAAAAGATGCGATACTACGAAATCGCGATCGAACGAAAGATGCGATTTTACGAATAGATTTTCTGGCCCCATCGTTGGATTTTCATAAAAAATTAACGCGATACTACGAATAAGTTTGCAGCTGAGACGTTCGCACCTTTTTGAGAAAGTGTTCACACCTACCCCAAGCCAGTCTTTTTGTTGAAAGGATATGGCTCTTGTTCAACGGCGTTATAAACAAAGGCCCAGTAATTTATACCGTAAACTAAATATCACACTAGAATGTAAACGCACGTCTAGATATGTGAATCTTAACTGGCTGGTGTGTTTGTTTTGGGTCTGTATACATTCTGCACGTATGTATTATTTTAAAACGTTGTTATTAACAATGAAATAAAATGTATTAAAATTTATTTCATTCATGGTAACTATTATTCATTCTAAATTTAGGCTCGCCACACAGGCGTTCACAACACTAAAATTTAAAAAGGATGCGATACTACGAAAGATGCAATACAACGAACAACTCTGTATCTCCCTTGACTATTCGTAGTATCGCGTTTCGACTGTAGATGGAGCCAAATATATTTCCCGTATATACCTGTTGTGTAGCAATTCCTTAATGAAACAATCAGGTAAACGGGTAATGAAAACTTACCTTCCAAAGCTAAGCCGCCCCGTGGGTACCCGTCTAGTTCCCAGTGGCCGAGTACTTTAAGAAAACGAAACACACGAAACAGTGACATAACTAGAGTTACCACCCTGCCACACCCAATGCAATATGTCGGAGGGTATTCAGATGATCAGTGGATATCTCACCAATGATAATTGATAATTTCACTTATTGCAAGTAGATACTGTATGATTTATTTTAGGAAACGAACCAGAGCAAAATAACACCCTGTCTATTTTGTTTCCCGATGCAGCCTTACAGAGCTAGTCAACAATAGAGTACTGAATATATGTTATAATTTAATATATTGTTGCAAATAAGCACATGTTTAACACCTTAATTAGAAGCATTATATTCATAGAAACCCTGTGTTCACCACGTTCCTTTTAAGCAGCACATTTTTTTCCGTGATATTTCCCTTAATATTCAATGTAAAATTTTAAGTTTAATGGCATCCGTGTGACATATACGTGACATGTGAGAAAAATAATGTATCTCGTGGCCACGAGTTAGTAAGTCTTGGCCACGACTTAGTATCTCGCGACCACGTGTTATAAAATCGTGGTCACGAGTTAGTATGTCGTGGCCACGAGTTTTCTTAAAAAGCTTTTGTGATGTACATGCAGCGCCATATATCGCCTGGCTATTCAAATCAGCCAGAAACCTCCATACGGGTTGTATAATATAAAATTCAGAGCCTTTGAAGTTGTGCAATGTTAACTTAAAATGCAAATAAAATGAATAAGACACAAACAGGAATATAATATGATACCGGATGAAAACAAGGGTTGACAACAAACAGGTACCAACTGGTATTCATTTCAATGGCAGTTGGTTCATTCTGGTTTTTAACCCTCGATTAATATGATGATACCGATCTTAATTGTTTATGCACACAAAACATGAAATGGTGTAGCTTGTCTCAGAGAACACGGTCCGTACGTACATTTTAACCGTACGAACATGTATTAGTTGTATTTGTAGCGCGTATTTCATTTCTTATGTGGTCATAGAAATTAATTTTTTTTGAGAAAAGCAGTGCATAAGATTAAATACACTTTCATAATTGCATAAACACATGTAAGTGTTTTTAAGGAAAAAAAGTCAAAATTTGCTGCTATCAAATTGTCAAAATCGCACGTTCATTTACCGGAAAGTATTATCAAAGCATTGTTTGATAGTTTTTTAACAATTAATTTTTAATTTGTCTTATTTCATATTATACACACCATCGATATGCCTTTCGCAGGAGCGGGAAATGTACTTGCAATAAAATCGATATTCAAACATCATACTCGCTAATTTTTCTATAGACAAAGAACAAAATTATCGTTGTTAAACTACTCAATAAACAACGCAAAAAGTATCAGTTCACTCTTCACACAGGGTTAAGATCAGGTGATCATTCACTGGTATTTACTACTGTGCGTTGTTAATCAGTGTCTAAAATGTAAGACGATTAATCAGCAACAAGTTCTTATAAATAACCGATTAATCAGGATTGTTTAAGGAAAGGAAACAATGGCCAGGATGCAGCGTTGCTATGGTTGTAAATGTTTTATTTTATTTGGCTATGAAAGGGACTATGTCATCGAAAAAAGCCTCAAGGGGCAATTTCTTAAAACACTCTGAAATTTAGATATTAATACTGACATATAATAATAGTTTAAACAGGGTATACATTATGAAAAATGTTTGCATGCATTCTGAGATAAAAATCAAATTTATAATATGGGTTTTGTTTGTTTGGCCCTTTTCATGTTTATATTTTGACGTCATAATTCTGAGTATTTTCTATAACCATAGTTCGCACTCTGCTTCTTACCAAGCATGATAGCACAGTTGGTTAAAGCGCTGTCTACATTCATTTCTTCGTATGACTCCTAAATCGTGAGTTCGGTCCCTTCTTGGGTTTTTAATTTTTCCATACTTTTTTGCTATTTTTTTTATCAAATATCTTATTGTTTGTTTAAGAAATAATTTACGGGTAAGCGTTGGTTATTGCGGTAATAACCAACGGTTTGGAGTTTCGATGCGTAGGAATTAAACCACGAGGGCGGTAGCCCGAGTGGTTTGATAACAAGCATCGGAACGACAAACCGCTTACCCGTAAATTATTTCGATTCTGCCGTTAATAAACGTTAACCGTTTTTGTTCTATACGGCACTATTTTTTGTTGAGTAGCAAGATGTAAACAACAAATCACGTGACCATTCGGCTGTTACATTTCACCCCACTGTACTTTATTGACGACTTTTGAACAAAAATATTTTTTAATAACACCGAATCAAATAAAACAGCGTATAAATTATTTGATGTGTAATACTAATTAAAACAACGAGAATATTCATTAAAAAATTAGTCAGCATATTAAAAGACCGACCATAATGCAATAGATCTTGTGGATAAACAGTAAACATGGCGGAAACCGCAACAATTCATTAATCTGTGTTTGAAAGTTGATATACTCCAAGTAATATTGATTTAATCAGTCATAACTGCTGTTGGTAACAGCCAATGGCTTAACGTCTCTTGGTAACAGTCAATATCCTCGTAAGGTGAACTCACTTGACATAGTTATTAATATTGAGGTTTATTGTGCTGGACGAGATGTTCCCAGTGAACATATGAAGTGTACGACTCTGTGACAGAGCATTATTCGTCGTTTGACAAAGTAATGTCCGCTGGTTGTTGAACTTGGGCGTCACTTTGTGCGGCCGCCAAGGAACGAATGGATGGAATGACATCTGATGTGATTTTGGTAAGTGCTTTTTGACCATTTGCATTAACCCTACCTGCCAAATTCAATGCATAATTGCATTACTGACACTATGTCTTTCATCATCATCTGGCTTGATGTAGGCCTCAAGACTTGCAGGGTTGCGATGACCAGTAACGGCCATAATATCCTGATTTGAATATCCCATCTTGTGCAGATGCGATGACACAAATGCACGCAAGCAGTGGTTGGTGTACCTTCTACTTAGGTTGTTCGCAATACCATGTTGTATCTTTCTCTGTAACCTTTGATTTCGATCTTTGAAACAAACTATTACAATTGGCATTCAGTTTTGAAATGTATTTTTCATACGATCGTAGTGGGCAATTTGGTCCCTGATTTTCATACGAGTCGTGGCTGTTTCGGCTTTTCTTTGGCATCAACACCATGATGTGTCTTGCCAGCTTTGTTGTAAGCCATGCAGAGATAGCGCCTAACCTTTGCATCTTCTTTGACGATGAAGGCATCTCTTTTCAGCTCTTTCAGCCCTTCTTGTCCGCGTCAACCAAATTGTGTCATTATGTCAAAGATGACCTTGTTTTGAAGTGTTTCCCGGTTTGCTCTGAGAAGACTCCACTACTGTAGAGTTCGCAAGGTTCTCACTGATGGGCCCCTTGTGTGAACTCCTGTCTTTTTCATCCCTTTTCAGGCTCTTGATAAGCCCCGTTAAAACTTGATTGGAGAACATAAATTCCCTGTCTTTCATTAAATTGATCTGCCTGGCCACAGGCGGCAAAATAAAATGGTGATTGATTCCGGCGCGAATAGATACCAGGGCTGACTTGGAATAATCTTGTCCCTCCTTGGCTTGTACAGAGGCGTAAAATTTCTGAAGGGTCTCGTCAAGCTCTCTTACATCCATGTTTTCTAAATCTGTGCTAGAATATCCAGCTTCCAGCATCCACTCTATAAAATGCAATAAAAAACATACTGTCAACTAATTTGAAAGTTAATCTCTTTATATTTTGCAAATTATTACAAATTCTAACATGATACTCGCTGATTTTTCTATCAACAACAAAATTATCCTTGTTAAACTATGCAATAAACAAGGCACAACATAGTCCCGATTCAGAGCAGCATAGTAAAATGTAGTTCTCATTACAATTGCAAAAATATTTGCCAGGTCATGTTAAGATCAAAATAATTTTCGCATTATCATTGTTTATTGGCCAATAAACAACTCTTAGTTGTTCTGATGGGTGGCTATAAAAACACTGGCGCTCACACCGTCATGGACTTGGTTTAATTCCTATGCATCAGAACTCTAAGTCGTTTATTGGCCAATTAACAACTATTTCTATAATGCGAAAATTAATTCTGAATAATAAAATTATATGATGTTTACAAAAAATGTTGACCATTGGTTTATATGCTTTAAGATTGCGATTGTTAACTTTGTGTCATTTTTTTTTTCTTGTTTTCTATAGACAATGAAGGAAATCATGTATAGGTTATTCTGCAACAAATTATGTGCGGAGCCGTTTAAAAAAAAAATAGTTCAGGAAATTAGCAGAAATTGTTGAGTAAATGCAAACACTTAAACGTGCATATCATGACAAAACAAATCCTTTCTGTTTTATAGAGTGTGTGTGTATGTTGGGGGGGGGGGGGGTGTAATTATGTTTACAACATTTTGTTCATATTCTTTTATGTGTTTTTTAACAGTAAGAATGTATCAATTTATTATTGAAATGTTAATGTCATATCTCTATTTGGTTAACTTTTATCAAAGTCCACTCCAGGTGGATAATAATTGCCATAAAAAATTATTATCATAATTCTTCATAATATTGTGTAATGATAATTCTCTGGAAAAAAAAGGTCTAATGCATGACAATTTCCACTGGGCTCAAATCGAAAGCTCTAGCCGGGAGTTGTTTAGCACAAAGACTGCGGTCAGGAGTATAGGTGTGAGCCGTTTTATCAAATCGATCACTCATACTTCGCACTTGTGATTTAATTCTTATGCATCTAGATCTATATTCCGGACCTTGTGTTATTGGACAACAAACTATGCTAGGAAAATAATATTTCTTAATGGTATAATTAATTAGATTACCGTAATCTAAATATCCGCCAATGGCTCCATTTAATTCGGGAATAAAACTAATGATATAGCAACATGATTATGACACCTCCAGACCTTGAAAAAAACATCAAATTTTACCCTTCATCATTTTGACTGCCCATTTTGTTTGTTTATCTGTGGTTTTCTCCGTGTTCTGTGATTTCAGTTTGTTTACTTGTATGTCACCTGAAGTTTTGAATCTTTTCACTGGTGGGGGTGCTGGTAATGTTTCATTTTCAATGTCAAAATCTTCATCTAGGAAACTCAGATCATCTGTATCTGCCATACCACTCACTTCATAAAAGAAATCATTAACTTTTTATAGGTGGCTGTGCTTTTCTCAAAGACTTCATGCACAAACGCACTCTTCATTTCACCACTGTGCATTGATCTAAGTACATACTTCTGTACATGTCCGTCATGCATATAGCTCACCACCCTCCAACTTTCCATGCTCCATCTAAACTCACAAATTGACCCAATTCGAATTGGCAGTGGATGCGCCATTCTCCAGTAAGATGGATACTATAGCAGACGATTTGTAGGTCAAATGTACTACGCTATTTATGTCACGTGACATTGTTTGTAACACAATTTTCATTGATAAAAATCTCGCGGGGGTAAAATGTAACAGCCGTTTCCTCATATATTCTCAACAACGAAAATGGCACAATTCGGCTTTTAAACATTGTTCACGCGAATTTAAATTGAAGGAAATGAAATGAATTTGCTAATAATAATTTTTATAAAAAAAAATTACCAAAGAATAAAAACAAAGAGGTATTTTAAAGTTTATTCTGTGGAATTAATTCACGCGCTAGAAGTGGGAAACAACCGTTGGTATATCGGGGTAATAAACCACAGTAAGCTCCCTTCTTATTTCAAATGCGAGCGCGTGAGCGACCACGGTAGAATATATTATCTTTTTTTTTTTTTCATGCACATGTCTTTATAAAGCGCATTTCTATCATATAATATCATATAATAGGTAAGAGTGCTTATTGGAAGAGTACGGGTATGGTGACAACGAGAAAAAAAATATTTCTGCGGCAAAGAAGATCAAATTTAAGACAAGCTATGCAAAATTGTTGAAAATATTAATGTTCAAACCAATCAACAAGTGTGTCTGTCTGTCTGTCCGTCCGTTCGTCCGTCTCTCCCTCCGTCAGTCTGTCCGTCTGTCTGCTCGTCCGTCCGTTGGTCATCCGGCCGGAAGGATGGACTCGTTCGCCAGTCCGTCTGTCTGTCGATCTAGCTTAATTGCATGTGTTCACAGATTATATATATTTTTTTAATATGCCATTTAATATCCAACTGAAAAAAACTAAAGCATTTGAGGTAAGGCATTTGAAATATAAAATATATATATAAACATGTGCCACCCTAGCACCTCCGGATCAAAAGTCGGCGATTCTGATACATAATATCAGTCTGACAATTTCACTGACATGAATATTATACATGTCAGTGAAATTGTTAAACGGGCTACATTTTCACGATACAGTCGCAGTCATTTTTTTTACTTTTGCCGATTGCATTTTCTGGTCAGTTATTTGAAGATAATTTACATACATTGTATTTAAAATGCGCAAACATGTTTCCCGAAACAATTAGATTAAATGTGTAGTCACACATGTCCTTCGATTGAGAGTTTTGAAAACGAGCAGAAAGGTCTTGGTCATTGATTGTGTATTGATTTATTTGTAGAACATAAATTGTAATGATCATTACGCAGTTGTGACTTTGTTGACCTTAAAGGTCATTTTCATTGACTGATATAAACGAACCTGATACAAAAATATATCAGGCACCTTTGTATCAACCCGATATCAGCATAGTGGTATCATAATAGTTTTATATCAGGGCCAGTTGTTTAAAACTTTAACCATTGGTTAAAACTAATCATGGTTATTTTCTAACGTACAAGGATTTGAATTCCCTCAATTTATTTATCACTGTTCAATATTAGCACAACGTATTTACCTAGTTCTGCAGATTTTAGCTTTTGTAGGAAGATCATCCCAGTAAAGAAAGAGAAATTTGTCTTCAAACTTTAACCATGATTAGATTAACTAACGGTTAAAATTTTGAACAACTGGACCCAGCTCGTTAACGTTTATATCAGTGAATGTTTGGAGGTACATCATATTACTCGGAATCAACTATAAAGTCAACAAATTGAATCAGATTCAACAAAACAAACAATTTAATACCATGAACGTGTATAGTTTATTAATATTAATCGTCATAAATCACCAAAATGTTATTTTTTCAAATATTCACATAAACCCGCAATTGGTAAATGTATGACGTCATTAAAGAAACAATAAAATAATCATCCATACAAAATTATTTCAATACATACCAAATAAATGCACTAAAGGTCACTACAAAGAATCCGTTTGTGTTGTGTCTCAAATATATACAAAACGAAACTTCAGTTGCGACAGCAGGAGATAACTCTTATTAGCAACCCGAGGTTCTTTATTTATGGCAAGTGACCAATTGCAAAAAACAATACACAGGACATCACAAAAACACATAACGAACACAAAACACACATGAATAAAACTGGGGTCACCGCCTTGGAACGGTCAATGCAAAGCATTGGGGGAATTAAACCGGTTTATGTGCGCTCGCAACTCTTTGCCCAGAATTATTCACAAAACATGTAAGTGTAAATAAAAATTAACCTAATAGCATCGTAATTCAAATTAAACAGCAACTAAAGAGAATATTATTCAATTGAATTACTCTTTAATTACTCAATGGCTAGATGCAAACCAGAGCAGCACAATAGCAACTTTCTGAGGCACGATGAAATGAAACAAAAAAAAAACAAGTATCAACTACATCTCGTCTTTTTATAAAAAGCTTTAAAGACATAGCATCATATAGTTTAATTTTCAGATCATCGTCATGCAATTTCAATGATCACAAACATCCAGACGATGGTTCTACACTAGGCCCACTGCGACACGGCCACGTCATTAGGAAGTGCTCTGTCGTCTCTCCTTCCATATATATCACGAGAGTTTCGTTGTTTAGACGACTACGCTGCGACGTCTTTACCCTGCCTTTTGTTTCGACATTTTACCGATTAATGAAAATCCTAAAAAGATAATGTATCGATACTCGAATCCCGTGATAGATGGGATTTACAAAAATAATTATTATAATTGAAAAGGTGAGATAATAATTAATGTAATGAAAAGAAAAAAAATCATTTAAGGAGTGTTGCGGCAGTTTTTTATAACGAGGATATTTAAAACCTGTCACCGCTTAATTTGCTATTATGCGGATAATCGGATGTTTAACTGCTTGTTGTGTCTGTGGTTATTTATTTCGAAAGAAAGGTTGACTCATATCAAAACATGTTCTACAAGGTTTATTATCATCTGCTCGGTTAAAATCTTGTAAGCTATTATGTTTTAATAATGTGATATTTTGTCAACCTGCGTGTATCTTTTTTTTTGCACTTGTGTCAGTTAAACAGCTGTATATTTTTTTTAAGTGACCTGTACGGTAGTGATAATTTTTTAAGTTTTATTCCAATAATATTGCGGTGACCTATATATTTTATTCTTGTTTTATGATGAGAACATATATATGAATAAATTCATTGAACGACACAAGTAACAGACTACACATCACAATCACTAAAGAAGAAATAGAAAAAAGTATCCAGAAGCTCAAAAACTCAAAAACATCAAGCCCATTTGATAACATCTTAAACGAATATATTAAGTTTACTAAACATCTCCTTATGCCAGTTTACTGTAAATTATTTAATTGTGTCCTGGAAACTGGATTTATTCCACAAACCTGGCTGAATGGAATCATTATACCCATATCTAAAAACAAAGGTAACCCAAAAGACCCAAACAACTACAGACCAACTACTATTCTTAGCTGTTTAGGTAAACGCTTCACATCCTTACTTAATGACAGATTAACCAAATTCCTAAATGAAAATAATAGTTTAGACGAAAATCAAGCTGGCTTCAGGAAAGGCTGTTCATGCTCCGACCATATCTTTACGTTACACTCATTAATCGAAATACTGAAAAAAAAGAAAACAAAAACTATTCTGCGCCGTCATAGATTTTTCTTAAGCATTTTGACAAAGTCTGGCGAATCGGCCTATGGCACAAACTTCTCAAACATGACATAAATGGCAAATTTTTGAAATTAATTCCAAATATGTATAATAATATTAAATCTAGTGTCTCTGCTTATGGTTATATATCAGGGTCCTTCATTTCAGAAATTGGTGTTAGACAATGCGAAAATGTATCGCCGTTGCTTTTTTCTCTTTTCTTAAATGACCTTCAAACACATATGCACCTCAATGGCTCGATTGGCATAGAATTAACAAATCCCCTGCATCTGTCTCTTTGGCTTAAACTACTTGTCATACTCTATGCCGACGACACGGTGATTTTGTCAGACTCCAAATCAGATTTTCAAAATAGTTTAGACATCTTTCAAAATTACTGCGATAATTGGCATCTAAAAATAAATTTAAACAAAACAAAAGTTGTAATATTTGGTGAAAGACAACTACAAAATTTTAATTTTAAACTAGGTAACAATCCTTTAGAAATTACTGACCGCTATCAATACCTAGGCATAACCTTATCTTACAATGGTTCTTCCCTTAATGCAAGAAAACATTTAGCTGAGCAAGCAACAAAAGCAATGTATCTCCTATATATGCGGACCAACAACGCAGACCTGCCAATTGATCTTACTATGAAACTATTTGATCATGCTGTCTTACCAATTTGAACAGAACAGAACATAACAGAAATTTTATTTTCACTTAAACAATACATGTTTATCGTGATATAAACATAATTTAAGTATAGAACAAAGGTTTGGCAAGTTTGTCAATTTATAACCAATTTCAACCTATGGCCCTGAAATTTTCGGCTTAGAAAACATTGACATCTTGGAAAAAGTTCATAACAACTTCCTCAGAAAACTTACTTATGCTCGAAAATCAATTCCAAGGGCTTTTTTATATGGTGAACTTGGCAGATACCCTATAGCAATTAACATCAAATGTCGAATGATCTCTTTTTGGAACAGACTCTTAATAGGCAATGATCAGAAACTTTCTCTCCAAATCTATAAATACATGATGAACTTGCCAAACTCAAATTTTAAATGGGCCAACAAAATTATCGGAATTCTCACTTCAGTAAACCTAAGTCATTTATAGGACAACCAATTCCTGACAACCCAAAATAATATCCACCGCTTAGTCAAATCCAAAATATTAACCCAATTTAAAACCCAATGGCACACTCAACTACAACAAACACATAAAGGACAAATATACACAAGCTTCAAACAAGCACCATCATTTGAAGACTACTCATTAAACTTACAAAAACTGAATATACATACCTCTTTAAATTCAGAACTGCGAATTACTGGTTTCCAGTTGAAACCGGTCGATATGACTGAACCCCATTTGATGAAAGAACATGTAGACTTTGTAACGCTGGACAAGTTGGCTCTGAACATCACTGTCTACTTAACTGTGATTTCTTTAAATCTGAAAGAGAACAATTCCTAGGGCATGATCTTCATGACGCTACTCTTAACACAATCTTATCATCTGATTCCCTACAACAATTCAAAAATACAAGCAAATTTATTCGCTTAATATTTAGCAAGTTTAAGCGGTAGTTATTTTCCTGCATAACTACTTGAATTAACCAATGCCACCAGCTACAAATGTTTTCTTGAAACAATTAATAATGTTCTATTGATGTACTGACATATTTACTGGTAATACTAATTTAAGTGACTTAGTCACTATGTGTCAATATAATCATAAGATTTGTATTATTTTGCAGTTTGTTTGTTGTTGTTGTTTTTTACTGTCACAACAAATCTTGTGTTTATTGTAATACTTGTCAGCGCCTAGATAATTGTAATTAATAATAGGATATTATTAAAAAATAAAAAAATGAAGCAAATGTTTATATTTTCAGGTCATAGATATAATAATTTTACTTTGTCCTTAATTAAATTTGATATCTGTATATATCAACTGTGCGATAGGAATAATTGTTGACAAAATTTATCTAAATTTATTTACCATACAAATCATAGTTTTTATTTGCCTCATTGACCTAAAACTAACGGTATTATCAAATGTCACGCTGCTATACAAAGCTGATTAAGAGTTATTACCTCACATAATAGGTCAACCATCTTGCCTGTGTTGTCAATATATCGCCCTCATGTGCTGGTGCACTCAAGCGTAAACTACGATTAAAATAACTCTCATTGTTTGAAACCGCTACGAAGATAGCTCCAATCTATTAAGGCTAATGCACACTGTCTCTTTCCCTTGATTTAAGTAAAAAGAACGATTAAATTTTTTGAAGCAAATGTAAAACTTGTAATACACGTATTTTTTTTGTTTCATTTCCAATCTATAACGCCGCGCGCTAAAGGAAAGAAAGCACCGCACAACTAAGGTCACAAACCACTAAAAAAAAGTATTTTTACAGTGCTGGCTAAAAATTGCTCATATCGAATTGTATTATTATTTGTTTCTTTATAGCTAAGATAATTTCGTTGATTACGAATGCCTTTTTAAAATCAATGAACGCCCATGCTAGTCTCCCATTTTCATTTAATATTTTACTAATTATTGCATTTAACACGAATATATCATCTACTGTGGAACTCCCTTTTTAAAACCAAATTGTGAATCACTTACTATATTATTATCTGCAGCCCATTTGAGACACGTTTATTAATGATACCAGTGAATATTTTGGGAAAGCAACTATTCAACGTAATGTCTCTTTAATTGTTAACATCCATGGGGTCATTTTTCTTAAAAATAGGTACAATAAGTCCATTCATCCATGAGTCTGGATAAATGCCCGAATTAAGGATACCGTTAAAAATATCGACTAAATGCGAAGCTAAAATATCACATGATTCAATAAAGTATTCATTTAAGAGTTGATCCGCTGCAAATGATTTATTCCTTTTCAGGTTATGTATAACGGATTCTACTTCTCGGATTGTAACGGGTACATCCAATTCATCAAAAATACAATCATCGTCATAGTTATTATTATTATTATTATTATTATTAGTAGTAGTAGTAGTAGTAGTAGTAGTATTTGCCTTATTATTAGTATTATTAGTATTGGTATTATTAGTATTGCTACAGAAATGTTCTGCTTCTTCATTAAAAACATTTGGAAAGTTTTGGCTTAAATTTGAAAAATATTCAAAAAGTCTTCATTGCTTATATTATTATTACAATTATTTTTATTCTTTCTAAAATGTTTCCAAAAATCTTTAGGTTTGGAATGTCGTAAGCTTTCAATGTTTTTCATCTTACTAACATCACATTTCCGCTTTTTTCTTTTCACTAATTTTTTATAACGCCCCTTACATTCAGTCATCTCTTTTCTATTAATATCACTTTTATTAAAATTATATCTATTTAAAGCTGTGATATATGTTTGTTTAGCTTCAAAGCATTCTGCGTCGAACCATTCAGATTTTTTGGAAACACTTTTACAATTATATACACTATAATGAACTGTCTTTATCTTACAAAAAAGAGGATCAGCAACATCGCGGATCTCTTTGGT
Organism: Congeria kusceri; assembly: GCA_027627225.1. Taxonomy (NCBI): domain Eukaryota; kingdom Metazoa; phylum Mollusca; class Bivalvia; order Myida; family Dreissenidae; genus Congeria; species Congeria kusceri. The sequence goes on along the minus strand of CM051035.1, from coordinate 54,267,724 downwards.
AAAATTGTTTATACAGTTGTTAACAGAATCTCTATCAACAAAATCTGTGCCTAGTGTTAAGGAATTAAATAAAGGCAATTTTGAGATTATACCACGCCTAAATTCATTTCTCAGACTTTCATCCCATTTAATACTAGTTCGTGTATTATTATTTTCATTACTATAATATATATTGTCACAATTAATTTGAAAAGAGAGCGATGCATGATCCGACCATTCATTAAAAGAGTTTACACAAAAATTGCTCAATTTACCAAAGTCACGTTCACTCAACAATAGATAATCAATAACACTCGATCCCGATGCACTCAAGTAAGTAAAATTTCCAATATTATAATCGTTTCCAAGCCTTCCATTAGCAATTCTAACGCAGTTTGACTTACATAAGTCTAGCAATTTAACTCCGAAATTATTATGGATTTTGTCCATTGAAACTCGACTGATTGGCCTGTCAGGTGAATATTCATCAAATTCTATATTTGGTTTGTCACAAATAATATAATCTGTTTTATCCCCGCTTCCGACCCTGGCATTAAAATCACCCGTTAAAAATACATTTCCTCGAGTTTCAAATAAACAAATATCACTTTGTAGGCGGTCAAACAAATCGTCGTTAATAAAATTATACATAGTCGACCCTTCAGGCCATATATAAACTCCTGCTAAATAAATATCATCAGACAGATTTAAAAAATGTTTATCTAGTTTCAACCAGATTATCGTATCAAAATGATTTTTAACAATTGTAATACCTTTGCAAAATTCGTTTCTAACATACAAAACTACACCTCCACTACAACGCTTAGCTTTTTTATTTTGTATTTTTCTGAAGAGGTTGTAACATTTATATTGGTTTAAATCAAAATTTGATCTTTTATTGCCCCAAGATTCAAATAAGAAAATATATAATATTTACAAATTAAGTCAGTAAAAGCACTGTCCTCTAGTTGCGCTCTACTTAGCCCATGAATGTTCCATGCCAGTACAGATAGTCCGACCTCGTTGCACCCCTAGTCTCTGTTGGCCACTTCCGGAACCCTGGCGCTCTGTTTCCGCACACCGTCTACCATTAGGGAGTCGTAGGCTATCCACGCGTTATGCCCCTTTTTCTTAGCCTCTTTCAGTTCCGGGATGAGGGCTCGACGCCGGGCCGCGATTTCCGGTGGAAATTGTTCATGCATATAGAACCTGTTTTGTCGAGTTCCCTGCGGCGGCTTCGAACCATTTCCAGGTCTTTCCCTTATATTGGCCTGTTGGAAACCCTGATGCATGCTGGTTTACTCCAGAGTCATCACCAGTTATCGCATACAGAAAATAGACGATAGCAAGTTACCAAAATGTTAATAATTCACTGATTTCAATGCGTAGTTTTTGTATTTTGTTCCGTAACAAAACCCACTAGAAACACATTCTGCAAAGTTTTATTTTTATTTACATATTTCTGGAATGCTCCTTTAAAACCTCGGCGCGATCGTCAAAAAATAGTAAATATTTTTGGGGGGCATTACATCAAATTCGTGGCTGGCCATAAAAATACGTTGCGGCGCTGCCTGAGAAACACATCACGTTTTTTAGGCTTAAGCGATGACGTTTTGTTAAAATGCTTTTGATTTGAAATTGTTACCATTACATTTTCACTGCATTATCAATAAAGATGACGTCTCAATGATTCTTTGATTTTTATCAATGAATATGACATCATTTACTCAATATTTATCAATCAAGCTGACGTCATATTGAATGGTTATGTCATGTGTAAATGAACTTTGTGAAACGATGGGTGAAGTATAGCAAAATGTCTTTCTCATTCACGACCTTTAAACATACAGACTAATTGTATATAAGATCGTGTAAAAATCGGAATAGCATTATTCTATGATAATTTGTTGTCGAATAACCCACGGTAAGGAGTATAGGTGCTTCGCACGTTCGCACTCGTGATTTAATTCCTACGCACCTATACTCCTTACCGTGGGTTATTCGACAACATACTATGATAAAAAAATATGATTTCTTTATTAGAAACATTGTAGTCATACATACCCTAAATTAACCAAATGTTTCCATTCCGCAGCACACTGTATACGTACGTCTGTAACCTTTATCTTCTAAGATCTTCCTCTAAATAGTTCATTTACATTTTAAATTTTAAAGCGCCCGTATGATACATTGTATACAAATGCCTGTGAAGATACATCGCAATGTAATTAGATCAAAATTAATAATCTAAACTTGCTAATATCCCAATATTTAGGTTTGTGCAATATCTTTATGTTTTCATGGACTGGTAAATGCACAGTTTTATTTCATTATTGCTTTGTGCAACAGGTTTTATGATATACATTTAGTTTAAATATCAGATTAGTGCCATTCAAATCAGACAAATACCTCAATACGGGGTGTATAATAGTACATACAAAACTGTGTGTATGTCAATGTTAACGTTTAATGCAAATAAAATGAATGGAGCACGAGCTAGAATATAATCTGATACCGATCTCGGTTCTCTATACACAAAATAAACGGTAGAGCTTTACCCAAAGAACAGGAACCGTACGCACCTTGTAACCACATGGAAATGCATTAGTTGCAAATTGCCATTTAATATATGTTGTTACTTTTTATTGTTTCTCAAAAAGCATGCAAAATTGCATGAAATAACACAAAACACATTCACAATTACAATAAAAGTTTTTAGTGATTTTTAATATAAAAATGTCAATATGTGATGTTATCGAATTGTCCAAATCGCACGTCCTTAATCATCGTGGAGACCACGAGCATTTGGCGCGTTGACATAGCATTTGAGACTTCATTTACGAGCAGTGTGATATACAAATATTAGGTCAGATAGAGAATTGCAAAATGCTTACCAAATCGTCGGGCCTGTGAGTATGCGTTTATTATACGAAGATATAAATGGTGAGGATATCCTAGGTATCCTAGCACTAACCAAGTGACAGGTGAATAAACTAACTAAGCATACGAGAGTGGGAAAGGAATAACCATCAAAATGACCTTGTCTCCGGTTGTATACAAAAGGAAAATTGAATCAGGGTTTGTTGGTATGTTGACTGGTCTTGCTGCTGGAGATTTAACTATGCTGCATTGGGTGTTGGGGCATATCTAGAAGTACTAGTACGGGTGTTCATACGGCGATGAGGTCGGAATTACCAGGTAACGCATGTCGCAATGTAACGATTTTAGAACACGGTCGTACACAATTATTTGCATGTGCGCGTAATTATGAGTTAGTGAGTTGAAAAGTCAAAATGTGCGCAATTACGAGTACATATTTACATAGCATAAGCATTGTAATAGGAAAGGGGTATGCATTCATAATCGTATGAACGCAATGACTCATCACCGGCGTAGTAATATCTCTGTGTCTTATTTTTATGCAAATAATAATTTGACATGTTATTCATATTTACATGAACTAAGATGTCTTATACTATTAAATGTTAAACTTTCTTGCATTTATTGTTTTATTAAATGTTTTAATAATACATTGAACATTTCGTTTCAGTTTTACTTCTGTAATTTGACAAATTTAGCGCGCATCATGGAATTGCCAGTTGGACCATTGCGTTCATAACCCATGAATGCAACCAAACTTTTTTTCAAAACTTAAATAATGTCTAGCATGAAAATAATGTTGCACATATGTTTATATGCAAAGACTGACCTAAACCAAAAACAAATGAAATTGGCTACATAAAAATGTTCCATGGTTCAGTCAAACTCCATGAAAGAGTTTATGTTTATTTATATGTTGAAAAAACGTCAGGAAAATACCACTTTCACGTGAAAACAACCACTTTTTACGTACCTCATTCCTGGCCACGTTTGTTGCGCATGCGCAAGAATGCCACTCATTATGATTACATGCGCAAACGGGTGACGAACCCAGCATGTTACATGCGAAGGTTCAGCATTGAGTTCATTCAGTGAATAAAATTGTCCCAAAATAAAGGTATACTTTATCCGGCAAATAAACGCCCATCAGTACGTATTCTGAACGTGAAACAATGTTTACAACTCGTATACAATCAACCAAATTATTTAAGATACGAGGGACAGTAAAAACATGTCAAAACAACCTGTGTGCATAGTAATTGTTCCTTTAGATGCTTTATTGTAAACATTTTGGAGGTTCGACACGAGCACGGTGTGATTCTTCATTAGTCCAAAAATCTTGAATTATTCGTCACAATTCCAGCTTTGAATGGAACGAACTATTTTATGACAATCAACGTTTTTTTTCAGATATAATATGTCAATGTCAACTTGATGAGAAGCATCCTTACCAACAGGGGGTAGCATATTTCAATGATGTTCCGCTACAATGATTTCACTTTTCATTATGTGCATTTATAGCTCGCAAACATATACCTGAAACTCGTGAACTCGGTTAGCAACTTAGCATAAATTACGCACTCGAAATATTTCCTATGTTTATACTAGATTTTGTCCGTGCACGTCTTTCACGAAGTAAACGATACCCTAACAGTATTTTCTCATTCTCTTTCATTGATTTAACTCAAGTGAGTATGATCAAAATGCAAGCAACTTCAAGGGAAGCTTTCTGAAATATTTCAATGGGGTTTGCCTAATACCAAGATGTTCCGCTTCAATGTTATCTCGTGGAGTTATGGACCTTTGAAGATTGCAAAAATATTTTATAGTGCACAAGTATTGTCAATTGCGAAAATTAGGCAATTCACTTACTTCAGAAGAAACGAGTAGAATGTCAATTGCAGTAAGGTTCATTTTTAAAGTTAACAAACTCTGATTTCAACGCGAGTGACATCCAATTCATAGTCATCTGATCCCGTCCGTAGATGATATAGTATGAACAGATTTACTAATGTGATATTGACTTCAGATGCGTTTGAAAACATTTCAGCAACTTATTTAGAAAGTTTAATTATTCTTGAAATATGATATTGGCTTTGAAGGTAAACTGGATATTTTTTTCTGACATAATGTAGATTCAAATCCGGTTAGTGCCATATGGAATATCGTGCCTGTTATATTGTGTCTGTGATTTGTACAATATACTATATTCTAGATTGAAGACAATCAAGTCAACATGACACAAGCGTGTTCTTTCTACGAAGTTTATTCTAAGACTGCTGATAAGACCTGTGGCTAGCGCCGGGTAGTGTTCACGCATGCGCATAGAGATAAACATGCACGTGGTCCATATATTACATCCTCCTCTCTTTCAGAAAAAAAGATACTACATTGTAACATTAACAATCAATACAATGTGTTTCATACATTTCCAATACCACAATGAAGTTATTTAAAATAATGTTAATATTGATAAAATGTTCGAAATGTTGCTCGTGTCCGTTATCAGCCTATCACTAACTTTAGTGTTTATTTACAGTTATTTACATATCCACTGATCACCACTGTATAGTTTGCTTGGCTTCACAACTCTACCTGATCGTGTCTGATAAGGGCTATTTACAGGTGATGCTGAACAGTTAACTTGACCTGGGTCATTGCTGGGTTGAGTGGTACAGGGGGCTACAAATGGGGAATTCTGTGCCAAGATGTTCGGCTCGAAATCAGTGATTTCAGGAAAGCTCTCATTGGTTTTGCGTAACAGCCTACGATTACGACGATATATTCCGCCGCTCCTAGTTTGCACTTCATAGGATCTTCCATTGTGAACCTTAGTGACTTTAGCTGGTAACCAAATTTTATCATGTTGCATTCGAACATATTCATTGACTTTCAGTTTTGGCAATGGTTTTGTAGACCTATCCAAATATTGCTTTTGTTTCTCTTTTTCTCCATGTTTGTAAGTTTGAACTTGTTTTGTGTTAACCGTCTTAGGAGTCAGATATTTGTGAGTGACAGGTAGTACAGATCTAGTGCGTCTGCCCATAAGCAGTTGTGCAGGGGTGTATCCAGATTTTAGAGGGGTGTTCCTGTACTCAAGAATGCATAGGTATGGTTCTTGTCCGCTTTCGCGCGCTTTTTGCAGTAAGCGCTTTGCTGTTTTCACCGCGTTTTCTGCTAGGCCATTCGATTGTGGGTGGAGTGGACTGGAAAATATTTGTGTAAAATTCCATTCCCTTGCAAAGTTTTTCATTTGTTCTGATGTGTATTGACCTGCATTGTCGGACATCAGTCTGTCTGGAATGCCATGTCTAGCAAATTGACATGTGAGTTTTCTAACAACTGTCGAGCTTTTCATGTCAGGTAGATAGTCAATTTCAAAATTATGTACAACCGAAGCTGAACCCGATATTCGCGCGGTATAAATTCTACAATGAAGTTCAGAACCAAGACTCAATTGACACATTTGTCACCAGACTGCGGTTGACAGCAAGAGACTGCAACTTTAATGACATGGACGACATGATACGCGACCGAATCGTATTTGGTACGAATTCTGCCAGAATCCGAAAGAAGCTCATCAATGTCGGCGCGGAACTGACAGTTGACAAAGCAATACAAATTGCGCAATGATTCGAGTACTCCCAGCAGCAGCTAAAGACGATGACAGAGCAAGATGTTCATCAAATCAAACCACAGAGACCCAGGAGCGATGCGCGGCGACCTCCAGCAGACAGTCGACCACGACCCAGAGACGCACGGACGAAACAGAACAAACATTCGTGTGACTATTGTGGAAGAATGCATGACAAGACTGCAAAGTGCCCTGCAAGGGGAATGACATGTCACATTTGTGGCAAAATGAACCATTTTGCAAAAGTGTGCCGTTCCAAAAAAGCGCACGAACTGACAGCAGACACAGACAATTGTTGGGATTATTATGATTCAAGTAGTTCAAATGAATGCTATGACGGAAAATGTAACATTGATACGGTAAGAAAGCTTTCTTCTCATGCTGATCGTGCATTTGTTCAAGTCAACGTTGGTCCTTCCCGCACCCCAATCCAATTTAAATTAGACACAGGCAGTGCTGTCGTAGTACTACCCTTGAAACACTTTCGCACGTTACACCTCAAAACCCCGTTGGAACCTCCCGATAGCCGATTAACCTCATATACTGGCAACACACTCCCGGTGAAAGGGATGGTCAAACTGACATTGAGATATAAAGATAAGATTACCGAATCACTGTGCTACATAGTGGACGGTAACGCTTCCCCTCTGTTGAGCCTACAAGCATCTGTTGATTTAGGTCTTATCACACTGACCTATTCTTTGGAAAATACAAGGAATACCCCATTAGATAAGGAGTCAGTCTTGAGTGACTACAGTGACCTATTTCAAGGCGTCGGAACTATTCCAGGTGTTTGCAAATTGCACGTTAAGCCCGATGCAGTACCTGTAATTAATCCGCCTAGACGAGTACCGGAAGCACTTAAAGATAAGTTACAATGCGAACTTCAGCGCTTAGAGCGTGACGGCATTATTGCGAAGGTCACCGAACCTACGGACTGGGTAAACTCAATTGTGATTGTAGAGAAACCCAAAACAGGCAATTTGAGAATTTGCCTAGATCCCAAAGCATTAAACGATGCTATCCGACGACCACACTATGCAATGCCGACCTTAGACGACATAACGTCGAAACTGACTGGTGCTAAGTACTTCAGTACTCTAGACATTACACATGCATACTGGAGTATTAAGTTGGACGACGAGTCATCATTATTGACGACATTCAGTACAGTTTTCGGACGATACAAATGGCTAAGACTTCCGTTTGGAATTTCAGCGTCGTCAGACATATTTCAAAACAAAATGGATCAAGTGTTTACCGGATTGACTGGTTTGACAACGCTTGTTGACGACCTCTTGATCACAGGAACGACCAGAAAGGAACATGACATTAATTTGTTACGTTGCCTCGAGAGAGCACGTGCAAATGGCATACGGTTTAATCCGGACAAATGTACAATTGCTGCACAAGAAGTCACATTCTTTGGTCATGTAATAACCTCAGATGGACTTAAGCCTGATCCTTCTAAAATCGAAGCGATCACAAAGCTAGGTATTCCCCAGAACAGAACGGAACTGGAAACCATACTAGGCATGGTAAACTACTTGCAGAAATTTGCCCCAAACCTCGCTGAAGTAACGAGTCCCATGCGATCGTTACTAAAGAAAGATGTTGAATTTATGTGGGACCACGCACAGACGGACGCACTCAACAAAATGAAGCAGGTTATTACCCAGAGTCCCGTATTGACATTCTTTGACCCTAAAAAACAGGTTTTACTTGAATGCGATGCATCAAAACATGGTGTCGGCGCAGCCTTATTTCAAGATGGCCGCCCAGTCGCTTATGCGTCAAAGACACTGACCCAGACAGAATCTGGTTATGCGAACATAGAGCGCGAGATGTTAGCTATACTGTTCGGATGCAAACGTTTCCATCAGTACATTTATGGCAGACATGTAGCCGTACACTCTGATCATAAGCCTCTATCGGCAATCATGAAAAAGCCTCTTTCAATTGCCCCACCCCGTTTGCAAAGGATGATGTTACAGTTGCAGGCATATGACCTTGACGTACAGCACGTGAGCGGGAAACAAGTTCCCATCAGTGACTTACTTTCCAGACAGCCAATCACAGGTACATTCAACCTAGAGGGCCTTGACCTACACGTACACACTGTTATGCAATCATTAAACGTAACTGACCGACGAATTCAGTTGCTTCGCGAAGCAACAAAGAATGACCCTCAGATGCAAACGTTAAAGAACACAATCTTGAACGGATGGCCAGAAACCAGGTCACAATGTAACAGGTCAATCCTAGAATTCTGGAACCACAGGGATGAACTATCCTGTGCTAATGATCTAATCTTGAGAGGTCAAACCATAATCATCCCCGAACCGGTCCGACAGGAAATGGTGCAATCGGTTCACAGCAGCCACATGGGTATTGAGAAAACAATACTCAGGGCGAAACAGGCATTGTTTTGGCCAGGTATGTCAAAACAAATTACGGACTTCGTACAGAAATGTAGTACTTGTCAGAAGTACAGAGAGTCCAATCAAAAAGAACCATCGATCTCACATGATGTACCACAGCGACCATGGCAATATGTCTCGACTGACATATTCACACTTGACAATAAAGACTACCCGATCACGGTCGACTCATACAGTAATTATTTTGAAATCTTGTGTAATAGGTGTCCAGTTTCTTCGATTGTTCCTCGGTTATACCATTCCATGTTGCGTGAATGTCTCTTCCTTTTTCGCCCGTCCATAACAACAAATATGACACTTTTTCTTCTTCACTTTTTCCTTTTAGTGGACCAGAAAACATTAAGTTTACATGGCGCCTGAATCTGTTCCACTGTTCAGGTAGATTTGAGTCTGACCAGTTCATACATGGCGGTGTTATTCCACTTATTACCATTTTGTAGATTGATGTTCACAAAATTAATAATCCAATCCCTTTTCTGACATCATGTTATATTGTGTCTGTGATTTGTACAATATACTATATTCTAGATTGAAGACAATCAAGTCAACATAACACAAGCGTGTTCTTTCTACGAAGTTTATTCTAAGACTGCTGATAAGACCTGTGGCTAGCGCAGGGTAGTGTTCACGCATGCGCATAGAGATAAACATGCACGTGGTCCATATATTACAGTGCCTCTTACGGCGAGGGCGAGACACGAGAATTGCGCGAAACTCGAAGCGAGACACGATATTCCCGCGAGACACGAAGCGAGGCACAATATTGTAACACGAGATCTCGCACTGGCGCAGTAGCCCATACCACGATATCTCGCGGCAAAATATCGTGTCTCGCTTCGTGTTTCGCGCAATTCTCGTGTCTCGCTTCGTGACTCGCGGTAAAATATCGTCCCTCGCTTCGTGTCTCGCGCTTTTCTCGTGCCTCGCGTTCAAAGGTCGAGACACGAGATGCGAAGCGAGACACGAAGCGATACGCGATATCCAGGCGAGACGCGAAGCGAGGCACGATATTATATCGTTCAAATATCGCCCGAATCTCGAGTATCGCGGTAAAGTTTCAAACCACGATACAGGAAACACGAAGCGAGACGCGAGAATCCGGCGACATGCGAAGCGAGGCACGATATTGTATCGTTCAAATATCGCTTGAATATCGAGTCTCGCGTCTACCGGTGCACTAGGAATTTATCACGTTGTAGTTGTTTGATATTATTTTGTAAAAATATGATGATGATGATGATGATGATGTTGTTGTTGTTGTTGTTGATGATGATGGTGATGATAATGATGATGATGATAAGTAACACCGAAGTTGAGTTGACACCAAAGTGCGTTGCTACATAGAGCAATAGGGCAATGCCCCTATCTGCTTTAGTGCATGATGGAACCCCACGTCGTGTTGACCTACTTTCAGTGTGTGAAAGTTAATTTGAAGAAGGCCTTTAGTACACAACTATTTAACAACGCAACAGAAATAATTGCAGCCGCAGTTTCCTCAAGGCGGATGGGCGGACGGACGGACAGACAGACAATGAGACAGTCTGACAGAGAGACAGACCGTTACTTCTACAGCAACAGGCTTTTCATAAAAATTAACAATAAGCATAAATAAAACGTAGTCATCAGTATAGTTCAAACAGAAACAGTTATCAAATCGAGTAGAAATAGCCACAAAGCAGCAGTATTATCCTGGCGAATGGGTGGACTGATGGACAAAGAGGCTGTCAAACAAACAGACAAACAGGCAGGCAGACAGACAGACAGTGGGCCGTCATGGACTGGTCCGTCATGGTCTGGGCCGTCAACGACTTGGGCCGTCCTACCCGCATTCGTTCGTTAGGAAAAAGAGTGTTTCCGTACTTTGCTTCCCTGCTTTCAAACCGCGAGACTCGTTATTCGGGCAATATCTGAACGATACTATATCGTGCCTCGCTTCGTGTGTCGCCCGATTCTCGTGTCTCGCTTCGCGTTTCGAGTATCGTGGTTTGAAAATTTACCGCGATACTCGAGATTCGGGCGATATTTGAACGATATAATATCGTGCCTCGCTTCATGTCTCGCCTGAATATCGTGTATCGTTTCGTGTCTCGCTTCGCATCTCGTGCCTCGACTTCTAAACGCGAGGCACGAGAATTTCTTGAGACACGAAGCGAGGCACGATATTTTACCGCGAGACACGAAGCGAGAAACGAGAATTGCGCGAAACACGAAGCGAGACACGATATTTTGCCGCGATATATCGTGGTATAGGATACTGAGACAATGCGAGATCTCGTGTTACAATATCGTGCCTCGCTTCGTGTCTCGCGGGAATATCGTGTCTCGCTTCGTGTTTCGCGCAATTGTCGTGTCTCGCCCTCGCCGTAAGAGGCACGATATTTCATATGGCACTAACCGGATTCCGTAGATTGTTTTCTCGTTGGTTAATATGTTTCCATTATTATACAGACATTGTATATCCGAAAGGTTTAAAGTAAAACTGTCGTCTAGATTTAAATGATTATTCATATACTTTTGAAGTTCCCATATGTATTAACATATAAAGGAATAAAATAATAATCTATAAAACTGCCACATTGATCATATGTAAACAGAGGGCATTAAATTACTGGTTTAAGATTGTGAACAATCCTAATTCACTTATGTATAGTACTTTTACTGAACATGTAATATGTACAATATCGAAGCTGTTGATACAAACAATTGTGGAAATGCTTGGTGTTTATATTTAAAGAAACTGTTAGATATGCTAGGTTTCGGAAATGTATTTTTCAATATCAATTCTGTAAATAACTTTCGTTTCTATGATAGAACAGACGTTAAAAGATCAGTATGTTCAGCACTGGTTTGAAACATTGAACAGTCAACCAAAGTTAGATTTTTATAAAAAAAAATTAATCTGAATTTAAATTTGAAAAATACTTAGATGTTGTACAAAATAATAAATTAAAGCAACAATTATCAAGATTTAGATTGTGTTCACATAGCTTAGAAATAGAGAGAGGTAGATTTAATAATATTGTTAGAGTTGATCTTAAATGTAAATTATGTAATTTAAATATTGTTGAATCAGAATACAACTGTCTTCTTTGTTGTCCAGCATATAGAGAATTATGAAAGAAATATTGGATTCCAATTAATTGGCCTAACCTTATGAAATTTAAAAATATTATGTCATGTCAAAATGTCTCAGCGATAAACAATGTATCTATATTTATTTCACATGCAATGAATCTCCGTGACGAAACATTAACAGCTCTTGCTGCTTCTTAATAATACAATGTTTATACGTTATATATATTGATATAGGTACCTCTACTTTCATAACTATGCTTTGTATAAATTGTGTTTGTGAATATATATATATATATTGTTATGGACAAAGGCTATTTATTAATCGATTTGCCAATAAATTTGCCGATAATTTAATGTCCCGCTTAAGCAATGGCGCGTATCCACATCATCGTTTAACTGTTTGGATTATGACAACTCCTATACATTCAACGGAAATTACAGTAAGTCTTTACTGCAAGACGAATCATATGTAAGATTAGAGGAGTAATGATGAAATTTCAAATTAAATGTGTGTGCATAATTGCTTTACTATTCTTGCTTCAGATGTGGTATGTTATATATTTTGGAGTTCCAACACGAGCGTCGTACAGTGCTAGTGTTATTCGTGACAGTTCTAGCATTGCTGGATTACGGTTGATTCAGTTGCGGGGCGAATTATTTCATGGCAAGCCTGGTTATTACGTCAGGTGTAAATATACATATTTATGTATTAATTTATGTTTATGTATGTGCATATGTATATGCCGGGGCCGGTGGCCCTGAAGCAAATTTCCCGATTTAATGTGTATGTATTTATTTATTTACATGTTTGTTTGTTTGTTTGTTTGTTTGTAAAGGAAGTTCGTCCGATCGTTTTACTATTTATTTATTATTTTATTTTTTATTTCATTTTATTTTATTATTTCATACAGTTATTCATTCATTTATTTAAATTTAAAACAGCTTACATTATATTTCTTTTATCCATATACCACATATGATTACTGACAACTTGGATTATAGAAGCTCAATATTGTTCTCCCAAGATTTGGTAAGCAAAACATTAGAATATTCGGCTTGATTTTTTGTCTTGGAATTACGAGCCTATATGATAACTGTAATAAGTATGTAGTGCAAGCTGTAATTAGTATATAATTAACATGGTTTCAATTAATCTTTAGGACAAGTCGCCAATTACCGGGTACCCGGATTCCCGGTATTTCTCTATAAATCTACTGGATAAACGTAATAAGACGTTGCGAATGCAAAACAAGTTCTTCCCGTGTTTTTCATGCAAAATCAGTGACATTATTGTCGTTGATGATTATTCCATATTTCCATTTACAAATACAGCTTTTTGCAGATAAGGTGTAACTACAGTGTCCTGTTACGTCCATCGTAGTTTCGCGAATTCGACCTGTGCTTATGAAAGAGCGCCGACGCGCCGACGCGCCAACACGATACGCCGAAGCGCCGACACGAGCGCCGAAGCTATATTTACGTCGTCTCGTCTTATATTCGCCCAATTTTTTGGCCACATATGAAAAAACACACGAGAATGCGACGTTTATATCGCTTCGGCGTATCGTGTCGGCGCTTCAGCGCATCGTCTCGGCGCTTTGGCGTACCGTATCGGCGCGTCGGCGTATCGTGTCGGCGCGTCGGCGCCCTTTCATAAGCACAGATCGAAGTCGCAAAACTACGATGGCGGTAACAGAACACCGTAAATAACACTTGTTTATAAGTGGCAAAAATAAATAGGACGCCCATCACTTGCATACCAAGCGAGCAAGAATATGTCTGTACATGAAACGTTGGTGACTTCAGAGCATTGTTTCACATTTATCTATTTATATTTGTCATCAGTGGACTAACAAAGGAATAATTTGGGTTATCGCTATTCTCTTCAAACTTCATTATCACTAACGTAAACTTCTTTTACAAATACATACAAGCATACTGTCTTTGCATTAATCAAAATAGACATTCAAAAGGAAATACTGATTAAGTTATGTGATCCTACCACATTTTGGTCGCACATATGATTTACTAGTTTACATTATTGTATAGCACGTATTATTTGTTATGTTTGATTCAAGAAGTTGTTTGAGTCAAATAAAGTTTTCGTATGTGTTTTGTAGCGATTCCTTAACGAAACAATCCTGTTTCCTTTCTTTTCTTCCTTCCTTCCTCCCTTCTTTCCCTCCTTCCAACCCTCCGAACCACCCACCCTGTCTACCTCCTTCACTCCTTTCCTCCTTCCTTCCTTCCTTCCTTCCTTCCTTCCTTCCTTCCTTCCTTCCTTCCTTCCTTCCTTCCTTCCTTCCTTCCTTCCTTCCTTCCTTCCTTCCTTCCTTCCTTCCTTCCTTCCTTCCTTCCTTCCTTCATTCCTTCCTTCCTTCCTGCCTGCCTTCTTCCCTCTCTCCCACTATTTCTCAGCTACCACTGGCTCGAATTGACTAACACTTTATGGAGATATTAATTACCAAGATTAGGTAAGCTCAGCATCAAGATATTCTCCTTCATTGATATGTCATGCAGTTATGCGCCTTATGGACCCTTCCTACAACTGCTAAAGATCCGGTTGTGTATACTTTTTATCTGGATGTTTCTCAACAACAACAACTGGCAGGATTTCAATGAATCTTAATAAGAAACTTAAGCAACATGAGCAAACTAGTATATTTGTACGAATATCCACTTCAGCAACGACCCAGAAAAAAAGGTTTGTACATTGTAGCCTCATGAATTTAATAGTTAGTGATATTTTTTCTCATCAATGACATCGAATAAAATTAAATACACATACAACATTAAAATAATCATATTAAAGTGAATTCGTTGCTATGAAATTGTCTACATTACTCATCCTAATTCCCATAGAGAGAGGTCGACAGCAATATTTCTCGGGACGAAATCTCATTTACAGAAATTTAATATTAAAGTATTCATCGATTGAACAGTAAATGACGTAAGTGGATATGCGCAACACATTTGATGATCTTAACGTATTAACGAACATAGTAAGATGTTTAATGTAACTTTATTTGTACAAGCCACATTAGGTATTTCTCAGTGTTACCCAGTTGAAAAGAATGAATGTAGTTAATTTGAAAATACAAATGAACACTGTAAATGTATTGTCTTTTAAGAATAAATCACACAGTTCACATCTTGGCACACAAATGAAGATCTTCATCAGTTGATCGCGATTTGGTGTAAATGTCTGAATGCGATAATGTGTTTGAATATTTTCACTGCCGTATTTATTGTTAGGACATTAAATTTAGAGCTATCCCTTAAAGTGACAGGCAACCTATTGAAAAGGTTACTGCTCTTTGTGAAATTATTAGGTCGAAAACCTTGCGCGAACGTTGACTGTAAAAAAGTACCGTATGTTTACGGCTGTCGGTGTCGAACGGAATTTGACCGACATTCTTTTAACGGTAGTTTCTCAGTATGCGTGAAGTTTTCCGGCAAATTTGAATCACAGGGGACGTATCCGTTAAGATGGCAATATCTAACTGTCGTTGTAAGTGTATGTGTTGCCATGAAGGTAAATCATTTTGTTGATAAAAATTATTAATTTGATCCTGAAAATGCAACGTGTTAGTAATTTTATTGGAATAATAGCAATAAGCTATTTTCCACCTACCATTATACACGTTATCTTTTTAGTTAATGTAGAACAACATCACGATGGCATCTATACAGCCAGAAATAAGTTATTAAAGTAATTTCACTTACCAGTATATTGCTGTTTGAGAACCACGAATTGCGTCCGACTGACACTTTCTTTGCATTTGGTGTTTGAGCATCGCCAACAATACTGGTCGTTACAGATGGAATTGTCGTTCTTTAATCCAACGAGTGCGTATGCAAAGAAATGGTAACCTTGTTCACTCAAACTTTACAAATTCAATAAACTTTCTAAAGAAAATATACATCGAATTGTTGTTTCAACAGATGATTATTTAATTTCCATAATCATTTGTCTATTGATGATGGCTTGGCATGTGGGTGGTGATGAGGAGGAAATCAGAGGTTTGGTTTCTGCAAGAAACACCTAATTATGCTTATTTGTTTATGACAGTGATGCTCTGAAATAATTTTTCATGGATGTCGGTATAAAAATGGCATCTGGAATTGAAAGTCAGATATTGCATTGACTAAACATGCTGCAATTTGAAAACATTAGTTTCTCTTTGTATTTTGATATTTAAAAACTATAAACGTGCAGTAGAAGAACTATTGGACATGTACCAAGAAATGTTGTAACATAAACAAATATATGTTTGATCAACACCACAACACATTAACTTACAAAAAACTAGGGCTGGGACCGAATAATCGAATATTCGAATATCAGATAATATTCGAATAAAAAAAAATGAATACGAATATTCCATTTTTAAATGTATTTAAAGAACAAAATGTTTTTAACAAATAATGTTTTATTTCCTGTTTGATTGCAAAGTTAACATGAATTCTAGTCGTATTTCCTGCTTAGCAAGTGGGCGGGGGCAGTGTAACGTTTTTACAACACATGCCAAACATGTCCGAATAACGACAAAACATAATTGGCTGGCGTCCACGTCTTTACAAGGGCAGCGATTTAACGGTTTGTTGGAGGCGCGAATATGACGCATTGTATCCATAAATGTTGTGATAACGGTTTCACAGTTTGCACAAGGCGTACATTGTTGTTTATTATCCTTAAGTGACATCTATACGGTTAACTTGTTTACAGTAAATTACAGTTACTCTCTAGGTAAACCAATCAAAATAAATCCATTATGATCCAATCAATTTCTTCAACAAAATTAGCATGATCTGGTCAATCTTAAAATACGTCACTTGTAAATTATTCTCCATTATATCAACACCGTATATTATACAATAGTCTTTATAAATAAACAATGCCACCATGACATGCTTGGAAGTACTTTACGCGGTCATTAGACAAAACCCAGGCAACGTGTAATCTGCACAGAAGGTACAAGCTTCATGGTTCTAAAAAAATGAACTATTAGCAAATTAATTAACAATACATTTAACAATATCTTACATTTCTTTATTTTTGCCTAACACTCACTAAGTTATATCGCCCATTTACCACTGAAACAAGGTAAAACAACTACGTACACGTAGTATACATATTTCGGCTAGGTAAATATTCGGACAGAGTGCCGTATATAGTAGTATATAGTAGTATTTACAAAACGAATATTCGAATATATTCGAATACCTAAAACGAATATTCGAATATTGATTTCAATATTCGGTCCCATCCCTAGCAAAAAAACAATGCATCATAGAAAATAGAACAAAATAACGTCAAAATTTATCTGGCGTTTGACATTGAATGTTTATTGTGCATTTTAATATAAAAAAACATGTTATATTTTTGATATTTTATTGTTATAAAGGATATAGTTTGTCAGACATTACATACATTTTTTTCAATAGGCTGTTTAGTATGCTTTCCAGTCAGGCCTCGGAAAGTTGCATTGTTTTGCGTTTGATGAGAACCTGAGGGTTTGAATCAGACATTTACCACTAGGTAACTTTAGCTTCCGCCGTGTCATTTTATTATTAATTTAATGTATTAAACCAGATATGATTTTACAATGCTTGACATGTAACGGTTGTTAGTTTAGTATCCCCTCCAGTGAAACGCCTACACTGTATTTGGGCAGCTTTTACCAATGGTCTATTTATTGGCTACAAAATCAAAAGATATGTTTATAGATGTATATTATGTGTTGATTACATGTCACTACATGTTTCGTTTCCTTGAATCTGTATGGCTTTTTGTAGATTCTTTTTTGATATTGATGTTATTTTTTTCTAGGTAAAAGACAATCAGCATAAGTCAGCATCAGTCAACATATCTTAGTTGTTTATCAATGTATATGTTGATGTATTTGCATGTGATCTTGGACCGTGTCCCAGAGACATGTTGAGAAAGAATAAGGAGGGAGACATACTCATACAAATGTTGCTCAATTCTTAACAGAAAAACAAAGGACCGAGGAACAGTCAAGACAATACAATGGTGATGGCTTGTGAAAATGCCAATAGTTGCTTTAACTGTAATGTTCAACGTTAATAGTTCAATGACATTGTGGCTGTAAACTACCTGTATTATTTTGTTTTGTTAAATATTTACATGCACACATGTACATTCTTTTTAATTTGACTTACACTTTAGTGTGTCAAACTAGTGTCCTTTGTATTTGGAGTATGTACTTGCTCTTCTGTGTCAAAAATATAATTCTACTACGAGTTTTGAAGCGTTTCAACTTTGTTTAAATCTCAAATTGAACTGACATTTAATGAAATAACTATTATTAGTAAAAAATATGTATGTAGTTACTAAACTATTATTAGAAAATATGTAGTTGATTTTTCTCCTAAAATAGAAGTAATTTGTTTATAAATCAAATACCACATTTTAAAATGATACTCTCATTGTATAAATGTCTGTTAATGAATATCTAATATTGCATTAATTGAAACATCTTCCGGTAGTTGATATTATTATGGAAAGCTTAAACTATTAGTTGAACAAATAGTTACCAAGTTCTGAGCAAATAATGAGGATGTTTGTACATTGTATGTGTATTTATGCACATGCTTATCTTTTTTGTTTCTGAATAAACATGCATTGAGTCAAGGCACTATAATTCATTTTTAAATCTGGGTCATCTTTGATTTTAAATATCATTACAAACAGTCATAGTAGCTTAACGTTCTGTAATATTTTTATACGGATTTGCAAGAATTGCTGTAATATGTTAATACCACTTTAAAAATATGTAACTTGATTTTAAGTTTCTAATGGGAGATATAATTTGATTTTTAGCCTAATAAGTTTTGTTTTTATTACTGGTATATTACACACGAATGTATAAGCTCTTTTGAATATGACACTTGCCTCAACTAAAAGACCAGCAGTTGTTAATAAGGGTTTACCGCCTGTTGATGTCTCTGGAGGTTCATTATTCTTATATGTATAAATAATAACTCAAAGACAACATATGCGTAATATATTTACTTTATGCATGTCAAAAGTAACTGTAAATAATACAATATAAACAGTAGTTTTAGATATACCGTAAAAGTAAGAGTAGCTGGTTTCGAGAACTTATTATAACGGTCTGTAAAGACTGCACATACTGTATATTTTACTGTAAATAACCGTTAGATTTACTGTAATGACCATAATATTGGTTTACATTATCGCCCCAAATTCTACTGTATAAGTCATAGAAACCAGCTGCCATGATTTGTGTTTTACCGTGATTTTTATGGGATTGGTTTTTACCTTGTACACAGTATAAGTCCTAATAATTTATATATTTACAGCTTCCTCTGTGACATCTTCCAAGCCAGTTCACTCCAAACAGAAGGTGGCACTGGTGGTTCCTTACAGAAACCGTCCGACACAGCTGCCGTCTTTATATCAAGACTCTTCCCTTTCATAGATCGACAGGGTGTTGACTTCAGAATGTTTCTAATAGAGCAGGTTAGTGAATATATACGTGCATACAATAAAAGCAACACCAAGACGCTGACAGCATAGAGATGCTGATGGCGAGACAATGTAATATAATAAAACGGAAAATATGGATGCGAAATATCACACTGGTTAAGAAAAACGATCGACCTCTAGTTTAACGAAAGGGTTTTAACTAACGTAACGTGCGGCCTCCCGGTGGTCGTCGTCGGCATCTGTCCGTCTTCGATTGACGATGGTGTTACTTCCGGTTTGGGTAATTTTCTATCTGCACCATCATCAATGGCAGTGCAGTCCGATTCTTGAGTGGCAGTCTCTTTTGCACTTACCCAATCGGATGATCTTATCACCGGTAACTGCCAATTCCCGTGTTGTGCCGACATCTTGCGATGACGCTGGAGTGCCAGTGGAGCTACGAAGCCCTGGGCAGGGTGATATGGGGGACCGGCTGGTGTCCATGCAGCAGACCCCCCTCCCCGCCTCTCCACGCAGCTGGTGGATCCAAGGGAACGGCGAATACCGATACAGCTTGGCACCAACGGCCTCACAGGAGTTGCTGGAAAGCTGCTGAAGATAGCAGCAGACCGCCTTAAGAGACTCCGTCTCCTGATATGGTGTCGGGGGTTGACTCCTCTGGCCTTTCCAATGGATGGGTGTGGCCGCAAGGCAGCGGAGGCTCGGAATCAGAGGTTGCCTTTTCCCGGTAAAAATTGCGGAAAGTGTAACCATTTCGAACGAGAGCATTCAAATGTTGTACATTTCTTCCATTTTTGCATAATCACTGTTCAAGCGTACACCCTGACGGAACCCCCATATGTGTCCTCAATACGCGTAAAAGATTTGAATAATAAAAAATAAAAAATTCAAAAACCTTTGCCTGTTACAGTTTTACGTTTAAATGAAAACGTGATAATAAAACATAAAAAGTGACATAAATTGCATACAAACACATAGTTTTTTTAACATTTTATCACGAAAAATTAATTAAGTTATCGTTGTTATAAAATGTCCAAACACATTCTTTATTTATAATTCTATTAATTCAAGTACAAACTGAAATAAGTAAGTTTTGAAACAACAAACGTGACTCCCGTTGTTGACACAACGGATGGCCTCCAAAACAAATTTCTTAAACACTTTCTACCTCACTCAAACATTATATGTAGTTTAGACGTGTTTTCCATAGGCTAAGAAGGTTATTGGGAGATACTTCTGGGTGGATTCTAATGTTTCGAATATACTAAAACGCTTAAGCAGTTATTTTAAACAAAGCTACAAGTGTGTTCCATCTATACTAAACAAAACAAACTAAACAAAACGCCCGTGTAATATTCACGTAATTATTTATTAATTACGTATAAATGCAATAAGCGTTGTAAAAAGAACAATAATGGTATACTTAATGTTTCTTCTTCTTGTAACATTATTCCATCAATCCCTCTTAGTTTGATGTCATATTTTTGATACATATGATATCCGTCATAATATAACTATATCACTGAATACGTTTTCTTTATACATTAAAAAAAATCATGTTTCTGTTATGTGCAAATTATTTCCTATTTCTGGAAACAAACGAGGATATTAAATGGGTCAGAAACGAGTTTTATATGTCTTGTCAGATGTTTACCTGTGACCAGTGCGGTCGAGTGCTGCAGCATAAGTCCTCTTTTAATTTGTGCATTTAGTTCGTTAATTTAATGCAAGCTATGCATTGTATATTGTATACTTATCTGCATTGTATGTATTCGTTTATATTCATGTTACTTTTCCTTGAAAGGAAAAAAATAAAATTAAACAAGTATCTTAAAAGCAGTTGTTCTACTTGCATTACTGCAAATAGTAGTACATATTAATGAATCATACCTAAAGCCAAGATGTGCCAAGTTATCTTATTTTATATTTTATATTTCTGTAATAGGCTTAAATGCATGGAAATGATTACATTGGAAACCTTCAACAAGTAAAAAATATAACACTTTTATCGTGTATTTATTCGTTATCAATACTTTTTAGCTCATTAACGATACAGTCTCAAGCACATGTTGTTATTATTCTCCTCGGTAATTTATGACAAAAATGATAATGTAGCATTATAAGAAATTATTAGAAATTCGGCAATATGAGCTTTTTTAGCCTAATAAGTAGGTTAAAGTCCACTTTTAAAATATATAATAGTCAATCCTGATTAAAAACTATTTGTATGGTCAGTTTTATTGTCTTTTTGCGATTTGTTTTGTTTGTATTCATATTCTTGAAGCCATGCGTTGTATAATCAACGGGAGACACGCTAGTTGTATTCAAAACTCACTAATTTAAAGTCGTATATGACCTTTATAGAACGATTGTGTCAGTATATTACATAACAACTCTAAACTCGGTAATTTGTCGTGAGACTGTTAGAAAGTGTGTGTCTGAGGGCAAATTACGTCAGTTGTAACTTGGTTTGATAACGTTTTCATTTACACGTTACATTGTATCAGGCTAAACGTTTAAAATTGTAAATATTTACTAATTTAAATCGTGTATGCATATTGGTTACACATATGACGGTTCCGTAAGGGCAGTCGTTTGAAAAAGTGTTATGCAAAAAGGGCGAAATATACAAATACTGAATACACACCTTCGAAATGTTTACATTTTTGGTCATTTTTACCGGGAGGCCACGCGTTACGTTAGCGAGAATCCTTCCGTTAAACCAGAGGTCGATCGGTTTTCCTAACCAGTGTGAATATGTTTAATTTAAACCAAAATATAGTTTAAATGGAATTGAACATCGGTCATGACGTTTCTGCTTAAGAAAAAATCGTATTCATTTAACTCTGTACTTGCTACATGTTTGCTATTCGCTTATATTTTGCCTTGTTAAAATTACGACCCACGCCACAACAAAGATCAAGATTTGTGAGACAGCGTGACCATTGTATATTTTCAATCTAATATACGCATTCATATGATAATAATGCGTAATATACGTACTTTGCGTACTCCAGGATTCCAATGGAGCGTTCAATCGAACCAAGCTGTTCAACATCGGCTACAACGAGTCCTTCAAGTACGGAGACTTTGACTGCTTCATCTTCCACGATGTTGACCTCATTCCAGAAAATGAAACAAACATTTACCAATGTAAAGACCAGCCCAAACACTTGTCCGTGGCTGTGGATAAATTGAATTACCGGTAAAGCGATTAATTAATTCTCTTTTTTTTTTAAATCTTTTGCAAATGTAATGACACAATTGTTTTACTACGCTCTTATTAATGTGAAAATGAATCGTAGCAAAAGTGGACAGGGGAAAACAGGACGCCCCTACTGTGTGATAACTAAATATCAAATTGTTTCGGACAAAATGAAATGCTTATTTCACAGGTGGGTTATATTGTCGGAGAGGAGGCAAATGTCAGGTATGCGCCCATCTATTTAAATTAAAATGTCGTCCCCATTATATTTTGAAGGTTGCCTTATGACACTATAGTGGGTGGAGTACTTGCCATGAAAAAGTCGGTATTTCAGCGAGTGAATGGATTTTCCAATCTTTACTTCGGATGGGGAGGTGAAGATGATGACATGTCAATAAGGTATCAGTTTAACATTAACATTCAGTGTATTTTACATTAATTTCCGAACGAGTACAAGTCATTCATTTCCACTTAAAAGGACAATGACTATAAAAAAAATGGTGTAATACAGCAATATTGTATGATGTTGTAGTATAGCGATGCGAAATAACATAGCACCTTAATTAAATCTATGTATGAGATTACATACTTAGAATTTCAATGAAAACAAATGTTCGATGAAAAGGGTAACAAATTCACGACATGGAGCCTTACCTACCAATGATATTAGAAGGCGCTTTAACCATCTGCGCTGTCCAGCATTGTTCTCCTGTATGCGCACAAGTGTCATACAATATACTCACAATACGGACACATAAATGAACACAAGAAAATGTTTAAACAACAAGGCATAAATTACACAATGATGATGTTGTTTTTTTCATAAGATGCGTACACCCTATTCCTTATTATATTTATTGTGTATTATATTATTACTTGTTTATATGCCTACAAAAATATCATAATTTCAGATTTGTGTGTGAAATTACCCTTTAAGCTCATGCTACATTATTATGACTTCATGTCATATTTAAATTCGGCAAACATTTGGTCTCACTGTACAGGATAAGACAGCATGGTTACACAATAGTAAGGCCTTCTTTGATAGCTGGACGATACCAAATGATTCGTCATGCGCAAGAAGAAGTGTCCAAATTGTGGTATGTTTTAGATTTGATGCAGTATAATAGTATTTTGCAAATGCGTTAACTTCTTTTGATTTACAGTATTTTCAGATCTATAATTTATATTGAGCTCGGTTAAACATTAGCCAGACATTTATTTACCAAAAAAAAGTTTTAGACGATTTGACGTGCAATGAATCACGTTTGTAAAAATAAACACAAAGTTTTGGATGATTTGATGAGCTATGAATCACGTTTGTACGAAGTTTAAAATAAGTTCATTGAATAGCTTCACTGTGCATCATACTAGATCGTACATACATTTTTAGGCTATGTTACCAACACCTATTACACACGTGTGACGGATCATGAAAACTGAACGTATTCATATCAAGTTCAGTATGGTTAACGTTTTTAAACTTGTTAATACAAATAAATACTTCGATGTGGATAAGCATGGTATATATGATTGTCACTGATTGTTTAGGGTTAAGCAAAATGTTGTTAATATTTCGTAGTCAATATTTTCAGTAATTTTCAACTTTGACCACTTAGCACTGTCAGGTTATTTTCCAAAGACATCAGAGAAAATGTCAATGTTACCGGACTATAACAATGTGTAAATGTTGTGTTCATGCTTTTACATTGCCGTTGTTGTGTATAGTCCGTTTTTTCTGAACTGGCAAAACATGAATAAGTTCACGGTGGATGAATGAGTTATTTATATCATCGGCCAGCATTCATGATGTTCCGATAGCATGCTTCGGGTATCGGGTAGAAAATACTACCTGTGGGGTATCATATTTATTCTGGGTTTTCAATAGAGCAGTAATTTCTACCTATAAAATATTGAAGAGCGAATAGCTTAGTGGTATATTGCTGCTCACGCTTTTGCTGGTTCGAGTTCCGTCATTAAAAAAAAAAATTGAGCAAGAAGATAATATTTTAAATGTTAAATTGCAGTTTTTATAAACGTTACATTTTCTATTAACATATGTTTGTTATGCCATTTTCTTTTCACCTTTTTGTTTCTTTGATTTGTTTATTATTTATCGAATATATTTTAAAATATTAATAGCATATTAATTTAAAAATAAAATCAGATAAGCGCTTCTTCGTCTTTGTCTGCCGTGTCCGTCTCTGTGGTGTTTAAGTTTTTAACAACCTCGTTCGTACCGAATGATGTTCAGTGCAGAATTGCGTATGTAATATATCATGTATTGTGCATATCATAAAGGCTAATCAATACCCGTAAATACGATGGAAAACTGCGACGAAATTCAAATTCTAAAAATAACACATCCAATCACCGTGAAATTATTCATGTTTTGACAGTTCAGAAAAACAGACTATACATATGACCCAGAAACCACAAATGGCGGAACCGATTGATTTCAGAACAAGAAATATGTTTGATGCTTTTAGCACTGACCGAGAAGAAACGCCTCAAAGACGCAGACCTACATATGAACGCTCGCCACGATCCCCACTTGACGAAACAGAGTTGAAAAGACCACGGGAGCAGTCTAGCGAGTCCCCGTCGTCCACCGCCCCTGCACAGCAGACCACGATCCTCGAGCAATCCGTGTCCTGCGATACACGTGATAATCAACTCGGCGTGACTGCACAATAGGATACACAGGGAGAGAACAATTGCACTTTACGGAACAATGAACACTGTATATATAGTAACAGTGCGAGAGGATTAAAATTTCTCTCATTGAACGTTTGCGGACTGAGATCTAAACAAATTTGTCCAGAATTTAACTCATTTATAGGTAATTTTGATATAGTTGGTTTGCAAGAATCTAAAACTGACGATTACGATAACTTACAAATTGAAGGCTATACATTGTTTTTTAAGAACAGAAAAGCATTTTCAGTACGAAAATCTGGTGGAATATGCCTTGCTGTTAAAAATACCTTATGTAAATATGTTACCGTTATTCACTCAAACTGTAAATTTATCTTATGGTTCAAAATCTCAAAAGAATTAACACTTAACGATGATTTACTATGCGGTGTTGTATATATACCGCCAGAAAATTCGGGCTATGCAAGTGATGACCCATTTTCCGATATCCAGTTTGATATTGATCAATTTAAATATAGATACAATAAAATATGCATGTTTGGCGATTGGAATTGTCGAACAAAACAGCTCCAGGACTGTGTTAAACCTGATCATAAAATTTTTCGCGAGTTAGACCTAGAAGACATATACAGTGAGTTAATTGGTGATGAAAAACTGTTTACAGATTCTAATCTTACAATAATACGAAATAATCAAGATAAAATGACAAATGGTATATTATAGATTTTTTACAAAGAAATCGATTTTACATATTAAATGGCCGAACAAAAGGTGATTATATGGGACATGTCACATGTAAAAATGTGAGTAGCGTTGACTATTTCATTAGTACCCCTATGTTATTTAGACATGTTGCTTATTTAGAAGTATTAGAGTTCTGTCCATTACTTTCAGATGTACATAACCCTGTTACTGCGTTATTTGATTTTTCAATTGATTGTATGGTTAAAAATGACGATTGTATGTACAACAGAAGTGAACATATTGCTGACTGTGCCATAAATGTAAATGACATTGATATCACTGATAATAATAATAATAATAATAATAACAATAATAATAATAATAATAATAATAATAATAATAATAATAATAATAATGACGATAACTGTAATATAAATCTTAGCCATGAAAATGCAAAACTGTGGGACAACGACAAAGCGAACAATTTTATCGAAAATATTAACCTCGTAAATGTGGATGCTATAATTCAGGATCTCAATGTCTTTGAACTTACTTGCACATCTTCATTAGATGACCTTGATCGTATAGTTAATAAAATTGATTATATATTTACTGACACTTGTAAAAGCAGTTTTGGTACTAATAAAAATAAACACGAATCGCAAAATAATACTGCAAATTATAGCCATGAACCTAAATGGTTCGATCGTGATTGTAGATCAGCCCGGAAAAATTTCCACCATGCAAAATATTTGTACAAAGTAAAAAAGTCCGAGACTAATCGCCTAAATTTGAACAGCTCAAGCAAATTATATAAGAAAACAGTTAAACACAAGTATCAATCATTCAGAAAGAAAAATTCACTAAAAATAAAATCATTCAAAAATATGAATCCGAAAGCCTTCTGGAAGATACTTTCAGGCAAAAAACGTAACACGGTCAAAGCAAATATTGATGCCCTTGAAAATCATTTTAGAACTGCTAATGCTGATGACTCGGATCTTGACACTAATATCGGTGAATCGCAACCAGCTGCTATCTATAATAACGATTTGCGTAATGCTAAAATAACTTGTGAAGAAATAGAATATTGTGTAAATTCGCTGAAAAATAATAAAGCATGTGGGATTGATAAAATATTAAACTTCAATTTTTTTTCAATTCGTTTATTTTGTAATATAAGGCCTCCGGTCCATAATACAAGCATTACAAGCATCAAGCAATGTTAATGGCATTTTCCAGATATAAGAAATATATAATAATTTGTGTGAGGAATGTTGATAATTATTCAATAATAATACAGATTTCACTATGTACACGTACAGTAATAACACAACGAGGTAATAAAAAATTGCGTAACTGAGGTAATTTTTACAATACTTGCAACATAATGTTTGTATCGTTATACACATCAAGACTATAAAATGATTGCTAAACTGCCTATTCAATGTTCGGGTTATACACGTCAAGAATATAAAATAGTAGCCATAATAAAATATTAAACGAACACATTAAACACTCATTCCCTATAATGAAAAATGTGTTTGTAAAATTGTTTAACATAGTATTTAACTCTGGTATTGTACCTAGCAAATGGACTGTGGGTGATGTAGTGGTCAGCAATTGGCTGATAAGCCACGCCCACTGATTGCTTAGCGAATGAGAGCCTTGCATGGAGTATCATCATGTATGCTACTTTGATAGCAGTTGCTTGTTGGCAGGCATTGGAAATAAACGCATAGAATACAAATCCCTCTTGGGTCTTGATGTTATCCAGCCCTTTAAGGGTCATAGAACATTACAGGTATTATCAACCCAATTTACAAAAATAAAGGTTCTGAGAAAGATCCGGCAAACTATAGACCAATCACTTTACTGAGCTGTTTAAGTAAACTATTTACCTCAGTTCTAAACACTCGACTCGAAAAATTTATTATGAAATATGACCTCATTAGTGAACACCAAACGGGATTTCGGAAACACTTTTCAACAGTTGACAATATGTTTGTTCTTCATTCGTTGATAAATATTCTTAAAGCTCAAAAGAAAAAAATGTTTTGCGCGTTTATTGACCTAAAAGCTGCTTTTGATACTATAAATAGATCACTTTTGTGGTACAAATTAGGGCAGCATAGTATAAGTGGAAAATTCCTAAATATTGTTAAGAGTATATATAATAATGCGAAATCTTGTATTATGTCAAATGGCCAAATTACTAATTATTTTCCTTGTTCTATTGGGGTAAGACAAGGAGAAAATTTATCCCCTGTTCTATTTTCATTATTCATTAATGACCTTCATACATACTTTAATAACAACAATGATGTAATTGGAGTAGAGTGTTATACCCACTCAAATGACGATATCTTAATGTTTTTAAAAAAATTTGTCTTGTTGTATGCCGATGACACTGTAATTTTATCAGAGTCCGCAAGCGACTTACAGAAGTGTTTAAATTTGTATTCCCAATATTGTGACCAATGGAAATTGACAGTCAATGCATCCAAATCAAAAGTTGTTGTTTTTAGCAAGGGTAGACCTGGGAATTATGCGTTTTATTATAAAGGAAATCCTATTGAAATTGTTAAGAGTTATAAATACCTTGGTATATTATTTAATAGTAGTTGTTAATTTTTCCAGACAAAAAAGAATTTGGCTGAACAAGCAACCAAAGCTATGTACTGTCTTATAACTAAATGCAATAATCTAGCTTTGTCTATTGATATGAAAATCGATCTTTTTAACAAAATGATTAAACCTATCCTTCTGTATGGATGTGAATGCTGGGGATTTGGAAATAACTATGTACTAGAAAAAGTCCAGTTAAAATTTCTTAAAATAATACTAGGAGTCAAGCCCAGCACTGCTTCATGTATTGTTTATGGCGAAACTGGAGTTATGCCCCTACAAATTGATATTGAAACAAGAATGATTTCTTACTGGTCTAAATTAATTAATCCTTTATGTGTTAAACTTTCACATTTTGTATATAACATTTCATTAGAAATGCATAAAACAGAAAACTTCAGCTCTGACTGGATAGTATGTATACGAACTATTTTTATAAAATGCGGAATGATGAATATTTGGCAGTCACATGATTTTACTAACAGCATATGGCTTGTTAAAAGTACAAAACAAAAACTGTCTGACCTATTTATTAACGAATGGCACTCTGATGTGAATAACTCTAGTAAATGTAGTAACTATAAATTATTTAAAGATAATTTTGGTCTAGAACCTTACCTAATTAATACGCCAGATAGATATCTTAAATATATGATCAAATTCCGAACAAGAAATAGCAGATTACCGGTTGAAACTGGAAGCTGGCATGGGATTTTAGCAGATCAACGAATATGCTCATTATGTAACTCTACCTCCCAAATTGGTGATGAATTCCATTATTTACTCGAGTGTAATGCTCTAAAAGATGTTAGAAATCGACTTATTAATACACACTACTATGCAAGACCGAATGTTTTAAAATTTAAATATTTAATGACAACTGATACACAAAACCATATTGAGTACAAAAAGTTATGTATTTTCATTAGAGAAATATTAAAACGTGTCTAATAAACCATTTACATTTACGATGGTGTACGTACATGTGTTACCTTTTCCTTTTTATTTTTATGTTGATGTTATACATTATGCATTACTCGTCATTCTGCTATTCTCTCCCAAATATTGTACTATTATTTTGCATTATTGAATTTAGCCCCTTCACTTATGTATCTCTTTGTTTGCTTGTATGTAATTTCTGCTCATATTGTCATGTTATGCATGAACTGAGCTTTGAAATAAACTTGACTTGACTTGAAAGCTCATGTAACAGTTTGTATACATGTATACACTTTCAGGTCGGTCCTACTTCTCGGAGCAGAAAAGCGATTAACAACAGATGGATTGAATTCCTTAAATTATACCTTAATTACTACGAATTCAACTAAAAACTATGTCCACATTTTAGTAACGTTATGATTAGTAGACAACATTAGTTTCCAGGAGACGAATATGTGTGTTTTGTGTCAAATGTTTCGTACATTGTTTTTACCTTTGCTTGAATTCAAAAACATAACTTCCAGCTCTTTTAGTGCATGTTTTTTTTCAAATAAAATAGCATGAAAACAGTATTTACACATATTATATTATATGACTCATTTTATGAAAACAATGCGTTGGATAATCGTTTTACATTTTTTAAATGATATTACTTTAAATTTGAGTTGATATTATTTGACGTATAGAATGATTTATGTTTATCTTGTATTTTGTGTGTGCTGCGTTGTGTAGGAAATAGATGACTTTCTTTAAATATGAATCTTACCTAACTTAATTTGTTCATTGCAACACGTTTGTAATATATGCATGCACAACGGTAGTGCCCGAGCTTTGCCGCAGATTTCATCAGGTATGTAGATTTATTAATATGCAATCGAACTTATCTAATCAACTATTATGTATTTATGTTGATTCTTTCTCTTTGCCAGAATTTATTTTATATATGGCTAAATGCATATTTGGTTTTGCCGATCGTCATTTAACTGTGAAACTATGGAAACATCATGATTGTTTGTGTTTTTGATGTATGCATACTTAGTGTTTTCATTGTTGTATTCTATGTTGAATGTGCAGCTGGTCACTTGCCGTAAATAAAGGACATTGCAATGTAAATAGCGTGAGCTTCATTCTCTGTTGGACTGTATTTTGAGAAACTGTAGCAACGCAGTTATTATAGTGTCCGGCACACAGCTAACCTAGTAGTCTATATGGTTTTATAAATAGTAATGTTTTCTGAACATTTGTATTAAGATATTGTTATTAACATAACCCATTCTGTTGCCAGCGTGCATGACGGATGGATATAACATGTGCTCCGGATGCGATTACCGCATGAGTTTTAGTTCATGCTGTACGCGAACTTTTTGCTCCGCCCTCGTATGTTATGTTTCTATGCATGGGACCTTTAATTTGTACATTTAATATTCATATTTATTACAGTGTTGTGTGGTAATGATAATTACGCTGTTTTTTCACTCACTTAATTAAGTCGTTGTTAAGAATTCATTAACCAAGTAATCGGTATATAATATAATTTATTTATGTATACGTTTGTTCTAAAACGAGCCACGAAACCTCCGGTACAATAAAATGCGGAAAACACAACTCGTGTACAAATCATTTTCAAATACGCAACATATATCTCCATGTATAGATTTGATATTACACTACTAATTTTTCAGCAAAAAGACTTCCAAAGAGAAGCAATGCAGCGAACGATCATCGCTGTTTTTTACTGAATTAACAAGAAAAGCATTTATTGAAGGCATCAAAGGGCGCCGTACTTGGACTGAATTTTACAAATATGATACACACGTGTTCATTGATTTGTAAGAGCAGACGACTTAGTTTAGTCAAAATCGCGACGGGAATTTTGTAAGGGTTATCCTTCCACACACAGATGTCCCGTTGATCAGGTAAAAGCATGTACTTTAATAAGCAATGTGTCGACAAAAGAAAAGTTTAATTTCAACGATTTAAATGCGAAAAATATTCAGTAATGTGAAGGTTTGAAATAACCGATTCAGCGTTGAAAATTACCTAACAATTCTGTTTACGCTGGTTACAACTTGCAAGTAGGTATTTTTACACAGCTAACATCGTGTGCTAACTACGCAAAATGTGTTTGTAATGATTCCTATATCCCAAATATGTTGGACTAGACGCAGGAGTAAATGTTAATATCATTATTTTTCAATTACAAAGCTTCTATTTTGTTAATTCGTGCTATTTATAATAATAAAACGTGAATACGCATATAGAGTATCACAGTTCTCTTATGATCTTGTGTTTTGTTAGTCTGCGTGTTCATGTAATTTGTGCTAGAGGACTTTGTGTACGAAACAAAAAACATGTATTGTCAAACATCTACATAGACCTTCACCATTAAATCATATTCACAAACGTTTCGCAGCATGCATGTAAATCAATTTGTTTACGGTAAATATACTTGATGACTAACTATACAAAGTAGGGTGTCCTGGTACTGTGTGTAATTTTAAGCTAAAACCGAGCGGTAACTAGTTGATATTCATACATATTTAAATGGACCTGATCTAATTAAAGACTCTGGAGGAATAACATACCACGGTTTTATATTTGATATCTAAGATGACTTATGTGGATTAATGAACCGACTGCTAACGATCTAAACGTGTTACACAGGATAAACTAATGTTTTAAACGGTGGAATTGAAGGTAATGATGAAACGCCACATTGTTATATATTTATTTACGGGAACTCACTTTCCCGCCATCACGAGAGACGGGCAACTGAGGACCGTATGCACTGGCAAAAAGCTCATCTCTGAGAAAGACAAACTTTGATGTCAAAGCCTCTGTTGCCTTACAGCTATATAATTCATGGTAAAATGGTAAGATATGAACACCCTACCGAAAGTCCTGATCTGAATTGTGCATTTTTACTTCACTGGGTGCATGAAGCTTAGAGAATCACCTCATCAATCAGCCTGTACATCGAGCACCAAACAAAAACATACGTAAATGAAGTATCGTGCTCTTCGTTTTGCAAGCTGAATCGTCAGGCCCACGTGTCTTTATATGACTCTGTAGAAGAATATTGGAAGGCTTTTGTCCAATACAAGAAACAATCCTATAAACAACTGTAGAGTGTTCTTTGTTTGTAGAATAATCTGTCCGTGTCATGTTAGTACAAAACGTAATGGCATTATCATTGTAAAACTGACCGGAATAAGCCAAAGTCAGAGTGTGTGGATATTGCATATTCTTCAAACAATATACGTGGGGTGTCCCTAAAAGTCGTGGATTATTTTAATATCTCCAACTCATAACGTGCTATAGGGAAATTGAATTTTGTTGGTTTCCTTTTTATTCAACTTAAGTCATTAATAGGAAAAATGAGATTTTGGGGTAAAATACATGTACATACTCTAGAGCTGGAGGAATTGGGCCCTATTTGGCTCAGAATTCTCGTTAACAAACAACAATGTTGATGACAAAAGTCCATTGAAAAATAACTATTAAGGAAACAGGTACAGTTCAACATTTATAGTTCCTTTCTAACAGTATTACAGAACTAATGTCCGATCACAACATATTTGTAGCTCTAAAGAATTATGTTATTATGCGTTTTCTGTTCAAATTAATCGCTAAACTGGTCTCATATAAACATGACCTACTTTTCATTTATGAACATTAAAATTGTGATACATCTAATTTAATTGTAAATAAATGGACAAACATATTCTATCACATTTCATTGTCATAATTTAAACTGTTAAGCATTTATAGTGGTTTATTTAACATGATTTATAGAGAGTCCCAGACCGTCTTGTCCCACACTGACGACACGGTCCAGAATGGCGAGTACAAGGATAGACACATGTGACATCTGCCACACAACACATGAGTATTCATATGTGACAATACCCCAGAGGGGATACATCACTTAACTGGACGAAAACACAACTTTGTAATGTAAATTAGCGAAAGAAAAATAATAAAGCCAGGATGAGCCCTGAGGCTGAAAAAAGCAGCTTAAATTGCTCAATATTTATCAATTAACAAGTTGTGCTGTGCTAAAATTACAACTTACAACAGTGACTTTGCAAATGGTGGCTTCGTTCCAAAATAGTCATATTTCACTTTAAGTCCACATTTATAGCAAAGAAATTCTTTAACAACTCCTGGCTTTTCTGAATCCGTTTCCATTGTGTTGTTGTTGTTGGTGGTTTGGATTTTGGCCAGCTCCTTATTTGTGATCCTAAGTTTCGTACAATAAATTGCAATGTATCCTATAATAAAGTAGAGTTTGTTCTGGTTATACATTTCTGCACTTTCAAAACTGTTTGAAAATAAATTGCACCGATAATCATTATTATTATGTAGATCAAAATGAGCAATGCGTTATTATTCGAAACTATCCGATTAATATTTATTATATAGCTCCTTATATTTTCCCGCGGATCTGTCAAATCTCGTGCCTAAGTCTAAGACTTGCGTAGTTGCAACATTACTCCCAGCCATATGACCCTCCGGGTCGCTGGGAGTTGTTCATTGATGTACATATTTGCTCAAAGTATTCAGGAAGAACTATAGACTTGCAATGACACTGTGCATAACCAAATTCCTTTGTGTTTTGCTTATATACAAATGCATACCTGAGTTAAAACACTGTTTGAATGTTTATTTAAAATTAGCCTATTGTGTTATAAAATCGAACAATGGCTGTCTGAAAGTGGACTCCACAGTCATATCCAAAGTTTGTTAATAGATCTCTGTCATATCCCACCACCACTGGCCAGATTACGGTAGATGAGAACTGATCTTGGCATGAGTGATTTGAACTTTAAGTCATCCTTAATGAAGCTTGTTCATGCTTATATTTACGCCAGTTAAATACTTGACCTGTACTTAACCGCGACATAATGCGACGAGTCGACATTTTAACTTGAAGGGACTTTGTAAACGAAAAAGTGATCTCCTTCAGCAAGTTTAATTTAATGTTAGTATGTTCAAGAAATGAGCATTGCAAAGCCATATGCAATAAATAATTTGCCACATTTGATAATGTTGATAAGAAGCAAAGACAATACATTAAAAAAGAAAACCCAGAATGGGTATCGAACTCATGAAGATGGAGTCTTAATAACTTATGACAGTAGACCGTGCTGTAACCATCTGCGC
This sequence comes from Congeria kusceri, assembly GCA_027627225.1. NCBI lineage: Eukaryota > Metazoa > Mollusca > Bivalvia > Myida > Dreissenidae > Congeria > Congeria kusceri. Next base: position 54,232,958 of record CM051035.1, on the reverse strand, counting down.
TATTGTGGTTTGTGAAAATGAATGAGCATACAATGGTGTAAACAACTGGTCCACAATTTGGCTATCATTCAAACAAAAATTTGATAGCTACCGCTCTTTGAATAGAGTGTCAGACAGTGATTGTAGAGACTACAAAATCTTGCATTGTCGCATCTTTGCCGTCTAGCACATAGGGATAATTATCATCCAAATCTGGCTTCCTCCGGCACATTGTGATAATTATTGTCCAAATCTCGCTTCGTTATATCCTCGCCAGCTATATTGATCATCCAAATCTCGCTTCATTGTATCGTTGCGGTCTAGCACACGGCGATAATTATATCCCAAATCTCGCTTTGTCGCATCTTCGTCCCCAGACTATATGCACGAGATATTGTTGTATTTAGCACCGTCATTGTTTTATACCAGCACACCGTAAGATGGTGTCTGCCTAAAAGTCATTGACACCGAAGAAGAAACTGTCAGTCATATTCTCTTACTTGCAATGGTGGGAAACTGGCCCATGTAACTGGTGTCAATACCAAACTTTACCTATACAATTCATCAAGGAAAGTTCAGCCTACCAACAATTAATCTGGGGCAAAGATACGACGGTGCTACATTTTTGTACAAGACCGTGCAGATGTGACAATGCGACAGTGGGCGATAATTATCGCTGTGTATCAGACAGCTAAGATGCGACTGTTTGACGATGCGACATTTGGCCGATAATTATTGCTGTGTGTAAAACTGCGAAGATAAGACAATGCGAAGATAAGACAATGCGAAGATAAGACAAGACAATGCGAAGATAAGACAATGCGAAGATAAGACAATGCAAAGATAAGACAATGCGAGATGTGGGCGAAAATTATCGCTGTTTGCAATTTCATAGACACAAAATTTGGACAATGACTATTTTCCAAATTTCGTATGCCCATGTTTTTAAAAGTGCGAGATCTACTAATTATAAAATTAAAATGTTGTGTTGTCGCATCTTCGCTGTCTTGTACAGAGCGAAATTTTCACTGGTGGAAACAGGATTCTGTAAACATTTTATCTCTTCCAGTTCCGAAGTTTGAACTCTGTTAAATTATTTCTACACACTGCCAGTCACTTAAGAGTATTAGCTCTAAACACATAAAATTGCCACAACTATCTGTAGCAGTAATAAAAGCATCAAGATTATTTGGTATATCGAGGGTTGAGTGTGAAACTGTTGTATTGTATTCCTTGATCAGATACAATAACTTAATATGCTCAACTCTCGATATACGTCTGTAAGACATTTCAAAGTCACTTGTTTACAATGTTGTTTCTGGCTTGCTCTTTCAGCATGCCCAGGAGGAGTGCAGAGCCCATGCAGTGGTCATGGCAGGTGTAATGACACAATCCTCGGAACTGGGAAGTGTTCCTGTGAGGTAACCTGAACAGATTGTTTTCCGTGATTCTGTCTAGATGTGCCAGGTTGTTATGTTGATAACAACCATAACAAATTACCAACAAAATACTGCCAACAATGTATTGTCACAGTAATCTTCAAGAATTAGGTACTTATTATTAAATAATATATATTTGTTCCTGGTTATGTAGTTATTATGTATTGTGTCATGATGTATTGATTTATTTTTTGGTTTCTCAGGTCGGATGGAAAGGTTATGCATGTGAATTGTGTGATGCTGAAAACAGTGACAACTGTACATCAGGTATGTAGAACATGTCTCAAATGTTCTGTGGTGGAAATCATTACATAACTGCAATTATTTCTGTTTCATTGTATACTGTCTGTAGGAACAATGTGCCACTATAATACACACACGGATCTACGTGTGGTTCCATTGTGAACATATACCATACCCCATAAATTTATTCACACTGACAGAAACTACATTTCTTACAGGTCTGCATATGGTTTGTTATACTCAAGTTCCAGTAAAATGTTCTAATTCTAAGTTATTACACTTTCTCCTTGAAGTCAAATTCTAATGTTCACTCAAGTAGCTGTTACTGTCAGATGTCACTGTATAGTAGCAACTGTCTAGAGATGTTTTTGATGCGATTGAGTTTTAATGACAAGCACATTATTTTGTTTGATCTGATGTAGATTTCAATTTATTACATACTCAGTTTGCGAGTTTGTTTCGGAAACTGTGAGTACATTTTCCCCAAGCTCACAAAATTGTGTGAGTTCCATGAAAGACCGTGTATAAGGCGCACCCGATTTTTGAAGCAAACTGAGAACAATTTGGAGTAGTTTTGTCTGTTGATTTTATATTCCCATTTTTAGCTCACCTGAGCACAAAGTGGTCACGGTGAGCTTTTATGATCGCCTGTTGTCTGTCGTGCGTCAACTTTTCATTCAAACAACATCTCCTTCTAAACCACTTGGGGCAGATTTTCACCAAACTTCACAGGAATGGTCATTAGGTGACCCTTTTGAAAGTTGTTCAAATCGTTACGGTCTGCTGCATATCTCAAACACTTATTCAATATATTTTTAGCTCTGGTGACCCCAGAGCTAAAAATATATTGAATAAGTGTAAACTTTAAAAATCATTTTCTCTGAAACCACACGGCCCAGAGGTTTCATATTTGGTATGTAACATCCTATAGTTGTCCTCTACAAAGTTTGTTCAAATTATGCCCCTGGGGTCAAAACTGACCCCTCCCCTTGAGGTCATATTGTTTATATAGAATAAATAGGAAAATGACTTTAAAAATCTTCTCCTCTGAAAACGCAAGGCCCAGAAGTATCATATCTGGTATGTAACATCGTTTAGTAGTCCTTTACAAAGCTTGTTCAAATTATGCCCCTGGGGCCAAAACGGGCCACGCCCGGGGGCTCACATGGTTTATATAGAATATATTGCAAAATGACTTTAAAAATCTCCTCTGAAACTCTCAAACCACAAGGCCCAGAGGTTTCATATTTGGTATGTAATATCCTATAGTGGTCCTCTACAAAGACTGTTCAAATTATTCCCCTGGGGTCAAAACTGGCCACGCCCCGGGGATCACATAGTTTGTATAGAATATATAGCAAAATGACTTTAAAAATCTTCTCCTCTGAAACCGCAAGGCCCAGAGGTTTCATATTTGGTTTGTAACATCACTTAGTGGTCCTTTACAAAAATTTTCGTATTATTCCCCTGGGGTCAAACGGGCTACACCCCGGGGGTCACATAGTTTATATAGAATATATAGCAAAATGACTTTGAAAATCTTCTACCCTGAAATCACAAGGCCCAGTGGTTTCATATTTGGTATGTAATATCCTATAGTGGTCTTCTACGAAGACTGGTCAAAACTGGTCATGCCCCGGGGGTCATTTGGTTTTAAATCAACTTTAATAGCAAAATGTCTTTAAAACTCGTCTCATCTGAAACCGCAAGGCCCAGCGGTTTCGTATTTGGTATGTAACATGCGTATAGTGGTCCTTTATAAATATTGTTCAAATTATGCCCCTGGGGTCAAATCTGGTCACGCCGTGGGGGTCACATGGTTTATATAGACTTAAATAACAAAATGACTTTAAAAATCTTCTCCTCTGAAACGGCAAGGCCCACAGCTTTCCTATATTTGGTACGTAACATTGCATAGTTTTCCACTCCAAAGATGGTTGAAATTATGCCCCTGGGGTCAAATCTGCCACACCCCGAGGGGTCACATGCTTTATATAGACTTAAATAGCAAAGTTGCTTTAAAAATCTTTACCTGAAACTGCAAGGCCCAGAGGTTTGTTCAAGATTGTTATGCCCCTTGGATAAAAATAAGCCACGCCTCAGGGATGCAAGTTTCAATTGGGTTACAAGGTCTCAGGTGAGCGTCCTAGGGCCCTCAGGGCCCTCTTGTATTCTCTCAATATTGGTCGTTGTTCTGTAATATTGCACTAAATTTACATTCATAAAATGAACAAAGTAAATTTCAAATACTCCTACATAGATTCTAATTACCTTTAGCTCGAAACACAGATAACAATCCACATTGAGTGTAAATATTGTTAATATTATAAGTTATAATCTTTTGCGGAGTAATTTCTCATTTTGCTAGAAAACCTCAAAAGCCACTCGCAATTTTTTGCAAGTGGCTTTTTTCATTAAATTCAAACCCTGCATACGGTGCTGCTATTATATTCCATAGCCAGCAATCAGTCTCTGTGCAGCAACATTACATGCCCCGCCAACTCTCAGTGCGCTGTCTTGGACGGTCTCGCTCACTGCATGTGTGACTGGCCGTACGTGGAGAACGACAACAGTACCGGCAATGACAACGGCACTTCGTGTGAGAGTAAGTAGGCCGCAACTTGCTGGAATATGTTTAAGATGGAGGTCAAAAATTATGATTTGTTCACAGAATCAATTCCTCTGAGAACCACATGCAGATATTTAAGAATCAGTATTATCTGAACTCTATATTTTGTGCTCCTATAATTTTCATCATCTACATCATTTGTTTCTCTGTATGCAGTACAATTAATTATAGAATTTGTTTCAGATTTCATATATTTTGTAAAAATCCATATCTATATAGGACGAATGTTTGAGTCTTTGGACATTTCCACTTGTAACAGATATTATTCCCAAAGTGGTAATTTTTAATTGCAATATACATGTTGCACATACAGATATGGCAAATATGAACCCGCATTAGATATCAGTGATTACCCAGTCTCATTTTTCAGGGCTGGACACCTGCACAGTTCCCCCATTCTGTCACAAGAATGCCACCTGCCAGATGACGAACGTCTCTGGTGCTGACAGCCTGTGGAAGACTTGCACCTGCAATGCTGGTTACCATGGTGATGGGTTTGTGTGCGACCCTGATGACCCCTGCCAGGTGGAGAATGGCGGCTGTGACCTAAATACAACTGACTGTGTAAACATCTCACCAGGACAGGTAGGTGGCCCCTATGTATATAAGATGTGGTACTGAAAATAATGAGGAAACAAAATATTCTGAAAAAAAAAGATGTTAGTAACATCTGTTTGTAGATGAGTAATGATCTAGAACAAAATATAAACTGTTACCATTTAAAGTCAGTTGTAACACATAATTGAGGTCATGAATGCATTTGTGCACATGAGCAGATGGCCGTTATTGAAGTCCATTTATCTAATATTGTATTGGTTATTAGATTGGCGTATGTCTTTGGGGTTTTGGGCTGGCGGGCAGGTGTAGTGGCGGCGTCAACTTTTCGTTTCTGCTCTCTAACTCGAGAACTAAATGAGCTTTTGTAACTTCAAACTTCATACATAATTATATACTTTACAGAGAGACCTCGCTTGGGGTGAAGGTTACTGTTACTAAAAATAGAAAAACGGTTTCTGCTTATTAACTTGAGAACGCATAGAGATATTTTAATGAAACTGTATACATAGACACCTTATATCTAGACCTCGTATGGGATTGCATATGGGGTGGGTGGGGTCAAGGTCAAGGTCACAATTACTAAAAAAAATTATTTTTGTTCTTACTTTAATGCATTTCGTTCAAAATATTTGGTTTTGTGTAATTTCCATGTTTCTTGTTAAATGTGCTTTACTAACATCATTTTGAAGTCATTTGAATTAAGTATGTAATTACCAGTAATTTCAAAACCAACTATCGGCTATCCATCAAAATCAGCAACATATTTGGTAATCCCTAACATGTCTACAGGGACATTATATATCTTTATACAAACCTTGTACCTCTGTTGACTACTAAGGTCATGTATTTCATGGTGTCATAAGTATCAATTTAGAGGTGTTTTCTTTTGTTATCTAATTCTATGAATCATTTCAGATATGCTTATTACCATGTTACCATGTTTTCAGAGTGATAAAAAAAGGCAATTATCGCCCATTGACAGCCAGCAGGTGTCATCAACATATGTGCAAAGAAGGCTGAAAGTCCCTTCTGGCTTTCATGGGATGATATGTTTGACATAAGACATAAACTTATCAGATTGACATAAAATGACTTTTACCGTTATAATTGGCTAAGTTTATGTTTCAGTTCCTGATTTGGTTTTATATACGTGGCGCGTCATGAGAAAACCGGTCATAATGCATGTGCGTAAAGTGTCGTCCCGGATAAGCCTGTGCAGTCTGCACAGGCTAATCTGGGATGGCACTTTCTGCTTTTATGGTATTTTCTGTTTCAAGGCGGTCTGTTCTAAACATAAATCCACTGTAGGCAGAAAGCGCCATCCCGGATTAGCCTGTGCAGACTGCACAGGCTAATCCGGGATGACGCTTTACGCACATGCATTATGACCGGTTTTCCCACGACACGCCTCATATTGTTTTAGGGCAAGTGTGAATGCAAGTCTGGCTACCACGAGGTTTTGGAAAGCATGGGGTGTAGCCTCATCGATGTGTGTGCTTTGAACAAGACAGCATGCCACCCGAAAGCCACGTGCACAACCACTGGACCCCATCAATTGAAGTATGACAATTAATTTATTTTTATTTATTTTTTTGGGCCCCGGTAGACTTCCTTGCCTATCATGTATGTCATTTCACTTATTCTGGCCTTCGCTGGTATGGCACTGCAGCGGTATATATCTGTAGTACTTGCATATCTTCATCCGTAGATACTGATGATTTCGGGCCGTGATATCAACATCCTAGTTGTTTCTGGTGTTGCACTGTTTTTACTAGCAGTCCCTAGCCACAGCTCCACTTAGACTGCTTATGTTTTTTCCATTTTACATCAACTTTACATGCACACTGATAACTGTAAGTCACATAACTGGACATGGGAACTTTAACAAATTATGCTTGCATGATTTTTATGTCCGCAAAAATGAGTATGTACTGTTTGTTGAACGTAATTATAAGTTGTTCATAAAAACAGTCATGAGCTTGCTGTAAAAATTAGGACCAGACTGGCTTTATGTATGAGCATTTTGAAGTCAGAGTGTAGATTAAATAACATATTATCTAACAAAGTATTACTGTGCTAATTTATTGACATACATGTGCATAATATTCCATTATATAGAATTGTCAGGAAGTTGTGGAATTTTCTTTGTTAAATCATTATTACAAAATATAACGCAAACAAAATTATGTTTAGTTATAATTCATCAATAAAAGTTAAAACTTCATGACCACTAATAAAATATTAATAAATAATGTTTGATTTAGAGTTATTTATCGGCTAATAAACAACGATTTGGAGTTCTGATGCGTAGGAATTAAACTATGAGGTCGTTAGCCCTAGTGGTTTAATAAACCGCATTAGAATGACAAATCTTTGTTTATTAGCCGATAAACACTGATAATGGGAAAATTATTTGTATTCTAACATGACCTGACAACATATTCTAAATAACGATAATGCAAAAATTATTTTGACCTGACAAAATATTCTTCATTTGCAATCCGAACTATATTTTACAGTTTCGGAACTATTGTTTCAGGTTGTTTATTGGTAGTGAAACAAAGTTAAATTTTGTTCTTTGTCTATAGAAAACACTGCTCGTGTCATGTTAGAATAAATAATTACTGTATTTTTCTCAATTACGTGTTTAGACTATCTACTAACATTTAAAACCAGCACATAGTACAGTGAAGTTTTTGTTCTTCAGTACTTATCAATTTTAATCCAGTTTTTGTTTCATTCTACAAGTTCTCCCTGTCCATTCCAGATGCAGTTGTCTTGATAACTACGTGGGAGATGGACGTGTGTGCTATGGGAATCTTCTACAGGTATGCCTGGTTATATTTGTATAATATGTGTAACTATGGCAACAGGACTCGAGGGTGATGTGTAAACATCTTCTTAATGTTCAGGCTGAAAGATGTGAACATTTCAACGAAACTGATGTCATTGTTAAGTCTTTTATCATTTATGTCAAAGATTTGTCGTAGATTTCTTAATGATTGTTGAAAGAATTACAGATAATTGTTGGGGCTTTTTTTCCGAGTGTTCATTATTAGTAATTTGGAGTATTAAACAAATCACCTAATACGTTTATAAGTATATTTATCATCTTTTGTGTACCAAAAAATTATTGTTTATTTGAAAACATTCTTATTATTTGTTTATCCATAGACAATAAATGACTTAGATGACTCCGACCCAGAGCTCAAAGGTCAACTGTCTTTAGTTCATGGAGCGATGGAAAAGTACTACAAGAAAGAGCTGACGGACCATGGGCCATTCACCATGTTCATTTCAAACAATGAGGGCTTCAGGACCATTAACACTGGCGACGTATGAATACTTCTCATATAAATCATACGACTATTTAGTAACAAATGGTTTTGCCAATTTATTAAGTAATATACTCCTTATGTCAACAAAAAAGCATTAACATGTATTTAACATGTATTAAACCCAGGTTTTTACATTATCTTAACATGGGTGAAGATTTGTTAGTAAAATTGTTGGTTGACAGAAATAAAAAATATAAGATGTTGTTCTTGTTTTTCCAACAGTATCAGAAATGGCTCAGTGACGAGGTGGTGGTGCGCAGGATTCTCAGAGAGCACATGATATCAGGGGAGCTGACTCTGGATGCTCTGACCAACGTGACGCAGTTCCACACCCTTCAAGGCTCGACTGCAGAGCTGCTTGTGAACAATGTAAGTAAAAATGTTTAATCATAGTTACAAAGTCTGTGAATAGTAAATTAAGGAAATAAAGGTATTTTAACTAGCTGAATTATACAAACTTTAAGAATGCATAATACGAATAGATCATGCTAATTGAAAACAAAGAAGAGACTTTAAAGAACTTCAAAGTAATATCCTTTATATTTAATATAGTATAATAAAACCGTATTTGTGTATTTCTATATATTTAGGGGCGGACCGCCGGTAATGTTGTAAGAACTTTTGGTTCAACCCTTTTTCCTTTGTATGATGTATTTGTTCACTTGTACTATGGTTGATGTAAAATATACGATGGAAATAAAGTATGTTTAAACTTAAACAAAGTCTGTGGACAGCTCAATATGCTTTATGTCAATTGTTTTATGTTTTCTTATAAATGTCATACTTTGGATTTATGCAAGACAGATTTAAAGAACAGTGTATGGTTTCAATATTTGTTGTTTTGAAATAAGTTGGTCTAAAAGAATACAATTTTTGTGTTGCCTGAAAAGGCGACATATAGGGGTTACTTTTGCAGTGGCGGCAGCGGTGTCCCCTTTAGTTTGTGCAATTCATTATGAAACTGTAGGGAAGTGGTAGTAGGCATAAAAGGAAGGTTAAGTTCGGTTTCGGCATAATTGCTCTTATCGTACTTGAGTTAGGCGAAAACTCTTACTAGAGGAGTTCTAGTTTATAAAATACATGTGCATCAACAAATACAATTATTATACCTCACTTTATTATTTCTCTATATAATGCATATAAACTGTTGCGGGCAACAATTTGATATGTCGCCCGGCAATGTCGCCCGGCAATGTCGCCCGCTACCGCTATGTCGCCCGGTATGCAAATGATACTGGATTTAGCTTGATTTAAAGTCTGTGTCATGTAGGGGTTTGATTGTTTATATTTCTGTATCAGACGACATTATATAAATATTTACTTCCGTGAGGGTGACAGTGCGTCTTGTCAACCCAAGGCAACACTGTCGACGAGATGCACTGTCACCCTCAAGGAAGTCAATATTTATTTTATTATACCGAACAATCCCGTATCATTTGCGCACCGGGCGACATTGCGATAGCGGGCGACATTGCCGGGCGACATATCAAATTGTTGCCCGCTGCAGTTAATATGCATTATATTGAGAAATAATCAAGTGAGGTATAATAATGATCATTATGGCAAGGTTTGCAAGTATATGTAATTGATATCTTTACTTTAATTTTGTTCTGTATAATAAAATTAATATTGACTTCCTTGAGGGTGACAGTGCGTCTCGTCAACCCTCTACAAACACTGTCGACCTCGGCTAAAGCCTCGGTCGACCGTGTTGCCTTGGGTTGACGAGACGCACTGTCACCCTCAAGGAAGTCAATATTTATATATTGTATTCTGGTTTGAGTCAGAATGATTCATTAATGCTCTTGAAGGGTGATTTCATCTTCATAGAAGTCTCGATAGCTCAATGACAACTGAATACAAGAATTTTGAATTGCAAAATAAGTAGTTTGAAAGCTGCGTTGCAACTGTTAAGCCTGTACCACACAGAACTGATAACACAATTTAAAAGCTGATCCTGCATTGCAGAGGGACACGATACGGTACCGGATTCAGGGCAGCAACAAGAAGGGGAAGGTGGAGAGAGGGGACATCCTAGCGTCCAACGGGATCATCCACGTGATCAACCGTCTGCTCGTCACGCCATCAGGGGATGAGTCAGAATATGGGTTCAAGCAGGTAAGCTTGGGTTAAAAATATTAGCCTGGATTTTATTAAGTTAAGAAAAGTGGTTTTTGATTTCATGTGAATTCTAGGTACAGTAACCTCTACTTGTAACTATATTGCTTATAATACTATATTGCATGTAAAAATGCTGAGTCCAAGGTTATTAGAATGTAGCAATATAAACCCTGTGGTCCACTCAATATTGCTACAAACAGAGTTTACTATGGTCTTTTATGACAAATTGTCTTCTAATATACATGTTAGCTGCCAGTGTTAAACTATAATTTGTGTATATCTTTTTCAGTTAACAATTCTGGATAATGTTAAGCAAATCGGAAAGTATAATAGGCTGGAGTCCTTAATTTCTGTAAGTATTTCTGCGTATTTCAAAATTATAATGCTTTCCAACTGGGGTGACTTTTCAATGCATACACTGCAAAACCATTAATAATCGTGGGGCACTAATTTTCGTGGATTTCGAGGATGGAACGATCCACGAAATTAAGTTTCCAACGAATAATTATTCAGTTAGCTATTTTTTTTAAGATGTAGTTTTCTTGGACGTATACCTACATGAAGACAATGTAAATATAATGTTTACAGTAGTTAAATGAAGTGTAAGAGATTTTTATGATAAATGCATTACCTGAAACATGATTAAAATCAGTTTAATATCCTGTTTATTTTTGTGAGACAAGTAGCCTCTATCTAATCTGCATTCACTCCAAACCAGGCTTGGGTGTAATATACTGTGTACCTTATTGACACTTGACATATTCTATTTATCTGCCTATACAGTAACGCTGTAAATGCATTGCTATATTCTTTCAGATAGACTAGTAAAGACATGTGCATAGTAAACCTCTCTCCATGCAAAAAGCGTGGACCATGTTTTACGACTTCGGTTTTTGGCAGACGACGGGCCCATTGTTTAATTCACACATTTGTAGTCGGACCATATCTTCCACAGTGACGTGCCGGGTTTATTTAACAACAAGGGTCTATTGCTTAATTGACAGGTCGCTAATAGGGCCCACTTACCGCGGGGACGCTCCGTTTATGACCGTTAGGTGTTACAAACAGAAAACAGCGGTACGATTGACTCATTTTTAAATGTTTTTTTTTAAATAATAAAATTGAAAATCCATGAATTTACGTGCCCACGAAATTGTCATTTTTCAACAAACCGCGAAATTTCATGCCGATGAATATAAATGGTTTTACAGTATGAGGCGTGTCGTGGGAAAACCAGGCTTCATGCATTTGTGTAAAGTTTCATCCCGGATTAGCCTGTGCATTCCGCACAGGCTAATCTGGGACGGCACTTTCCGCCTACAATGGATTTATGTTTAGAAGAGACATTTTTGAAACAGAAAATACCATAAAAGCGGAAAGTGTCGTCCCGGATTCTGCACAGGCTTACTTTGGACGACACTTTACGCACATGCATTAAGTCCGGTTTTCCAACGATGCGTCTCATATGTATTTTATTGCAAAATACTTTTTGTGATGTTCTAGGAACGCTGCAGATTTGAATCACACTTTGTATTCATCTACTCTAATTAAATCATTCTTTATTTAGATCGATGTGTTAATGGCACAAGCGATATCGCTACCTAGCATATTTGCGAACGCAGACGTATTTTTCTTGAGTCTAAGTCAGTTCTTGTTTCTAAAGTCTAAGACTGGGTTGGTGAATATGGGCCCTGCAATGATTATTCTGCAGTGAAATGTATCAACAAAGCCATTGAATGAAAACACATAAGAATTGCATCTTATGCACTTGCTTCTATTCAATTATGCCATTTTGTATTTAAAACAAAACAAATTTTGTTCATTCTTTAGGAATAGCTGTTTATTTAGTCTGGAGTTAAATTTTTACGATAACGTTTCTGCATATGAAATTTGAATATTACTGTTAAGTGATAAACCTGAATAATGTAAAAAAAAAAACATATTGACAGAGTAATGGCCCTTCCCATTCACAATTGATCATAATTTATGGCAAATAAAGTCAAAGCACTGAAGGCACTGTAGTTTTCCCTTTTGCGTAACACTGCAGGCACACTTCAATCTTCAAATGTCTATAGCAACACAAATTTAAATTTAAAATGTACAACTGTGTTTTGATCATTAGACATTTCCTTCATAATTGTACTGTATTCTCACTCATTTACCAGAAATTTATTTTTTGTGAATTACAGTAACAATAACAACTTTCTATTCTCATCCCTACTTCAGACTGGCGGTGATGAGATTGTCAGCCTCTTTGGCTCGGAGAACATCACCCTGTTTGCGCCCGTGAACAGCGCCTGGGACAACCTGCCTGTGGGCTCCCTGCAGTACCTGACCTCAGAGGAGGTGGGTGCTAGCAACTGTAGTGTTTTTTTTTGTGCCCCCATCATCTTGATGCAGGAGGTATATAGTGATCGTCCTGTCCATCTTTCCGTCCTTCCGTCCGTGAATAGGTAAAGTAGATTTTACCGTTTCATCTAGCACCAACACCGCTTACTACAACACTAGGATATTTAGACAGTTGTTGCTTATGACCATTCCCTATCCACCCATATCACCCAATCTCACTTTGACCTTGACCTAATTTGCACTTAGAATTATTCAAATGGGCTTTTTCTTGGTTAACTAGATTTTACCATTTCGTCTAGCACCAACACCGCTTGCTGCAACACTTGGATACTTACACAGTTGTTGCTTATGACCATCCCTAATCCACACATATCACCCAACTTCACTTTGACCTTGACCTTGATCTAATTTGGACGAAGAAATGGGCTACCCAGCACCAACTGGGGCATGTGTGTTTATCAAACACAGAATCTTGTTTCAAGCTGTTATGGGGCAGAAATAGGGTCCCATTCACAAAGTAAAAAATATATTTTTTTCACAAATTCTCCACCAAAATTCACAATTGCGAGCAAGTTTATGGTTAACTTTCTTGACAAGAAAATTACAGTTCCAGCTAAACGTGGTTATCTAGATCTCGGATAATTTAAAGAAACTTAAACATAATTATCTGAAGTTGATATAATAGAAATATTGACACTTTAAGCTATGTGCTTGTTTTGGCAATAAATGAAAGAAAGCATACACCAGTATAACTAAAAACAAGCATAACATAGTGTCATCAAATTAACTATAGGACATCACAATCCAGTGCATTTAGCCTTGCACATTGCTGAGATAAATCAAAGTTTATTTAACGGGTCTTTATTTTGTCAAACACACCATAAGATGGAATAAAATCATGTTATTGTTTGACTGCTGTCTAAAGTTTAGATTCTAAGAAATGCTGATTAGTCAGTTCAGCAATGAGAGGTGCAACTGTGAGTGTTAAACCAGAACAAGATTTTGGCATTTGTTTTGTCTGTTTTGTTTCATTAGTGTCAATTTTTCTTTGGCCTCATTCATTAATTTGTTTGGAGGGCAAACTGAATACTTGTTGATAATAGTATGTGTTTAAAGGTCTTATTCACATATGTTTGTATTTTTTAAAATTTGCTTTATTTTTGAATAGGTCATTTTAAAAGTAAGCTCAGTTTGTTGATGTCATTTTTTGTATTTTTCAGGGTAAAAGCAATTTAATTGCCATTTTGAAAGACCACATCTACGAAGGAGTTGTAAGTACACTGGATAATGTTGAAGTTGATGTAGTAAAAAATATTTACTGATTCATAAAAAAATCAGAGGTTTAAGACGTTTCACCTGTCTGAAATAAAATAAAATGCCTTAAGAACAGCTCAAGCAAAGTAAATATTTTATTCGCAATCGCGGAGTCAGAATTCTCATCTCTGGTAATTGCTTATCATCTAAGCGGAGTGGCAGCTTTATGACCTCCACAAAATTATGTGGAGTCACTCTGAGTGCTATTGAACTGGTAAGCAATGCCGGGTGTCACTGACTAATTACTCTGCTTTATTTCACTCAGTACACATGTTTGCTCCTAATTGGCTTGCCCCTTACTTGATTGGCTATGTTAAGAAGAGACTTGCTTGAAACAGAAATTAGTCTAAACGCGGTAAGTGTCATCCTGGACCAGCCTGTGCGGACTGCACAGGCTGATCCGGGACGATATTTTAAGAAGATGCATTAAGCCGGGGTTTCCCACAACACGTCTCGTTAGTTTTTGCATGAACCATACTGTATAAAATTGGTGTATGTTGCATATATTGAAATATATTTAGTAACATAAGAAAATGAAAAGAACATGTAGTTTGTGACTATGGGTTATACAAACAATAAATTAATTTTTAATGTTTTTGTAATTGTTTTAATAACATGGCATTGAATGTTTTTCACAGTTGGAAGTGACAGACATTGTCAACATGAGGCTGCTGATGTCAAAAGCTGGGTCCGTATCCTACGTCTATGTTTCTCCAACGGTAAGTCAAGGGACGGTATTGACAATGCTTTGAAGGGAAATCAAATATTTAAGAACTTGATTATGTAGGAGACGATAGGCGGCAACAGTGGAATATTTTGGAAGAGGATAACAAATTGGAGGATGTGAAATTTTTGAATTAGCAGAAATATCCGGTCTCATCATGGGCAAGGTTACCTATTGCTTGACTGAATATATCTGGTCTCATCACTGCGAGGGTAAAGTAAAAAATGTAGGTACATTTTTCTATGTACATGCAAATTATTTGTGTTGTTTAAATAATTTGAATATAAAAAGACCTATATATGAAACAGTTGCAAACTAAATGAATTTTATGAAATGAAGAGTTTTTACTCTTAGGGAGCTGTGTGAATTTGGGCCCTGTTTCGAAATAAATGAAATGAGACCATATTCATCTTAAGCTCAAGTTAATATCCATTACTGGTCATAAGATTCAACAAATTTGCTAATTATTATTGGAAAAAACATTTAGCTTGCAAATTAAAAACAACATTCAGCAACACAGAACATTTAGACTATTATAAATATAACATGGATGTAATGCCAATATAATGTCTCACATAATTCACAGCGACTGTCACTTTCATACAAAAATGTGCAAGTTAATGCAATGTGGAGGGAAATGTTGTTTTGCGCAGGGAGAGTTGAAGGTGAACAATCACGCCACACTGCTCCAGGCGGACATCGTCGCTAGCAACGGCCTCGTGCACGACATCTCGGAGGTGAAGATCCCCAATGGAGCCTCCTCCCTGCCCAATTACTGTGACATCGAGACATATGGTCTTGTCAGGGTGAGAGGAGTTGTCTGTCTTTGGTAGCAATTAAGTACATGTACTGCTCAAGCAAATCAAATATTTTACTCGCCATTACAATTCAGAGAATTTTTATTCACGTAATTACTCGCAGTATATTTGCAGAGGTACACAGACTATTAGCCATGAAATTATGCAGCATTACTCTGTGCAGGCAACAGATGGCTGTTGCTGAGTAAGGCCAAAAAAATAAATTGTGTGGTTTGGGCAATGGTCGCCAAAAAGTTATGTAGGGTCGGGATTGAGTTGTTGTTTTTTTTTTTTTTTTTTTAAAGACACATTTTGGTAAAAAAACATTGACAATTATCTAAAATCTGAAGAATACAGATTTCTCGGAAAACAATCGTCGCTAAACACTTAAAGGTCGGGGGGTTTTCGCTAGGTAGGGTCGGGTTGCCTGAAACACAGAATTTTTTGGGGGGGCCTAATTACATCAGTCAACTCCGAGTCTACTTGCCTCTGGCCCGATCACTCAGCATCTGAATCCTTACTAATATTTGTATCACATAAGCTGTATTATAACTGATAGGAATAATATATGTGGCGCGTCGTGGGAAAACCGGACTTAATTCATGTGCGAAAAGTGTCGTCCCGGATTAGCCTGTGCAGTCCGCACAGGCAAATCCAGGACGGCACTTTCCGCCTACAGTGAATTTATGTTTAGAGGAGACTTCCTTGAAACAGAAAATACCACAAAAGCGGAAAGTGCCGTCCCGGATTAGCCTGTGCGGACTGCACAGGCTTATCCGGGACGACACTTTACGCACATGCATTAAGTCCGGTTTTCCAACAACGCGCCACATATGTGTTTCTTTAAAAGAGTTAACAAAGTTGAAATTCAGTCTTACAGTGTTCAAAGAAGTGTTTATTATACTCATAATAACGTTTCAACACTGATCATTCATAATGGCATCTAAATTAAAACACATAGAGCAAGATAATATATGTGGCAGAAATTACATTGCATTCATCGTATTTTATAAAGGTTGTCTGCCACTTTAATTCATGCTTTTGGGTTATTTTTATTATCAGGAAATATGGTGTCATTTGCTTTGAGAGGAAAATTATTTCTTTAGGGTACCTGTAGAGACTGCAGGGAAGAGATGAAGTGCTATGGAGAAGATAAACAAACTGTGAGTATGTCAAATCAAAAGTGCAATACAATTAACAAAAGTAAAATATTGCTCAGTGTTGAGTTGTCAGGGTTTTAATTTAGGTTCGCATACTCGCAAAATGCGAGTTTGTTGCGGAAACTGGGAGTACACTTTCCCCAAGCTCGCAAAATTTTGCGAGTTCTGTAAAAGACGGTGTATAACGTGCACCCGATTTTTGAAGCAAACTGAGAACAAATTGGAGTAGTTTTTTGTCAATGTCCGTTGATTTTATATTCCCATTTGTTCTCAATATTTGTCGTTGTTCTGTAATATTGCACTAAATTTACATTCATAAAATAAACATTAAGTAAATGTCAAATACTCGCATGTAGATTCTAATTACCTTTAGCTCAAAACACAGATAACAATCCACATTGAATGTAAATGGTCATGTTAATATAATAAGTTGTAACATTTTGCGAGTTAATTTCTCATTTTGCAAGAAACCTCAAAAGCCACTCGCAATTTTTGGGTAGTTGCTTGTTTCGTTAAATTCAAACCCTGGTTGTTTTAATACTTATAATTAAGTTAGATTTTTTTAAATACTAATACTGTTACAATGTGTATTTTGCTATTTTCTGCAGGACCAGCTAGAACAGTGTCAATACCTGGCAAAGAATGCCGACGGGAAGTATGAATACTACCCAGGCTGTGCAGTCATGTGCAACAGGACTTACTTTGTAAGGGAACTTGGCATGCGATCTGAACTTGCCAGGCGATCAGAACTGCCATGGTTACATAACTTTCTACAGTTCTGATTTTTGCAGAATATGAAGTGTTTTATTGATTTAAATTCCTTTTAATTCTGAAATTGACACTGACTTTGAAATACATGTACCCATGAATAAATAAATTGAATTATTTAATGCCTTCTGAAATTCCGAAGGATTCTTAAGTTCACAAGCATTTATAAATTTACAAGGATTCAGAACTCGTGTGGATTAAGAAGTTCATATGGCGTCAGAGCACCCATTTAAGTTTTTAATTGTTTGTTGCGTCAATAGCATCGGATTAATTCTTTATCTTTCCCTGATATTCTGATGGGACACCTGTCTACTGTGGATCCCACAATTCCATTTGAATTTGAAATTCAATTGCATATAGTTTTTTCCAACAATGATCGTAAAATGCGAAATAGTGTCAGGGCTATCAGTTGCTAGTACCATATTTCGACAAATTAGGGGTACCACATGTGCCATTTTTTGTAATTTGTTTAAGAGTTTGGTGTTTGCATATATTATGAAATACTTACATGTATCATCAAAGATTTAAAGCCAAAAGTTCAATAACTCAGTTTTTGAGTTTATAATAATTATCCGTATTGCACCTAAACAGTTATTTCTTTTAAGGTAATGCATTCTCTGAATATGTTATAGAAAGAAGACATGAACTTGCCTTTCAGACCAAGCACTGTTGTGCAGGTTTATATGGCCTGGACTGTCTCCCTTGTCCTGGGGGACACAAGAACCCCTGCAGTGGTCGCGGAAAGGTAAATTATTTACATTAAAATTCTATAGTATTTACTAGGGATGGCAACGAATACCAAAAATTCTCGCGTATAGAACGCCTCCACGTATAAGACGCACCTAAAAATTCAGATCCTAATTTGTGGAAAAAAATTCTGCGAATTGAAAGCTTCTAAACATCAAAATCGTAAATTTTGCATCCATTGTTTATTGACACTGAAATATTTTTGTCATGAAAATCGCAATGCCGATTAATTTCACTAGATGTGTTTTCGCTGTATTGAGAGGTGTTGAGAAGTCTCAAGTGTCAACACCTTTAATTACAACATAAGGTCTAATTGTCTGTTTGACAAACACGATCAGTTTTGCAAGTATCATCAATGACAACATCCTTATTGTTCGCAGAGCAGTATAAAAGGTGTGAAGTAGTTTGTCGGGTGGTTAGGGAACGATCTACGATCAGAAAAGGTACAGGGTGCTGCTAAATAGGAGCAGGAAGGAAGCTGGGCATTTGCATTGACATTTTGCCATAATTTGGTTATACCAGGGTATTTATCGTTTAAATGCTTTAAATTGAGGATTTTAAACATGGTCTCCTCATTTGCTATTGAAAATGTGCCAAAATAAATTACATTTCAAAAGATATTCAACATTCTTTTGTTTCCCAGCCCACAGGGGCAGCAGGGCGGATCCCAGAAGGAGCAGGGTGCAGCACCCTGCTATTTTGCTTTGGATTTATCCCTAGGTGGTGTTTACACTACGTTTCATTTAACCCCAGTTCTTGTTTCTTATGTATTATGTTTCATTGCATATATATCTGGTAAAAATAATAATTAAGATTATAAAACACACACATTGAGAATATATAATATAATACTATATTTTTAAAAGATCCCGATATAAAACAGTGCGAAACGTATCGGGTACGAATACTTTCTTATATAAGTGTCTTCGTGACGTCGATCTAGCGTGTATTAAAAATGTCGCCCAAACCACCACAGATGATATTTATGATAGAAAAACTACGAGTTTTTGTTTATATGCGCATATAAAACGCACCGAAAAAATGTTTCGAATTTTGCTGCAAAAGTGTGGCTTATACGTGAGAAATTACGGTACCAAAATTGATATTCGAATATTCGATTGTGTATTCAAATATGCGAATATTTGTTCGTCAGATGCAGTTATTATTATTAATATGGTAATGTTAAAAAAATGTATATGTGCGATATGTAGTTCCTACAACCGTACGGCTAGAAAACGTGGCCAATACAAAGACAAAGCACTAAATATTAGAACTATGTTTTGTATTACATTTTAAAAAGACTTAGCCCTCGATTAATCTCATGCTTTGTTGACAATTATGCTGCCTGTTCCTTCGACTTTCAAACATGTGTTCAGAGTAACGCAAGCCATTGGATATACCTATAGGGATGCGATGCGTTATTTCAGACCAGTAACACCAACTAGCATCCATAAGATGCTTTAATCTACTACTGATCAAGAAACAATGGGCCACATAATGGTATTAACATGGAGTAACAACAAACTGTCGTCTTCTTAACAACCGGGTGCTGGGTCCACTGTGACACCTAACCTGCATACTAGTGAAGCTAAGGCGACATGAATGCTTGATATTTAGATGCTAACATTGGCATATACTGTTTGTTGTATGCTTATTAAAATGTAATTTATCGAACAGGTAAGTATTCGAATACCTAAAACATATTCAAATATTTTTTATTATTCGAATATTCGTTGCCATCCCTAGTATTTACTCATGACCAGTTGTAGCTGATGCAAAATAATCATGAATACATCGCATTGACATGGTTGTTTATTTCCTCATAAAGACTGTTGGTCCACATTTGTTCTTGTATGTGTGTTTGATATATCAGTTCTGCAGATAACAGATTGTGTATAGCTTTAAGGTATATTTTCTGAATAGTTTTATAATGATAGAGATATAACCAGTAGCAAATACAGTGTGGTTGATTTCTGAGCCAGTTTGGCCACACTTGCTTACATTAGTATAAATGTTATTTCGGGCCATACTGGACAAATTTCTTCACACATATACAGTCCACCCTCGTTACAACAACACAAAGCGTTCCCATTAAAAATGTCATTATAGCGAATTCCTGTTATAGCAAATTCCGGCAATAATAGGAGATAAACAAATCTTTTAGACATTCCGATTTTGAGGACACTTATTACGATTTTGGCATCATAAAAAGCTTTTTTTTAGCTCACCTGAGCACAAAGTGCTCAAGGGTGAGCTTTTGTGGTCAGCCTGTGTCCGGCGTCCGGCGTCAACATTTTTTCTTCAAACAACTTCTCTGAAACCACTAGGCGGATTTTAACCAAACTTGGCAGGAATGTTCCTGGGATGGTCCTTTACCAAATTCTTTCAATTTATTAAAATATATTGAAAACTCTGGTCGCCATGGCAACCAAAAGCTTAAAAACTGGGAAACTTAATAAATCTTGTCTGAAACCACGGGCTGGATTTGAAAAAAGTTTTCACAGAAATGCTCCTTGGGTGACCCTCTACCAAATTTCTTCATATAATTTTGATTTGTTGAAAAACATGGCCGTCAGGGGGCGGGGCAGTTTTCCTAATATGGCTATATTGAAAACTTTAAAAATCTTCTTTTATCACATGCTATACCTTGTTTTCCATGAAATACAACCATTACAAAAAATTTATCTAACACATGTGTAAGATAACATTTTGAGCGTTTTCATTGGCTACATATTTTTTGACTGACCAATCGCATGACGTTATTTTGGTAAAATGACGTCGTCAACATGAAATGACGTCAATGCAGTAAACAACTTTTAGGATTTATTGACATGCTTTGGTAAAATTAGAAGCATTTTTTTCATTTAAAAGCATGTGATAAAAAAGATCTGACACTCGTTTCATAAATTGTTTTATTAAACTACTCCAGGAAATTCGTTAGTGAGCTTGCCAAAGACTCGCTTACTAACAAATTCCTGAACTCGTTTAATAAAATATGATATGAAATGACAACTCGTGTCAGATCCTATATGTCTGAAACCACTGGCTGGATTTTACATTAATTTCACAGAAATATTCCTTGGGTGACGCTCTACCAAATTCCTTGAAACTATTTTGATTCATTAAAAAACATAGCCGCAAGTGGGGCGGAAATTTTTACTTATAGAACTATAATGAAAACTTTAAAAATCTTCTAGTCTGAAGCTGCTGGTTGAATTTCAAAATAATTTAATAGAATAGTTCCTTGGGTGACCCTCTACCAAATTCCTTGAAATCATTTTGATTTGTTAAAAAACATGGCTGCCAGGGGGCGGGGCAGTTTTCCTTATATGGCTATATTGAAAACTTGAAAAATCTTCTTTTCTAAAATCACTGGCTGGATTTCAAAATAATTTCACAGGAATGTTCCTTGGGTGACCCTCTACCAAATTCCTTCAAATAATTTTGATTCGCTAAAACACATGGACTCCAGGGGGCGGGGCAGTTTTCCTTATATGGCTATACTGAAAACTTTGAAAATCTTCTTGTCTGAAACCACTGGCTGGATATCAACATAATTTCACAGAAATGTTTCTTGGGTGACCCTCTACCAAATTCCTTTAAACTATTTTGTTGAAAATCATGACCACCAGGGGGAGGGGGGGGGGCGGGCCATTTTTCCTTATATTACTATATTGAACACTTTAAAAATCTATGAATCTGAAACCACTGGCTGGATTTCAAAATAATTTCAAAGAATTGTTCATTGGGTGATCCTCTAACAGATTCCTTGAATTCATTTTGATTTGTTAGAAAACATGGCTGACAGTTGGCGGGGCAGTTTTCCTTGTATGGCCATATTGGAAAAGCTGGATTTCAAAATATTCTCACAGAAATGCTCCTTGGGTAACCCTCTACCAAATTCCTTAAAAAATATGGCCACCAGAGGGCGGGGCAGTTTTCCTTATGTGGCTATATTGAAATCTTATAGTTTGAAACCACTGGCAGGATTTCAAATTAATTTCACAGAAATGTTCCTTGGGTAACCCTCTACCAAATTCCTTGAAATCATTTTGATTTGTTAAAAAACATGGCCACCAGGGGGCGGGGCAGTTTTCCTTATGTAGCTATATTGAAAATTTTTAAAATCTTATAGTTTGAAACCACTAGCTGGATTTCAAAATAATTTCACATACATGTTCCTTGGGTGACCATCTACCAAATTCCTTGAAATGATTTTGATGTTTTAAAAAACATGGCTGACAGGGGGCAGGGCAGTTTTTCTTATGTGGCTATATATTCAAAACTTTTAAAATCTTATAGTTTGAAACCACTGGCTGGATTTTAAAATAATTTCACAGAAATGTTCCTTGGGTGACCCTCTACCAAATTCCTTGAAATCATTTTGATTTGTTAAAAAACATGGCTGCTTGGAGGCGGGGCAGTTTTCCTTATATGGTTATATTGAAAAATTAAACAATCTTCTTGTTTGAAACCACTGGCTGGATTTCAAAATCATTTCACAGAAATGTTCCTTGGGTGACCCTCTATCAAATTCCTTGAAATCATTTTGATTTGTTAAAAAACATGGCTGCCAGGGGGCGGGGCAGTTTTCCTTATATGGCTATATTGAAAACTTGAAAAATCTTCTTTTCTTAAATCACTGGCTGGATTTCAAAATAATTTCACAGGAATGTTCCTTGCATGTCCCTCTACCAAATTCGTTCAAATAATTTTGATTCGTTAAAAAACATGGACTCCAGGGGGCGGGGCAGTTTTCCTTATATGGCTATACTGAAAACTTTGAAAATCTTCTTGTCTGAAACCACTGGCTGGATATCAACATAATTTCACAGAAATGTTTCTTGGGTGACCCTCTACCAAATTCCTTTAAACTATTTTGTTGAAAATCATGACCACCAGGGGGAGGGGGGGGGGGCGGGGCATTTTTCCTTATATTACTATATTGAAAACTTTAAAAATCTATAAATCTGAAACCACTGGCTGGATTTCAAAATCATTTCACATAAATGTTCCTTGGGTAACCCTCTATCAAATTCCTTGAAATTGTTTTGATGTGTTAAAACACATGGCCGCCAGGGGGCGGGGCAGTTTTCCTTATATGGCTATATTGAAAACTTTAAAAAAATCTTCTTGTCTGAAACCACTGGCTGGATTTCAAAATAATTTCACATACATGTTCCTTGGGTGACTTTCTGCCAAATTCCTGGAAATTATTTTGATTCGTTAAAAATAACAGCCGCCAGATGGGGGGGGGGCAGATTTCCTTAAATGGCTATATTAAAATCTTAAACAATCTTTTTGTTAAAAGCCATTATGATGCTTTACACTCAGGTGAGCAACCTAGGGCCATCTTGGCCCTTTTGTTATTATTTTCACGGGGTCAATTTGAAATATTTTTTTCTTTAACTGTTATTCCATTTATTAAAAAAATATTTACAAGAACAAATTTTAAAAAAAACAGCCTTGTATGGTTTTTGTCAGGCATTCACTTTTATGTCAATTCAGTTTATGCCGTAAAACGAATTATCACACCTTGACTGTATATTTGGCTAAGCCTGTGACACCTGCTGATAATACTCGATGAAGCAAATCAACAGAACCTGTGACAAATTAACACGTTTTGAGCACCGTCGGTTCCGAATGTTGTTATAACGATTCAGATTAGTGCACATTCTATTGATTGGTTCCCGCATATTTTGTGTTGGAGTCGGAAACTGAATATTCCATCATAACGGGTCCCAGTTAAATTGAGAAAAATCTGTTCCCATCAAAATTGCGTCGGAAGTCAAATATTCTATTATGACGAATGTCGTCGTAAAGAGGGTCGATTGTATTGTCCATTTTCGGTTAAGAAACGTAAATTTTCTGCAATATTTGCAATGTATGTGTGATACAATGCTTGCGAGTTAACTTTTCCTGAAGATTCCGCCTTTAACACTGATTTCAGTGTGCTGAAGGCTACACCTCAGATGGCAGCTGTACATGTGACGGGAACTTTGGAGGGCCGGCGTGTGACAAGTGTTCTGATGAGCGCCATTTCGGGCCGAACTGCACCCAAGGTTTGCAATGGCATGCATGTTTGTTCTGTTACTATGTAGGAGTGAATAGAGTTTTGTTCCCTCTTTTATTGTTATCCATGTTTTACAGGATGTTGGCAGAATTACATTTAGGTCTTCCAGCAACAAACCAGAAATGTTGCACACACCTTTTAAAAATATTTTTGTTTTTGTATTAGAGCAAAAGCAAAAATTATTTCAACCTTTTAAAACAAAATCAAACGAAGACCCTGTATCTTTTTTGCATGTACTTTTATAGGTTATTGAAAATGTTTTTCAACATTATTATCGAGATGTGTATGTATTTCCTGATAGTTAAGTTCAACATTATTATCGAGATGTGTATGTATTTCCTGATAGTTAAGTTTAACATTATTATCGAGATGTGTATGTATTTCCTGACAGTTAAGTTCAACATTATTATCGAGATGTGTATGTATTTCCTGACAGTTAAGTTCAACATTATTATCGAGATGTGTATGTATTTCCTGATAGTTAAGTTCAACATTATTATCAATATGTGTATGTATTTCCTGATAGTTAAGTTCAACATTATTGTCGAGATGTGTATGTATTTCCTGATAGTTAAGTTCAACATTATTATCGAGATGTGTATGTATTTCCTGATAGTTAAGTTCAACATTATTATCGAGATGTGTATGTATTTCCTGATAGTTAATTTCCTGAAACCTATTGATGAGACGATGATCAGAAAATTTCAACTAATGGACTGTACACTTTTGTTTATGTCGATTATCGATGTCCAGTTACAAAATCGATCATTGAATTCTAGGCACGAAATAAGAACTTAGATGCAAGTTCTGTATTTAAACCAAATCACTTTGAATTATTTTACAGTTTTCCCCATGTTAAATTGTTCTATACTGCAGTATGCGTTTATATTTTCAAAATTGATAAGCAACTGTATAGTAAATATAAGTTATGTTATTGAACTTACTGTTTATTTGTTTATATTTGTTATTGATGCACACAAGAAACAAACATATGAAAAAAAAACATAATATTATGTCAAATACAAATATCATTTGAAACCGAATATAATCGGTAAAATCGCATCGGAAGCAGCAACCGGTTCCAACCAGATGATCGATTGCAATTTCGAACTGATGTCCAAACACGTTTACAGCATTTTTCATGTCCAATACTGCATTTATATAATTATGATCACTGGTATGTGAGAAGAGAACTGACAGAGTCCAGTGATCATACACATATGGTCAATAGTACACTTATTTCAGTTGCATAAACTGCATATTGTTTGCTTGTCTGAACTGTAACCCAAATATTTGAAGTTTATGTAATGAATAAGCATAGTCGTTTGAGGTAAGTGATTTATTGAATGAAAAAAGAGTTTATAGACATTTGGTGTTGTCCTAGTTTCCCGTGAAATGCATGTAGTTTGCATGCATGGTTTCTTGCATGGAGTTATTGTCGTCAGCCAAGTATTTCAATTTCGAGGGTCAACTAATAAACCTATACTTCATTGCTATTGCCTCTAAACAATATGTGTACAACATGTGTCATAGACGGCCCTTAGAATTATTTGTCCAGTTTATGACAAGTGATATTTCTGTTAGACGTACAATGATTCATGAAAAGCTTGGAAATTGTGTAAACTACCACTGTGGTTTTATGAACAGGCTGACATGTGTCTTTAATATGAGGTAAAGGATTAATTGAATATTAAGTGTTTAATGTAGAGTAATTACATGTGTGAGCTGCTTTGTGATGTTGGTAGCTGTCACCACTCAAAGGTTAGCAATCATGACTCATGTGTGAGCTGCTTTGTGATGTTGGTAGCTGTCACCACTCAAAGGTTTACAATCATGACCCATGTGTGAGCTGCTTTGTGATGTTGGTAACTGTCACCACTCAAAGGTTTACAATCATGATCCATGCGTGAGCTGCTTTGTGATGTTGGTAGCTGTCACCACTTAAAGGTTTACAATCATGATCAGTGTGTGAGCTGCTTTGTGATGTTGGTAGCTGTCACCACTCAAAGGTTTACAATCATGATGCATGTGTGAGCTGTTTTGTGATGTTGGTAGCTGTCACCACTCAAAGGTTAGCAATCATGACTCATGTGTGAGCTGCTTTGTGATGTTGGTAGCTGTCACCACTCAAAGGTTTACAATCATGACCCACGTGTGAGCTGCTTTGTGATGTTGGTAACTGTCACCACTCAAAGGTTTACAATCATGATCAGTGTGTGAGCTGCTTTGTGATGTTGGTAGCTGTCACCACTCAAAGGTTTACAATCATGATCCATGTGTGAGCTGTTTTGTGATGTTGGTAGCTGTCACCACTCAAAGGTTTACAATCATGATCAATGTGTGAGCTGCTTTGTGATGTTGGTAGCTGTCACCACTCAAAGGTTTACAATCATGACCCATGTGTGAGCTGCTTTGTGATGTTGGTAGCTGTAACCACTCAAAGGTTTACAATCATAATCCATGTGTGAGCTGTTTTGTGATGTTGGTAGCTGTCTCCACTCAAAGGTTTACAATCATGATCAATGTGTGAGCTGCTTTGTGATGTTGGTAGCTGTCACCACTCAGATGTTTGCAATCATGACCCATGTGTGAGCAGCTTTGTGATGTTGGTCGCTGTCACCACTCAAAAGTTTACAATCATGACCCATGTGTGAGCAGCTTTGTGATGTTGGTAGCAGTCACCAGGCAAAGGTCATGTCTTGACCTTGCTACGTCACACGATGAATAGCACTTTGTTCTTTGCTGTATAGTTATAATCCTGTAATCTTGACATTGCTATGTCACACATATGATGACGTGACACTGCATTCTTTGCTGTATAGTTATAAACCATTTTTGTCTGAGTACCAACAGTGAAGTTCAGGCCTTCTTTTTCCGAGGTAATGTACTTTATTTTGCTGAATTTTGGATTTTATTTCAATATAGTACGGTATGTTGAGACATTCAGTAAGCCAACATTACACTTGCTTGTGCCAGTAATAACTGTTCAACTTGAACAGATGTTTGTTTGATTGTTTGTTTGTTAGTCTATTCGTTTGAAGAAATGCAGTTGTTCATATGGGTTCACAATGTGAAGGTAATAATGTTATTATCCAGTGTGAAGAATGTTTACAGTTGTTTATTGTCATAGGATGAGATTACTCATATTAGATTTCTGTTGTAAAAACTAGTTTTCTAATTTTGCCCTAATCTGTAAATTGTTCTCATGGTCACTCAATCCAATCTAACACTTCACAAGTTATACTAATGTCCAGGTGCAAGAAATATCATGTGATAATCATTCGTTACAGGTTAGTTGTTTTTATTATAATAATATTTATTATTATCAATAGTAATATTTTATAATAAATAGGTTTAGAAATATATCCTTAAATTCATTATTATAGATTAATATTTTATTTTATATTTGTATTGAAATAATATGTAATGTTACCAGTCATACCAATCATTGTACATTATAATGTTTAAAGAAATATAATTACGTTTATATCGATTGCACATTGCAGATGTCTAAGAAATCAATGTGATATTCATTCGTTACAGTGTTGATTGTCCTCGGACGGAAAAAACCATAAACAAATAAAACAACACAAATAGACACATCGGTTGACTGGGCTACGTTGACATTATCATCATAAAATTATTTCAAAAATAAATGTTTACTATTGACTACCAGTATTAAGCTTTCTATTTGTAAGTGCATTATCCAGTAACCTTCAACTTTGTATTACCAGTAATAACTACCTGTAAACATCAATTTCACTTAATTATTATAGCACAGCTGGCCTTCCATAGGTTTAAATACATGTTAATGTTCTTCACAATACTTTATTGCAGTTTCAAGTAGACTTGTCTAATTTCTAAATACATATTGACTGCTTAAACCGAACTACAAAATTAATGTAGTTTAGAGTAACCTTCATTCAGTGTGTGTTTATGTCATGATTTTAGAAAGGTTTAACTCTGGAGTGTGCAAGTTTATCTTTATCTTTGATTCAGTGCAGTTCAGTGTTCTCGTATTTGCAAGTTTATCATCCGAAATATTTAAATGCATGCCAGTCTTGCCTTATGACTGCTGGCCTCAATAGCTGAAAGAAGTTTGTCTTGACTCCATGTTTTTGTCAATGTCCAGTTTTGTGTTTTATGGTTACTGTAAGTGTGAAAAGTGTTAAAATGAAATGCATTGTTAAATTTTATTATGCAACAATGTGTTTCCCGTACAATTAAACCAGATTTTAGTGGTGTCTCTCCCACATAGCAAATAAGATTATTTCAATATATTTTTATCTGGTACAGACATACAATATCCATAACTTATTTTTACTTTCATATATTAAATATAATTTTAAGATGTATGTATACTTTTTTTATAATGCAGAACTGTGTACAGATTCAATTCATCCAGTTTGGCCAGCAATATAGTGACCTATATAGCCTGCACCTAAGTGCTTCCCTAGATCACCTGATTTCAATTCAGAGCAGTACAAAGTCCTTTGTAGGTTGACTATGGACATTTGTAAGTCAGCGTTTATTGAAAGTGAGTTGTGAGCAGCATATTGATGGGAGTTACTAGGTTTGAAATTTAGTAACTTAGTTAAAGTAGTAACTGAAAATCATGTACAGAAGCACATTCCAGTTTTAATAAAACTCACTGTATTCATATGAAAGGAGATAACGCATATTGCTGAGTGAGTGCACGCTTAGCAGACAATAATTGGGCTCAGGTTTTAGTACATTTTTGGCTTTTCCATATCACAGTGTTATAATACATTATCATGTTTGTAGGAGTATGCCTAAGGATGCACCCCTGTTTTTAAAACATAACAAGTAAATACATTGACGTGTACACTGGATACTAGTCATTAAGGACAGTTTAAAATACCAGTAAACAAAATGGCCACTTCTTTAAGTTCAGTTCATAACAGTTCAGATTTAGTGAAGGACTATTGTTGTGCAGCTTGCGAAATTAAAAAGATTGAAGAAATTGCTGATTTTTATTGTGAAATGTGTATGAAGTTTTTTGCGGAAAATGTATTTATCATCATGATCAATTATATGCAAACCATTCCACATATGGAAGAGGAGAAATGAATAAATGGCCTCTTACTAAGAAAATGGAGGATTTGCTACAGAAATGTGAAGTCCACAAAGACAAGAAACTGAAAATGATCTGCCAGGACAACAGTCAGCTGTGCTGCTCTGATTGTGTTTTACTTAGTCACAGGTACTTGACAAAATGTCATGAAGTGTGCTGCTTTATCCTGCATTAGTAATACTATTATCATTTGTACGCAACATATGTTACATACACAAAATGAACTAGTTTGAGGATCCATTTTATAACAGTTATTTCAACACAATTCTTCAATTGCTCTATTTTCTATGCTCAAAGTTTCTGTCAAATCCAAAAGTTGTCAAGTAGTAATACTTTTTATTAGTGGTTAAGTGTGAATACAGACCACACTCCACATAGCGATGATCATTGTTGGACATTCGTCTTGCAAGATAAATAATTTGCATTTATAGAAAAACATATTAAGGCATTACTAGTTACACTTCTGTATTATCATGTACTGTATTCATATATGTTTCAGACAGTGCACTAAAGTGAATCTTATTTCGGAGTCAGCAAAAAACCAGTCCACAGACCTTCAGAAATTACCAGTAAAAATTCCAATATTCTTGAAGAACTAAAAAATCTTCAGAATAACCAAGAGGCCAGCTTACAGTCTGTGGAAGGTTCATACAATGAAAGATTACAAGAAGTCAGAGATGTGCGTCAGAAAATCAAGGCTGCTTTAGACGAGATTGAGAAGACCACTCTGAAAGAACTGGATGATATGAGGAATACACTGCAAGCCTTCCTCAAGACAGATGTGGACAACTGCACCAGACTGAAGGATGAACTGAAACAACTTAGTGAAGCTGTACATGACCTTTGTGATAAGAGTAAAGAAGACCTGGCCTTTATTGCTGGCATGAAATGTCTGGATAAGATACAGCAGTCTGAGAAGTATCTGAAGGAGAACTCTGCTAAGATGAAAAGTTCAATAATATTCCAGGCTAACACTGACATTGAGCAGTACTTGTCCAAGCTAACAGGCCTGGGGAAGATTGTACAAAGAACCCAGTCATTGGCAGTGCAGGGGAACCCAAATAATGTTTTCACTGTGAAAAACAAATGTGAGTATAATGTCAATATACCAAGTGATTCAAACAGGACCAGCTATATCACAGGTATATTTATTGTCTCTAATGATAAGATCCTTGTGGCTGACTATAACTGTAAGAGAGTGAAGCTGTTGGACCAGAAGTACAATGTTATAAGCCACTGTGATGTGCGTGTTTCTGAAGGGGACATGTGTCAGATAAGTGCAAGTGAAGTGGCGGTTACTATAGCTGATGGTAACTCACACGGGGTTCAGTTTATCTCTGTGAACAATGGACAGCTGGTTATGGGCAATAAACTTCAGTTACAGCATATGGCTGTTGGTATTGCCCACTATGAAGGCAACCTGTATGTCACATCTCGTACTACACTATGCCACTACACCCTGACAGGGACACTTGTGAAGAAGCTGTACCAGGATACAACTGGTGATATCACAGGTAGCAATAATTATAGTTATCATGGTTTAATGTACCTATTAGCAGTAACATAATGTATTATAAGGTAATTTTAAAGCAATCGTATTACATTTTAATAAAAAACTAATATGCTATTCTGAAGAATATTTTCCTGAAATGTGCATTAATCACCATGGGTCAACCAAAATACTACCTAAACTATTACTTTTTATATACAATTAAACGTATTTGTTATGTTTTCAATTACTGTATGAGCCATATTGACGCTTTAAATTTTAAATGAACTACTTCGGCATTTAATTCTGATATGTCTTAATATTTCATTTTGTGTTTGCAGTGTGGAAGTGTGCTGTGAGTCCAACATAACATGGTTTATGTAACCAACTACAACCAGCACAAGCTCCTCACCCTGGCCAGGGATGGGACAGTACTCTCGACCTTCACGGACCCTGAACTACAAACACCATTTGGTGTCCATATAACTCCTGTGGGACATGTGTTGGTCTGTGGATTCTCATCCCACACCATCATTCAGGTAGACAGAGAGGGCAGGAAGAAGCTGGCCACTATGGCTACACAGAAGGATGGAGTGAAATACCCAGTGTCAGTCTGCTACAACAGCAACACTGACTCAGTCATTGTGGGACAGTGGAACAACAACAAAATCCTAGTGTTGGAAGTGCAATAGCATATTGTTTAATGTATCTTTGAACATGTGTCCAGAATGTTAGTGTGATTAACACATAACAATTGCTGCATGTTTAACAGATTAAACATAAACTCTACAGAAACAACATGATTTTGTTCTCGAATTTAAAACTCTTTTATGTGAAGTTAGAATAAGACATCAGACATAGAATGGGCCTGTAATGCTTTTTCACGTATAACTGGACATCACATGTTGTTTAAGTATGTTTGCATGCATGGACATGTTTCTTTTTTTTTATTATGAAATTTTTGTGAATGCATACAGTATAAAGCATAATGTATACAAGTTTTTGGAGAAATCAATTTAACTGATATAATTATGCATTATGGTGTCTGATGTACTACTTATTTGGCAACATTTTATACTACTTTTAGCATACCGGGTATAAATTTGTGTGTGTAATAAAACAGTCTATTGTATATTTAATGATTCTAACATGCATAATAGTGTGTTAATTTGCAGTCTTTACTCACATTTTTTATACTGCTCGTACATTTGTACAAACACACAGAACCTAACATATCGTATTCTCAATATTTATATAAACAAAGTTTGAAAGGTACTTTTGATATATCTTTAAATAACACATTCAATATTATAGCTGCATACTAATGGGAGGAAGACATAGTCAAATATTATAAGCTTTTTAATATAATATATTAAATATAAGTATAAAAAATTAATTGGAAACAAGTGGTTTACTCGATGATTCCTCCATTTAAAACGTACATGTATGAGCCTGTTAAACCACTGTGATGTTGATTTGTTGATAAAGTCTAGCTCAATTTAGGGGATGTTGTAGTCACCGGCCAATTATTATTATTATTATAATAGTAATACTAATTATTATTATTATTAGTATTGACATAATATAAAGACAATATGCTGATGTGTTTTACTTAACAATAAGTGGAATTTATGAAGCTGCAAGATGTAATTGTTTACATCAATTTTGCTAAGTTATTAGGTGAAACTTTTGGATTTCTGTATGCTATAGATTACTGGAATCATTTGAGAGTCTGTCAAAATTTTAAACATACACAGAAATATAAACTTTCACAGGATTGAGTTTAATTCAGTTCAGCAACTTTCATATGGTAACGCTGTCTGCTCCTTTAGTTTTTGTTCAGTTCTATTCAGAAAAGTATTCCAATACAGGATTAAGAAATAGAAAAATAGTAATATAGTAATGGACATTAACGCTTTAGTGTGATGTGTTATGCTATACAACAGTCTAATTTTTGGAAGTACAATAAACAGGAATTTTATATATGAGGCGTGTCGTGGGAAAACCGGGCTTAATGCATGTGCGTAGAGTGTCATCCTGAATCAGCCTGTGCAGTCCACACAGGCTAATCCAGGATGGCATTTTCCGCCTACAGTGGATTTATGTTTACAAGGGACTTCCTTAAACACAACATACCATATAAGCGGAAAGTGCCATCCTGGATTAGGCTGTGCAAACTGCACAGACTAATCTGGGACGACACTTTACGCACCTGCATTAAGCCCGGGTTTCCCACGACACGCCTCATATATATTTATATTTAAATAGGTAAACGTGAGTGTTTCTTTAGTAATTAAAATAATGTTGTATATTATTGTACGCAGAGTATGCTTATTAATCATCTCTCAAACATTGAATAAATATAATTTATGGTAAAGGCTTTGGTGTTTTTGATTTACACAATATCTTTGTCTTTACTGTTATATGTAAAAACAAGGTCAGAAAAAACTCTAAGTGGATGATTCAGTTGTCATTATCCAGTCAGAGTATATCTGCAATTGGACTTAAATGGACCTGTTCACAGATTGGCAAATTGACAGTTTTCAAATTGTTTGTCTTTGATCCCAAAATGAATCAGAACGCTGACAGCGAAGAAAGACTTTTGGTGACAAAAGAAATTAAAAGCATGTGAATTATGAGTGCATTTTTGCAAAAAGGAAATATTTGTTTGAATGAGTTGACCTTTTTACAAACTGTAATTCTGATAGATCACATGATATACACATTATAATACATATTACATACATTATATATATTAACAAGCGAAATAACACTTCTGACAAAGAAATATATTGGAAATATGTTGTTGTTGATGAAATATCATCAATTGAAATGGTTAAAATTATATAGCATTTGTAACGCTTTTCATTGGTATTTTGGAAAACATGCGAGTCCCAGGAAGGGAATGTTTTTGTGGAAAAAATCTTCATTGGTCATCGGATAGCATCATTAGGGTGTACTACCTTAAGAAATTCTGACCACATGGAGTCTTTTGGAAATTTGGAACACCATTTTATAAGAAATACAAACTCAATTTAACTTTTGGAGCACATATAATAAAACTCATAAAACCACTGCAACAAGAAGGAATTCACAAAAATCTGAGAAGGGTTCTTTGATTTATTTAATGCGTATAAATAATAAACAAAAAAAAAGATTATAAAGACAGGATATTTTCATGTATTAATCCCTAGTTGACATTTGTTATCACTGGTTTGTCAATATACCATCACACCCATACAAAATACAATGTTATTATCCAGTTAACATGTTGGAACTTTCACTTACAAGACCATGAAAGCAAGGCTCTGATTGCTTGGCTAAATATATCGGTTGTCCTCAGATACTTATGCATATCATATTTATGGGGCTGATTATACTCTGATTGTATATAACTGCTTCACTGGTTGGAACAAGAACTAGGGCCTGCGCAGACTTTTCCAGCAAAGTCACTCAGTTAACATGACATAATGCACCATTGCTTAAATTCGGAAATCTTTCTATTCAGTGTAGCTGTCTAACCAAACTTTTCCAATCAAACGTTGTGAAAATTTCCTTCCAGTAGTCTCGAATGAATAAATTATGATACTGTATAAGCTAATTTGAAAATTTGAAATTTTTCACACTACACTGGTAAAAAAAGTAGGGCTGTAACATTCCAAAACTAGAGAATAGATTCCTATCAAGTTATGAATATTGGTGCCAAATCTGATAATGATTAAACACAGTTTGCAAGAAATAAAAGTTTTCACATTATAGTAGCAATGCTATGATAATATTGTATAAGTAATTTGTATATTATAGAGCAATAAATTTGCCATTTTGCAACAATGTAAATCAATACAAGGGCCCCTTCTACATTCATACACTATAAGTAGCCGCATGAAAGGCATATATTGCTATGGCATATTGATCTGATACTCATGAATGACTTTATCCTGGACTTCAAAGTCAGTGTCTATATAATGATCGGAATATAGGAGGAATATAGTATGATTTAGTAAATATGCATAGTGTGCTGTTGAATCTAGTCAGTCATGCGATGGATAAGGGAATTATAGTGAACAAATAACACAACCAAGTTACACATTTGTCAATTTAAAATGTATAGGTCAATCTACATTCCTTATTTCCAAAATTACCATAGAACACTGTATATCTTTTTGAAAGGTATTTCTTGTATTAGCTACTGCAGCTACTTTTATCATATTTACCGTTGTCCTGCATTTGGTCCATGAAGCCATTGGAAAGTAGGCAGGTAGAACATGAATAGTATTATACCATGTGCAAATGTACGTGCATACACATCAGTTTTTGAGTGGTGTGTACACAATGACTTAGTAACCGGTCAGCTGATAATTGTTTTCCAGACTTTCATTTGAAGAGTATTAATATGTTACATCTAATTTCATTGGTTATCAGGTGGCTTATCAATATTCACGAAAATGACAGACAATTCTCCCACAATAAATGATGTAGTGGAAATGGATTTATTTCGTGGGTTTCAACGATGACCAAGACGGTGAGTGTCACATGTTTGTGCTCAGGTATTGTCTCAAATGCAACTTGTGTATAGTGACCTCCAGTGTCATCAATCGGATTGTGTTTGTCGTCCATATGCCATCACCAATTGGCTTGTCTACGTGCTAAGGACTATTTTTATTCCCCCCGGCATCTTGATTAAATAGATTTGGTTAACTAGATTTTACCGTTTCGTCTAGCACCAACACCGCTTGCTACAACACTTGGATACTTACACAGTTGTTGCTTATGACCATCCCCAATCCACCCATATCACCCAACCTCACTTTGACCTAGACCTTGAACTAATTTGGACTCGACTAGATTTTACCGTTTCGTCTAGCACCAACACCGCTTGCTACAACACTTGGATACTTACACAGTTGTTGCTTATGACCATCCCCAATGCACCGATATCACCCAACCTCACTTTGACCTAGACCTTGACCTAGACCTTGACCTAATTTGGACTCGTCTAGATTTTACCGTTTCGTCTAGCACCAACACCGCTTGCTACAACACTTGGATACTTACACAGTTGTTGCTTATGACCATCCCCAATGCACCCATATCACAAAATCTCACTTTGACCTAGACCTTGACCTAATTTGGACTCGACTAGATTTTACCGTTTCGTCTAGCACCAACACCGCTTGCTACAACACTTTGATATTTACACAGTTGTTACTTATAACCGTTCCCAATCCACCGATATCACCCAAGCTCACTTTGACCTTGACCTTGACCTAATTTGGACTAAGAAATGGGCTATCCAGCACCAACCGGGGCATGTGTGTTTATCAAACACAGAATCTTGTTTTATTCATGTTTCACCTAACTTGCACAGTTTATATATGGCCATAAGATATCGGCTGGTATTAATAATGGGCCAGTTTGGATCAGGAATGGTAGAGTTACTGCCTTTTTGTATACAAAAATGCCTTTTTCTAAGAAAGACACTTCATTTTCATCCTGTTGTAACCAAATTTAGTTTGTGTGTGAACATATTATCTCGGCAAATTTAAACAAATTGGCAATATTGGGTAGCAAACATCAGAGTTATGGAACTTTTATTGTGTCAGATATGCCCTTTTCTTAAATTGAGACTTCATTTTCCAACCAATCTTGATCGAACTTATTATTTTAATTTATTCTTATTTGATTATTATCTCTGAAGAATGTTGCATTGAATGAGCCATGTGTCACTTTTATATATAATTAATATATCAAAAGAAAACTTTAAGTTTTCATTGGCCATACAAGAATGGTACATGGTGTATTTATTTCAATGCACATACTATGACAGTAAAGTAAAAGGTGTTATTCGATTAATAAAAGTAAATATTTGACATGATGTGTAATATATAGAAATGTAGAGTTTAAAAATAACCAAAACAGTATATTAAATTTGTGTTGTGTAATTTAAATCTGTTTTGAGAGAGACGGAAGATGCCCAGGATTTTGGCTCTGGGAAAAATATTCTGATGTCATTTCAATCCTGTAGTAGCGTCAACTTTTAAGAGAAAAATGCTTGATTTGAACACAAATAAACATATGCAAATTAATCTGCAATTTAATCATTGCACTTGGATATCACTTGATTATTGGATAACCTACTTAACACAAAAAAGCATGAGGTAAACTTGTAATTGCGAGGACTTAGTGAGGACACTCTTTAACATGATGAGGACCAAGGGATACGCAGTTGGGACGAAATCCCACGTCCTCACCGCGCGCATTCGGATATCTCCGCATGACCAATAAGACATGGCCATGACTGCTACAGGTCAGTATCAGGTCGATCTACGCTTTCACCGCGTCAATGAAATCGTTATTGCGCATTTTCTAAGTATACTCTGAGTAAAGGCCCGGTCACACAGCGCATTACGGCTTAATCACGTACAAAAAGTTTTGAAAATCTGGTGGACGTGGTCGTACGTGGTAATTTCTGGTCAATGTTGGCTTGGCTGTGCTTTGTACGTGGTCTGGCCGTCGGCGGCTGTTCCACTGCTGAAACACTGCCTAAGCACGGCTAACCACTTCCAGCCACGTGTAAGGTTAGAAATAGGTTCGCGCGTGTTTAAACGCGGGGAAAAAAGAGGCAAGTTACCACGGCTAGCCGCGGCCTTATCGCGTCTGGAGCACTGCTGATCACGTGTTGAGCACGATCGTAAAACGGGAACTCCACTGCCATAGCACTGCCCAATCACGGCTCGGCCTCGTCGGAAGCGCAGCTTGCCACGTATAAAAGCGGCCGCGCACGGCTGGTCCTCACAGTTGCCGATCTTCTACAGTCCAAGTTCGTTCGCTGTTCTCAATTTAATAATGCCCAGAAAGAAGGGTTCCCCTGCAAAGAAGAGGCCAACTAAGTATACGAAGATCAAGGCCAAGGCCCCAGCTGAGGATGAGGCTCTTCAAGCCTCACAGGCCCAGGTAACGGTTCATGTCCAGGCCGAGGTCCATGCTCCTCCTGCTGATGCTGCCAGTCCAGACCCTGGCCCTCAGGCTGATACTGACCCTGTTGCTCCTGGAGAAGCGGAGGCTGCTGTTGATGGTCAGTACATTTTATTTTAATCAATTCACTGTCTTTTCATTTGCAAATTTTGTTACTTTCAAATTTACATTTCGAATTTCTATTTAGAAATGAAAATTAGAAGCAAGTCACTAAATAAATTGTCACTTAATGAATTTATTTTTCATGTTCAGGTGCTACCCCTGTCGCCACCCCTGCTTCCATCCCTCCTGCCTCCGCCACTGTTGCCACCATTACCCCTACCTCTGTTGACACCCCTGCTGCTGCCCCTGAGGCACCCATGGAGCTTGGAGAAGTCGCCCCCCAAGCCCTTGAGGAGGGAGAAACACTCATTGTGGAAGAAGTGATGCCTTCTACTCCTCCTCCCCAAGTCGAGGAGGAAGAACCAGTACTCGTAGGCAAGGGCCGCGGAAGTGGACATGGCAAGGGTAAGGCGAAGGCTGCCTTCAAGGCCCCCAAGAAGGACTGGAGCCTTGACGCTGCTATAGAGGAGGACGTTCTAGAGTGGCTGAAGGCCAACTGCTACCTCTGGATGCGAAGCAAGAAAGGCTACAAGCAGAAGAGGGCTGCCTGGGAGATGAAGGCCCAAGAGCTGGGGATCAATGTGGAGCACCTAGAGCAGTGGTGGAAAGGAATAAAGGACTGGTATGTGAGGCTCTCGAAGAAGACCAGTGGCCAGGCGACCAAGATGCTCACAGAGAGGGAGACCTGGGTCCTGCAACACTGTGGCTTCTACAAAGGTCAGTACATTTAATTACATTGATTTCAACTGTGTTTTGAATTTCTTCAGATCGCTGTCTGCTTTTTTTTTTTTTAAATACACTGACAAGAGTAAGAATAATGTTGTTTAGATCTATTTAGTGAATATAAATATAAGAAAAAACGGCCGCATGTTGCACTTGTATCGAGGTATGAACAGTTTAATTTTTAGTGAAACCCCTCCTCGGGTCTCACTTAAATTAAACAGCCTCAATGTTGTTCATACCTCGATACAAGTGCAACACGCGGCGGTCATTTCTTAAATAAACGTCTTAAACCTTTCAGGTTCCATCCCAAATGACACCGGGGATCCCCTCGTCACTCTGGCCCGGGTCCCTACTGCCTCTGCCGCTGCCACGTCCACGGTCTCGCGTCCACCCCCCTCAGTGGACTCTGACGATGACAGTCAGGCTCACGTCCTCGAGGACATAGAGTCCGCAGCTGTTGACCAGGCCTATACTTCTCAGACCACGTCCAAGTCCAGCCGCAAGCGTGACAAGAGGAGGAGGGGGAAAGAGTGCCAGGAGGAGGAAGGCACCTGGATGCAAGACCTCAGCGCCATTATGCAGGCCAACCAAGCCCTCCTGGAGAAGCTTGTGGAGGAGAGGCCCCAGACTGACCGTGAGCCCTTCGTACGGTTTGTTGCTGACACCCTGAGGACAGCTCCCCAGCAGCAGTACAACGAGATGAAGGAGTTGATCTTTGACATAGTGCGCCAGGGCAGGCGCCGTCAGCCTGGTGACAGTGAACAGCCATCCACCTTATGGGCCAGAACAGCTCAGGCCGTGTCAGCACCCATAGCCTGCGCATCTTCCCAGCCTCTCCCCCAGCCCTTCAGGCAGCAGTTCACTCAGTCCTTCGGCCAGCCCTCCAGCTGCCAGCAGTACTTCCAGCAGCACAACCCCCAGCACCAGCAATACGGCAGCTTCGTGCAGCAGACCTCGTTCCCCACCGTGCTGCAGACTGCTACTACAACCTCTCCTACAACAAAGCAGTTCTGTAATCAGCAGCCCACCTACCCCCCACAGCAGCCGCAACAGCAGGAGCAGCCGCAAAACATTTTCCAGGCACAACAGCAAACCTACACGTCTCTTCTCAATACTCCAGAGTTCAGCCAATCCACACCTCTTGCAAATATCTCGCCGATCAACTCCACCCCTGGGATAAGTTCATTACTTGATGTGTCCTCTCTAGACCAACCGCAAGGTCGGCAGCAAGGCGATGAACAGGAGAACCCACTGCAGCCGTAGCTTTATATCGTGAATAATATATATAAGTGAATATATTCTTCGAGGATCAGGTCAATCTGGCTCAATAATTCTAATTCATATGATGACATGTTTGTGAATGATACTTTGTGCTAAATCTCAATTGCTTTGACTCTAATTTTAATGTTTGCTTTTGATGTTATTAGCTGAAGTACAGCATAGAAGTAATAAACTAATAAAATAATAATAATCTTCCTTTATCAGAATATTTTTACTCAGAATTTGTTAAGGATTACTTTGTTAAAATCGATTATTATGTTCTATGCGTCATAATATTTATACAGAATACCACTGATGATTGGCGTCTTTACAGAACTTAAGCATGTAGTATAATTATTGTTATAGCGCCTACATCATGCTCAACAAAAACAACATAATACCCATGGTAATTTGAACAGTCATGCTGGACCGGTAAGTCGAGATCACTATTTTAGGATGAATGTTGCAACCTAATATAGAATAACAATGCAACAAGATTGATTCAGACCTATTTCAAAATATAAACGTTGATTATGTTGTTTATCAAAACATTTCTTGAGTCTCATTATACAAGAACAAAATAAATTTCCATGCCTTTGGTGGGATTCGAACCCATAACCTCCGAGTTACGAGACAAGCACTACCACTGAGCTATGATGGCTTATACCTATAATTTGATGAGTTAACCTATTCATACCACTGATTAAAACACACACAAAATGTAAACAAACATGAGATAAAATCTAGCAGCTTTTTTTCCGAAAATGTTTATTTTCTCTATGTTTTTGAAAAACTTAATGTTTTCATTTTGGCTTTATACATGTTGAAGGAAATTCAAAGCATTGTCAATTCATTGTTTAAAATTATACATGTAAACAAACTTGACCTTTAGTTACCGGTCCGGCATCTTTAACAAAATTTGAGTAGTAATGTGAAA
The DNA here is from genome assembly GCA_027627225.1 of Congeria kusceri. Classification (NCBI taxonomy): domain Eukaryota; kingdom Metazoa; phylum Mollusca; class Bivalvia; order Myida; family Dreissenidae; genus Congeria; species Congeria kusceri. Next base: position 54,192,138 of record CM051035.1, on the reverse strand, counting down.
TGCTAGTAAACAATGTTTCTAGATTTATTGCACGTGTACATGTACAAACTGCTCATTTCATATGTACTTTATATTTTTATGTTTGCTATCTTTATTTTTTTGTATTTAAATGTACTATATGAAAAGTTTATTTATTCCAATTCACAATTAAATACTTCTATAATCTAGTGTTTTAATTTAGTTTCAATCTACTATTTAAAGTCAAAACTGCCAAACACAGGTTACATTTCAATTTATTACTTTAATACAACATGTAATGTCAACAGTACATATAGCAAACATCATAATTACATCAACATTTGCATATCAGTGCTCCAGCTTCCCTAACTAACATGATCAATAAACATAGCTAATGGGGGAGGAGCATGTCATCTTGCCACGGCACCCTTCCAGCGGGCGAGTTACACCACTGCATGATGAGGTTCCTCTGGGCCTTGGCTAGCCTGACATCTCTGTTGGGTCCTGGTACTCTATCAGGCATCGTGTCTTCAAGGTTCCTGCCTTCTCGCCAAGCACCAAGTACCAGAGCTCCATCTGGACGCTCCCAGTCCAACAGCCTGTTCTGCATCACCGGGTAACGTGTTCTCATCAGGTTGTGAAGGAGTACGCACGCCTTGTCCAGCAGTCTGACTGTATCAGCTTTATGCATCATAGTAGTCAGAAGAACTTGAAATCTGTTGGCGAGGATCCCGAACGTATTTTCAACTACCCGTCTGGCCCGCGACAGTCTATAGTTAAATATCCTTTGCTCCCTGGTCATGTCCCTGTTAGCGTAGGGCTTCATCATGTAGGTCCGTAGTCCGAACGCATCGTCACCTACTAGGAAGTAGGGTACATCCTGTGTGTCACCTGGCAGCGGATCCGGCTCTGGGAAGCCCGCGATGTCATTGTTCTGCAGACCCTCCTTGAACTCACTTTCATTGTAGATGTGGGCATCAGAGGAGGACCCCTTGCCGCTTACGTCTATCCACAGGAACTTGTAGTCAGAAGACACGACTGCTAGGAGGATAACACTGAAGAAGCCTTTATAGTTGAAGTAGTCGGACCCAGTGTTGGCAGGAGCTTTACACGCAATATGCTTCCCATCTATAGCCCCAATCACATGCGGAAAATTCCATCTGTGGTACCAATCATCAGCTAACTGGCGCCACTGGGCCTCAGTGTCTGGCGGCGAGAGCATCTCATGAGCATACTCGTGGACGATGGCCTCACAGACTTCACGCACCACCAGAATTTTGGTGTTGTGGGGGACCCTCCAGGCATATTGCATCTCACGGTACTTGGAGCCAGAGGCAAGGTGCCTCAGGGTGATAGCAACCTTGAGTTCTGGTGCAAGGGGTGCTCTCCAGTTGGAGGTCTCCTTGGTAAGGGCTGGTGTCAGTCTCTGCACAATTTCATCGTACATCGCAGGAGGCATCCTCATAAAGTTCTGAAAGGCTCTTGGATCTTCCTTACGCAGCTCGACCATGAGACAGTCGTAAAGCCCCAGCTGAGGTTTCCTCGCAATCCAGTCACGCACCCAGATATTCCGTACCACCCTCCTCCTCCTCCTCCTTCTACTTCTCTTAGCAAGGATATGTTGGACCTGTATCAGTTGGTTCTGCTGGTGCTGGAGCATAAAGATGAGAACATCACGGCGTTGAAGGTTCATGTTCACCCCTTGACATCTAGACTGAGAGTGCCAAAGTCTAGAAAATTGCTGTATTTATATGCCGCAAATCAGAAGTGATACAGACGTGATTAGGCAGTGAACATTCGTATTTAGCACTTGTTCGAGACGTCGTTTAAACGGTCTTAGGTAGTGCTATGTGCGCGGAAAACCCCACTTGTCAGTGATAAGCCGCAAAACACACGCCATTTCCCTTGATACCAACGCGTAACACCCGTCCGATGACCGTGCTCTGCCCGTGACAGCCCGCTAAACTTTCGCGTCTTACTGCGTCTTCCAAAGTTTTAATCACTGCCGGAACACGGATTATCACGTGTGTTTCACGCGTGTTGCACGTCTTTACCACGTGTATCACCCGTGGTTGTCCGCGGTATAAAGTTTTTAGCAGTTCAAAACTTTTTTCCGCGTCCAACGCCGTTCCGAATTTTCCCCGCGTCCTGCCACGTCTGAACATCGACTTTAGCTCGTCTTAAACTCGACATCAACGCGAACAACATCGTCTGCAGCAACTCGAAATCGAACCTATGGGCATTTGGTCCCACGAGAAAGTTAAGTGTGAAGGAGTATGAATCATTTCAGAATCTGAATGTTCAAAAGTTCAAATTTGATCGTGTTCTCAAACTTGGTATTGTTTAACATCTTTATTGAAATCGTGTGCTCAGCAATTTGTGAGTTTTATGCGAACATAATAGTATATGCGACTGGTACATTCGAGCGGTCATCTAGTTTTGCTACAAACTAAATAGAGAATTTTGTATGCGACTGGTACATTGCTATCATGTGTTCAGCAACTCGAAATACACACAGAATTGCTATGTCACATCGTGATTGTTGAATAAAACTTTTTGTAACATAGCTTGGTTGCTTTTTGTGTCTAGCAACTCAAAATCGAACCTATGGGCATTTGGTCCATCGAGAAAGTGTGTAGGTATGATACTCTGCAATTGACACTGGTACATTGCAATCATGTGCTCAGCAACTCGAAATCGACACTAGTGGTGTTTGGTCCCACCCGATTAAGCGTTTGAGAATGTTTTTGTCATGGCACAGCAGGATGATGGGTATTTCAACTTAGCAGCGAGTATTTTCGCAACTCTAAATCGACCCTAGTGGTGTTTGGTCTCAGTAAGCGTTAAAGTATGTTTTTTGTCATGGCATTTCAACTAAGCAGCGAGTATTTGTGTTATAACCAGAACCGGGACTTGCACCCAGATCTCTTCTCCCTCGAAGAAGGAAAAGCGTTCTGCTTTAAACTATTCTGATGTTGCAAACACGTTCATACAAGCTGCAGAGTCAAGTATTTCGAATTGATTTCTGTGGATTGGTGTCACTCAGCGTTTTGCACGGACTTGTGACCGTTCTTTTCACAAGGAAAAGAGTCGCTTTACCACCAAAAAGATAGCTATTGTTTGGTAAGACTGTACCTGTAGGCTTCATTTCTTGTTTGAACTTCTATGGTTTTTATTGTTCACAAACCATCGAGTTGTTGATTTGCAAATACGTTTGTAGCATATTGTTGAGTACAACACAAAACAGTTGCATGCTTGGCCGAAGGCGAACAATGAAATTTGCAGTTTTGATCTGAAATAGTTTTTTCCAACAGTTTCATACGCTGTACTAGTTGTGATAGTTTGATGAGAACCCAATGCTTGTTAATTTCATAACACAACATTGAGTCGCACAATTTCAGAGTGTGTTGCTGCTATACGGCGAAAGTCATAACATTTGGTAAAACTGCTTCATATAGGTTTTTTTCATCGATTCACTTGCGCAATTTCAAGCCTTGATACGTTTAACATTTTATGTTGATATTTCTCATTGCAAGACAAGATATACCTATGATGAGCCGTAGTGCTTGTAAATCTCAACGCAAGAAGTACCTAAAACGCAATGAGTGTTAAAGCTTCATCGAAGCGCACAAGTTAATGGCCATAATCTGTAAAACTGCAGTATATAGTGTTTTTTTTCACCTCAACTCAAACGTAAATTTCTATGCTATACTCTTGAAAGTTTTCGGGTGTCACTCGGCGTTTACACGGACTTGTGACCGTTCCTCTTGTCTGAGCACAAGAGAAGTCGCCTTCCCACCCAGCCCTTAGCAGACTTCAATTGTGCATGATAGCACTTAACAAACAAAAATGTTATTGCTTGGTCAATGCGTGGCTGCATTTCTGAGAGAGCCAGATTAAGGAATTTCGTGTCACCGTACGAAAATACCATGGGTGTCGCACGGCAAAGCACAGACATGTCACCATGTGTGCCTACCACCCTTCCAACAGCGCAACAATGTGGTGTTGAAAAGGTTCCCAGCTAGTGCCGAAAGTATTTCACAACGATCGCGGGGAAGGGCTGCTTTGTAACGCCTCATTTCGTATTGGCTTGCAGCCTCGCCCTACGTTGTTACACAGCTAGCTGAGCAGGACTCCCTCTGACTATCAATCTCAGCGGTCAAAATTTTGAAAAGCGTCTGCTTGCAAAATGTTTCATGTTAAGTATCTTGTGCCAAAGTAGAGACAGAAATCTAAACCTATGCAAGCCTAAGTTGCTGGAACATTTCATTGACAATTGAATATTGAGTAATAACGGCATTCTGCTGATTTGAACTTCTTTGTCATGGTTTTACTGTTCATAAACCATTGAGTTGTTGATTTGCAAATACGTTTGTAGCATAGCGAAACATTTTAAGATTGAGTACAACACAACAGTTGCATGCTTGGCCGCAGGCAAACATCATAAGCTGTACTAGTTGTGATAGTTTGATGAGAAACCAATGCTTGTCAATATCCAATGCAATGTGAATGCAATTGAATGTTTAACACAACATTTGAGTCGTACAATTTCGGTATGTGTAGCTAGCTATACGGCGAGTCATGAAAATCGGTAAAACTGCTTCATATAGTTTCTTTTCATCGTTTCACTTGCGCAATTTCAAGCCTTGATACGCTTAACATTTTATGTCGATATTTCTCATTGCAAGACGAGATATACCTATGACGAGCCGTTGTACAAAATGTGTATGTATTCAGAAGCTAGTAACTGCTATCAGTTTACAAGCATCTGCTTGTTAATCTAAACGCAAGAAGTACATAAAATGCAATGAGTGTCAACTCTTCATCGAAGCGCACTAGCTAATGGCCATATGGCGTAATTCATTCAATTCGGTGAAACTGCTGTATATAGTTTTTTTTCATCATATCACATCAACTCAAAAGTCAATTTCTATGCTCGGGTGTCACTCGGCGTTTACACGGACTTGTGACCGTTCCTCTTGTCTATGCACAAGAGAAGTCGCCTTCCCACCCAGCCCTTAGCAGACTTTCATGCAGTCATCAACTGGCCGGTAGCCCTAACAGTGCCATCGCGTCCTCGGACTCGCCGAAGCATCGACCCAACGTCAGTTCTAGAGCTTAGCGGGCAAAAATGAGTGTCCCTCGCAATAGACTGAGGAGCCTTGCCAGAGTCTACGACAGCACGGTTAGAACATCTTAGCACCGAAAACCGAGGCGTTTCCCCCCAAGTGCTATCAGTGCGCTTCACACTTGTGGAGTCGGTCTAACGACACCTACATACCTCGGTCGCCCAAACTCAGCTAATTGACTGCTACTGTTGTCTTTCTGCATGCCAAATAGCAGTACTGCTTACCAATAGCAGTGTAAAGACAACACTTACATTGACCTAAACCGGTGGTAATCAAATATGAATAGTGACTCGCCTAGGCACTGTCGACCCTACGCTTGTTCGCCTGCTCTGCAAACAAGGGAGCCTTGCCACCACCCATAAGTGATTCTCAGTCGATCGAGATCAATGCGTTTTTTTTTGGTTAAGTCTCTTGAGCCAAAGTAGAGACGTACATCTTAAGAATGTTGATAGTTGAAATATGCATGCATACAAACATATACATCAATATTGCTGGCCAGCTCAACAAAACAAGAAACAAATATATACAAAGTGAAACTTCAGCATTATCAGCGGGAGAAATCTCCTTTATTTTTGACAACATACACAATGTTAAAACATATAACACTGTCAACAGTTCGTTTCAGTTCACTATGTTCGTTTCAGTTCACAATTTTCACTATTTTCACAATGTTCACATTTTTCGGTCGACAGACCTTCGCAAAGTTACATGGATTGCACTGCTTCCCATGCAAGGGAAAATGTTCATGTGTTTAGAGTTTTGTCGCAGCTCTACTCAGGATATGATCCAGTCTCTCCACACCTCACGCCTGTATTGACTGCTCGGTATCCGTATCAAGACTGGCGAAGTGGCACTGAAAAAAGAGAGCAAATATAGAGTTTGTTACAATGCATTATCAAACAGTGAACCGTAAAAGTAAACTGAACTGCCTGAAATGAAAATAAACCACGCATGTGTATAATAGTCAAAGAAAACAATCAACACATAACAGTAACAAAATCTCAATCCATTGTTCAAATGATACTTACTTGTTTGTATAGTTGATTCTGCGAAGGCTTCTTGCTGTCACTGCTAGTCTGTAGTAGAGCTGAAATGAAATAGAAAGCATGATGAGAAACTTTCAATATGTGTGTACGAGTTTTTGTTTATGTAACAGTTAACAGTAAACAATTCTACTTACCTTCTTCACTGAAATGCAAAAGTCATGTTCATAGCAATGATAGCATGTTAACACAATGAACACATACACAGTAAAAAAAATCTCAATCCATTGTTCAACTGATACTTACTTGTTTGTATAGTTGATTCTGCGAAGGCTCCTTGCTGTCACTGCTAGTCTGTAGTAGAGCTGAAATGAAATAGAAAGCATGATGAGAAACTTTCAATATGTGTGTACGAGTTTTTGTTTATGTAACAGTTAACAGTAAACAGTGAACAATTCTACTTACCTTCTTCACTGAAATGCAAAAGTCATGTTCATAGCAATGATAGCATGTTAACACAATGAACACATAACAGTAAAAAAAATCTCAATCCATTGTTCAACTGATACTTACTTGTTTGTATAGTTGATTCTGCGAAGGCTCCTTGCTGTCACTGCTAGTCTAGTAGTAGACCTGAAATGAAATAGAAAGCATGATGAGAAACTTTCAATATGTTTGTACGACTTTTTGTTTATGAACGCAATGTTGAATTGTAACAGTTAACAGTAAACAGTGAACAATTCTACTTACCTTCTTCACTGAAATGCAAAAGTTAAGTTCATAGCAATGATAGCATATTAACACACAATGAACACAACTAAAAACTGTGAGTAAAAGAAACTTAGTACTTACATTGTATTGTGGATCCAATCCTGCTGCTGGAAATCTCCACTTTTCTTCACTCCAAACCCGAGCTGAAATTATGCATGCATGTTCCTAATAGTCAACACAATTGTGAACAAAACAGTAACTGAAAAAAAAACAACTTTTCAACTTTTTTTGTACTCACCTCTGGAAACTGAAATGAAAAAGACATTTTGCATAGCAAACACACGTTATCAAAATGGTTGAGATGTTTTATATACATGAAGTGTATACAATATGCACAACTGTACTTATAAGCAGAACATTTTGTATCCATCACAGCTTCACTAGCTTTTCAAACTTTTCAAACTTTTGTACTTACCACCACAAACACTGAAATGAAAAAGACATGTTATGTTAAAACAAAATGTGCACACGTTTACTTGTATATCAAGAAACAAAATCTACTTACCTCTGCCCAGCTGAAATGGAAAAGACATTTTGCATAACATCAGTCAAACAAAACAGTTCAATGCGCAATTATAGAAAAGAATCTACTTACCGTCACAAAGATGAAATGAACAAGACATGTTATGTTGAAACAAACTGTGCACAGGTTTACTTGTATATCAATAAACAAAATCTACTTACCATCGGCAACCTGAAATGGATAAGACATTTTGCATAACATCAGTCAAACAAAACAGTTCAATGTGCAATCATAGAAAACAATCTACTTACCATCACAAAGCTGAAATGAAAAAGACATGTTATGTTGAAACAAAATGTGCACGCGTTTACTCGTATATCAATAAACAAAGTCTACTTACTTCTGCCTAGCTGAAATGGAAAAGATATTTTACATAGCATCAGTCAAACAAAACAGTTCAATGTACAATCATAGAAAACAATCTACTTTACATCACAAAGCTGAGATGAAAAAGACATGGTATGTTAACCAATATTTATACAGATTTAACTTATACATCAAGAAACAAAATGTACTTACCTCTGCCCAGCTGAAATGGAAAAGACATTTTGCATAGCACAACAAAAGTTAAAATCTATTGTATAGTGTAGATATCAAGTCTATCAATACTAGTAATAACACAAATGTTATACGTACCACAGCTTTACTGAAATGGAAAAGACATTTTGCATAGCAAAACAATAAAGACTTACATTGCTGATCTTGAATCCTTCTCTGTTTCTCAACTTCTTAGTTGTCCAAAAGTCTGCTCTGTGAAGATCCACAAGTCGAATCTGAAACATAGTAAAGCATATCATGGCACAAAACAAACCAACAAATGTTCACTTACCTTGTTGAGTAGAGTTTTGACAGCTTACCGAGGAAACATTTGCTCTTCTCTTTTTCTTGACCCACTGTGGAACATTCTCTGCAATTCAAATCTGAAACATAGAAGAGCATAAAAACACAATATACAAACCAACAGTTTGTTTTGACTTACCTTTGTATACTCTTGAGTTGTGTCACAGCAGCTGAATTCCTATCCTGTCCCCAGCTGTCAAAAATCTCTGCCAAGCCATCTCTACCAGTGCAATCTGAAATAGAGTACAGCAGAGCAAAACATGATACACAACAACAATTTGTTTCCACTTACCTCGTGTATAGAGTTCCTGTCCTGTCCCCAGCTGTCAAAACATCTCTCCCAAGCCATCTCTGCCAAGCCATCTCTACCAGTGCAATCTGAAATAGAGTACAGCAGAGCAAAAACATTATACACAACAACAATTTGTTTCCACTTACCTCGTGTATAGAGTCGAGTTACAGCAGCTGAATTCCTGTCCTGTCCCCAGCTGTCATAAACATCTCTGCGAGTCAAAACCTGAAACAAAGAGAAGCAAAGCATCATATCGTATACAACATTGTTTCCACTTACCTTGTTCTTGAAGTTGAGTCGCAGCAGCTTACTCTTTCTTGAAATATTTCTTCTCCCTCACTGCATGGCAAACCTGAAAAATAGCATAACATCACAGTAGTACAAATCAAAACAACAATTTGATCGACTTACTTTGCTTCTGTAGAGGTGAGTCACAGTAGTGGAATTCCTTCTTCAAACACTTCTTCTCTGTGTACACCAGTGACTCGAATCTGAAACAAAGTAAAGTATAACATCACATCACATTGTACGACTCAACTCAATGAATTAAAAGCATACCTACCTTCTGTTGAGTTGAGTCACAGCAGTTGAAATCCTTCTTCACTCACGTCTTCTCTGATGAGACCCACTGCTTATAAAATCTGAAACAGAGCAAAGCAAAACATGCATGGTACAAATCAAACAAACACAATTGTTCCACTTACCTTTCTGTATGTTCCATCCACTTTCTCAACTAGGGTCCACTTCTTGAATCGTCTTCGTCGCTCACTGCAAGTACACCTGAAACATAGAAGCATTCACAAGACATACCATATAAGAACAATTTTGTACTCACCAGATGGATTGCTTTTCTGTTCAGGTCAGCTTTCAAACCATCACTGCAAACAGCATCTGAAATATAGTACAAACAGCAACAAACAAACATAACATATCATAAGAACAGTTTTTCATAGCAGATATGAGAGCTTTCAAAAGTACGTCTGTTCTGCTCGACTGCCTAAATGCAACTGACAGAACTTCACTGACAGTCTGAACAAAATTTTTATAGTTCACTAGCATTGAGTATATTCTAGACTTACCTTGAAGGCTTGTTGAGAAGCTCCAAAATCACGACTGCTTGGCTTCTCTGTTCACTCCAACTGTCAGATCATCACTGCAAAAGCACTCCTGAAATGTATTGAAACAAAACATACATGGTACAAAAATTCATTGAAAAGTACTTACCTTTCACTGTTTCACTGCCCTGTACTCAACTGCTTGGCTGCTCAACTCCAGTTATCAAGGCATCAAGGGTCACGACTGCTTGGCCTCTCTGTTAACTGTCAATTCTGTGTGGCAGTCTGAAATGTATTGAAACAAAACATGCATGGCACAAAAATTGATTGAAAAGTGCTTACCTTTCACTGTTTCACAGCTCTGTACTCAACTGCTTGGCTGCTCAACTCCTGTTATCAAGGCATCTCTGTGTGAAAGTCTGAAACATATGAAAACATGCAAAGCAAAACAACCATAGTTACTTACCTTCAAGAATGATGTTGGGGCTCCAGAAAACACGTCTGCTCACTTCGGCTGCCAAACTTACACTGCAAGCAAACATCTGAAAGTCTGAACAAAAAGTTAATGTTTTATACTGTTCTATTGGTACAGCTTTGAGTTACATACATACTCAGCAATTTTACAATACCATACAGTGAGAAACATCAACTCACTGAAATGCTGTTCTTGTACGGTTTGATAAAATCAAACAAAATGTACTATTCATAGTGAAATGAAACACACTTACCTCTTTGTTCCTCAGCTCTGTTTAACTGTCAGGTCTTCATTTCATGTCATATCTGAAACGAACTAAATCAAAACATGCATAGCACAAAAATCATTGTTAAAACATTGAAACAATTTCATGCATTTATAGCTCTGTTGATATTTCACCGTAGAATTCACGAACAACTGGCGACCACAACAGTTTCTGTACTACTCAAACATCGCTGTATAGAGCTGACACTCATGAACACTAACCGACAGAGTTGTTATTGAGTTATAGACTCCCTGAAACTGTACAAAAGACTCGAAAGCAGTTTTCATTTATCATACTACAATACTTACCACAGCCGTCTGAAATAAAATTGCAGTGTGACAACATGCATGCAAAACAATATCATAGCAGAGTAAGCGCAAATCAACAACCACATTTTTACTACAGCATCATGTTTTGTTCAGAGCAGTTCACCATCGTTTTACACCATCGGTTCGATTTACATCCCCATGGTAGCTCAACTCTTAATAGTGGCTAGCATTGAGCCTATTCTATAGCTATCATACATCAGCATTCTGATCCTATACACTTCATTTCAAGTACTGAGTAGTTCTACCCTAGCTATCATCATTCACATGTTCGTCCATGTACTGTACAAAATACTTGAAAGCAGTTTTCATTTATCATCGCTTCTTGAAAAATGCTAACACTACAATACTCACCACAGCCACCTGAAATAAAAACAGCATGCAAACAAACGTTAACCAATATCATATCATAGAAAATGCAGATCTACAAAAGCGTTTCGATATATTGCTAACATCGGATACATGTTAATCCTTGAACACCAACCGACAGAGTTGTTTTAAATGTTTCTCCCTGAAACTGTTCAATCGACTCCAAAAGCAGTCTTCATTCATCATACTTTATTGAAATGCTAACACTACAATACTTACCACAGCCACCTGAAATAAAACTGCAGTGTGACAACATGCATGCAAAACAATATCATAGCATAGTAAGCGCAAATCAACAACCACATTTTTACTGCAGCATCATGTTTTGTTCAGAGCATTTCACCATCCTTTTACACCATCGGTTCGATTTACATCCCCACTGTAGCTCAACTCTTAATACTGGCTAGCATTGAGCCTATTCTATAGCTATCATACATCAGCAGTCTGATCCTATACACTTTATTTCAAGTACTGAGTAGTTCTACCCTTGCTAGCATCACACACATGTTCGTCCATGAACTGTACAAACGACTTGACAGCAGTTTTAATTTATCATACTTTATTGAAAACTAAAAATATGTAGTAAAATCAACAATACTCACCACAGCCACCTGAAATAAAAACAGCATGCAAACAAAAGTTAAGCAATATCATATCATAGAAAGTGTAGATCAACAAAAGAGTTTCGATAGATTGCTATCATCAGACACATGCTAAAAGTTTTCTCTCTGAAACTGTTCAATAGACTACATTGCAGTTTTTCCTCAATCATACTAGATCTATGTTAAATAAATGCTAACACTACAATACTTACCACAGCCACCTGAAATAAAAACAGCATGCAAACAAAAGTTAAACAATACCATATCATAGAAAGTGCAGATCTACACAAACTCAAGTTTTATTGATAAGTGCTCATCATTTTACATCATCACTCAGTTCGTTTCAAACCCCACCGGTAGCTCACTGAATATTGTGTAACCATCACACATCAGCATTTTGATTCTAGACACTTATTTTCGAGTACTGAGCAATTCTACCCTAGCTATCATCATTCACATACCCTTATACTAACAAACAATACAAAAAGTTTGTACTCACGTTTTAGTTGACAGCTCAGCTCCAAGAAACACGTCCGCACAGCTCGGCATCTGAACATCAACTGAAACAAATTCGCTTCAAACACACAAACATTTCTAAACAAAAGCGCACACAGAGCGCACAAAAACACAACCGTTCTCTTCCAAAGCAGCGAAAAACTACTCTCGATAAATGTTTGGTACAACGTCGTTCTTCAACATCAATTTATTTTGCCATCATGATACACCATCATATTTCACGCTCATCACAAACTCTCGACACTGTGACAGTACTGAGTAATTTCTACCCATCGCATTCACTGAACGCAATTCACTTCTATAGAACAACTCAAATCCGCTCAACCACCATACACCATCATTCTATGAAAGCAACTCCACTTCAACTCAGTCAAGTACTGTGTAATTCTACCCACTGTTATCGTTAACCATGTTTACTCCTACAATACAACAACTATCAAAAAACAAAAATGTTTGTACTCACGTTTTAGTTGACAGCTCAGCTCCAAGAAACACGTCCGCACAGCTCGGCATCTGAACATCAACTGAAACAAAATCGCTTCAAACCGCAACAAAAATTTAATTTGTGCACAACAGTCAAAGTCAGAGCTCCGATAAACACGTCCGATCGATCCGACGTCCAGAGTTCAACTGAAGTAAAGTCGTTCAAAAAAAAAAATTGTCAAACATTTCATATTTACCGCTCAAAGAAATACAGCGCAGTCAGTCAATAGTAAACGTTCAATAGTTTTCGTCGCCATAAGAGTACAACTTCATTTCACAACCCAAGTCTAAGTCAAGTCGTTATCGCACAACACTGTCCCTACATAACAGTCCACCCGTCATTCAATAACCCGAGTACCAAGTACATCGCAGTCATCGCTCAACTGTTATTCTACAACACCAAGTCAGTTCACATCCTAAAGAACAAAAGTAAGACCTCACGAAAGTACGTCCGTCTCGTTCAACGTCCAAAAGTCAACTGAGACTTAATCATCGTAAACGAAAATCAAAGTCAAAGTTTTTTTTCAGAGCTCACAAAAACACGTCTGTCTTCGTCAATGTCCATCAGTCAACTGAGATTCAGTCATAGAAAAAAAAATTCAAAGTCAAAACTTTTTTTTCAGAGCGTTCAAAAAACACGTCCGTCTCGGTCAATGTCCAAGTCGCAACTGAGCGAACTTGGCCCGCGCCATTCAATTTATAATGAGCGCGACGTCGAGACCTCCGAAAAACACGTCCGCTCTCTTCGACGACCAAACCATGAATGACAGAAATTCACATAGAAAATGTTTACAGCTCATGATTTGAGTTTTTTGTTAAATGTGTATTTGATGTATAATCGTAAAATAAAACGTGACATTCAAAAATCCGATCCATATTGACTTTGTGATGATTTTATTTCCAAGAACACAACAACTGAAATATTCACAGTTTGTGTGCTCCTAAAAATTGATAAAAATGAGTCCATCCAATACATCCAGTAAATCCATGGTATTTCGTGTTTAAATCGTTTTGAAGCGAACCCAACGCAGATTTTCACATTCAACATAAAAACGACACAATGCGATAATGGAAAATATTTAGTCAAACTCACTAACCTATTGTTCTGAAATAATCCTAGATCATATTTTACATTTACAGTAGATCTAATCCTCAAAATATTCACTACAAAAACAACATCACAAACTATCCAGTTCCACCCGTTTATTTTTCTCCATGAAACCCTGAACAATTCAAGATTCAAGAAATTTTTAGAAATCAATTGTTTACATGACGTAGGTTAAACGAAATCAGCGCGATATGTTTTGGCAGTCTTAAATGGACTTACCCCGACGTGTTTGGTTCAACTATGTTTTGCGATTATAGTTTTGATGTCCCGAAAAGAAATAGCAAAACACATATACCAAAATATTCATCAATATATTCCCTACAAGATGATATGAAAATGTTGTGGTTATCTGTACAATTGTTCATTAAAGCTCAAAATGTAAAGTCGATTTTGCGTAAAAATCAAAATATCATAAGTCCCCTATTCGATTCAATACAAACAAATATGATGGATATGTGCGCGTCGAAATTTCTGTTAATCTGGTGGAAATTTCGTTCATTTTGGACAACGGGTTGAAAAGATATTGAAGTTAAACCACTTGCGAAGAAGCGCAGTTTTCTATCATCGAAATGTAACGCCGCTTTAAGTTTTAGGATGAGATATATTGAAATGACGTCATAAATTTGCACTGAGAACGAAGGGTCACATTCTTAGCGATTCATGAAATCTGTGTTTGTTGTGATGTGGTTTTCGGCCCGTATTATTGCAGCGTCTTACAAAACCATCAAGTATGTTATACCAAATTGCACAAAAATGAATTCCCCATCGAATGATACCAAAATTATTGTACTATTTTAAGAAATGAACATCTTTTCTTCATAACAATCCGAGTTTGGTCGATAAACTGAAGTTTTTTCACATACCCGTTGATCTAATAGCAAAATGTTCCAACCTATATTGTTCCAATCTGTTTGCTGGTTATGATAGTGAAAATTTCATCAAAATGCGTTCACGCGTTATTGAGAAAATCGACATAAACCGATTCCAAACAAACACAGTTTCGTCTACTTTTCGCAGCAAAACGTCGTTGAGTTTTACTCGAAACTTTAAGTCTTGAAAATTTCGACTGGCGTGAATGCGTTTTCTCGCCGTAATTTCTTTATAGTTCGACGTATTGTAGAATATCATATACCATTTTGTGCAAAATTGACTTTCCTACATGATGATACCAATTTTGTTGTACTTGTCGTGAATGGGAATTTTTTTCTATCGAAAAACTGAGAATTTCTCACATATGCGTATATGCTGGCCAAAAATGATCCCACAAAACTTGTTGCTACTATGAAGCCCAACATTATAGTGAAAATTTCATGTAGATCTGTCCACTGGATGCTGAGAAAACGAGACTTAAACTTTCTGTTAAATGCGTTTCGCTGTAGAACATTCACTTTTCAAAACGACGTTGTGTATTTTATGAAGACTTTTTCAAAGCGCGAGTATAGGAAAATGGTTTTCGGTCAGTCTTGATCAAGCGATACGATAAACATACAAGTATGTCATATCAAAATGCGCGCAATTGAATTCTGTACAAGCCGATACCAAAATCAGAATAATGTCTTCTTACCGACCCGTTTTCCAAGCAAAAAACTGCCATTTTCACATACGCGCGTATATGCTAGTGAAAAATGATCCCCACAAAACTTGTTGTTAATATCGCGCTGAATAAAATGGTAAAGATTGCATGTTTGTATCTCAAGCGGTTTGGACGATACGCCAAGTTAAACTATGTACGAAATCAGTTTTCTAATCGCAGCGCTTGTCACGACGTTCACTGAAATTAAAGTTCTGAGAGTAAAAATGCGTTTAGCTTAGATACGTTTTAGGGCTGTATTTTCGATGTGGATAGTCCGATTGTGGAATGTTATATATCAAAATGAACAGGATTGAATTCTGTACCCGATGATACCAAATTTGTTTCACTATCTTCTTACCGACTTGATTTCCAAGCATAATGTGAAATTTTCTCATAGATGTGTAAATGCTTGTGAAAAAATATCAGCGTATGATTTGCAGATGATATCGCGCTGAACAATTTGGTAAATATTTCATGTTTGTATCTTGAGCGGTTGGGAAGATACGCCAAGTTAAACTATGTACGAAATCAGTTTTCTACTCGGAGCGCGCCGGGTCTCGACGTTCAGTTAAAACTTGTAAAGTTAAAGATTGAAATGCGTTCCATGTAGATTCGTTTTCGGGCAGTGTATTCGTTGTGTTAAGACTCAATGTAGAATGTTATACATCAAAATGCGCATAATTGAATTCTGTACAAACCGATATCAAAATTATTGCGCTAATAAATCAGACAAAAAAGTGTTATTCTTGGCGAATATTTTATTCTTACATTTCTGATACAGTCATTCGAGTGAGAACAAAATAGGCGAGACAAAAATTGTAGCTACCTTAGAGCTGAATATTAAGTTAAAAATTTCATGTTGATATCATGAGTCATTTCGGAGAAAATCAACATAAACCGCTTTCGTTCAAAATCTTTCCTCGGTTGTTTACATCGATAGAAATGACGTTTAAGTTGTGATTTTTTTTAGCGCTGTTCAGATCTAAATGCACTTTGTAGAAATCCGTTCTCGGGCTGTATCATTGTTGTGTTTAGACATACACTGAAGTGTAATATATCAAATTGCGTGGAATCGAATTTTCTACTCGATGATACCAAAATTACGATGAATGCTCATTAGACAAAACAACTTTTTTCTTAGTGAAGTTTTCAAGCTTTGAATTATGATACAATAATTCGTGTGTGAACAAAATGGGCGAGACAAAAATTGTAGCTACCTTAGGGCTGAATATTAAGTTAAAAATTTCATGTTGATATCATCAGTCATTTCGGAGAAATTTGACTTAAACCGCTTCCAAACAAACACAGTTTCGTCTACTATTTACGCTGTCAAACGTCGTTGAGTTTAACTCGATACTTTAAGTCTTGAAAATTTCGATTAGCGTGAATGCGTTTTCTCGCCGTATTTTCGTTATAGTTGGACGAAGTGTTGAGTAATGTACACCATTTTGTGCAAAATTGAATTCCCTACATGATGATACCAATTGTGTTGTACTTGTCTTGAATGGGAATTTTTTTCCTTCTAAGCGAAGTGATTTTCATTCGAAAAACTGAGAATTTCTCACATATGCGTATATGTTAGCAAAAAATGATCCCCACAAAACTTATTGCTACTATGAAGCCCAACAATATGGTGAAAATTTCATGTAGATCTGTCCACTGGATGCTGATATAATGCGAGTTAAACTTTCTGTACAATGCTTTCGCTGTAGAACATTCACTTTTCAAAACGACGTTGTGTATATGTTATGAAGAATTTGTCAAAGGCGTGTTTATAGGAAAATGGTTTTCAGTCAGTATTGATCAAGCGATACAATAAAAATACAAGTATGTCATATCAAAATGCGTGGAATTGAATTCTGTACAAGCCGATACCAAAATCAGAACACTATCTGTAAAGACAAAAAAGTTTTCTTCTCTCCGACCCGTTTTCCAAGCAAAAAACTGCAATTTTCACATACACGCGTAAATGCTAGTGAAAAAATGATCCCCACAAAACTTGTTGCTAATATCGCGCCGAACAAGTTGGTAAAGATTGCATGTTTGTATCTCAAGCGGTTGGGAAGAAACGACGACTTAAACTATGTACGAAATCAGTTTTCTACTCGCAGCGCGCCGGGTCTCGACGTTCAGTTAAAACTTGTCAAGTTAAAGATTGAAATGCGTTCCGTGTAGATTTGTTTTCGGGCTGTGTATTCGTTGTGTTAAGACCCAATGTAGAATGTTATACATTAAAATGCGCAGAATTGAATTCTGTACAAACTGATATCAAAATTATTGCACTAATAAATCAAACAAAAAAATTTCTTCTTAGCGAAGTTTTCAAGCTTGAATTTCTGATGCAGTCATTCGAGTGAGAACAAAATAGGCGAGACAAAAATTGTAGCTACCATAGAGCTGAATATTATGTTGAAAATTTCATGTTGATATCATCAGTCATTTCGGAGAAAATCAACATAAACCGCTTTCGTTTGAAATCTCTCCTCGGTTGTTTACATCGATAGAAAATGACGTTCAAGTTGTGAATTTTGTGTAGTTTAAAGTGAAAGCGCGAGTATAGGAAAATGGTTTTCGGCCAGTCTTGATCAAGCGATACAACAAACATACAAGTATGTCATATCAAAATATACGGAATTTCAATGCCTACAAGATGGTGCCAAAATCATTTCGCTAGTAAAATAGACAAAAACGTTTCCTTCTTTGATACCTGTTTTGTAAGCAATAAAGTGAAAATTTCTCATACATGCCCAACAAAATTTATTACTTGTATCAATCCAAACAATATCGCGAAGATTTCAACTCAATATCTTTAGCGGTTGTGGAGATACACCGCCTTAAACTTTGAAGAAATCTGATTTTTCTCCAGCGCGCTGTCACGACGTTCAGTTAACTTTAACTTTGAAACTTAAAAGTGCATTTTGTACAGAAGCGTTTTGGGTTGAGATTTTCACAGCGATAGGTATAATCATGTAGTGTTATACATCAATTTGTGCGGAATTCAATTCTCTACACGATGATACCAATTTTGTTTCGCAAAACGACAAGACAAAAAACTTTTCTTCATTGAGAATGTATTTTCGAGCAAAAAATTGAAAATTACTCACATGTACGAACTGATTACAGCAAAATGTTCCCTACAAAAAATGTTGCCAGCATCAATCGCGACAATATGGTGAAAATATCATCTTGAAATCTATAGCGGTTGTAAAGCAACTTGACTTAACCCGATTGTTTACTTGAAAATCATTTTGTACACTGTGCGGTTCATAACGTCGTCGAGTCGAAGTTGATTTTATAGAACTTAGAAAGAGCGTTTGTGTTGCGCTATATTTCTGCTCTATTCGTTGAGTAGTTAGCGAAAGCACTTCACATCATACATCAAAATATTCAGCATGCAATTCTTTACAAGCTGATATAAGTCTTGTTTCACAAATCACCGACATAAAAAAGTTTCCTTCTTGCGAAAGTTTTCAAAGTGATTTTTATCACATAAGCATGTATGTTGGAACAAAACTATTTGTAGAAAAGCTGTAGCTAACAATCAGCTGGTTATTGTACTGAAAATTTGATCACACTATCTTCAGTGGTTGTCGAGAAAAACGGATTGAAACTTTTTCGCAAAAAATCAGCTCCCTGTGGACTATAGTCTATGCTGTGAAACGACGTTGCGTAAACATTGAAAAAATCGTTCGAGAGATTTCGAAGTGTGTGAGTTGTTTTTGTGGCCGGTATTGTTGTAGCAATATGCTGAACTATCATGCATTGTACATCAAATTGTGCAGAATGAAATTCCCTACTCGATGGTACAAATTGTGTTTCGTTAAAAGTAAAGACAAAAATCTTTTCTTCTTTGAGACTGTATTTTCAAGCATAAATGTGAAAATTTCTCATAGATGTGTGAATGCTAGTGAAAAAATATCAGCGTATGATTTGTATATGATATCGTGCTGACCACTTTGGTAAATATTTCATGTTTGTATCTCAAGCGGTTTCGAAGATACGCCGACTTAAACTTTTTGGTTTAAAATCGGCCTTGTGTGGACTACGCAGTGAAACGACGTTGCGTTTTGAAAGTTGAATTATTTGCACTAGATGACCTCGCTGCGCTCTGCGCTCTATTTTCTCATGCGATGCTGGTTTGTCTTTTGAGTGTCGATGGGAAATTTGAAGCGTTGTATTTGAAAATATGCAGTTCAAATGTTTGCTCGTGACTGTATCTACTTGATATGACAGAATTTGTCGATTGTGAAAATCATTCTGTGACAATAAACGACAAACACTGACATTTGCTTGTTGGGTTTTTATTCTGGTAATATGCTCCATACAAGTGCACAACTTTTCTAGATAGAGATTTAAACCAGTGAGGTAGATATCACAATCATTCACTAAATAGACTCTTGTTTGCATGTTATAACGTCATGTCGCACTCTGGATAGTACAGTACTTTGTAGACTTGAGAATATTTTTGGGTTTCGTGCGATAGCAATAATTGCGATGTACTTGATACACGTGAAATATCACATGTTATACATCAGTATGACCAGCAAACAACATGCAATCAGATAATCTACTGTTAAAGCATATATCTACTCGCATAGAGAAATTATAGCAGATTACTCACAAAAGAAAGAGCGATTTTACAAATAAAGCCAAATGATTCAGTGGTAAAAAAGATATGGATTTAAATCAGTTTATAAACACGTATGTAATATGCATCTCTCGCTGAACAGTAAATCGAACGTCATAAATTTTCAACTCAATACATTTCCAATCGAAGCTTTGCAAAATGCTGCGTTGATATTGAAAACGTTCGTGATTTTGTGTTTTCGTACTACTGCGTTTCTATTGAAACTAAGTTTTACATCTGAATATTTGCGAGACATGATAGTTTCAAACACTGCACTGTTGCGTTACATAAACGGCTAGCGCTTTAATTTTGATAAAAAGTACATCGCAGTCATTTATTTAACAGGCACGTTGACTCAAATACATTTTTTCATATATGATGTAGACGAGCTGAGAATGAGTCAGGCCGTTACGCCATAGTGTTGTGCAAGTACAATATGTTCGTGGGTGATAACAGCGAATTATTGTCGATTGTGCTGTAACTTCATAACCGCAAATTTTAACTGCCCCAGCGCTGTGGTCAGCGAAATAACCGTCTGCGGGTAAACAAGCTCCAGACGCTATGTTATATAACTCTGTTTTGATGTGGATTGAGCAAACGAGTAAACAACCTAAAAGTACATTTCGCAAATTTTTTCATAGAATATCAGAGCAAATAACAGCTATTCGGTATTGGCTCATTTTTCACACAAACAATTTTGTTCTGTCGAGTTGACGAATTGCGAATTAGCAAGATGCTTAGTAAGCGAATATGGTTTGAGTTTTCAGTAGCGCACAAACTCTGGCGAAATTTGTGAAATGTATCGATAACCTGATACAGATATGCTGTTCGCAATTTCGTTGTCACGTTGGACGTTTTGTATTCGAGTAGTATTAGAGCGATATTTGGTATATGAATAACGAAATCGGGTCGCCTGTTTTGAATTGTTACTTCGTGCTTGATGTACAATCGACAGTCATCGCGTAGCGTTGGAAATGTTTGCCTCAGAAATAGGCCTATCTCGCTAACGTACGTTTGATCAAAATCTCGTAGATAGGCAACTTTGTTCAAAGCTTTTCTCAGATGAGAATGTCTACATCTTCCACGCGTGAGAAATTTGCTTTTCATCATACTCAAGTAGTTTGCCATATAAGCACTATGCTAAGTCTATATAGTGAAAATGCACCAGCGCGACAGGGTATATAAGGCGAGCTGTACTAGAATTGTCATCATTCGTGATTTGGCACTCGTAGAGTCAACATCATATTGCTTAACATGTCGAAATACGCTCACAGACTACCAACGTTCGAGGAACCCGATGCTACTAGTAGCAGTAGCGATGCAGCCTCTACTAGTAAAGGCAAGCGACATGCCGCAAAACCGTACGCTCGACCAGAACAATCGGCGTTGAATGAATTTAAATCGTTCGGGTATCATCTGAACAGACTAGGTAGTCAAATAACAGCGTTTTCTCACAACAGCGACTTTGCTATGACCAAGGAAGGACGCCAAGTCTGTAGCAAACTAATGGCGTGCTTACAGAAGGCGTCCTACTATCACCGCGAAGCCAGTAAACACTTGATCGATGACCAGCAGCGTTACTTCGAGGAAGAATGGGCTAAGCGGGAACGACTGCTTCGAGAGCAAAACGAAATAGAAATCGAAGAGAGGGTGAATGCTGTGACGGCCCAACTTCAGCTGGAAAAAGAACAAGCGGTGAAAGACTTGCGGACGTGCATAATTTGCTGCGATGCTGAAAAGAACTGTGCTTTAACGAAATGCAGACACACATTCTGCGAAATGTGTTGTTTGATGATGTTAGGTGATAAATGTGCAATGTGTAGAACTGAAGTGGATGGTTGGGTAAAAATTCTGCTTACTGACTAGATGTGTATATGCTTGTATGTTTGTGTATATGCTTGTATGTTTGTGCAATAAAATGTTGAAATAAATTTCATGTCTTAGTCATTTGTTTGGTAGTAGTGTACGTTAGAGTAGATGTTGTAGTTGAGCTCACAACGTCTTCTCATCACATTGCGATAGAGCGAAATACTTGATCAGACAATTTCTGATAAAACGCTCACTTGTCACAAATGCGATGAAAAGCAGAATTTTGATTTCTAAAATAAGCGGCTCTAACATAAGCACGTACAGGGTAACAAGTAAAAACATTTCAGACAACATAAGCTGACTTTTTTGTCTTATCACGAAATTGAACGTTGTGGTGAAGAACTTTCACATATCAATGTTTCAACATAGGTAGGCGTTTTTGCTCAACAGTTCGAGACTCGAAAACATATTGATATTGATTTTGGTATGTTGCAACGAAGCAACGATGCTTGATCTCTCTACAACAAGACACACACATTTTAGATGCGTTTGTTAATCATTGTAAGTATAACGCTATATTCGGTTAGCATTACTGAAGTCAAAATCTCATAGCTTGACTCGAAGAGCAAGGGTAAACTTGACAGTTTACAGCGAATGAATACAAAATGAGAAAATTAACTTTATGTATATTAAATACCTAGCTTTTGACAGAACTCAATCATTCTCACTTGAGTTAGCAAAGCGACATGGCCTCCAAACAGCTTACCGATGTTGGTTTTCGTTTGGGCGATGAAAATCATCCATTCTATTCCACCCCAAGTGAGATCGACCAAACTTGTCAAAGGGTGTACTCGCTCCTAAAAATGCCGGTGGAAGAAGCTGAAAATGAGTATCATTCGCGAGAGGACGAAGAAGCTGCTAATTTCATAGCCCAGCTTTCGCAGCTTAATTCCAATGACTCAACAGCTACGAGTAGTACAACGAAATCGAACAAACGTAAAGCTATTGCCGATTCTGAGGGTCAAACTGTCAAAAAACCTAAAGGTTCGCGAAATGCAAAACAAGACGCAATTTCAACTGAACCGAAGAAGACTGACTTTGTCGAAGACTACATCCGCAAACAAGACAAACTTAAATCGTTACACGGCAATGCTCAGACGAGGATCGCATACATCGAAAAAGCGTTACAATACGTAAAATCAGAAGAAAGTGATGACTCGAGGGTAACCTCGTATCTATCAACTGCATCGAAAAACATTTCACATGCTATAGACAGCATTTCAAGCGATCTAAAAAACAGTGGCGAAATCGACTCATGCAAAGTATGTAAAAGTGAAAGCAATCCACCTAGAGTGTTCAGCAAGAAGTGTGGGCACGGGTTTTGTTGTATGAACTGCATCTTGAAGTATTTGGAATTCGTATACAATAAAAATTCTGGGCGATTGATATGTCTGAAATGCAAAATACAATATGATGGTCAAACTAGTTGTAATTTTGGACCAGGTTATGTCATTATCGGTTGATACATAAATGAATATGAAACCTTTCAACTGTGTTATTTGTTTTTACTGAATGAAAGAATGTTTGTTTGATGTAATCTGAAAATACTGAAATGCAATATGTATGCACAATTAAGAAGCTGAGTGAAATACATTTTTGAAGTCAAATTATACAATTGATCAGATAGATGCAAATATCATGAGCTAAATTGTACAAGTAGTGATTTGACGAAATAAAAAATTTGATACTACAATTGTGTCATGAGATGTTTTGTATATTTTGAAATCTAAGACTGTTGTTAAATATTAACTGTAGATTTTGACAATATCATATCATAGTAGCTTATCAAATGTGATTTCAAAAATTGGTCACTTTACTTGCAACTATAGCATGTATAACCATGGTTCAAGATACAAACATTCATCAATATCATTACCTACTCATATGAATTTGTTCAGAATTTGCTTCATGAACATAGATATGAAATTCTAGAGTTAATACAATAGACCCACGACTCTACAATCCTTTTACAACTCTTGCCAGAGCTAGGGTTTGAACCCAGATCTCCTTCTTCAAGCACAGGGCTGAAAAAAGCGTTTCACATTCAACTACTTGGGCAATATGAGCTGATCAATGCTGTAGCCAACTGGTATTGCATTGCTAACATGAAGATATGAGTTTATGGTCAAACATTTTCAGTTTTGACAGGAGAAAACAATGTTCAAAATTACATTCATGTGCATTTTTCTTGTATCTTCCAATCAAACTGGGTATGTATGATTGACTTGAAAATTTGCAGTCATATCTCCTTCAGATATAACTCTGAAATTCTGAACCGAGAGAGGGTTATAACTGTTTCTGCTTGCTAATAAACTCATAACAGTCCACATAACATGGTGAAGAAATGATTTGTATGAAGACATTCTCATGCTGATAAAATAGAGAATGTCCATTTTATCATGGGAATATTCAGTCAAAACAGTTATACTGGATTGAAACTTGAATCTTTTTAACCTTGCAGTATGTGCATTGTGAAACAATTCAGAAATTTTGAACCGAGACAGGGTTTAAATTGCTTGTTGGTGCCAAAAGATGCTTTCTTGACTCACGCAATGGTTTCACAAAACATGCCAGAACTGGGAATTGCACCTAGATCTCTTTCTCAGTTGCTACATGAGAAAGCGTTTTTCATTAAACTACTCTGGCTTCATGATTTGATTAACTATGCAGAGTCAATATGCCTTGCTTGAATAAACTGAATCCATGCCTGCGAAACAGCTAAAAATTCCATTTTCTGTGTTAATACCTTTTTTCCATCAATTTCAACCATAACCAGTTATGTGGGATTTACTTCAAACATCTCAAATATACCTTCTATAGACACTGGTCAGAGAAAACCGGACCTGAAACAGGATTTTCAAATGCATTTAGGTTCAATTCTGATTGAAGATGAATTTATCCGCCATGTCAAGTGAACATGATAACAGATTTGGAGCAATACATTTTCAGTACTGACCAACATGCAAAGTTTCAATTTTTTGTGCAAATACATTTTTTTGAACGTTCTAAACACACAAATGTTATGCCAGTTTTGCTTCTTGAAACTCAATAATCTATACTATAGGCACTCTGACCCGAAACAGGCTACCAAAAGGGTTGGCTTGTAGAAACACACATTTGTGTTAAATTGAATAAAAGATTGTTATGGCCAAACATTCATATGCTGGCAAAAGAAGCAGAATTAGCATTTTGATGTGTATATAGTTTTTTTCTGCAGTTTTAGACATTAAATGTGCTTGCGAAGTAGACTTCGAAATTGTCAGTTGTGCATTCTATGGCTAAAATATGAAAACTGAGCCTAGAAATATGCTGACAAATCAGTGTACATGTCTTCTTCCACATAAGTGTCATCTTGAAATGTTGTTCCTGGTCAGAAATTATTCAACTCCGGACAAATTTGACAATGTTTGAATCATGGCGTTAATAACACAAAGTTACCAAGTAATACTGAGTGTCCATGCATTCTAGAAATCATTTTTTCCTGGCAGAGTTTGATGTGTACAAATAAACTCAAGTCAAAAAAGTCTGGTGTAGCTCAGAAAACAAAACAACACATATCAAGTTTTTCTCAACTGAGTTCTTTTCCACAAAACAGAAGTAGTCACAATCATCTGAATCAAAGAACACATTTTGTTTTCAGGATCTCAGTTTTGGTACAGAAAACAAAACACAAGATCATTCAATGATTCATTGTATAGTTCAACTTTTTTGTTGACATTTGAGATTTGAACAAATTTCAAACATACAATGTTTTGTCTGTTATCAAAGAGCACAACACATTGTCGTGGTACTTACTGTATCGTGTTCTACAAATCTCACAGAATTTCATCAACAAATCAACACAAAATCCACCAAAAAAAGCCTCAAAATGCATTGCCACATTTCGACTGGCAAACAAATTCCGATATGATGACTCACACCGTATTATACCTAAGGCAGACAGGAGTAAATCTGTCCATGTCCGTAAAACTTTGAACATTGTATATGCTCATAAACAACATAAACTACAAATATTTGTTACGATTTAAGTAGAACTGTGCATCCGTGAATGAATTAAACCGAATATTCCACAAAACTCGTCTTTCTTGAAAAGAATACAATCGATGCAAATATGCACAAAATATGAAACTCCTTTCGATTAGTTCAAGGTTGTGTTTATGTTTTGAATTCGCAAATCAAAGCGATGTTACGTCTAAATGAGACTCACAACGAAGTTGTCAATTTTCGTGTAATTTGATGTTTTGAGTTTTGTGAGTAGAGATAGAACTTTGTCTGAATAACTAGAATATGGACATGAATTTCGAATTGTATGCTTTTGATATGAATTACTACATACTCAGTAGCATTGGTGTGCTAGCTAGTCAAGCACACACAGGCAGAGTATATAAGATCAAATCGCTAGTGTTTGAATCATTTCGCATTCTGACACAGAACGAGAAACACACATTATGACTGATCAAACTGCTTGCGAGCGATGGATGGCGAGGGTTCAAGAAAGTGGGAGCGCTGGAAACGACAACGTTGCCTGTCAGCGATGGTTGGAGACCATGCGAAATATTCTACCGACAGTAGTGGACACTACTTTGATACTCACGTGTGCAACGTGTAAAAACATTTCTGGGGAAGTTAACTTCTGCCGCAGATGCGAGGGATTGAGTTGCGTGCCATGTACGAAGACCAACGATCGTTGCAAATGGTGTGGCGAAATGCAGGGTTATGCCAAAAACAGAGGTGCAGGACATTTGCAGTTGTGAGGACTGTGTACGTTGACTGTAAATGAACTGTCGATACAATGATTATATGAAAGATTGATTCTTCCTCAATAAAATCTTTGAAACTTCGTATACCTTGTTGTTGTGTTTGCGTAGAGAATACTTAAGTTATACCTTTATAGAAAACAGAACACACTGGTCTGTAACATCAGCGCAATAGCGAACTCGAAAACCATTCACTTTACACAAGCATGGTTGTACTCTGTATATGTTTGCGGTGCTATGTTAACTATTGTCGTACACAAAACAATAACAAAACGAAATGTACAGTTCATGATATTTATTGAGTACCGTTTACACGAAACATGCTGATGGGTTTAATAACAATCTTGTCCCTGGTCCCACCATTCGCAAAAACTGGCAATTCGGCGAATGTTTGTGGTGTTCGAGCCAAGTATCATCGGTTGATTTCCAATGGTACAATACAACACCACAATTAAAACATTTGCAACGATCGTGTTGCCCTAAGTAATACAGACCGCAAGAAGCTAACTCATATTTGTTCGGTTTTATTTGTGGCGACCAGTGTTCAAATGTCTTCAGTCTTTCGGAATATGTTTCCATATATCTTCCCGAGTGATAAGTGCATAAAGCGTCGGTTTCATCCATGAAATGAAATATTTTATGTGTTACAACTCTTTACAAGCGCGTTAATACTTTTTTCAGAAATACTCTTGGTCAAACGATACGTGTTTTGCTCTCTCGGCTTTTGAGCGCAACAAAATACCATTTATCGTCTGAAGTCGTTTGATTTGATTCTGGTCTCTCCAGCAGAAACCATATTTTGTACTCGTTAGAATTAGCTCAATATCGACATAATACACCATGTCGGTATTTGTCACTTTCCAACATTGATCTCGCTGCGAGAATGTAAACTGAACATCAGGATAGAGATCAGTTAAGTAAATTTCGACAGCTTTGTTCCACTGTTCGAGGTTCAAATGCAACATGTGTCGAAAAAAGCTTAAATCTTTCAGTTCAACGGCTAGCATTTTTGTGTGCGATGAGTACTTAGCGAATTTTCAAATTACTACCTATATAAAATTTTTCTACCATAATCTATAAAACAAACAAACACATGTTAACGTTTCAACATTTTTATTCAATTTTTTTTACATCTACAATTCACTGGGACGCAGCGACACGTCCAACATCTGTGCAGTCTGTTGAGTTGTCGCTGCGTAAGCTTCCCAACACGTAGGAAGAATGGCGCACGCTTCGCCTCATCAGCTTCTGCGTCCCAGTCCTCGGTTGGAGTGGTTGTCTTAGTTCTGGCTGTATCTGAAACACAACAAGCGAAACATAGTTATTGCGTATAAACATTCATGTATGCAACATTCCATTTTCTACAGTAACATAAAAGTACATACAAAGCAACACAACTTACTTTGCATTTGCGACAGCTCTATTTCTGCATCCCAGTCCTCAGTGACAGGCACCTGGAATGTAGTTGCTGGTACATAGAAGCTATTGTTGTACGACATGTTGCTCTTTGGCTTTGATATCAAGAATGATTTGACTTTGCACTGACTCGGCGCTTTATATACTCGGCGACTGTGCGAGAGCCACTAACCCAAAGCTGTTGTCGCTCGAACAACGAAACAGAATCTTGAGAGTTCTACACGCAGTATTGTATTCACAACTAACGAAATCGTACTTGGATTGCGCCAAGCGTTCAATTTCTTCATGAAGTGTTATTGAGTCATCTTGCTGTGAGACCTGATATGTTTTCTCACGAATGCATCTCATGCGAAATGAGTCAAGTTTGTTGTTCCAAAACTCTGTAGTGCATTTGGGTATGAGTGTTTGACCATATCTTTTAATCAAGCACGATGCTAGTTTTTCAAGTGTGTGTTTTGAAAATTTTAGAACGCCAGTTGTGCTAAAAGCGCACGTCAAGAAATAGCTTGTAGCAGCCATATCTTTGGTACATGCGTTTGAAAAATAAATGTGACACTGATGCACCTCATTGCCGTAGATATCTTCGTAATTGGTTTGTTCGGAGAGCAGAAAATCAGACCCATTGCTTTGTGAACCATTGAATGTTAGTTTCATATATTGCATAAATTCGGATTTCGAGCTATGAATGACAACTTGCTTCAAATCTTGTTGTGTGAAATCAATAGGCAAAACATGCGTTTCTTTGATAACGAGGTAACAAGATGACTCAAAATCAAAGTTTTGATTGATGTACGTTGCTAACAACTCGGGTTGGTTTGTGTTGATAAGTGAATGCAGTTTGCAATCGCCCTTCCTCTCGCTGCAACGAGCCATCGCTGAAATAGAAAATCAACAAGACAGGTTTATAAACCGATCTTTGTAATATGACCAACCGTATAAAATGCGCTTTGACTAACTGAATTTGTCTCATTTACAATCTGACAATCGAAGCGACAACATGTATCTCAAAACATTGTGTGAAGAATTCATTCGTGAGAAACGAAATTTCAATGCCAGTGGTCACCAGAAGAAGTACATGTTCAGCGTAACATGTCCTTTCACAGATGCAGAGGGACTGCGTTTCACGGCGATAACGAACAGTCCGTACGACTACTTGAACTACAAGCCAACGCTGGACCATGTGTTTCTCGATGCACCAACACTAGCAGCGTTTGAACGATATGTAGACTTGATGTTTTCTGCCGCCGACGAAAAGACTGATATGTGCTACTTCAAGATATTGAAAAATCTTATACCAGAACATTTCGCAAATCTATACGAGCGCATCAAGAAGGGTAGATACATGCAGTCATCTCCAACCGAAAACTACAGACTGCCGATATGCATAATACCAGTGTTGGAGTTGCACGGAATCGAGGAGTTCAGCAAATGTTATTCCGTGAAATCGACTTGCCTTTCATTGGAAAGGACTCAGATACGATTGAAGTTGAACAGCTACTTTCAAGCAGTCATGACATTGCTCGATTGTTCGGAAAACGATATCATAGAAATATTGGTGAGAAAAGGAGTGCTGCCGAGTACAAACTTCCAGCTGATTAGCACACAGAAAGAGCTCACGATAGGTCTGAAGATTGTTAGAAGCTGTGGTGGAATATACGAAGCGTTGAGAACTGGCATCGAACTGACAGAGCACAATGCTAACTTAGACACACTGAGACCAAAGTATGGATATCCAAATTCGAATTTGTGCCAGGCGTTAGAGTTTCTCTTCTTGCTGCATCCTCTGTACAACCAGCACATCAACAGTCTTCTTGTTAAAACGGAGCTGATCGATGGGGGAAAGGGAAGACTAGCTTATGCTATTCCTAATCGCAAACGCAAATTTGTTGAACATGCAAAAGACCAATCGAGTCTTCCGAAAAAGATGTTATGCAAAACAGAAGAATGGACTGAAATGCGTGGTTCTTACGAGAATGCATTTCCAGAGCAGAACGAGATACTCAGTATGCCGGTCGATTTGTCATTCGTGAAAGAAGAAATTGTGGAAACGTTCAACCCAGAACAAGAGGTACAAGAGAATCCCATGCCAGTAAGCGACATCTTACCTGAGGAGAACCCATGTAAAGTATACTTCATCAACGAGTTTCAAAACGATGAAAAAGAAGACATACTCTCTCAAGCGGTTCGAACGTGCATTCCCAACATTCACGTTCCGCCTAACTTTTGCACATTTTGTGTGTCGAAGGAATTGCTTTCCAACGGCCTCGTGTTGTATATACCTGCCGATTTTGCATTGTGAATGTTTTTTGTTATATATGCTGTGTGTTCTGTTAGTTGAATGAATAAAAACCAACAATGTTGCATTTCATACTATTTGCCTTGTTTGTATCTCAATGTAGCTGTAATGTGCTACCTACTGGTCGGCCCGAAACTACATCAAATCATGTTACTCATATAGAAAAACGCAGTTCCAATGAGTTATACAATAATACCAGCGATAACGTAACGCAGGAACAAATAGATGATATTGTCACATCGCCATTTGCAAACGAAATTGACATGCAGGAATACAGTCAAATCAATAACACAACGCTTGGTAATATCACCACAAATGTTTCTACAACCACAGAGGTTAATGGAGATGGTGATAAAGTATCTGTCGTTGTTATAATCGAAGTGGTATTTGGTATGCTAGCATTTTTCGCAATCATCATTGGCTTGATAGCATTTGTGTCAAAAGTCATAAAAGAACGACGAAACGAAAATTAGTATAAGATACCTTTACAAAAGGATCTAGTCATTCTTGATTTTCTATGCCAAGTATGCGGTCGTTTATCATTTTGTGTTTTTGCATAGTTGTCAGGGCTGACACAACATTTCAAAACGTTTCTTCCTATGGTTTACAAAACTGTTACTGCAATAACTGCGATTCGACAAAAAGCATTGGTAAAATATATGGTGGATCTTGCTACTTTCTCAGTACAGAGCAACAGTTCAAAGTTGGTAACAAATATTCAACGCCAGCAAAGGTTGGTGAAACTGGTAACAGCACCGACTATAATGAATACGATATGGTCATTGTTGGAGATGAAAATCTGAAAACTGTTTTTAATCAAGTAAGCAACGAACTGGTATTGAAAAACATCGAGCGTTCTATCAAGATAGCGCTGTTCTTTAGCAAGGATAAGGCTGCTCAATGCATTCATTTGTTCAAGCGAAAATATTTGCGCATTTCATGCGAAACGACTAACATAGCACTGTTAAAAGCTACTAAAGGAGAGTTTGTGACAGCATCCCCTTATAAACCACGTTTGTACAAGAAATGTTCATTCGACAAAACTGCAGCAGCATCGATCACATCGCCGAAATCCTGTTTCGTGGTGAATGCAGATGGTCAATGCTCACCAGCAGTACTGCAAACAGAAGAAGATTTTCAAAACGCTTTTGACTATCTGATTAGCAGAACGCACGACACGACAGTCGATGTGATCTCTCAAGATTTGATGTTCA
The DNA here is from genome assembly GCA_027627225.1 of Congeria kusceri. NCBI lineage: Eukaryota > Metazoa > Mollusca > Bivalvia > Myida > Dreissenidae > Congeria > Congeria kusceri. The sequence continues at coordinate 54,160,691 of CM051035.1, read as the reverse complement.
AAATTGACATTCTAAACGAAACGCTCGAAATAAACGATTACGCCTTAGTCTTTTCGCGAGTGTCATCCGATGAGAACATAACGTGCTTGTACATCGACGTGAATACAAAATCTATTTCATATAATAGATGCACAACAAAACAAACTCTGTGCCAAATTCAAGAACCTGATAAACGACTGAATGTACCGAGTGGTGATGAATCCAGAATTAACAGCGTTTGGATCGTGTTTGCTGCACTTACATTCGTGATTGTTTCTTTGGTTATTGTTATAGTTATTGTGTATTTTCTACAAGGATTTCAAACTCGACGTGTACCAACTGCTGTTCTAACAAATAACGCATAACTGTTAAAAATGTTGAGCAGTGAATTTGTGGCTGCGATGGTAGCCAATTACTTGGTAGAAAAGCAGTTCGACGATAGCAATTACACTCTTTGTGACATAGTCGAATGTGTGGTTTTGTTTCTTGAAAGAACTGTAACGCAGCATGTTCTAACAAAGGAAGACTTGAGCAAAGCTTGTTTCGATATAGACTATTTTAGCGAATTGCTTGAACAAAAGCTGAGTAGAGGTTTGAGCTGGGACGTGTTTGTGACTGCGTTTGTTATGTTTGTGGCCGTCGTGCGTGAACTATCGAAATACAACGCTGAAGGCTTCTACCACCTGGTCAAGATTCAAGAAGTGTTTCGAAAATACAGACTAACTGAGTGGGTCGCAAAACAACCTGGTGAATGGACATCATTTGTAGATTATTGCATGTTACATTGCCGTTGAGTAAAAATAAAGAATAACACACATACACAATATGTTTGGTTGTTTTATTCATCATCACATTCACATTCGCTATCTAACGATATGTTAGATGCCAACTCTGCAAACAAATCATCTTCGTGAATGATGTCTTTGAGACCAATCATATCGAGAATTTCCCTACACATTGCAGAACCGTTGGATTTGAGTAGATAATGCTTTTTGTCAATTTCGCCATCCCGATCATAAATGTTGAAATACAGTTTTGTATCGTCTGGTGTGTCCAGTACTAGCATAAAACCGTCATCGTTGTCATCTTCACCTAGCCTTGCAAATAAACTCAAATGAAGTGTTATTCCAAAGCATGTAATTTTGATCTGATAATCGAACTCAGGGTGAGGTTCACAGTTTGGACAAAACAATGCATATGGTTCAAATGTTTCAGATTTTGACAGGCGAAACAATTTTACCCTAGGCTTCTCTGTGGTTGTTATGCTCAGATGCTTTGATACTAATTCCCACAACTGTTTCGCAGCAGCTAGTGACTGGATTTTCCATTGCCGTTTTTGAATGAGTTTTTCCTCTTGCATATTCAAACGAGCATCGAACCATATGCTGTCAAAGTACTCCATAGTGCAAACTGTGACTCCTTATAAATACGCGTATATATAATTGCCACACTAGTAAACAGTATGCTCATTTTGTTCACTCGTTTGATAATCGAAGAAAGAAAGCCAGACAAGATTTGGGATCGCATACAGCCTAGTGTTGACAAAAAGAAGAAACTATGATCGTCGTAACATTCCTATCGGTATTCTATCTGAAACAACTGCACTGGTGGTTGTCCACAAGAAAGATACGCAACGAATGCATAGAGGCGATGGAAGAAATTCGTGTTGCCTTTCGAGACGAATGTTGCTACCAAGATGAGACTACCAAGATGAGACAGATAATAACTTTGGCTATGTGGAATGAACGAGAAAAGACATTCGCGACTCAACTTGACACATTGCAAAAAGCGCTAAAGCAAAAACATCTTTGCGAAATATGTTATTGGACAGAAAAATCTATTGCAAATGTTCCATGTGGTCATACGTTTTGCGAAGACTGCATTTCTCGAATGATGGATAGAACGATAGAACCGGTGTGTGCTATGTGTCGAGCAGAGGTGCAAGAAACTATTCGCATCTATTTCTGATTACAAAAAAATTGTATATATGCTTGTGATACTGTTGATCTTTGAATGTTTGTATCTTTGGTACTGATCGAATAAAAACTATTTTGAACATATTGAAGTCTTGGTTTTTGTACTACTGCGTGAAGAAAACAAACACACAAGTTTACTGTTTAGCTACTTTAACAACATACATTCGACAACATACAACATACAACATTCATGACATGACATTCTCATCTCTGCGCTTTCGACTCAGACTACGACTGAACACCTTTGTAAAGCTTCTCTTTCTAGACCTTGAACGTTTTTCATCGTTTTCGCTAGGTTCGTTGACGGACATAGGTTGTAGATTTTCCTTAGACTCGTTTCCTCTTCTGAGCAATTCGTTGTCGTACGCGTTTTTGTTGTGAAATGTAAGCAGTTGTGGAATACGTTTTAGAAACAACACCACTTCTGTCATGCCTAGGAACTCAGCAAGCTCAATCATGTTAACCAGGCTAGAGATCGACTGCCAATCCGAGTAATCTTGCGTGAGACCGTTACATTGGTAGTCGGACAGGTTCATGAGAATTTCAAACACGTTCATCAATTCTTGAACACTGTAGTTCGTAATCTTGACATGGTTTGTCTTAACGTTTGTGAACATTTTCACGATTGCTGCCGGGTAAGACCTTTGTTCTTTTCCCACATAAAAAACAACACTGTCTTTGCTTTGTTTAAGCGACTGAATTAGCTTCGAAGTGATTTGAATGCCAATATCGTACTTAAGTTTAGTGAACAAGCGATTCGTGGCCTCGGTGTCAGTGACACGATTAATATCCTTAACGTTTATGGTTGACATGGTTTTGTGCGATTTTAGCGCTTCTACAGAAACATTTACCTTAAATAGATATTTTCTTTTCTTGTCACTCAACGCAACTTTCCAAACCGTAATTTGTGATTGCATAGACAGTTGAACATCCACAAAAAGTCATGTTTCTTCTTCAGCTGTGCATCACCTCCTATAGTATTGATCATAACCAAAAAAACATACACGCCTAAAAGCGAGTACGGACAGAGTGAAGTGTTTCTCGAATGTTTGTATGTATCGTAAATAAACTTGATGTACGCGGAATTGTTGACAGTAGTATCGTCAAACAGAGAGAAAAAATTGTAAGCTTTCAGTCGGTTGTATCCACACATTGGATCACCGAATACTGAGTCAAAATGACTAGTAATTTCCCTAGGTGTCAATTTCTTGAACAACGACATGCGTTCATCGTCTTTGAACTCATTGAGAACCATTGTAACACACGTTTGAATTCCACACCCGAGTTTCGAGTTAATCTCTGCTAGCTTGCTTTCGAATGTACGTATTTGCTCTTCGTATTCTGTTATGTACTGAAAAATGCATAGTGAACATTCGTGGTGTTGTCTAGAGAACATGGGTGAAAACAAGTAGGTGTTTTGTGCTAACTGTTCGTCTTCGTCAATAATCAAAACCTCATCGATATCCATTGATAACGCAACAAATAGAGTACAGTTCAAGTATACAATTTATTTCTACCACATATACCAAAAAACACCATACAGAACAAGCATCTATCATACAATATTGCAAAAACGTAGTCATTGGTCCTCGTCGCTCATTTCCAAATCACTGAGCATAGGTGTTTCTTTTTTCTGTTTCTTGACAGCTTTCTTCACCCCAGTTTTACGTTTGGCAGCCAGAGCGTTCATGATTTCCTGGTCTTCATCGTTCAGCGTATCTGACATTTCTGCATCGGAGATGTCGATATCGGCATAGTTGCGCTTCTCCTGAACCTTGGTCGTTTTGATTCGTTCTATCAAAGCGAACATGTCTTCGTCTTCGCCAGAACCGAGTATATTGTTGAGCATACCAATTGGAATCCGATTGACAACGTTAGAGCGCACAGTCTTCACAACATCGTCTCGCAAATTTTTTGTTTTTTTGATGCCCTTGATCAAATGCTGCGTTCTTACTTTTAGGCTTTTGTACTGCGCTAGTTTGGCATCAATCTGTTTCATTTTCTCAGAAAGGTCTTCTATCTTTGAAGTATCGTTAGGCGACAAGAAGACATCTGGCTCGACTTCAGAAACCAAATTTCTTCTAACGCCGTGTTTCAGTACAGTGTTCGCAAACTCCTCTATGCGTAATCGGTTTTGCATTTTCCTAGCATAGCTTGAGTTCATCATTTGTTGTGCCATTGTAGAAAGTGATTGTGAGTGTGATTAGTTTTTGTTTGTTAAACGTAGCTATATATACATGTACAAAATAATACACGTCTTACTTGTTCATCATTGGCTGGAATAGCCGAATGTAGTACGCCTCTTTGGCTTTGCGCACATACTTGTCTCGCTCTGTCTCCAAAACGAATACAGTGTAACGCTCTTTAACGTCGCACAAGTGTTTCCCACATTCGATCAAGTGATCAGTAGCTCGACACAAATGCTGCTCTGTTCGAACATGAGAGTTGTGTGTGTGAATGCGTTTTCTCAGATTTACGGTCTCTCCAATGTACTCACCGCAACAAGTGTTGCACTTCAAAACGTATATAACGTCTTTTGAGTTACAAGATAGGTTTTCTCCGTCTTCCACCATGTACACAAACCCGCAATTGAACTGAAAACTATTGCCACTCTTTAGCTGAGAACATAAAGTGCAGCGCTCTCTGTTGCATGGTTGAACCTTGTATTCCATAACAACAAAAACGAAGTATAAGGGTGATAACAGTTTATTTGAAATAACGTTTATAGGATTTTTAACAACCAGACACGAAGGTCAGCTGGCAAGCTGAAAACAATTCCCTGTTCTTCCATTGCAAACAAAATGTCAAACCACGAACACGTTAACATATCGACATGCTTGAGCTGTAAAGTTTGTGAACCATTCGCGAAAGAAAATTCCACGGTCAAATCAAACTCGAAAATGTTCCTGTCTTCCACATCGTCAAACATTGTTTCGAAGACACTTTCGAGCAATTCGTGCTCATTTATCGAAACGCTAACAGCTTTGCGTATTTGTACCGCAAATTCCATCGTGTCGGCGTTGCTGCCTATCACTTCCAAAGTGTACATATCGTGATAAGAAGTCATTGTGAGATGTGACAAAATAGAAACAAACATCAAGGTATATAGTTTCAAACGTTTATAACATTTTCGTTCTTTCGGGCTATGCTATGCAAGGCGAGTATGAAGGCAACTGCAGCCACAACAAGCAAAATAAAACCACCAACGCTTACAGCTACGGTTTCCCAAAATGTTAGCTTTCTCAGTCCCGGTTCGTTATTCGATGTACTTTTAGCAAACACCACCTCGCAAAGGGTTAGTCGGTTTTTGCATTCTTCGATTGAAATAGTCTTTGCTCGCATGTCGACGTATGTGCATTCTTGTCCGCGATCTGTCGCTTCATTGCTTGAATATACAACAAAGTGATCGCTTGTTGCAAGGCCATCATCTATATTTTTGATTTGAAATTTTGCCTCACTCATATTTTGTGCAGTGTTCTGAGTAATGCTCACCAAATATGAAACTACCTTATCATCCAAATCGTTAACTCTCGCAATGTTTGAGTGCGAACAATTTGCATCAATCCGAAAACATTTGCCATCTCTCGCTTTGACCGCACCAACATCGCAGTATCTGAAATCAGGCAATGATACTTGTGGTACGCGACTGAAATTTCCCTCTCTCGCTATCAGTACAGCATTCGCAGTTTCGTTGCAGTTCTCCACCTGGTATTTATTTCTAAATAACGACATACATTTGCTCTCAACAGTTTTACCATCTTTGGTGCTGTAGACAATGAGTTGATACGATGAGGCCTTTTTTGAGAGAATAACTTCGTTGCTCACTTGTTTCACTGTTTGACTTAGTATCTCTTGTAAAGCATGAGAACGTTCGTCTATAATCAAGGGTTCGTATTCCCTAAATGGAGAAGTATGCGTATCAGATGAAATCTTGAATGATGAATCCAAGTTGATAAAATAGCACCGATTGTTTTGCACTTTGCCGATTGTAGTAGAATGATTGCAAGTTAGGCAGTAACAATTTTGCAAACCATAAGTGGATACTTCTGCAACGGCATTCGCGTTATGCTCAATTACCATTTTATGCTTCTTGATAGTTTCCTGAATAGCGTTAAATTGTTGGTCAACGATAGTATCGTTTTGAACTGACAGATCTGTGTTGTTTTTTTTCCAAGGGTTCACTAGGTAAGAAAGATCAAAAACTGGAACCTTTTTATCGCTTTGCGTTTTCTTTGAATCATCGTCAGAGTAATCATCGTCAAAGTAGTCAGCGTCGGACTGATCGTCGATGTTTAAGCTGCCTATCACTTTTGAGAGGTCAGTCATTTCTTGGCTAATTTGTGCAATTATGTCTCGCAATTCTATGTATCTATGAGGGTTCATTTTTAGATCAACGTCTTTGGTATGATTGTATAGTGCCAAATGATTCAATTTTTCCGTCAACAACGCTTTTTTGATACGTGTTAACGCACGATTTAGTCTCTCGGGACTTTTACTGGATACATTTGCAGCGCACCATGTTCCTAACGTAGAACACAGTTTTGTGTTGAATCCTATGATGGCATGACCATGAATACCATTTGCACAAATTTCACTTCCATCATAGGTCAATGAAAAATTGTACGTTAGCAAAGGTATCCAGGCGTGTGTGGAAATCTCAGTATACACCGATTCCACAAACTCACTTAAAGAGTATGTTTTCGACTCAATTTCCAATCTAACTAAGAGACTTGGTTTTTCGTAAAGGACAACATTTTTTCCCACTCGTACACCATTAACTACACTGTATACCGGTTTCGAGAACGCTTTTCTCTTGTTTGGACATCTAGATAGACCTATGGATTTGCATCTTGTTTCTTGCTCATGTGTCTCTGAACCCAACTCTGGGTTGTTAATCCATTTATTGAAAAAACGTAAATTTTGCTTTAAATCGTCGTATGCTGATAGATAATCATAGGTTACGTTTACCAACACATAAAATGACCCATCTGTAACGGCGATCGATTTGTCCTGTAAAGGCTTCAAACAAGATGTTTCATAAAAATATGGGTTAATACCTCCAAACGCATTTGTTTGTAAAACTAAGGAAAGAAGCAGGCAAACGATATACACAAACACATACATGATGATTGTTTGATATATCTTTTCATTGGAACTCATATATAACTATTTTTACAAACAGATTCAAGTCATATTTCTTCCTGTCATCGGCATGGATAGCAGCAAACAAAGCATACTATCGTGTTTGTCAAATGATATTGATCATATGGACGTAGACACTAGACAACTTATTTTGCAGCAGATCAACACCTACGCAAGACGCAAGGCGGCATTAGAACCAACGAAAACGATCATGAGACTATTTGACGAAATTGTTGAGGAAACTGTAAGAAAAACTGATATTGGAAAAATCAAGATTCAACACGCACTTATGGACTCTTGTACTTCACGAGATACCTTTTCGGTTTGGTCGTTCCTGATCACAGATGTGACAAAAGAAACTCTGAACGTTATTGCTACGAAAGCGAACCTGTGCAGATTTGACGTACTGTATAGTTTGACTCACAATGAAAACTGGATGGTTGGTGCAATTGATTTCCATGGTGTTGAGAAGTCAAAAGAACTCGTCAAAGCCATACTCAACACAGAGCACGTTACTGAAATGTACAGTGCAAAAGCGCTGAATACATATACACAAAAAATTGCCATGTCACATCGTGATTGTTGAATAAAACTTTTTGTAACATAGCTTGGTTGCTTTTTGTGTTATGGTAACTACTCAGATAACAAACAACATGCAAAATCCTTTCAGGCTTTTTATTTCAATCACTAGCAATCAAATACAAAAGGGCAAACAGGACACAGCTGTCGATGCCGAAGTTTCACATCTCCTTTTCCAATGTCCCAAATATGCGTATGGCAAAACACGCATCGAACGCAGTTGAAACAATTGTCGTAGATGAACCCTTGGCTAGCCAGGTCTTCCTTTGACATGTTGTGTTCTGATGGCAAGTCTTCAAATGTTTGGAGTCGCTGCTCAACGTTGCGATATCGAAAATACAACGCTCTGCAATGAAAAGTCATATTTGTGAACGAATGTTCTAAGACTCGGTAACGCATTCAGCAGCATTTATATCAGAGCGATTGTAATATATATAGAAATCACGACGTGTTTCATTTCGGTCAGATTCTTCTATGTTTCTGAGATATTGGTTTTCATATTTGTTTTCCCAGTACCTTTCGAATGACTCATCGTCGGAAAAGTAGATACGATTCGTTTCTTCTTCATACTTTTCATCCGAAAAACGTTCATATGATTCTAGAAACATATTTTCTACGGCATCATCGATGTCATTGTATTTGTGTAGCCAGTGTGGTTCAGCCGCGTCTCCGCGACTTTCATAGGACGTCGTAGTCGCCAAATACGTGTTGCAATCATGATTGTTAGAATGATCGTTTGTTTCATGATGCTGTGTGTGCTTTTGGTCTCTTTTGACATTCCGTAGTTTTGTTCTACGTTTCGATAGTTGCCTTCTCTTACGTTTTTGAACAGCTTTTTGATGCTGCCTTGCAGTTTGTTTTTGATTCGATTTGTAAAGCTTATTTTTCACGATTTTCGGTTCGTTTGTTTCGAACTCACTACAATAATCACTACAATAATCGTCATAGTCATCTTCATCGATGTAGTCATGATTTGTTTGAAACCATCTGCAGATAGCATATCCTTCTTCCATTCTGCCAAAACAAATCTCCATTGCGACTGAACGAGACAGTATAGACTGAAATGGCTAAAAAACAATAATTTTCCCGATAGAAAATCGACACCCGGCAAAATAAGCGGGGGGGTCTTTTTCAAAACACCCCCCCCCCTTTTTCAACCCTCTGAAAATTTTCCAGGCATATAATATAGCGCCGCATCCCTCCCCAAAACAGGCACAAGAAAAAAGTGGCTGTGGTGTCGAATAACTCGGACTTTGAAGCACATTAGTCCTCGGCTGTCATTTCGTTGACAAACGAAGTGATTCTTTTCATGTCATTTTCATAGTCTGTCAAACCGTGTTTGCTTGCATCGTTTTGAATGATCAAACATTTGCTTGGATCCATATCCAGAAACCATTTTTCGTGATAGTTGTGTAGTTCTGTCACATACCTGAGTGATATTTCGCTTTCTTCTGTTCGGTTTCTGATCTTCATACGTTCGTAGCATTTTGCTGGAGATGTTTTCAAATATATGATTCCAGATAGCTCAAAATCTTCGCTTGGCAGCATTGCTGTCAGCAAATTGTTGTACACAATCCACTCAACATCATTGATATATCCCAATGATTTTTGTGCTTTCGCAAATACATGTAAGTTTGACAAAAATGACCTCTCAACAAACACAAATGGTTTGCTCGAAGCAAGAGCTTTTCTCAAAACATGCATGATACTTCTGAGTGTTACGAGTTGAAATGCAAACGTATATTTTTGCATGTTTTTGCAGTACATATCAAACATGTTAACCACTTGGCCATCAGGGCCCGACACATTTTGCCACTCATCTAGTGGTTCTGGAAATACAAGATATTTTTTACCTAACAGATCAAGTAGTGTGCTTTTGCCGGCACCAATATTGCCTTCTACCGCAAAGACCTTCGCCATGATGAGTGAATGCTTTTTCTTGGTTTGTCAGAACATATACCAGTATAAATAAAATAAAACAACATTTTGGTACATTGTTTTTATTGTGTCAGCAAATTGTCAATATGATGAGAATAAACATTTCTCTATACAAAAATTTATTGATCAAAGCAAATGATAACGACAAATGGTCAAAATGCTTTGGATTCCGTTGAGAGCGTTGTCCTTGGTCAAAGTCCACTGTTCCGTATGCATTGCCGGGAACAGTACAATCTTGAAGTCGTCCTTCCACAAGGTTATGATTGAAACAGTTTTTGGTACCACTCCGTAGCACACCCTCATTGGTATTTCGTCTTTCGGGATGTAATCGCTGAACTGACACTCAGAGTAAGCGCCGTGCAAGTATCGTGTATGCCTCATTTCTTCTTTGGTGACAATGATCGCTGTGCTCGGATCGTTAAACTTTCCACCGACTACGTTTCCAATGTACACTGGACTTTTTTGTCTCTCTTGATGTTTGAGTGCTTCCATGAACGGCATGTCGCTGTCTTTGTGTCTCATCATGACCATCTTATGAGGTGTATCGACGGTTGAATTTCCAAAAGAACAGCATATTGAAACATGGTCGATATCGATGTCGCTCTCCAGAATAGCTTCTAGTATAGAGCACATATCTGTCTCACTTCTGGTAAGTATTGGTATGTCGAAGACCCGTTTTGCGATCAAAAACGTGTTGGTAGAAGGCGATCTCATCAACGACTCAGTAAGGAAAGCATCAGTGGCATCTTCGACATGATACCATGAAGGAAATCTTATCTTATGCTCTTTCATCTTTGCCAAAACAACTTCTGGCGACATGAGGTTCTGTCGTTTTCGCTTCTCTGCTTCTTGTACTTCCTTTACGATACCGTATAAACCAATATCACCACCGTACTGCTTGTAGATCATGTATGTCTCAGCAATACGTTGTTCTTTGAACCTAAGTTGATGTGACATGTTTGGTGGTTAGAGTAAGAATGAGTGATTAACACATGGTTCATCGCCCTTATATATGCATGCAAAATAATGAGAACGCACATACCAAACTCAAATCTATGTTGTCTTCACACAGTTAGTCATTCGTTGTTAGGATGGCATCAGTGTACGATATATTGAATGAGCATTTGTATAACAGTATACGTAAATTTCCATCAAGTGTATTATCGTTGAAAAAACTCAATGTTGTTACTCTGAAGAACCTGAAACAAACTCTCACCACGTTTCATTGTTATAGATTTGTTCACTTCGTTATACGAAATATGTTTCCACACAACCTGAGAGTTGACGTGTTGCTGATGAACGTGTACAGTCAACAAAACACAGATGAAAAGATTCACATGTTTTTCTTGATCGTGATATTGTGTGTTCTATATTTCAAGAAACCCGACTATGAAATGAACAAACGAATAATACAGATCCTACGAACAATCGGCAAGATATGTCAAAAGAAACAACCTTTCCATGAGCTGTATGTAACATTTTCGAAGCAAAAGTCCAACATCATATGTGTGAATAACCATACAACTATTCATTTGCGAGACCTTTCACTACAATTGGATATCTCAAAAGTACACCCATCGCTCAAAAAGATGGTAACTCAAGTGAAAGGGTTAGAGTGGATTCCTCACCACAAAGTATTTCAAGTCCTCAAGTCAATGTGCAATTGTACGTACATATATAACACTAGCAATCTTGTTTTGCATGACTCTGCTGCAACATTTTTACCTTCTGAACTATATTACCCAAAACCAGTGTTAGACTTTGCGTACCACTTCAAACGAGAACTAACTTCAAATCCTAGTTCTAAGCGCAAATGTTTTAGTTCGATTCAGATGTTACTCACGTCACCTATTGTAACTAGAAACCTGTCGTTTGGTCATTATATACAAAACATCATCAGACAGCAAGTTGATTTTGTGAACAACAAAGTCATTTCACTAAATATACCCTCGTGTTTTTGTCACACAAAGTGTACTAGAGAAAAAGGGAGTCTTGATCGTTTATATCAAAATGGCTTGTTCATCTTGTGCAAAACCTGTTGTCAACCCATAAACTATCATCACAAAGCATATAACAAAACGTCTATTGTTAACGACGCCAATAGTCGAGCAAACTACTTCTTATGTTCTGATGGATGTCGAGAATTTGATTTTGTTGATGTATACAAATGTTTCATAGATTCTACTGGTTGTATTCAATATCAGTATTTGGCGCTTCGGAAGCAAATATCTGGTAAAAGAACTGCACTATACACTACTCTGTGTCGCAACAGTCGAACCTGTTTTGGTATTGTCAGTAGTGAAGTGAAATGTGGTGAAAAACCACAGTTATCTTGTAAATGTCAACCACAGAATAGTGTTACTTGTTTCGATGTTTTGTCAGATAATATAGACGACGGAACACCTATTGATAAGGAATTCGTTCTTAGAAACATTTGTGTTGGTTGTTTGTGTAACTGTTTCGACTACTGTACAAGAACAAATTTTGTTAAAAGACAAATACGAGCATTGTTTGTTTGACATGTTTTTATTTGACAATACAAGTTCACAGATAACCCATTTCGTTGTTGTTCCGTTCTTCAATCCACCTCATATGCACTAACTGATCGAGTTCTGCACGAATGCGCACGTCTGGTTCTAAGCAAATGTGAATGAATTCCACGGCCTCGCCAGACGAGAAACGTTCAAAAGTCAAGTCTTTCAGTTTTCCGTCTTCGTACATCTCCCATGGAATTTCTTCCATGATGTCGTAAGCAAGAATGCCCACTTGCCATACCACGCTTCTCGTTGGGTAGAACCTCCTTTCCTTAACAGTTTCTGGCGCCCAGTAAATGCGTGTTCCTTTCGATGTTGAATCCATCCACAAATGTGCTACTGGCGCTATGTGTCCAAAATCACAGAGTTTAACCTCATTCGTTTCAGGATCGATCAACACATTCTCCGTTTTAAGGTCCATATGTTGGACGCCAACAACATTTTGCATATCAAGTAGAATGTTAACAACTTGGCTGATGATGTTGCGGCATTCATCTTCGGATATCGGTGTTCGACGGCTTGACACATACGTGTGTAAGTCCATTGGCATGTAGTCCATGATCATCACGTATCTGCTTTTCTCGTAGTCGATAGCGTACTCGTGCATGTTGATTACACCTTTGATACCAGATGCCTTCAACGTTTGGTTGAATAGTATTTCTTCTGGAAACGAAGTCAGCTTGTTGACGGTTTTGACCACTTTAATGGCGAATACCTTGTCGTCAGTACGGCGAATCGCTTTCATCACATGAGCCGTCGCACCAGTTTCAATCAAATCCCCAATGTGGTACCGCTCTAGTATGTTTGCAACCTTGTCCATTTTGCGTCCGTTTGCATCAAAGTCAAGTTGAGCAATGATGAACACTTTTTCGTTGAACCCCCTTATATACTTTTTTGCGCTACAGCCAACCATCCTTCTTTTGAGACTGGTTGATCATTTTGATGAGACTTCTTGTTTCGTACGCTATTTGTTCATAACGCTGATCAAATATTTTGTTTGCAACTAGTAGCGAGTCGGGGTTGCTTGTTCTTGAGAGTGCAACAATCATGTCTTCAGCTCTATCATCTCGTTTTAATAAAGCTAGAATAGGACTATGTATTGTTAAACCTTGTGTCGAGTCAATAGTTGCACAGATATGCAATACCAAGGGTATGATTTTGAAGAATGATTTGTGAACCAACTGGTTCATTAAATCTGACATGTTTGAGCAGTGATCGTCCTCAATCTCGTACATTTGATCTTCATCTTCTCTGTCACAAACCGACAGTTTACGTTTCTTTCTGGGGCGATACGTTTGGTTTTTACTTTCACACTGCGATGAAATCTCGCTTGTGCTAATTGCTTTTACTTTATGATACAGTTTGAACAGTATGCACTCATGAAGTTGGAGAAATATGCATACTCGATCGTGTTCACATGGATTCTTTTTAACATCAGCATCAATCAACACAAATGAGAAAATGTCTTTCGGCAATACAATGCACGATCCTGGTTTTTCACTAGCGTACGAGTATACCTTAGACATGCTTTTGCTGTCAGCATGTTGTAATAACGTTTTAAGTGACAAGAGATGCTGAATAGTAGGTTGATTAGAAGAGCATTGTGCAACGAGATCGTTTATGCCTTTTGCAACGTGTTCAGTGAGATCTGAAAATACATCTTCAATAATGTACTTTGCACAGTCAACGAAAAACGAAATGCAATTGCTTCGGTCACTCGCCATGTATGATTGCAGTAAGTCCGATGTCTCTACAAACTGCTGTATCGTGCCAGAAAAGTTGCAAATATACAGCTTGTGGTATTCTGTGAGTAAATATCTGAAACCTTTCAGGAGAGTTCTTGATGTTTTGTAGACAATGAAATCCTCTTCAAATAGTTTTGATTTCTCTTTCGTGTTACACCACATGCTTTGGTATTTCTCACTTTTGAATTTGACATTGATATGACCTTCTAAATCTGTAAAGGATGGGATGTCTTGATTACTCAAAAGAAATTCGGGTATGTCAATAGCGTTGTGCCGATTTTGTCGATATACATTTTCCTTGTACGATTTCAAGTGTTCGTGTTTTTTGGCTATTCGAAAATAGTTTGGTTTGAACAACGGGTTGAAAAAATTTGCTTCATCGGTTACAAACACCGAATTGAATTTGTCCCTCAATGAACCAATAACTGGCATTCCTAGTTCAAGCTTGCCGATAACTGCTGCTAGCGTAGTGTTATTGTCAATATTACCCATTGTTATTCTGCGATTGTCCTTGAACGACTTGATTTTTATGCAATTCAACTCCATAATGTGATTTCTTATGCAGGCTTGTCCAGCAAATGTTAAAGCACTCCAAGGCGTATAGTTGTCAATAACTCTACTTTGAGTTGGTGAACCGACAAATATCAGAGATGGTATTTTGTGCTTCCAGATGAATGTCTTGTATTTGATGTGCATATAATAGTAGTAGAACAGAAAGAGAAATGCCATGTAATCAGGCGTTCTTCCTGCTTCCTCAAGAACACATGCATCGTAGAGTAAAATATCAGGGATTTTGCTACCGAGACCAAGGGAATAAATATACGTTATCACCCGTTCGTGGGCATCGTCGCAGTTTGTATTGCCACAACATTGTGCTTTGTACTCGCTATACTGATCGGGAGAAAGTTTGGATTCAGACATATCTTTGGCAAACAACTTTTCACAAAACGGCTTACATGCCTTGAACATTGTAACCAGGTAGTCATCATAACTGTCGTGTGATTCGTGTCCTATTCTAGTTTTTTGAACACACTGACCTAAAATATTGCTTTCCGCAGGCTGAATCGCATAAAAGGAATGAATGGTTTTGTACACTTTTTTCTTTTCGGCTGCATGCAGTATTGATGACCACAGCGTGGCCTGTAAGTTTATACCCGCCGCATTGGTGGGGGCATAAAACATGGTTCTTTTTCGGTTTGCGATATGCTTCAGAATATGAGTTTTTCCCGAACCAGCGTGTCCAACTATAGCTACCAGCTTGTGTGGGAATGACAAAAGAGCTGGACTTGAAGATGTTCGAATGTCATTTTCTGAAGCCAACTCGGGAAAGTGTTTGAATAGGCCTGTTATATTGTGGTTCGAACCGCATTCTAAGAAGCTGACAATTTCATTGATCATACCTATGTCTCGCACGCTGTAATACAACATGGTGAATGAGTCACAGTTTGATAGTGCATACTCATTTGTACCAACCCACGTTATGTATTATTTTTTGCTATATCAGCGATTTTGTACAACATGTTGATAGAAACCATGTCTCTGTCTATCCGAGAGCGCTATCAAATCCTTGCTTCGAAAAGAAAGGCGAGAGTAAAACGGTTACAGCGGAATTTGAGAGCTAAACATTTATCAAAATGCTTTTTGAAGGCAACTGATGATTTCAGTTCGCAATGCGCCGATGATTTTATTCGCACTGTCAGTCAAGATACAAAACCAACGACACTGTCATCGCCAACTGATTGCGTTTTAAGCCTTTTGAATGCAAAACGTGAATACATGACACATTTTATAGCAAACAGGCAACTTGTCAACAATGTGTCCACGGTGTTGAAATTAGTGAAGAAACGTTTTTTCTGTTACAAAAAGAATGTTGTGCCTAGCAAAATTGTTCCATGGGTTAACGATATGCCTTTTAAACCAAACCTTAACGATCAGATATTTTTTGGATGGAATACGTTAAACAAAAACAAAAATCTATTGCAGTGTTTATATGCTAAGACGTTTAAAGGGCTTATACAGGATTACGAAGTGCTTTGTGAGCAAACATTTCCATTTAAAGTAGCCAGGGCTTTAAACAAACTCGTTTACTGTATAAACGCTATAGATTGGAGTGAGTACAACTCATTGAATTTCATGTTCATGATTTACAAGAAACAGAATTTTACGTTTGAACAAATGATCGATGAAGTAACAAAAGGCGATGCGTTGCCATCACCAGATCCAGCAATACTTCATGATAACGTTTTAGGCGTCTTTACAAGAATACACTACTTCGACTACAACAACAATGAGGGTGAAATGGAGCAATTGATAGACAATGCTTTGTTTGTCATGAGACCCGAACTGTTTCCATTTCTTGTATCCGAGTGTATTCTGTTACGTTTTCTGTTGATGAATGCTTCTGAAATAATCAGGGAAGATGTTAAGCGACGATTTAAAACTGCTTATGAAAATGACACTGTAACGAAAAACGTCTGTCAAGTATACCCGGGAACATTTACCATCATATTTATGCTATACTATAACAGCCACAATAACACTGACTCAAAAGGTATTTTAAATTTGTTAGTCGATATTCAGGCAGCTATTGCAGCTATGGACTACGACCGAGCGAACAAACACTTGAAACAGTTATGTCGCTTTATCTGTCAAACAGTGTATGAACTGGAACAAAAACAGACATTTATTTCTGACTTTTATTTTGACAACTTTTTATCCAATCTGACATTCATGAAATACAACTATTGTGTTGTTCCATCTGGCGAACCAAATGCCTCTGTCGATTCGTTGCCTTTTCTCGTCAGATAATCATCAGCATGCTTTTTGCTCCAGCGTAATCTATCAGATGTTGAGTTTCAGCAAGTTCGTATAACAGTGATGATTTGTAGATGTCCACTGAATCCCAACAAAATGTTGGTTGTTTTGATTTGCAATTCATAGCTTGTAACACTATTCGCAATAAAGCAGTTAGATGTACAATTTGAGTAGTTGTGTCTTTTACAATGTCGTCAAAAAACCAGTACGTATTTGGTACATCACTAACTTTGTTGCACTGTGAATACACGAAACAAAATGATTTGAGTTGAATTGAAAACTGCAGACCACTTTCGTGTAGCCAAACTGTGACCGTCCCAACGTTACCCTTGGTTAGTTGTGTAGATGGTACACCATGCACAATAACCAATTTTACAACATACTTTTCCACAACTTGTAACAGCCAGTCTTGTAATTGCAAACTTTGCTTCTCATATGGCGTTATGTTCAAAAACATGTTTTCGTGTTGCGTCTCGGAATTTAGAGATTTTAGCAAAACCGCAATATCATTGCGAGTAAGAGTGAAGTCCTTTGTTTTTGGAAGTACTTTTGGTCTCAGTTTTCGGATATAATCGCTAGGGTAAATCGCGATGACTTCATATAGCCTATCCTCAATTTTCAACAAAAACATGTATTGTGCTATTTTGTTTGTTGTTGCTGTTGACAATTTTGCCATTTTCGCTTTTTGATAAATAAACATCGGTCGAATGTGACATAGACCACTTTGGTAGTCTCTTAGGATGAAATTGATTCCACGTTGATAGACAGGAAAAGGGTTCAATACGGTTATATGATCTTTGAAATTGTAAGTCCTGAAATTGACTGGAATAGTGTGCGATTTGTTGTAGAACAAAATCATATCACCATACTGATCAAGCAATAGCGGTGGGGCATACAGTAGTTTGTCTGGTGGAGGAAGAATTTCATAACCATCTGTAACATCGAGCAAAACTCCGCTATTTTGTTTGAAATGATATTCGATAGTTTGATAGAGAAATAGTGCTTTTGAATTGCACATTACACGATCCACTTCTTTCTGTAATTGATGCAATGATAAGCGTTGCACAAAACTTTGTCCGGTGCATGAATCTGAGTGAGTTCGTAAATAAACACTGATTTCGTGAATCAAAACCAATGCAAATAATCGAATAAGCGAACTGCTATCTGTCAAAACTGTATCTGTTCGAATACTCACGTTAGATTTAGCAAAGCGAAGTGTAAACGTGTGCCTGGCATGGTTGAGATCGCGTAATACAAGACGTTCGTTAGGAGTTGCGAACACAAAATGCTTTGACCGAAATTTGTTGATAGGGACGTCAATGCAAAAACTCATCTTGTTGATTCATAATCAAAACTGTTAACGTTTACTTGTTATAGCAAAAAGTGTACAAACACTCATTTGCTTGCTGGACAGCATGGAAGAAACATGGTCTTTGCATCAACCAGTGTTGTTTCGAAACAGTTTTGAAACTCAATGTGGAGAGATTTTTGATCACATACTGAGCAGTTACGGCAAACCACGAACTAAGATAATCGATCGTGTGGTGAAAAGTATACTAGTGTTTTTCATCAACTCGTTTCTGGCGATGAATTGTATTTCAGGATACAACGAAACTAACGTCAATAGACTTTTGATCAACTATTCACCAACTGCTACCGTAAACCAAAATATCGTTTATCCAGTTGTCAAAAAATTCAACAACTTGTATTGGGCGTCATCGCACGCAATAACATGGGATTCACACGATATCTTCATGTCGATTTTGAATGAAGACGTTACATTTAGCACAGTCACCACCGCAGATATAACCGCTACTATCATTTTTATGGTTTCGGTCGGCATGGTTAGAATCAACCCGGTCTATTTTGTCAATTGCATTCACGGTAATCCGTTTTACATCCAAGAAATTGTTAGTCAATACTGGTTTCGAAAAGGCATTCGATACATAGAGTTACACGAAGAGAAAAGATTCAGGCCAGTGGATCGAATGGAAAATCGTAAAATTGAATATATGAAGATGTGTTCAAGAATTGAGCTTTTTAATTAATCATGCTGCCAAAATTACTCTTTACCTCCGAGTTCAATGAAACGTACAGAGATATTGCAAATATCTACCACAATTATTGGTCAGAAACCGAGAATGTGAAGAGAATATTTAGAACACCGATAACAACGTGTTCTGTATGTTCAACGTACAACAGTAATGCAATTGCTGTGTTGGGACTTTACTTCGATGCAATGCCTTATCACTCAGTTACAGTGTTAGACGCGGCCGTGTTAACAATAATGACTACACTACACGAAGATCAGCTACTGAGCGATAACGAAGCAGCGATGCACCTTGTAAGTACTTTGGACCCCGACACAATCAAAAACCACTATTTCGTCAACGTGTGTGGACAGCGAGAACGAGTGACAAACGATTTGGATGTCGTTGAATTCTTAAAAAAGATACTGTTCGGTATCAAAACAAAGACGACCAACATCAGAGATTATGCAAATCTAACGAAACTCTTGAAAAAAGAATGTCTGGGGAATTGCAATACGTTTTTGAACCAAAACCAACTAGTCAACATAGAAAAACAACACAGAGATTCAGGACCAGCATTTTTTATTAACAAGCAATCATATACAAACAGTAAGGTAAAACAGAACAATACTTCAAACAGATTTCAAATTGCATGCGATATCATTGGCATCAAATTATCTGAATAATTTTGTCTTCGTCAATAAATTCTTGACTTGACTCCTGTTGTTTTTCTTCATTTTCCTGTCGTTCAGATTCAACCTCATCCAATGTTTTGATTATCACGTTTCCAAACGTTAATGACTTTTTTGGTTTTTCATCAATTTCTGGAATACTGATAGGAACTGGTGGCAATATAGCTTCTATGTTGTCATTGTTATCATCACTATCATTACCGGTATCATCGTGTAAAATAGAAATGAATTCCAAGCCCATCGTTTCTTTTACACCCAAAATTGTCTCTTCGCGAAGTTCCAATAGATCCTTCTCTTTATCCATAACTGTGTTTATCTGAGAATTGACGGTTTTAAGTAACTCTTGATTGGATTTTATCGCCTTTGAATATTGTTCGAGGGCATTGCACAGATATTTGTTATGAGCCACCGATAGCTTTTTCATACCGTAGGCCATTTCTAGTTTCTTGTGGACCGTCTCGTAATGCATTTGCTGTATATCGTGAGCGAACAAGTTTGAAAGCAGTTTGTCATCTATCAACGCTTTACATTTGGCCTCATTTACGCGATTCTGCAATTTCATACTTAAAAACTCTCTAGATTGGTGCTTATTCATACTGAGTCCGTCGCATCGACAATCACTTTAGTCCCTAATTGAAATATTAATAATTGCCATATATGATGTTTGCGATATAGGATTTTCTGTTCATTTGATGTTTGATCATGAACACGATCACATTCAAAGTGTCGCCATGTACGTCAAAATACGAAACACATTTGTTACCTTGGCCACAAGAACCGTGTAAAATTGAAAAATACACAAACGCAATTGAGGTTGAAGTACGCTCTGGCGAAAAATCCAGATCGAAAGTCTGTTTAACAGCTTCGTCCAGTCACTCTAGGGAATTTCTTATCATAAATATACCAAACTGGGTTTACAAATTATTGAAAACGGTGCTGAAAGACACCCGCCATGTGTTTAGCCGAACTTGTACGCAGTCGACACATGTGTTTGGAAAAACGCAAAAAGCAGTTTCTTTTCTCGCTTTCAAAAAAGTCATACGACATCCATTGTATGTTCTTGTCTGCGATGGAACATCGAACTTTTACTGCTGTTACATGTTAAAACGTTTGCTACAAACATTGTTTAAAGAGAAACAAAACAAACCAAATGCTTCTCATGATCATTTATTACAGATTTGCAAAAATGAAATATCCATCGATGAAACATTTGAACATCAATACTACGACGATCATTCGATTCCGCGTTTGCATCATACGCAAAGTGAAATAAATGAGTTTACGCTCCAATCACAACATGACTTTGAAAACATTGACTCAGTTGAAAAACAAAACGAGTATGAGCTATTTATTGAGTCTGAGCGAACAAAAACATATCCTGAAACAAACGATGGCAGTTTAGATTACATCCGAGGCATTCTCATCAAGAACAAGATTTTTGCTTACGACTTCGAGAAAATGATGAGTGCACTAAACATCACTATTGGCATTGCTGAAAAGCAGACATCTACACTATTGCAGGATGATTCGATCAAGGAATTACACAATGCAAAACAACATTTGGAAAAGAAGGCTTCTGAGCGAAGATGTTGTTTGTGTGTCACTAACTGGCAAAATTGCTTGCTTCCAAGTTGCTATCATTTGTCTATGTGTCGTTCTTGTACAATAACTAACAGAAGTTACAATCGATATTCGTGTCCAATATGTCGAAAAATAAGTTCATTCATCATTACTGATTTGGATTTGTGATAATCGAAAATGCATAAATGTTTACATCTACTTGATTAAAACATTGTGTTCTATACAAAGACTCTGTTCTTTTTTCCCACATCCCACGACAATCGTCGTCTTGGTAGTATACATCCAAGGTGTCGCCTACCGAGAAAACATCGTTTCCACATCTAGAGCTATCAGCACACATTATGCACGCAAACGACCATTTTGGTTCAAATCTTGTACATTTACCACCTTTGTACTCGTATAAAGCCGTACTATAATGGAAATTATCGGCTGCATATTGCTGTCTATTTCGAATTCTACGCATATGAATATCTACGCAGCCTACATCACCGCATATCTTTGATTCGGTTAATGCTGATAAATTGCACTGGTTCTTTGAATTAAAGTTGCCAAATTGTTTTACGTCTCGTGTCCGCGTTTTAAAACCAATGTCACAAGATTTACTAGTTGAACACGAACTCCAAGGGGTCCACTCATCGAATAAACAAGGTTCGGGTTCGGATCGCAAGCAATACTCTTTATAATCGCTACAACAATCACCGCGAACAATACATGCTCGATCACAGTAACACTTTGGATGTGTTTGCGAAGAACAAAGGGAATAATCGAACTCGTGCGGACAGCAACTCTTTTGTTTCACACAAGATGCTAAACAACAGGGAAAAACAAACAAAATAGCAAATATTGGTTTCATTGTTCACACGATTTATTGAACACGTATTAAAGCATACATATAGCTAAATACATATTTCGTGAGTTATTTGGTGTTGATTGTGTTTATCATTTCTGTCGAGCTGTTGTACAAATGCGATGTTTGTTCTTGGAAATCATATATATCGTTGATTATATCGGAACAGATTCCGTGAGTTTTATTGTCAGCATCACAGTTATTCAAATATTCATCTAACGCTTGGAGTGCGTTAACAAGATGTCGATACATAATCAAGGCATTGTTCGCAATTGCATCGCCAGCCGTGAATATACCAACTTTGGTTTGAGATGTTGTTTCCAATTCATGCTCGACCATTGGGAATAGCTTTGATAGAACTGAGCTGGTATCGTCTTGCGATTCACTAGCCATTGTTGAGTTTGGCATTTGTGAATAGTCACATACATATATACATTTTTATCGAGACAAACGTTGTCAAAACTCGGTCTGAAATTCACTGCAAGAGTTATACCGACGTCTCATATTACCGCATTGTCGATAGCTAGGTGGTGGCATGTTTTGATAACTTTGGTAATGCGTCTCATCGTCGTCAGACATAAGTTTCTTCTTCATGAATAGGTACCCGAAAAATGCCAAAACAGCTATGGCTGCTATAGGCAGCAAAATCTGCATTAACCCACCGCTTACAAAATCTGCCGCAGAACCTAGGGCTTGGTCTAATGTCCCTAGCGATTTTCCAAATAATCCGCCAGCACTGCCTATGGCATGTCCTATGACACCAGCTCCAACATCGGTTATTATTTTCAAGCCGTTACCAATTTCATTCACGACATCCTTAAACCAATTTCCACTACCGTATGAGTCTGATAAAAATCCTGTTGTTAAAGCTGTTAGAACGCGATCGTTAAACCGCTCTTCACTTGCATATACAAAAAGATCTTCTAAACTCGATATGACGCGCCGTTTTTGATGATATGAATACAGTTCAGTATTTTGAAAACCGAGAACCATCGGCTTTATTTTTTGAACATCTTGTTTCGTAAAAATGTCAATGAATTCTGTACTTTCAAGTAACGGGTCTATCTGGTTGCGGTTTGTAGTTTCGTTGTTTTTCAGTTTGTTCAAATGATCGTGTGACTCTCTTATTCTTGAAGCGTGATTATACAAAACTTCAATCGGTGTAATGCTGATTCTCTTGTAGTTTTGAAATACGTGAATATGAGCATCTACCAAGTGAAATAAGTACCGACCAAATTTACATTCTTCGATGTAAGGATAACTTATAGTAGATATTGATTGATCGGGTTGTAGTTGGCCAATTTTCCAATCGTCTACAGAGTGACTGTTTTTGAAAACAACAATTGGCATTGTAAAACATAATCTCGGTGCTATTGTAACTCCAGCAGACGCATACACATCAGCAAATGTCTTTCCAGCCAAATAAGGTGCTTGTTCAGTATTATTCACGATTAAACTATCAACTACAATAAACTGCTCAATCGTCTGACAGTAATGTGTCGAGTATACACCATTACCGATCGAAGTTGCTTGTGCGGGTCTGTTAAGATAAGACGAAACAATAGTTGATGGTGAAATTCTAGCTAACAGCAGTTGAATGTCATACAAATGTTGTTGGTTTTCACACCAGGTCTGTGCACGGCGTATAATATCTTGTTTCTGATACTCTTCCCATTTGTATTGAATATAGTAGACCGTGCTAAACAGAGGTGTTAAATTGTTGTCTTCAACCCCTAAGCTTTTGTTGAAAACTACTTTCTTTTCTAGCGATTTTGAACGACCGATTTCTTCTTTTAATTTCTCGATCGAATAACTTTGCCTGCATTTGGGATCCGCGTTTTGATCGCATGATTTTGATTTTTGAAACGGCTCGTTGCTTCCTACATCACTCAAGAAATCACCGCAATCATCATCGTCGTTACAGGATTCATCAATTCTATGCGTAAGATCAAGATAAGCGGAATGAGGGTGGTACATTTTGTCGCTCGTTCCAAATAACGAATCCTCGTCATCGCTATCCATTTTAACTCCATTTTCCCAAGACAGTATTATACCGTTGTTTATAGTGTACAATGTTTGGTTTTCTTCTTTTTCTATGCAGTTGTAAAGTTCGACGGTGGTGATTTGTGTATTATCGCTTACGTACACACTCTTTTCTGCATCCGAAACCCACTGATACATTTCAGTTGCTCCGAGATGTGGATCTTGCTCTAGATAATCTTTGGAATTGTATGTTATTCGTGTAGCCTGTAGAGAGGTCATAGGGACATAATTGCAAATATCTTCTTTTTTAAACGCTTCCCACACAACGACCTCACCACCCTCACGAGTATAATTCGACTTATACAAATAGTCGTTCGGTATAATTCCCCACGGAGTAATGAGTGTTTGAAATGGTGGTCTAGTTCTAACGAACCCTGTATCAACTATGCAATTAGCAATTCTGTACTTATGTGTGCCCCAGAGATCGTGTTTTATTGTGATTTTGTTTGTTGTTGCGAGTCTTGATGGGGTTATCTGTATCAAAGCTGGGTTAAAATCATAAACAGGATCCAAATCGCTACCGCCATGCAAATTTGGTATTCTGCATGTTTTGTGCTCGATCCAAAACATACAATCTTCAACACTCATTGGCCATACTTTTTTCACCAATGGTTCATTCCATATAACATGACCATACGTGTGAATGTACGTATACTCAACAAAGCATTGGTGTGCTTTTTTCTGCACCGAAAGAATGTTTGGTTTATAAACTGTTAATCTTCCATCATCTGTAATTATCGACTTAAGGGCAGGTCGCGGGCACACTGGTCTCTTGTTAAATATAACGGGGAACGAAGAATCATCGTTTTCACAGTACTTCATTTTCAACGAATCGGATTCTTTTGATCTATATTGAAATGTTGCAACCCCCCACGCGTCAACAAATAACAGTGGTTCATGTACTGTAAAGTTGTGATGGAACGAGAATCGCTTTACTTTTTTCTGGGGAAGTTCTGGTTGATTATAGTGGATTTCGTGATCCGCTGTCATCAAGACATCACAACCACTAACATTGATATACGGACTTATGACCCCGAATCGTTCACTCGTCTTGGATTGCATAATCATTTGGTTTATTTTCTTCTGTTTGTCACTTTCTGCACCTTCGTTAATTAACCTATATTTGCGTTCAATATTCGTTTTACAGACATACAAATTCCCTTTCAAATCAGTATCTGGATCGTATCCAGCTTCAAGCAATGGATGAAAGTTCGGGTCTAATTTATTGATGTGCCAATAACCTACAATATGAACTAAATGTGGTACATTGCCGTAAACAACATTGCCACCGGAAAAATGAAACTGATGTGATTTAATAGCGCTAGTGTAGTACACGAACGATAAAAAAGCTAACAAGACAATCATACTTGCATATACGTGTTTATTCTTTGTACATTGCATGTTAATACAAAAAAGTTGATTCAAAATTCGTTAACCCATTTCAGTCAGCAATCAATGGCCCTGGACAAAGCGTCTCGTAGCAATTGACATTTTGAGTTTCAAGTGTAATTTCTTTATCGAAACAATCCGTTCCTGTACTGCTTTTGACTAGAATTCGTTGAAATGTTTTTGTGTGATGAGCATCCAATCCTTGTTGGAAATGTTTTCGCGATTGAGAACCGATTGAAGTTGAATATCTTTCTCAACAACTGGCTCGATTCCAAATCGAAATCGAAATAGTTCTTCAAACTTTTCCTTTAGATTGGAGTTTGGCTTTTTGACAAGTTGTACAAGCGTTTGACAGTAGTCTTTATCAACAGACATTGTAAGTTCTCGTTGTTCGTGCTTTTCTTCAGCTGTTCGTTTTTTATTCGATTTTTTGTGCGGTGGCTCACTAACTGATGAAAGTGACTCTGGACCAGTGCCTAAAAAGTTTCTTGCTGCTTCGATATCCTTTTCGTGAGACATGGTTGGATGTTTTTATTTGTATATATACACATACACAAACGTATCTATGCGTTTATACTTTTTTTCCTTAATCAATGGAGCAATTGCAACAACTTAACACCACCTTCTTAGATCAGTATCTCATTTCGTATAACAGTGAACTCAATGCTTTGAATACTAAGACCTGCCAATCCTTCAACTCCTTGGACGACAAATTTTACTCTTCAATCGGCAACAATGATGAAAGTATGTCAACATTTGCCATGAACCTAATCAAGCAAAACAACGATTACGTCTTTGACAAACAGTTCGTTAACCCATATTTCGTGCAACAAAACACGACAGCAACCCTTCTTGAAACAATCAATAATGAGGACAAGATTCAGTGTCGCATTGAAGAAGATACTGATGGACAGGATTCGTTCGTTAACGTAAAGCGAAAAATGAAAAATTTCATGAGTGCTCAAAAATCAGTTCGTGAGCACGAAAAGGAGAAAAAGTTTCGCGAAGCCATACAAGAGTACGGATGGCTCTATGCTCCCAAACTAATATCTCCATTCATCAAGAACTTTTTGCATCAATGTTTTGTTACTGAAAACGTGTTACAGAATTTCGCAACGACTATAGTACAGTTAGGACAGGAAATTTGCCTTGATTCCTACAACACATCGGATTGTTTGTTCGGTTTCACCATCAAAGATTGCTTGAATAATAAGCACAAGCAACACTGTTTTAACCTTTTGTTTTTACCAGGAGTGTATAGCTTACCAAAACGTCTTAATACGGTGTATGCGTTCAATAAGTTTATGGAACAGTTTTACTACAAAAACGAATCCATCCTAAACGGAACTGATACCATTCTGAGTTTGTTTTACAATACCGTAAAGTTTCAAAATGTGAACAAATCTCAAACTGTGGCTAACTTTGTAAAGCATTGTGTCAGTGATATAGGCGAGATATTCAGCGACGATATTATTCCACGTTTGCAAAAAATACAAACTTTGACAGTTCTGTTTTTGATCCTCAAAAAACGATATCCGAACTTATCTATAAAACGGGCAGAACGTGGAACCGTGTCTTCGATTACTGGCGAATATATTTTGAAAGCAAACACTCTGTACTTCTACGAAAGACAAGACTTATGGTGTGTTTATCTTGAACAAAACAACAAACCACTGTATAGTAAACGATTTTTGGATTTATTCCATCATTTGATAGCAATTTCACAAAATGAATAACCATTGCTTGTCGCAATAGTACGTAAATTTTGGAAACATGCATTGCCTGACAAAGTATGTGGATAAAGTGAAATATAGCTCAAGATGTTTGTATGACAACATCCAGTATCCAAACAAATGGCGTTTTGAAACACAAATGGTTTGATTGTACTTTCTCTCGTTGTCAAAGCGCTCCAGTGTCCAAACAACACCGTGAAGTTGAAATTCCGGTAACAGCGAAACCAGGGTGTCGATGTCTTTTTTACGTTTCGGATGTTGCACATATCTGATGTTCTTTGTTTGTTGAGTTTTCTCAGTGGGTTGAGGCCAGCGTGTACAAGTACGAGTTTCAGCTTGTTCGAATATCCAACAATGATACTCTCCGTCAGAATATACATTAGAATCATCAAATTTTCGCAGTTGTTTTTGTCTGACTGATAGTCTTTCAGAACACACTCATAGAACCAAGTCCATTCTCTTCGTAGCTTATCATTGCATCCGAATCTATACCATTCAACCAGCGAGTAAATCATGCTTACCAGTTTGAAATTTTGATTTGATTGTTTTGCACTCAGCATAGAGAAGAATCGCCATTTGGGGATAAACTTCTCAGCTACTTCCAAAAACAGATGAATGTGTTCGTAGACGAATTTCACTTCATTGTTCCCCAACAACAGTAAACAATTGCTCTTGTTGTTCAGAATGAATCGCATAACGCTTTTGAAGCATCCTTCTGTTTTGTACAAAACGTCTCCGAGAAAAACAAGTAACACTCGTGGCTTCAAGTAGAAATTTCCTATATCAGTGACGTCTGTTTCATCGTCTCTCTGGATTATGAAACCGATGTTGTTTTCAAGTATAAACGTTTTAAGTATGCCTTCGTTGTCGTGCAAGTCTCCCAAAATATATACTTGTTCATATCGGTCAAATATTCGATCTAGATCTACTGCAAACTTTGGCAGCATCGTTCTCAGATCATTGCTCGGCATTGTCTGACAAATACTGACTTCGTTGTGTGATTTTGATAGGGGTTGACTATTAACATTATTAACGCCACAAGTGTAATAACCACCACAACGGTATAGGCATGGCTGTATACTACTTCTATTTTGTGCCAATAAAAGATAAGCACATCGAAGTCATCAATGACCCATCGCTCAATGGCATACGAATGAATTTGCATTTGTTTCAGTCAGTAAGAAAACATATTACGGAAGATGTCCAATATGTTCTTCTCAAAAGTATCGATGACTTACACATGACCTTTGACAAGACGAAATTTGTATCGAACCTTGATAATTTTGCAACGAGTACACCCGAGGACATTATGACTTCGCTCCTGAAATGTTTTGAACTAACTGGTTCAACGTATGAAAAATATTTGGGAATCGCACAATATCCGTTGTTGGTCATTAAACCTCGGAAAAAGAAAGCAGTGTTACATACGCCCAAGACAACATTGGATGTTCTAAATCACTGTTTCTTGCAAATGTACCAATTCTTACACGTAAAACAGCTGACAGAAGAGTGTGAGAAAGCAAATTCTGTACTTCAAATCAATAATTTGCGTTATAAGCCAGCCATTAACTCGGTCGCTAGATTTGTGACATGTTGTGTACATAACATTGTTATTGAAATCTCAACGAAACGATTTTATATATTAAAGCATGACTGCCTTAAATCGAAATATAGTCAGGGAAAGTTTGACAATAACATTTATCAAGTCGTTCGCCAAATGTTAACATGAAATCTATATACGTATATTCCACTGACAGCGATATCTATTTTGTGAAACATCTGACTCTCATTCAGAAACTCAATCCTTCGATTCAAGTTTTCTATAAGATTGGATCAAACGCAAACATAGATTCAAACAGAATATGTTCAATGGATGCAAGTAATGTATCAGCTGTGTTTGTCCGATCATACAGCTACGTGTCTCAGTACAACAAAATCGAAAACACATTCTACTGGGTTCATCCAAAGTATAGCGTTGAGATTTTTGTGGATAAACTAATTGCGATGGATGTCAACAGTGAACATCAGCTGCTGAAAATGATTGTACCTCCGCAATTTTGTGACAATATAATAGCATATGCAAAACCATGTACTGACATAAAAAATGCTGCTTTGTGTTCTTGTTATGAGCGTATTTGCTTGAAATGAAAAATAAAGTATACAAAGATACTCCAATATGTTGTTGTTTATTTCACATATGGTACAGATATCATGAATCGCAAAAGAAAAACACAACAAACAAACGAAACATCAACCAAAACAATAAAAACAAACGATGGTGAGGTTCAGCCCACTGATGTATTGTATTGGTCGTTTACACATCCCGCAATGTTGGGAAAAGGTGGTTTCGGGAATGTGCAGATTTGGTATCATCATACAAACGGGCAATTGTATGCTGGTAAAAGCTTCAAGAAACAGCAGGAATACGATGATGAATTAGCTCGAGTAAAATTGCTTAATCACGAAAACGTTATCAAATATGTACACTCTTATGATGAGCAACAAGTCATTTTGTTTGACATGTACGCGTGTTCTCTTCATGAGCTTGTTACCAATTACACTGAAAACATGTTTGGATTATCCGAAGAGAGAATTTACCTACTGATCAAACATTTGAGCAATGCTCTGTTCTACCTAGTTAACGATCTTCACATTATACATAGGGATATCAAACCAGCAAATATACTATACGATCAACGAAGAGACATATTTATTTTAACTGACTTTGGCCTAGCCACTGAATTTTGCACAGAAACACTAACGTATAAAGGGTTTTTGTGTGGAACAAAAGAATTCATCCTTCCTCGATTGCTTCTTCAAGGCGAAAACGTGGAAATCGAAGTACCTATTGGTTCAGAACTTTGGTCTGTGGCTATAACAGTTTTCTTTGCAGCTACCGGACATCATCCGTTTCAGACAAAACTTCGAAACAAATGGATAGAAATTGCAGCTAACAAGCCTCGCGAATGTATTTCGATAACAAATGATGGCAACTACCAATACGATATTGAAGGCTACACGAGAATGTCTAAATCTTTCAAAGATGAAGTTTTGAAACCACTCCTGTTGTACTCGATGTCTTCTGATCCAACATTTGACGAATATTTCGCTAAAATCGAACACATATCTTTGCGTCGCAAAATGCGTCTTTTTGACCTATTATCGTTTAGAGACACATTTTGCGATAACGATGAAATGAATGAGTTGTATTCACAACATTGTTTATTTCTTCACAAAGGACATATTGTGAGTAAAGAAACGTTTCGACACACGTCTTTCAGTGAAATCATATATTTTCTAAACATGTCCAAATCTGTCTCTGTTAACTTAGCTCAAAGTCTCAAACGTCTATATTTTGGCAACGTACAGATGTACTTTGTTGACCCTCCATCAAGATACAATATGAAGGAACTTGAATGCATACTAGAAAACGTTATGATTACATTTAAGAGTGTTGCAAATCACATTAACATTCTTTCGATGTTTTCGAAGTTATTCACTAGCCAAGCCAATGAAGCTAAACTTCATTTGCAGGTTATCGCATTTTCATTCAGTACACTTATGTCAGAATTCTTTCGTATTTACGAGCCAAAACATGAGTTTCGAAGTACCATAGGAGATTTGGCAAAACGGACTCAGATCGAAATTGATAAAACTGTTTCAGATTTCGGCTCAATTGACATTTTAACATCTGAAACGTTTTCAACTTTTACTAAGAACGTTGAACTATTGAAACAATCCAAACTACAGGCAAGTCGCACAGAACATATTTTGCAAGTTGTTAAAAGTATGGATATTGCGATAGAATCAGTTTGCGACGATATCTTGAATCAACTCAAAACCTTTCAACTCTGGGTTCAAGAAACACAGACACACATAGTCAGTTTGCAAACTTTAATATCTAATACAGAATACGCTTTCAAAAATATCAATACACTACTTATCGATACTGTGACAGCTACCTAGTTTTGTTTCAAACTCTTTCTCCCTGTGTATTCACTCAGAAACGAAAATTTTATCACTGTGTGCATAAATGTACCAATAAATAGAATAAGCGAAACAGGCTCTGGTCTTACTTTGTTGAATCGTTTGTAGTTTTCGATCATCCATGCCAAAAGTATCGTTAGTAAAGTTAAATGTGGCATGATAAACGACTTGGTGAATCGTCTGTATCTAAAATCGAAATAACCCAAAATCATGCAAAACACAACCATACCCATGCTGAGGAAGGTTAAATGTGCAATTCCGTCAATGTTTGATATATAAGACATTGATCTGATAAAGTATGTACACATTAGAGCAAAGATGTTGAATATTTGTGCAAACAAATAGTTGCCTAAAATTTGATAGTTCATGTACATGAACCAAGTGGATTGAACACTTTCGTCCTCATCTTCTACTTCTTCGCCTAACGAAGCTGATTCATCGAGCGTGTTGTCATCATTTGGCATGCTTTCGTAATCGTAGTAATCTCTGTGTTTGGCTTTCCAAAACAGCATCCATTGCATAATTCGAGAGAAACTTTTAAACGGATAGCCCGTCGCCATAGAGTAGATTCGCTTCAGGTAAAACCAGTATGTCCAAAATAGCGTTATAACAAATATGCAGAACAGTATCGCAAACACACTCAGCTCCAGTGCCAATGATAGATTTACGACCTTGTGGTGAACGACTATACCGTGTAGTCCATTTAGTATCATTCCGTAAAAGTGAACTATGAATACCACGTAAAACTTCAGTTTATAAAATCGAAGCATTTGTTGTGTATTAAACAACCCGTAAAGCAAGAAAACGAGTGCAAAAAACGTGACAGACAAATTGTTTATGTAAACAAGACTTTCATTGAAATGCATACCATCATCCATATTTTTGCAGTGATACATACATATCATACAATGGTTTGTGCGTATATACTTGTTTTTTCGTTTAAGCGTAGTACGCTGCAAAATGTTCAGCAAAAACTGGCAAAGATACAATGAAAAATTTTGACGATTCGTTCCTCTGTTTAGGTATCTGTACTCGATGCATGTTGTTTGTAGCTCGACGCTCTGCAAATATTTGACAGTCGGTGATTTCATAGTGGTAGATTTCTGGTGACTTTGCTGAACAGTGAACAGTAACGAGTGCTTGCGTTGGTCTTGCCGCATCGGTTTTCAGTGCTAATTTATAGTTCTCTATTTCGTACAAAATACACCCTTGTTCGACGAATGTAAATTGGTATTGTTCTGGAGGGATAGTTCGCCATGGGGATATCGTTACAGGACTATCAGACATCTTTAAAACTTCTGCAACTTTTCTATCAGTTTCGTTCGAAAGTAATAGCATGGCTGTTTTATCCGATGTGGTTGCTATTCTTGGATTGGACACCCCCGATGGAATGTCGTTATAAGTAACAATTCCGCTATGATTGTTGATCAAATACACTTCACCTAAAGTGTGTTGATCTTTTATGAAATACAACGTGTCATCAAACACGCAGTACTTGTTGTCTACCAAGTATGGCAACACGCGCTTTATTGATTCAGAGAGAAACAATGAGCACCAGGTTTCACCATTAAAGTACTGTCCGAAGTATCGAGATTCTGTGTCGGCACAAACTAAAACGTGTGGTAACTTGTACCAGGACGCAAGTGGTTTTGAGTTTTCTTTAGCAATAATCATTCTGTCGAGAAAACTGTTCAGCTTAATGTGGCATTCGCTCTTCGAATTAATGTGTATACGCTTTAGATCGTGTAATTTTGAACGGTATAAAATAGTTTCTATATACTTGCAGAATTGACTTGAATCGGACAAACTAATGTCATTCGCAAAATTTATAACGTTGTTAAGCGACGAGCGATATACCAGATCATCGATTTTGTTTACAAGAGACTGAATTTTCCATCGCCTAGCGAATTCGTACAGATCAGCATTCAAATCTTTACTCAGATATTTAGAGGGTCCGATCATGTACGCCTTTAGTATCTGTAAAGTGGTTACAGACATACTGGTTTCCAGTATTTCACCAACAAATTCGGCTAGATTGTCCGAGTATGATTTGGCAATTACATATGGTATCGTTACATAGCTGTTATTACAACAGTCGGCTAGAACAACATTGGAGTTTAGTTCTTCTTTCGTTAAACTTAACGCAAATTCAGTTTGTGTGCTTTTCATAACCGATTGCTCATTTTCGGGTTCATCGTCTTCGTCTACTGTTGAGTGTTTGCTTCTAGTATAAGATCTTATAGGTGCAAAATGAAACGTGTTTTTGTCGCCGCTAGAAGACCAGGATAGCAAAATAGCGAATGGATGGTCAGATTTAGCTGTATGTTTATCAACGCATTCTGGTCCAATCATCGTTATTTTTGTGTGTTCACTAGAATCAAATAACGCGATGCCAAATTTAAGAAAATGTGCTGCCGTGTAAACATCTATTAACGACGCATTTCTATTTGTTCTTGCTGAATTCCTCAGATAGTCAAACACATTTTCCGATTCATCACCACACGGCCTTTCTTTCAGGAATATCTTTTTCAAAGCAGAGGTATTGTCTCTTGCATGTTTGACAATTGCGTTATGTACAAGATTGAAATTGTCTTCTGTTGCAAATAAATACCAGGACAGCGATTTGTAGAAGGAAAGCTTGTTTGAATCTAGTATTTTAACTCGAAACGGTCCATCATATGCTACCTCTAAATGTGTCTTTAATCCAGGGAACGGTTTGCCTGGTAATGCCGTTTCCCAAACCAATTTCGCTAGTTTATGTCTCTGGAGATATGTGATAGGAAGCGGTAATACATCGTCCGCGAACGTTGCCATTATGAGGTTTATTTAAGGCTTTTAGCTAACAATTTGCTGTTAATAGTTATTTTGAGAGAAAAATGTATTTAGCTCATTTTTGTCGTTTGTGTTTTGCTAATCAAGATGTATCATTTTCTGAACAAGCGACAGCAACAAAACCTCTTACAAAGTAGGTTAAACATCAAGGCTCCAGAACCTTTTTATCAAATGAAAACTGGGCGGTTATCAACACTTCCATGCAGAGATTTGTATGCCGCTTTATCTTTCGCGATAACTGGAACTACTGAATTTAGGCATGAATTCTGTCACGAAATACTTCATTTTTTGAAACATTCGTGGAGCAATCGAGTCCTGTATGAAAAGCTAGAAGAAGAGGAAAATGTTTGCATTGCCAGTTATGTGGATGAACAGCTTAGACATTTTGACCCTAGTCCATTACCACCTTTTCTTGAAGTAAAAGCAGCAGCTACATTTTTGCAGCTCAAAATACACGTCATCATACCAAGTCAAAGTACGCTAACACCAGCATTTACGTTTTGCCCATTAGTTGATAAACTGACAAGAGGCAAAGTTGATGAATACGCGTACGACGGAGAGACAAGCATTTGCATTGCGGCCAATGATTTGGGCAATGGTAGATACCAGTTTGCAATAGTATCGGCCTTCCCATTTCGTGTAAAGAGAAATTCTGCAGAAAGCGATCCAAAGACCATTTACTCTTCGTTTCACTACCTACAAGAGGTGTTCATAAATAACATAGACGCGAGTAACGCAGAACATTTTTGTGAGTTAATAGGATATCCAAAACACAAATACTTTGGTAAACTACGACGCGATATGGCCGAACCAGAAATATTTCAGCAAGTGTTCTCAGAGTGGTACCAAGAAGCCAACGTGATATGCCAACAAAACAAATTTGAACCTTTTGTGATTCTCGGTCGAGCCTATATGATTTTTGGCAAGGAGGAAGCTACAGAACTAACGATTCCCAATAAAGATCTTCAAATGCACATCAGAAAATGCAATCACAAATTATGCGATATCGTTCGAAAGATTGCAAACTGTTTTGTCAATGTTGTCAAACCGATCGTTCAATAAATTTGTATATGAAACAATATGTTGTGTTTTTTGTTTAACGTTAGTTATGGCTTCGTTTGAGTTACGATCTGAAACGCAGTGTGAATTATTGGTTGCATTGTCATTGATAGAAAAATGTCGATATCTTGCCGAGGCCTCTCAGCAATTGTCGTTCACTGTTTTAAACAATTTGCTTCCAGCGTTCAAACGTAATTTGGAAATTCTTACTTCGATCAACCTGGGTGATTTTGAATATGACTATTTTTACATGAATGTCTCGTTTAGTCTACGAGCATGTATAGTATCGTATGAAAGACTAATTCGAGTCATAGAAATGAGTCACGATGACAAATCGCTTTATGATAACTTTTGTTCTGAGAATACCGCCACTACTTTACCAGATTTATGCAACGTGTTCGATTCCATATGGTTCAATTATTGGAAACGATTTCACATAAATGAAGAAAAAATGAGTTTTCTTCAATCCACGGAAGAGATGTTAGTTAAGCTATACAGTCATATCACTCTTCAGGGTAACGAACGATTTCCTGATTCGTACAGATGTCTAAGCTGTGAGAAAAACACTGGATATCTGAAAACTGGAAGATCTAACGTATGTGATAGAAACGACCAGTCTTCGTCCAGTGCTAACTATTGCTATCATTTTATTGACTCTCACGATAAGAGTAAATTTGTCAATATCAATCGCACCATATTTGAACGCCGGCTAAATGAGAAAGGCATATCTCAACAGTAACGAGGAAAAAATGTATATCAACCAAAAATGGTTCACGTCACACAAATGCAAATCATGTCGCCTGAAATAATAACGCTGAAATGTTTATTCAGTTGTTTGATTTTATTGTATATTGCACATGTGATTACAGATATGTTATGCTGGCTAGAAGTCTAGCAACTAACTACGTCGTGTTATAGCTGATCAGTTTGTCCACATCTATAATCGTTGTATACGACCTCAACTCTGTTAAGTCAACATAGTCATTGAATACAAACACTCGTAGCGCTTTGGACAGTAGTTTCCGAAACAAATCGTCTATAGATGCAGCCCGACTAACAACCACGTTTACAAATTTGCTATAACAGAACACAATATCGTTCTTGAACGAATGAAGGAACAGCTGGTAATGGTCTTTTATGAGTTTCCATCGACACGGCGAATTCATTGAGCAACATTTCACGAATGTTCCAAACACACCTTTGAGCCTATTCAGATCGTTTAACGTGCACTTTGGAAAGTACGTTTTGATATTTTGCTCGCAGTAGTTTTCTTTCAATTCGTTGTCTGTACCAAAAATATATGTGTATACAAATCCAAAAGGAAACGATGTGAATTGACACACCTTTAGCAAACACTCGCTTCGGCTCAGGTTATCTGGTAGAAGAATGAAGGCATCGAAGTTGTTGACTAGCGTTGACACGTAAATAGAGCTGGTTTCCAAACGTGTCCATATATTGTTGATGTACTTGTCTAACTCTTGTTGAATTTCATGCTCGTATTGTCTAATAAATGTATCAACAAACACGTTGTAGTCGTTGTATGAATACTGAAAGTTGTTAAAGTTGACAACCTGGTCTACAGGAAACAACTCACCATTTATCAATGCGTACGGTTTAGCTTTACACGATAAGAGACGGATGAACATCTCCAAATACAAAACCGGATTTTTTCCGATAGCTCGTTCTTTGAAATGGAAATTGGTCAACAATTCCTTGATGCTGTCATTGCAATCAGGGATGATCAGATTTCGATCCAGAGGAACAAGGGAGTTACTGTCTAGCGTTTCGAGTATATTTCGTTTGGTAGTATCCATTACCACAATTTTGTAGGTGTTGCTTTTAAGCGTTCGTATTCTACCCAACGCCTGGACGAAAGCACCAGGTGAAGGAACGTTAGTTGAGCATTCCATGAATATGTAGTGGATGTCAAAGTAGGGAACAGTTGCAGACACATCGATTCCAACTTGGAATGCTGTTGTGTAGATGAACAATTGACAACCCTTTATGTATTTGTCCGGTTCGCTGGCAAAGTTGCGCTTTTGCTCCTCGCTACTGTCTTTTGTTAATAGTATAACTTCATAAGCACAAGATGTAAACACAGAATACAGCAGTTGTGCTTGTTTCTTCGTCGATGTAGTAACGCAGATTTTCTTACCGCGTACCAACTCATCTTGTAAGTCTACTAACAAATCGCTACTGTCCTTTCCCCGCAACATGTCTCTAATGTATATTGTTCGAAAAATGTGTTCTGTTGTATCGGAATGGTCTTCGTCAAATAAGCATTTTATCTTCTGTGTGCATAACAAAGGCTTGTATTTGGCAAACGTTGCTGATTTGTTCAATTTGGCTTTGAGCAATCGTATGACCAATGCAGAATACAAACATTTTCGATAAAAGATGAGCTTGAAGTCATCTCGTTTATATGTGTTTATTAAGCACATCATATGTTTGTCGATTCCGCTCGAAATATCAATGGCCTTAAATATGTTGATCAAATCGAGCGACAAATGAGCATCCAAGCAAATCCATCTCGGTATAGCACGTAACACTTTTACAAAGGTATTTATGGAATGTCGTTTTTGTTGAGGAGTCATAAGATCTGTGAACAACTCATCAACAATGCTATGCGCTTCGTCTAGTATCACGACGCTATAACCTTTGACGCTGAACGAGTCGATTTCAATATCTTCAAAGTGTCTCAACGATTGCACCTGAACGACTAGTCGAGGATGCTTGATGCACGAATATGGCTTCTTCACATGTCTATAGTCTTGAAAGTCATTCAGTTTATTGACAATACATGATGTGAACATTTGTCGTGGTGATATAATCAGCGCTTTGAGTTCCTTTTTCGATAGTATCGATGATCGTTTGAAGTGTCGTATAATATTCCTAAGTTGAGTTGTCTTTCCAGAACCCATATGTGAGCGAACATACAGTGAGTAAAACTGTTTCTCCTTCAAGTATTTGTTGTAAATGTTTGGCAGCTTATCGCAGTTGTGTTTAAAGACTCGAAATGATTGTTGTAGTGCTTTTACTAACGCTTCACAATCGGTGCCATAAACGGCTAAATCGAGTTTATCGACCGTCATAGCCATCGTTGTCCTCGGATGGCAATGACACTAGCGATAGCGCGACTGCACGTTACATATGGCGAGTTACCAATGCATTATGTTTAACACATATATGAGTTGCAGCGATCGTGGTATTCAACCATTTGTCAAAATGGAAACGATAGGACAAGACTTCCTTGAGGAACTTATGACTTTCAACAATGAAATGAACTGTGTCCAAGAAACAATTGGATCTATGCAAAACTCAGATCTGTTTGTTATCACCAATACGGAGAATGGTCAAAATACAAACGACCTCATCGAACCATTTCAACACTTGTTTAATATTGCCACCAAAAAGCCGTTTTGTGATGTTCAATATGTGAGGCAGCGAAAACCTGAATTGAACATTCATGTCGGTGAAAACTGTAACGACCTAAATGTGTTTGATTTGGAAACATTTTTGCAAGCTATTGTTCCAAGGCAGACGTTGTTATTACAACTTCTGGAAGATCAGTGCAACATATTTCCAGAATATCAACATCTGCTGGAAAAAGTACACTTAATAAACACCCCATGCTCTCGCGTGTGCTGCCAAGGAAGAATATTGGCAGGTTCAAAATTTACTGTTAACTGCAATAGCGAAATCGCGTTTTCGATTGCTCATCCACCCTTTGTTTATGAACTTGTTAGACTTATGAAACATGAAAATGAAACTGACATCAAATCATATTTGACGCACTTGTCTGACTATCTCACCGACACGATAGAAACGGACAGCTGCTTGTTATGCTTGACATACGACCTCTACTGCACAGATATTTCAGAGCTCATCAACTTCAGACTGTTTTTCTTGGATTCGCACCGACCTTTCAAGATTGACAACACTCTCGAGTGTCTGTATGAACAACGGCTTGAAGAACAAGACAATACTGAACAGTGTGATTTGTTTGATGTTTTATTGAATCGTATTTCTATAATACAAAATGATGAATCATATATGGTACAATACTTTGATGGTAAGAACTTGAATGTTTTCCTCTAGCAAAGAACGCATTTCACTATGAATATACAAATGACTACCGCTAATAAACC
Organism: Congeria kusceri; assembly: GCA_027627225.1. Taxonomy (NCBI): domain Eukaryota; kingdom Metazoa; phylum Mollusca; class Bivalvia; order Myida; family Dreissenidae; genus Congeria; species Congeria kusceri. The sequence goes on along the minus strand of CM051035.1, from coordinate 54,121,643 downwards.
AATAATACACCAAAATATCTCGTTGTAGTTTTTGAAGAAAAATGTCACTTTGCTCCAAACGGTTTCGAAAATGCTTTCATTTGTTGAGCACTTACATGTCGAAACATAAACAGATTGTGTACAGTTTATGCTAACGCATGTTTGCTTTAACCGTTGGAACGAGTAGTTTGGCTCATTGATAACTAACAAGGTTGGACTTGATACAGCTCCACCTAGCAATTTGTCGATGACAATGTTTTCAGTGTCTAAATTGTGGACTCTTAACACTGGTTCATACATATGGTTTATATTCGCTACAAAGAAGCATTTATTCATATCTGCGTTGATGTATCCGCTTAGCTGTTTACAGTGTTCACCACATTCACATTCATTGGCAAATGCTGAATTCGCCAACAAAATATACAAAAGTACACTTAACGCATACATTGTTGATGTTTGCTTTTGTACAATACGATTGCCCGTTGTATATAGTAAAAAACACCATCAGAATCACACACTGATTTCTTTCGTGCAGATTTGACTTGCGCGTGGCCATACATTTTTTCTTACCGGTTTGTTGTATTTGACAAAAATTAGACTTAGTACAACACAGTTGTAGAAGGTGAACAACACTAACAATGTTAGCATTGCTGACACAAACATCTCGTATGATGTATGAAAGGAATACATGTAAGACTGAGTTTGGGGAATCATAGTTTTATTCAAACATATGCAAACAAGAAACGTTTATACATTTTTATGATCAAACCGTCAAGCAGCAAGTCAGTCTTTTGTGAAAAAGTGTACATTTGTCACAACAAACATATTATTGCAACTTTTGCTTTTTGTTCAGGAACTGAGTTTCGTCTTCATCATCATCCTCGTCTACCGCATGGTCCGGAGTTGCCATCATTTCACTGTGTACTCGTTTTATGGTTCTGTTTTTCACCCGCATGTTGATCTCCTTGATCCTTTTTGCAGCGACATTTACGGCTTGCTGGTTTCGATCAAAATATGTCTCTAAAACAAGTTTGACAAAGGCATGGACTTGCTCGTTAGCAAAAACACTGATCGGATATCTTTCATCAAACTCACCTATCATCTCCTCGAGAATATCTGGTTTGTATTTGTTTTCGATATCCAACCCTTGATCGGAAAACGTTGCATCAAAAACGCAATCGTACAACTTTTTCCGATTCGTCTTAATGTAGTCGGTATACGCGGCGTCTTTCTCTAGCTTGTACTGATCTTCGTTTAGAAACGTCAACAAAAAGTTCGCACTGGAATTGTTTGTTTTGAAACTGCTTTTTTTCGATGACAATGACATATAATATACAGGTGGGCCTGGGTGCATTTTGCTGGCTGAAAACGAATTGAGTAGTTCGTTGTGCGAATCCAGCGGCTTGATGGAGCATTTCTTGAAGTTTAACGTCGTCCCTTGAATATCGGCGACGAATTTGGTCAAGTTACAATTCACACCATACAGAGTTTCGAACGCGTTGAAGTCACTGTCAAGCAACTGTTGTTGAAATTTAAAACCGTCTTTAGCATCGGACAACTTGTTGAATGTAAGAAATCCGATTCTGTCGTACGATGGTTGAATTCTAAGGTATTCTAGTGTTTTAACAACGCTGATAAGATATGCAACGCTTGACCAATCTTCGACTTTATACTGAGTTGTATACTTGAACAAATTGGCATATTTGTCCAACATATCGTCTCGAACTTCATTCAAAACGTGTCTGCAAAACTCGTCGTCATGAATACTGAGACTATCGCACGCCTTTTTGGAGCAAAAATTCTTGAAATACAAAAAGCTATTGCTTAATGACGATGCCAGCTTTTGGTTGGACATATTTTGAACCATGTTAGCTTTACGTTTACCGTTTCCTTTTGATTCATTGTACCTTCCAAACAAGTACGCTTTGCACTTAAAAGATACATTGTACAATGTTTCGTTGAACTTGTAGTTTTTCGTCAACTTACTCTGGATGTCTATTTCAATGTCTTCATCAAGATGCGTTTTCACACCGACTCTTGAAATTGAAATGTCTTTTGTACTTTGAAATTGCATCACTTTGAAGCCAGACTTGTTGTCTAGAAACAGTGGGCGCACTTTAAGAAAAATGTCATTTACTGGATGTTTTTCAAAGTCCGATTGTTCGTGCACTAATATGCACCGCAACAGGTACATCAGTCCTTCAGACAGTAGTACGTTGGTGAATCCTTTGTCAAGATTTGATGTAATCTTATAGACGTTGCGAATATCAGATTCAATATTGTTTGCTTGGGTTACAGTTTCGGGACCATCGTCTAACTCCTGGTAAAATTGATCGCATGTGTTAAGCCAATTGTCCAGTTGCAAACATATAGCTTCCATGACTTTTTCAGCCCTATTGTCTATGTTGGCGTCCGTTGTTTTATCGTCTTCAACACAATAACTTAAATCACAGTGTGTGCTTTCGAGAAGTATATTCAACAGATTTTTGTGATGTTTTTCCCACGACACTATGTTTGCTTCATCGGATGTTTCTTTTGAGTCGTTGTTTCTGAGATTACCTAACGGTCCGGTTTTGTTAAACGGATTCGATGTGAGAAAGCACAGCAGTGCAGAAGATCTTTCCCTTTTCAGAGATTGAGCGTTTGTTGAAAAGTTAAACAAAAGTGACGGAATGTTAACAGCACAAATATGTTGCATGCAACTTTCACAACTTTTGCGATTCTTTACTCTGGTGTAAAACATACACGTTGATAGCGTATGAGTAATCCAGCTTACATTTTCGTACAGTGCCCCACAGAGTTCGTTAAACGGATTAGTGTATTGATTTGCGTGAACAAGCGTTGGTTTGCCACTCGATAATTCCTTCCTAACCATGTTGCGACTATTCAAAGCCGACCCAACATCCAGCAACATCAAAAGCTGAAACAATATTTTCTTCCTTATCGTCTCTTCATAACTTGGATCGCTCAATATTGGTGATGTAGTGGAAATGTCATCGAGTTCAAGACTTCTCGACAAATACAGTTTCAGTGCAGATACACAATAGTTCTTAACACTGTCATCTTTTGAGCAAGAAATCGATTTCAGCTGGTCTTTAAACAAGAATTTCATGTTTGCTATATAGTCTTTCAGTTGCCCACTAGGATCATAACCAACGAAAAACTGCGTCATTGTTAATAGTTCTCTCTGAATGGCTTTGCATATTCGTTCCGGCAGTTTTATGTTAAACGCATTGCATGTACTTATACCGTCAAAAAGAGCAGCATTGTTGTTATTGAGTGTCACCAGCAGATTCGAGCCGTCATTTCCAAACTTAAACTCGGATGGACTCAAGTCGAGCAATCGGATTGCAGATGCATGCGTAACAAATAACACCGTATAATGCTCAGAAGTAGCTCTAAAGTCTTCAACGCTTTGCTCTTCTTTGTCGTTTAACATTTCAAGCTCATCTGGAAACATGACATTCTTTTTGTAGTTTGAGAGATGAAATTTTACAGATGATATCATTTCGTTGTACGTTTGACTGTATGATGGTTTCTCGGAGTTTTGAAACAACTTATCATACATCGCCTTAATCAAACTGTGCCCGTTTTCCCTTATCAGAAACGCATACGGTAAAAAGTGATCCAACAGAGCAACCCTTGCATACTTGTCCTTGTGCTCCATAAAGACATTCTTTCCTGCAAAAAGCTGTGGAAGAAATAGCCCAGTTGGTATCATGGTCACAAAACGCGAGTAGGCTGATGGAAATGCATCGCCGTACAAACATTGCTTTGAAAAGTCTTCATCGTTTATATCGGAATCGTTGAGCCGAAGTAAGAAGGCCCCTTCGTTGATAGCGATCGACCTGTTAGTTAAAACAGTCTCTACTTGTTTACTATCTTGTTCGGCAGACATGACGAGAGTGAAATGAATTGTGTACTGGTAACTGGAATGTGTGCGGTATTATACAGCCAAACAAGGTTCGCTCACATGTATATTATTTTTTGATGTTGGTTGCTTCAGTATAGAGCTTGGGTTATACTCATTTATGTTCGTATCAGTGTCTGTAATAGACGGTATTATATGAGGCTGAGCTAAAACTACTGGTCGAATCAAATTACTATACTCCTTTTGACCAGATAAATTACAGACTACTTGTTTCTGTAATATCACGGCGTCTGTGTACTGCGAGTTGTTTAGGGAGCCAAGTTTGATTTTCTCGCTTAGACGTAAATTTGTAAGAACGTTATTCAAAGCATTGAGATTAGTTTTATTCACAAGGCGTTCGGACATACTAAGATTTGGATCTTTAAGATCTTCTTGTATCATTTGTATTCTGTCCAGACAGTACATTTTCAAACCAGTTTCGTCAATTTCTTCATTTAGGTATTGCGTTTCAAACTCATCGGACCCTTGGTGTTGATTACTATAAGTCAGCAAAGAGGTGCTTTCTGCAGGCATATCGCAAAAATCGTCATCGGAATCATCGCTTCCATCTGTATACATATTTATTTGTATTGCTGGAAGGGAGGGAGTGCTTTGCCATTTGTGTGGAAACAAGACGCGACAACATCTATTTAGAGCTTTGAACATGACTGCATTTAAGGCAATAACTCTTCCGATTAATGGCGAAGCTTCAAAGTCTGTGTTAAGTGCTAGCACAGACCTTTTGCTTTTGTTTTTATGCAACACGGAGAACGTTGAACAGACTTATGAGAACGATGACTCGTTTGTGATATTGTACCTTCACACTCTGTCTAAGGGCAACACGAATGACTTCTCGACACCTTATAGAGTTTTGCGAATTGAAAAGACTATATTTGTAAATGAAATAGTCAACAATAGCTGCGTTCTGCCAAGAAGGTATTTTGGTAAAAAATGCCTTCGCGATTTAGTAGGTGAACGTCTTTTAGTCAATATTAAGGGCAAAACTAAATTTACGCACGCATACATTAAGTTGTACACGGACATAAATAGTTTTTTCTATAACCTGTATAGAAATATGAACTACAACCCGTTCAAAATGTTTCTAATTGCATACTACTGTTTTCGATACGGGACAAATGTTGCTCTTTACGTTTTAAGTGATATATTTGACAAATACTTCGATAACATCGAGACTACTAACCCCAAGGAAAATTATCACCTCTTGCGTTACATGATCAAACGTTATGAGCTACATTCGCTAAAAGATATGAACGATAGCGTTGTGCACTTCAAGAATGTTGTAAATTTATTTACCGCCTGTTCGCTAAAGATATATGGAAACTTGAATGAACTTTCAAAGAAGTATTCACACGATGAGTCTGGAGGAGTTGTTTCTAGTTACGCGCTGACAAAGTGTTTTCAAAACGTACAGCCTCTCGCCTTTCTGAAAGACAATCACTCGAGTATTGCGGAACAGTTTTCAAACTTGATCGAGTACTACGATACATCAAAATTTGAAGATATAAACAGCGATATAGCCAAAGGTTTCAAGTCAACTGTTGTATCAGCGTCATCGTTAACACGATATCTGTTGAGAAATCATCAACAATCAATGTTTGACTTCAAAGTGAAAAAAGGCGAACTCAAGTACGTTTTAGCAAATTCGATACTCAAATACTATGGTACAAATCCACCACCATATATAGAAATGCACTCAACGTTAATATTATGCGAAATGCTCGCAGGTGCATACAACGGTGACAATAAGTTTGCTGCTTCCGAAATTCTCAACTTGAAGCCATTCAAACCGTTGTTATCAACTTGGAAGGGTAAGGACTATCACATTTTGGTATTGAATTGTTCCAATATAGATAAACCTGTACCAAGTGGAGTTGTTAGAAAAATTAAACATCACCTACGAAATCCGTCGATAGACAGTTACGTACAATATGGTATAGATCTTGTGAAGCACATCTCGTCAAGTGACTATTACTATCACGAAACCATCAATCCATTTCTTCCGATCTACACAATAAACGCTGACTTGGATATATATGATAAGCAGTACATTCAAGCTTACTATTTGAATGACAATCAATGGAATATCAAGCAAACGTTTTTTGAAAGTATATCGAAATTAGTCGTATTCGTTTGCAACGACGTATTAAAGCTGCCCGTGACATTGGAAAACACAACGTTTTACATGTACGAGTCCGTAAGAGATGATTTGGACAAAATAGATTCAACCAAGTTCAAACTAGGATTGCGGATAATCATGAAATTTACAACAGTTTGCTTCATGAACAGAACAGTTGTTGATGCGTTTCTGAAAGTGTTAAATGTGTACAGATGGAAGTTTGATCACTTGCGACAGATTCAAGATGAGGAGATATTTGACAAAGCGGTTTACGGTCTTCCTGCTCACGAGATTCGGTTACCGTTGAATATGAAACCAGACGGCTCAAAACCACTTATACCAGTGTTCTTCAACCAGCACACAGACAATTTTATGGATGCTCTTCAAATGATAACGGCATTTGTGCATAGCAGAAACAACCGTGATTCCGACGCTCAACTAGTATATATCTATGAAATGTCATTGCCCACTCAAGACATTATCGAACAATTTGATAACAACCAGGTTTACAAAAATATGTTCTTGGTCAAACGTGCAAAACGAACGGAATCATCTCAACAGGACACTCTGAAAACTTTCAAATTTTCAGCGAAACAAAAAGAAAAGCTGATCGAAGCCATTGACAGATATTCTGGTGGTCGCCTCAAAACGAGCAAGAATCAACTCGCCTTGAAGATTTTCATGAACAGGCCATTGGTGTATCAGGGCAAAGGTGTTTTCAGCTGGTGTTCCGGCTTAAAATTCTGTGCCATATCCATTCATGCCAATCCTGCTAGAAACCCGTGTGATTTTTATGTGAGGGTGAATTTGAAGCGAACAGTTGACAAGCATGAGTGTTTTATTCATTGTCATTGTTTCAGTTCGATCTGCAAAGAACGAACAAAACGATTTTGTATTTGGAAATGCCGTGTATGACAAAAAAAACTATTTGAATAAAGATTCTGTAATAAACAATGCATTCGTTTTTACTAGTATGGCAATCGTGTTACCTAATTCGCAGCAGCATATTAATGTTAATCTCGTGCAAGATTATCAAAACACTTTAGAACTCGATGATGTTATCACCATTAAAGAAAGGCTCGCTTGTTCCGATTTGATAGCGAAATACTCCTACCCTCAGCTTTCGTCTGTCAAAGAAAGTCTCATCAAGGATATTTCGTCTATTCCTTCAAATTTTATCAAAAGTAACTCCAATCAATATGTAACAACACCGATAACAGAAAGCGACTGTTCAAACATATATCGATGCGTTTCGATGATCATATTTGGCAACGAAAAATACTGGGCAACAATCAGGCACGCGGTTATAAATCATATGCATATACACGTTGATATATTCAATCGTGTTTGTAAAGAGTACGGCAAGGTATCAGTCGGCAAATACAGCGCTAACTACAATAATGCAAACAATATGGTTTCAGATATTGACTTGCGAGCCATATCGCATTTTTTCAATCTATCGATTTACGTGTTTACGACAGACAGCATACTGCAGCGTTGCTGGCCTATCAAAATCACACCACAGAGCGTTGATAAACGTGCAAATGCAATTCGTCATGCCTTGCATTTGCACAAAAATTCACAACCAGAATTCTTTCAGCCCGTTATTAGATTCAATAGGCAATACTCATACAAAAAGGCCGAGTGCGCTGTCAAGTTAGTTATACCTCGCAAGAGAATAGAAAATGTAGCTGTACCAAGTAAACAACAAAAACTATCCAGCATTTCAGATTTTATTAGCGAAGAAGAACGAATAAATGTACCTGTACCAAGTAAACAACACAAACTATCCAGCATTTCAGATTTTATTAGCGAAGAAGAACGAAAACATGTACCTGTACCAAGTAAACAACACAAACTATCCAGCATTTCAGATTTTATTAGCGAAGAAGAACGAAAACATTTAGTGAATGCAATCTGGCGTGGCGAACAATACTTTGGCGGTTTAGACGACAAGCTGCCAAGTGTTGAAAGTAGTAGTACTGTATTTGAATCGAAGCAAATGGTAAATGATGGGAACACATTTTACAGAAGTCTCTCGTTTCTGCTTACAAGTCAAGAAACATTTCATGACAAAATACGTGCTAGAGTTTTCGAGTTCATGAATGATACAATGAACACATATAACTTAAACAAACATTGCCTGTCAAAAGAAGGTATGGATATCGAATCGTATCTAAAGAACTGGAATGTACAAGAATTGGGTGTTTCGGCTAAACCTATTGAAGTTCACGCCGCCGCATTACTATTAAATTGTACCATTTATGTATTCAATGGAAATATTGAAGATTTCCCAGAATTGTACACAAGCCACGAGGCGTGTGAAGGAGGATTAGTTCTTCATCGCATCGATTGCTTCAGCAACGTTTTCAATCCGGTTGTGAAATATAATAAGTACTTACATCATAACTCTATCAATGTCGTGGTAGAAACTCAGAATGTACCAATGGAAACCGATGCCCCAAAGGGAACGCTATCAGATTACTTTAAAGATATATGCGAATTGGATTTTAGCAGCTTAGAAAATCCTGCTTTATGTAACTCGTTGAGCGATTTAAAAACTAACGATTTATTTGATGCTATAGTTAGTGATCCACAGGATATGTTGCTCGATTCTATTGTAGATCAAAACAATCGCAGTCCCGCTTTCAAATTTCCACTAGATCCAGAAAAGACATTGAACGCTCAACAGAAACCCGAAAAAAGCTCTCAAGTAACTCCTACACAAAGCAAAAGTGACTACTATTATAACAATCGCAGTCCCGCTTTCAAATTTCCACGAGATCCAGAAATGACAGTAACAGCTCAACAGCCAAGAGGAAAAAGCGTTCCAGTATCTGCTACACAAAGCAATACTGAGTACTATTATGAGCAAAATATGGGCGATAACAGGGATTCTTACACTATTATTGTACCTTGTACATTAAAATCCAGGGTGGAAGGCATCGAATACGCTATGAAAACTGTGCTGAAAAAGCCAATGGAACCAACTTCATTAGTAGAAGATTTAGGAGATATGGTTATCGAAAAAGGTGATCTGTTTAGTGAAAGAAATTGGAACTTGCTTGCGGCAATGGTAAATGAGACATTTCATACTACAATCATGCCGCCTCGTATATTAGATCATTTTAAGCGCGTCTGTCGCGAAGCCAATCTTACCGATTTGTTGAAAACTTCAATTTTGAACGAACGGGCAAATGAACACAGAGTTCAAGTCATAGATATGAGAACACGGTTACAACCGTTTATGTTTGATTCTCCACAAGAATCTATTCGCGGGAAGGTTAGATTTACTTGCATCGCTTTACCAACTAGTTCGAAGGCAATGGACAATGATTTATGCTACTATTACACGGGTGGTAACACTGGTCAGTGGCTTCCGTTGCCGATCAACCATAAAGTGTTTGACGTTCATAGTTATCTTGTACCAACGAAATCTTTGACTGTTGACAATGAATTGTTTGTTCTGACCAACAACGAACTTACTATAATTGACTTATTTCAAGAAGACAAACAAACGATATGTATGCTCATACCGATGTCAGAACAAAAAGATTTGAAATTAGCCAAATCTAATTTGGGTACAGTTTACATTTTGGACACCGTTCGTAGTAATTATATCAGAGTAACAAAAACCAGAGCTCTACAATGGGAATGCTTTTCCGAGATAGAACACGTAAAGCTTTCGAATTCTGTACAATATACAATGCGCACTGTCGCAGATCAGTCATCTGAAATCCTAATTGTGCCTTCAGTGCAGACAGAAAAGCAATATACTTTGACGGATCTGCATGTATACCGCAATTATTTCATACCGCAATACAACGAGTATATTGTTAAGTTTAATCAAAACGCAAAACAGACAACAATTCGGCAAATACATCCAGGTTTTATTCAAATAAAGCTATGCCCATATGACAACATTTCAGACACGAAATACATTTTGGTTAACACAGAAGTCTTAAATCAAACAATTCATTACTACAAGAACAAGTAATCAGCAATTCTCGATAAGTCTGGTAGGACTCAGTTTCTGAAGAATGTTTTTCCTATAAACCCGTTCTGCTTCTTCACACGACGGTTGTTGAAATATCTTGCCCACTTTAGAGACTACAATGTGGCAACCACTGGGCGATTTGTAGTATGTGTGATCCGGTATATGCATAAAATATTCGTTTGTTAATGATATGTTTGTTGGATCAAAGTTCACAATAAACGCACTGTACTTATAAAACCAATGTCGACTTGTTTTTGCTTGTTTGAACACAAGATTGCACATTTGATGGTACTTTTCTTGACTGTTTATCTGTACATACTCATCGACTGCATCCGAATATTGAAACGATAAGCAACCTGTATCATTGGTATATGAATCTATGAATTCGTTCATGTCTACTTTTACTGCCACCTCGTTGTAGAGCGTAGGTTGTGATTCGAATATTTCATAACGCCGTTGACAATAAGCATCATCCAGTAATATGTTGGTCTGGATTTCATATATTGGGCATTTCAATCTCTGTATTGGTAAAGAAGGTAGTCTGAACATCGCGTCGGAAAACCTACTTGTTTTCATCCCTATATGAGTTTTGCCTGTCAGTTTGAACATTTGCCACGTTAACATATGTACTATTTCAGAAAATTTAAAAGTCAAAGGATGAAGTGGGCGAGAATATATCATGCGATAAGATGGTAACGCTTCTGACATATGATAGCATTTATTGTCAATCACTAGACCAAACAATGTGTTATTGTCGTTGCAATTTTGTAGACACGTACAGTATTGTATTGTTTTATCATTTGGTGTATGCTCAACAAAGAAATTGAATTTGGAACATTTCACTTCATTTAACAGGAGCATATACAATAACCACAAAAACAGCATGCTGTCACCTAAAATGGTAATGTCATCTGCTTCAAACGTTTTTCAGATTTATTTGATTCACTGGTACACTTTCTTTTTTCTACACTCAAAGTTATTTGGAAGTAATTGTGGAGAGTGTTATTTGTTGAATTCGAAGGAACGTCCTTATATATGGATTTTTTTGCACACTCTGGTCGTCTGAAGTCTTCGAATCGTTGTCTGTCTGGGTTGGCTTCTGTTTGTAGTTTTATCAAATTTCCGTAATACGTAAACGTTTCTGGCGTGTGTACAACTGCCATGATTTTCACAACTTCGTTCAAAATTTGTTTTACAACAGCTTTGCTATCCAAGTCTAATTTGTGTTTGTTCGCCTGCAATGACTGCAGATTTGCTAGCGAGTCATACTTCACGCCAGACGTTGAGTTTCGAACTTTTATAACATCGATTGACAGTTTGTCCAAACCTCCTGTCTCAACAATTTCACCACGATCTCTCATTTTCTTGAACAGTTCGACACCCGCATCCTTTACATTCATTCGGTTTTGAGCAACCGACACCTTTTTTCTTGACGATATGAGGCTCAGATCTATACTTCCATCTAACAAGGCAACTACAATTGCATTAGCAACACTAAACGTTCCAAATGTGTTTGGGTTTCTTTGTAACAAGTCTTTGAACATTATAGTCTCAACAATCTCAGTTGCCTTCAAACGATTTCTTCTTCGCACTTCGAGTCCTCTGATGATATGGGCGTCGTTTTTATCCGTATCTACAACTTTTGCGAAATAGTGTTTTCTGCCGAATATCACGAATGGTAACATAACCTTTTCGTGTTCTAGCTTACTAGGAGGATGATAAATGGCCCGTTGTGGTTGTTTGATATGCATTTCGTTTAGCTCGTTTGCCAGTCGCTTTGATAATGCGGCCGATATGAAACAAGCCTGCTTGTAGGGGTCATCCTTGTATATATCAATCGATGTTCTATCTGACTCTTGCAACCATCCTTTCGATATGAATGATTCGAACGAGTCACAAAGTTCTTGTGTGTTAAGACCAAAATGAAACATAACCGAGTCTGTATCACCATATACAATTGTACCATTTCGAGTCTCCTGAATATACCAACCGACTCGTTGAATGTGCTGTCTTCCCGTCGATGTGACACATGCGCTGATTTTCCATAACCCAATCAAAGGTAGAATACCATAGACAGAGTTAGCTACGATTTTGAGTGTGTTGCTTTTCTCTTCAACAAGCATATTATCCCTGACGTTAGAATATGTGCCGATCAAACGTTTGTATTTCAAGCGATCGTTTAGTAGATTTCCCCATACATCGCAGGTTATGGATTGTACGTGCTTGCGAGTAAGAAAAAATACGTAGCATTTGTCTGCTTCGGTTTTAGATAACGGATTCAAACTGATATTTCTGTGGTCGTCGCGTGAGTAAATATTCACCGCCGTGTAATCTTCCCCAGTGATGAGTTTGTTTCGTATGATAGTGTTTAGAGTGACAATCGTTTCTGGTCCCATGTTTGAGCTCAAAGCGATTGATGGATACATGCTTGAAAAATCTAAGCAGCATATTGGGTTTTCAAATTCAACTCCTTTGTTTGGCAAGTAAACATAAGCACCGTCATAAGTATATGGTTTGTCGAATTTCATCAGCAAGTTATTACCGATGCGTCTATACACCTCTTCACAGAATGTATTCGATGTATACTCGTCTGTGAATCGCTGTCCAACACATGCATCTTTATACGCCTTAATCACGGTCATCAAACCATTGTCTAAATATCCGTCTTTGTCTTTGTTTAGGTAATATGCAAAATGCTCCACTTGTTTTTTGTATTTGGTGTTTGACATTTCATTGTCCATGTAATTTGACAAAATGTTTTTCACAGTGTGAGTTTTGTACAACCTGATGCTTGCGAGATGTTCAATAAAACGAGTGAATTCAACATACATGGATTTTTCTTCTTCTACTAGTACGTCTATTGTTTTCCGTTTCTTCAGATTTATGGAATAGCGACCAACTTGTTCGTATTTAAAGTACTCTTCGCATAAACGTTTCATATCAAACCGCTTCGTGGTTGGTTCTGTAAGAAACCGTACGTACAGAAGCAAATGCGTAAGCGTGTAATAATAAGTGCCGTGTTTTGCATTTTTCTTCTTGGCTGCTTGTATTTGTTCATCCAAAATCTTCAAAGCCAAATCAAAATCAATGCTTTGAGCCGAATCATGGTGAATATTGAAATCGTGGTGGTTTCTGATCGTCTTCGTTTTGATTTCTCCGGATTTGAATTGATCAATCAGCTCGTTCGCCACTGGAATACACACATCCTTGTCGTTGTACAAAAAGTATTTCAGAATATCGGAAACTACCAAACGGTTGTTTTCCGACGAAGGTTTGATTTTTAGATCTTGTAGCAAGTTTTTCTTTTTGTATCGATAATAGACCATAGGCGTTATCATTGTTGTTTTCTGCATATTGAAAAACTGCGAATGTGGAACTTTTGCAGTATCTGATGACACAACGAAAAACGTATACGATGCAAAGTTATCTGTTGTGTTGATTAATGCGGCACACAGAAGAGAGTCGACTATGTTGTACTTGAGGAGCTTACTTCTGTCCATAATGTTGCTAGAATAGAACAGTTTCGGTATATCGGTGTAAGAGACATCTTCTTTACCAACACCAAAGGATTGCTTGGCGAGCTCGTCAAGTTTTTCACCTTTGTGACATCGGTACAAATCGTTAATAAGTATGCCAGGGAACGTATTGTAGTTTATTTCAAACTGGCGAATTTCTGATCGGTCTGATTTCTTGAACGATATTGGTTTGTAAAACGCACACATATGGGCTATCCGATCATACAATGGAATTTTATGGCGTTCAGCAGACATCATCAGAATCTGGAAATCAAAACCCAAAACATTATACCCAGCAAAGTAATCGGGTTTCACGTCAGTACAGATATCAATGAACGCTTCTATCAACTGTTTTTCGTTTTTCACGCAAATTATCTCAACTTCAGGAAATGTATCTTCAAAGTATTGATGATGATGTGTAAAACTATAAAACGCAGGGTCGGTGTTTGCTTCGCCAATTGTAATGCCGATTACCCGGCGCAAGCATTTCCCTTCTTGGTATGTCGCGCTCAACTGGATAATTTCGCAGTCCTTTTTACTACCTCTACTATCAACCATTATCGTTTCTATGTCGAAAGCTAGGGTTTTGTGTTCATACGAATAATGGTTGATGTTTGAATCATTGACTATTCGTATGGATTTTGCAGAGCCAAATACAACTGTCTCTTTAGCAATCATCGAAGCATTCATCAGTAATGGGAAAGGGAACCCAGATGGCTTTTCAATTAAACGACCTTTGAATTCAGACTCCTCTATGTACTCTTCATATAGATTGTAGCAGAATTCATTGATGAATTTGTGCGAATTTCCGTACACTTTTCTCTTATTCTCTACTAGTTCGACAACCCTTTTGCTACTGTCTTTCTCGGAAAAGAAACATTCCTTTTCAAATCGCCGCTCGGTGTACTGTTTCAAGTTCACGTTGAACTCATCTGCTGTAGCTAAGTACTTCACATGTGATCCGTCCGGATCTAAAACATAGTGGGTATACTGCTCACCAATGACTGTTACTAACTGTTTCATAGTCTGGTTCACATTACCAAGAGAATCACATTCGTAACATTGAAGTATTGCAACTTCGGTTGAGGCATTCGGGTGCTGCGTTATATGCACTCGTATATGTTCTGCTATATCGTTCAAGTCAATTTTGTTAACAGAACAATACTGAAATAGGAATTTGTTCAAAACAGTTGTTGTTAAGATGTCGTGTACGTACAAGTACTCCATCTTTCAAAAGAATGACACATACTGAGTTTTCGAGTTTATTTTGTATCACGGAAGATAATACATCTATACAAACAATTGAACACCTGTAGAGTTTTGACCTCGCTTGTTTGCTTCGCTTGTATTGTCAGTTATGTAGATAGGTCTCGATCGCTTTGGCAATTGAGAATCTTTACATATGGAACTTGCGAACATTTGCTGTTCAACACTCACACCCCCAGTATTCAGTTCTGGAAGCGAGATAACCATACCATTTACTAGAGCACTATCAATTAACGATACATCAACGTTATACTGTGTATTTTGTGGGAAAACAAGTTGAGTGGTCATAAACTCTAAATTGTCAATAAGGTGATTCTCATAAACAGTGTATCTAGGAACTGAAAACTCCACTACGTGGCCACTTATTTCGCGTCGCATATCAATTTGTTTTAACTGAATCTCAGTCAATGGTTTGCGAGAATGAACAAAATTAGGTGCAGTTTTAAACATGAACATTCCCGGTCGTTTAAAATAAGCGCAGTAGTTTAATCTCGTGTTTAACATCCAGTTTGGAACATCTTGAGATAAATATGTTGCAAAAGATGAATGATTTTCAACAGATTTTTTCGCACAGGTTGCCAGTTCCCTTTTGAGTTTATTGAGTCTGAGTATGTCCAACGATTGTTCGTATTGCACATTCCATAATTGTTCAAATGTTCGAATGACCGAGTAAGGTGCCGTTTCTGCTGATTTTTCCAACTGATATTCAAATGCCGTAACCGGACTAGGTATGAGCTTAAACAGGTATTTGTTAGAAGAAGCCTTCATAGTCGCGTCTTGCAATTTGAGTTCATATTCTGCCATTTTCATTTGTAGCTTCAGTTTTTCATTTTCGTCGTGTTTGTCTATTTGTCTGTTTTTGATTTGCGCCATCAAATCAGCTTTATATTTTTCCATGTTATCTTTTTGGTTTGCAAGAGCGTGTGTTGTTTGCAGCTTTCTATCCAATAATTCCGAGGAAAATTGTTGCTTCCTACCTTCTTTCTCAAAGTTGGAAGATTCTTGTATCAAACGCATCCTTTCCTCAAACTCCTGTTTTATTTTACACATGTCGACAGAAAACATCATCTTGTCTCTTTCCATTTCTCTTTCGAAATTCTGCGATCTCGTTTGCGAAAGTTCTTCTGCTAATCGTTTACGTTCATCTCTGTCTCTGTTGAAATCCTCCTTGATTTTTAGCATTTGTACCTCGTAATCTTGCCTGTCCTTCTCGATTTCACGCGCAAATATCTTCTGTCGTTCTTCAATGAAAAGGGCTTGTTCAGACTTCAGTTTCTGCATTTCAATGGCAAACATTTCTGCTCGTTCTTTTAATCTCGCTTCGTGGTCTTGTCGTTGTTGTTCCTGAAATTGTTTGAACTGTTTTTCAATATTGTCCTTTTGTATGACTTGATTATGTTGAATATCTTGCAACTCCTTTTTGAAAATACGTTCACGTTCACTTTCCTGTGCAACATACCAATCTTTTTGCTGTTGCTTCTCTCTCTCGATCTCAGCTCTCATTTTCATCACCTGAAAGTCGTGAGACTGGGTCTGTGCTTGAGTTTCCCTACTAAGAACACTTTGCAGTTGAGCTTTCCATTCTTCTAATGTCAGTTTCCCCAAACCTAGCTCGTATTTGGATTGGACATCATGTGCTTGAATTTTGGCATTTATTTCGGCGATAGCAATAGAAGACTGTATTTGGTTCAACTTTAGATCGTGTTCCATTTGCATGGTTTCTATTTTAGATTGAATGTTTTCATCCTGTTTACACTCTTTCTGTTGTCCTTTCAGCTTAGTGATATCGGAGTATATTTTGGACACTTCTCGTAATTGTTCGATTGCGTTACATAAGGATGATTGTTGTTCTTTCAGTTCTTTTGTTTGAGACTGAATATCATTGACGTCAGTTTTAGTGACACGCTCTATGGTTTCGACTATGGATTTATCAGCTTCTAGAGTGCAAGAACCTTTATTTTTGTCAGATTTGTCGTTGACCAGTTTTAGCAAAGAACGTATTATGTACTTCAGATATTTATCATTACACGACTGAGTGTTTACGTGTAACTGTTTTGGAATCAGTTCAATTAATGGGTTTGTGTTTTTTGATCCTTGAGACTCTATAGTTTGCTTTTTTGCATTTTTTCGAACTTTGAAATTTAAATTCGCACGAGTTTTTTGTTCAGTTGCATGTTTTCTTTCAATAGGAGGCTCTTTTGTTGACGAATCGATTTCAATTGGCGTGGGTAATAAATTCACTGGTGTTTCGTCAGTTTTCGAAGGTATTTTCACTTTATGGGACATTCTACCAGATAGTTGTAAAGAGCTATCATTTTTACGTTTCCTAGGTTTTCTTGCAATAGGTGGATCATCACTTCTAGTTTTCTGTAAGATATTTGTATCGTCGATAACATGTGAATTCACGTTTTGTACAACCGTATGTGTTGTAGTGTTTTCTCTTAAAGTTGTATCTTCGATCGCCTGAGTTTGTATGTTCGAACATGCTGATATTTTATACGGTGTATCGTTTTCTTGTAGTGATTGACATTGTTTTGTTTGACTTGTGTCGGGTAAATCTGTGCTTGAAAACTTGTTATCAGTGTTGTTTTCTGTAACCGCATTAGCCTCTTTTGTTTCAAAATTGATGTCGTCTGAAATGGTAGATGAAGAGGAGGATGCTTGGAGTGTTGATGAACTGTCGTTTTGTGAAAAAGAACCATGGTCAGGTTTTGACAATGGTTGTTGGTCAAGTATTTGAGTGTGTTTATCTGCTAGTTGTGTTTTAGTTTGTTGTACAGAAGTCATCCAGTCGTGAACGTACTCATTGGCTTGTTTTCGAAACACTGATTTGAAATCATTGTTGTCATCTAATGCAACGTTTACACTACTAGTTTTCAACTCAACTGGATGAGGATGAACTCGGTTTGGTTTTGTATTTGCGTTCAAATGATGTTTGGCATTAGTTGTAGGCAATTGAACATCGATTGGCCTACTAGCTAAAAATGTGTTTCGTATCTCTTGGTAAATGTTTTCTGCGCTTAGATCGACATTCGTAGTTGGAATGTTATCTAAACGACTCATAATGGACAAAAACTGATTCATATCATGAGATAAATTCGTTTATTGATCAAATATTTATAAATACATAAAAGACATCAACGAGCATCCAAAAGTACACCAGTGTGATCGTTGCATAACGGCGTAGAATCACTTTGCTGAATAACAGTTGTAGTTTTAACTTCGAATTTTGTTTTGAGAAGGCGTCTTACAATCAGTTCGATTGCAATATCAATACCATATATCCGACTACATTCTTCCAAACCTTTGCACGATATATAGAAATCTTGATCGTATATGACAGTGAAAAATGGAAGAACGTATTTTTGCAACATCATTTCTTCGTTGATGTTGTACAACTGAACGCCATTGTTTGTGACAGACTTCTCTATGCACACAAAACCGTTCAAAACGGATTTCCATGCATTTCGAAGATTTTCTCGATACATCGTAAGAGTGTTATCGTCGACCTTTGAATCGAGCTTACTTCCACGAACTGTACCGTCGACTTTTATGTATTCAATATTTCGTTCAAGAGGCGTCTGCAACTCGTTGAATGTCGAATCGCGTTGCTTTGAAAAACCTTCTTTTAGCATTTTCAGTTGTTTGTCCTGTTTTGATTGATATTTATTAACCCATTCTCCAGACTGAGTGAGAAGAGTGTCTCGCAAGGTTATAAAATGTTGTTTAGTTTTAGCGGCCGTTTGACTTTGAAACTGTACGTATTGTTCGAGTTGTTTCTTTACGTCCTTCAATTGATCGGCATATGCATTTACTCGTCTGTTTGATACTTCGCGAAATTTTTTAGCTAGTTTAACGATTTCCTTCTTCTGTTCAGTTAACGTTTTTACTTGTAAATCTTTAACACTGTCGTCGACTCGCAACTTCGAAATTACTTTTTGAGCATCTTTCACGTAACCCATGAATCGCATAGCCAAATCAAAATACTGACTGACTTTATCTTGCATTTGCTTCAAATCGATTTCGGATCGTTCCAGGTCCCGTAAATGTGATATGTTTGGAACGGATTTTGAGCCATTTAACGTGGCCATGTCTTCCATGAAATCATCGATATCTATATTGTTGTTAAAGTTTAATTCGGAAACCTTTTCTTGAAGTCCGTATAAACCTTTAGGTAATGTTGACAAATATTTCACTGCTTGCATTCGAAATTTATTCAAGTGATCGCGAATAGTTCTTTCCCAATCATCCATTTTGGGTTTGATGTTTTTCATGTAGTTCTCCATTCCTTGTCGAACCATATCGTCAACGAGAGTATTTGCTCCATCTGGGGAAATGTCGTCCAAAAAGGAATTCATCTTTTCTTGAATATCGTTCATTTCATACGACACTCGAGAAATGTAATCCTGTATATGTTTGTTCTTTTCTTGTAGACGTGAAAAGTTTGACAGTGGATTGTTCTCGTCAAAAAGAGCCGACTGTGCTTTTGTTAATGTGGAAAACAATGGACTGTCGTTTTTTTCGCTACTTGCAGCATTTGCGGTTTCGTCTTTGGGTATCTCAGTAAGAATATAGCGTTCTGAGGTTTGACACTCGAAATGCCGTTCGGCTAAATGCAGTACCTTCAGTTCCGCATAAAAGATTGATTCGCCAGCCGTTCCTAAACATATTTCGTTGTTTTCAACTCTTATATTACTGCAACCAACAAACTGAATTTGAGATTCTGTTGGCAAATGCCAACACTCGATGGTATTATTCACCACAAATATAGCTACATCGGATATTGCCGGTATATCGTTCGCAATCGAAAATAAATGTTGTAAATCAATCTTTGGCAAATCGCTGAATTTTTCGAGTTTGATGATCGCTTTACCTTTCTCACATTTCCTATAAGGTATAAGGCCTAGAATCATGCACCATTCTAAATACAACCTAAACTTTTCGTTTAGAGCATGCTGTAGTAAAAACGCATTCAAGTACCTAGAAACAGTCGCGTTTAAGTCACTAATATATTTTGACTGCACAAATTTTGTTATACTAGTGACTAGATCATCATCAATACGCGTGTGTGTACAACTGATATTTGTCATGACACCCTTAACATACTTTTCCAGCTTCAATTTGCAAAATGCTGGTCCAGTACCGGAGTAGTTTAGCAATTGATCATACCAAAGATATCGAAGAAATGACGCTATGTCTATATACTGAAGTCGTTCGTTATACTCGAGATTGAAACCAGACCATTGAAGTGGAGCTCCCAATTCTTGAATAAAAACCTGATTGTGAAGCATTTTGTGAATAGCGAGGGTTTTCTTGGTTGGTGATACTAAACGAACATCCCTAATGCTATCAAAATCGTTTTTGGTATTAGCATATTTTGTCAGTATATGATTTATTTGCCGTTCATAGTTCGCTACACTTGAAAACGAACAGTATTGATCTCGATGCTTAATAAGGTTTACTCTGACAGATGGATCATTGAGCTGTTTGAGCAATATTCGTTCATCTTCGCTTTGTTCGACATTTTCTTTTTTGTTCAAAAGCGGAGTGAAATCTATGTTAGTCATAGCTGCTGGTAAAACACAACAAGACTCAAACGTTATATATACAAAAAACACAGTTATTTGAGAATATGTTGGTTTATTTCATTTCCATACGATCGACAAGGGTATTCATTTGATCAACAATATCGGTTTGACGAGAGCGTTTCTTTCTCTCTTCACCGACATCGTTGTTGTGTTTGCGTTTGTATCTACTAGAAGATGAATTGAACTGGTTCAGGAATTGTTCCAGAGTTGCTTTGTCAATCAGTACGTACAAGCAATTGTCGCGATTATCTTTCGGAATGTCATATTTCACATGCGAAGAGTCAACATAACTCTTTCGATACAAGCACGCATTTTGAATAATAGAGTATTCACCAACAGTATTGTTGTCCATGTGGTACAAACTGTCACGTTTGTCACAAAAGCACACATTTACACAGTTTCGCAAATATCTCAGTTGTATTTTGAACGTGGTGAAATCTTCATTTGACAACTGAATATCATACTCGTTTCGTCGCAATTCGTACCATGTAGTAACTTCAAAAGGCTGATTAACTGATGCTTTTGGAATTACTTCTGCGATTTTCTTTTCTCTCGACAGAATGATCAAGGTGTCACCACTTTTGCATAGCTGTGTATCTCTCGGAATCGGTTGGGGCAAAATATAGTATATTATCGGTCGTTCGGCAAACAAATCCAGATTGTACAAAAAGTTATCACTGATGTACCAAAGTTCGTTACCAACAATCGCAAACTGATGTTCGTTCAGATCTGGTAGACTGGATAGCACATGCTCATGCATTTGAAGTTTACACCACCTCGAACCATTGAAATATTTTGCAAAGTATGTTTTCTCGTTAGCACTGAACGAAAGAACAACGTGTGGTGCATCGTAACTGCTATGTATCGGCACCATATCTGACCGAAAGCTAAGAATCTCATTTTGATATTCCTCCAAATCTCGATGTGTTTCACTCAACTGCGGATTGATTTTGATTTTCGATATTTGACTTGTTGGTGCCCATGTCAAAATATCCAAGATTTCTAGCACAAGTCGTTGGTGAGCACCGTTATCCTGATCAATACCTATAGAGTTGACAAATCGAAATTTGTTTTCTATAGTGCCTTGACTGAAATGGGTTAGACATTGTTGGAGCATAATACGATCTTGATTCTCAATTGCCTTCACAAACAACTGAACATTGCTCAACAAATCAAATTCGTCGCAAGGTGCAGCGTTTTCGTCGTTGTAATCATCGAACATATCAATATTGTTTGCCATAACTTGTATGTGTGAAACAAAACAATATCCAACATGTTATATGCATATATTTATTTGACTTTTACCCAACAAGCAAGTGCAATCCAATTTGATTTCATGACAGCCCAGTGGTGAGATAAGGAGAAATATCCGCTTCCTATCAAACTGTCTGGAACGTCGTCCGTGGAATGTGTGCCTTTTCCACTGAATTTCCTATCGACTGGGCTGAACTTGAACTGCATCATATTCTGATACAAATATTCGATTTCGTTTATGCCTTGTTTGTTCAAATAATATGAGGTCAATAAACTCGAAAACCAAATAAGATGTTCGTTCATATATTCTATAGTCTGTGTAAATATGGACAATTTGTTTAGTAAACTATAGCCAGCTTGTTTATGGAGCTCTTTAGTGATGCGATTCTCAACTGCGGAATAGTACAAATAAGCTTCAATATCGGTACATCTCAAACACTCTTTTACCTTATCGTATATATTCACACAATTGTTTCTTTGAGCGTTGTTTTCCACAGCAATGAAGTATTTTCTCTTCGAAGGCTTTTGCTCTCCAGTGATGTATCGTTTTTTAGAAGATGAAATTGACACTTTTTCTAAATGATATACACAGTGCAAAATCATTTTAATCATGATTTCATTCGCTTTGCCCAATTCCTCAGATTCGATAAACTTGTGGTCTAAATACAATACACACAACGTTTCATCTTGTGTTAAACCACTAGCGACAATACCTATTCCGCTGCTGAGCGAATCGCAATAATTTGGATCCATGTAAATAAACACGTTGCTCACACAAGTCGAATCGTCGATTATGTTAACGTTGTATTTCATGTACGATAATAGCCTGTCTGAAAATGGACAGAGTTTTCCACCACCATTCTTATTTTTGGTATACGATGCCGGCACGATACCCAGTTCATCCTCAAAGCTTGACGTCGAATGCGCCAACAAGTTTGACAGAAACCTATTTGTTTCGTTTATGTTTATATGGTCTGGTTTATAGAAAATCAGATTTGGACATGCTGGGTATTTTGAAGCGTACTTTAAGTGTTCCTCATTGTTACAGAAATAGTAGACATGATACAGATTTATGTCTTTTCTACTTTTCAAATTGCTTGTGATTTCACACATTTCGTCCACTTTATGATTCACGGGTGATGTTAAAAATATGATCTTGTTATCAGCTTTTTGACCATGAGCTAAGATGGTACCAAATCGACATTTGTTGATTGAAAACGCTTCATCCACAATTAAAATGTGAAGATCATCGCCTCTCAGAGCGTTATCGTTTCGTGCACTTTTGAACTTGGCCAAGCAATTAAAGTCATCATCTTTATTGGCATTCGTAAAAATTGTCCCGTGTTGATCGCTGATGATTTTGACAACGACCGAGTCTGTTGGAGTCATGATATTGTATCGCGAATGCGTTAATTTCTCGCTCCATTCCTTGCATTTTGTGATAACATAGTTTTTGACAGTTTGTGCCAAGTCCTTTGTGTGCGAATAGTAGCCCAATCGCATACCACACGTTAGAAAAGTGAACAACAGTGCTACAAAGGCAGACCCAGTCATAAATGTTTTTCCATGTCTTCGAGGTATAATTTGGTAAGCGTATTTATGAGAATAGAACTCCTTCACGTCTTCTAGAAACGATTCGTTTACGTCTAGACCCATATATTTCTCACCAACAGCTAACATAACTGCATTGTTGATTATGGGTTCCTTCTTGAGCAAATGGAAAAACATTTCATAAAAGAAGGACTTTTGGAACATCTCGTAATATATGTCCTCCTCCTTAGCTATTCTATGATACACGAACATAAAGTCGAGATAGTTTGGTTTATGCTGTAGTATGATCGACATTGTTTCTTTTACGGAATGAGCATTGCTTGACTCGCGGACAAGAGGAGATGGTTGGCGTTTTTGCTGAATGTTATTGAAATAGTTTACTGGTTTGAGAAAATCGCTTGCCTTCTTTAAGAACAAAGTCTGCCAAAGGAAGCTTTCTTCTCGATATATCAAATCACCAACAATGTTGGAATAAAACGGCAATTTACTCCACAGTATAGTATTCATAGACGTATCTAAGGTTGAGTTACAAGAACAAGCCCATTCGTACAATGGTACATTTATTATTCGGTTATTGTAGTCAACAATATACATGACTAATCAAACATAAAAACCAACGCAGTAATGTTCTTATACAAATTTTTCTAACACTCGCTGCAACAGCTCTTCAGCGCAATTGTCCAGTCGGTTCTCGAGATGAGCGTATCTTCTATAGTGATTGGGAAACACGCCATGCATTACACATCCGAACAATTTCTTCAGTTCGAAACTATACTCCTTTTCGTGATACAAAGTGTTGTTTAACATTCCAAAGCATGCACACAGTTTTTCGATAGTTGGCTGTTTTTTTGTGATATAGGTGTAATTCCGGGAATACGCATTGATCAAACTACACTGCAAAGATGTGTCTTCGCCCTTGTTAACGAGCGTGTAGTAGTTTTGTACCACCGTTTCTAACATATTGTGGATACAATCTTGAAAGTAATCTGACCAATCATTGTATTTTTCACACCCACGCAACACATCTTCTTGAAGAGAATCGCTTAACTCGCTGATTTCGCGGCTGCAACCTTCACACCCACGCAACACCTCTTCTTGAAGAGAATCGCTTAACTCGCTGATTTCGCGGCTGCAACCTTCACATGCCATTGTTAACTGATGGTAGATGTTTTAAGTATGAGTCTTTTAAGGCGTTAGAAAAATAATACGGGGTAATATGCCATTTCTTCTGACAGGAATTCGCGAATGATTTCAAGCTCCGATTTTGTTGATGGAAAATGCTTGTACTTTGTATGTAGTTTGTTGAGCAAATCGAGACAATTCTTACTTAGAAAAAATTCATCTTTGGAGTTGAGAATGATATCGATCAAATTGGCATTCCGTCCACGCTGATGGAATATTTTTTTGCTTAATGATCCAACGTCTGTGAACTTCTTCTTGATTTGACGATACAATCTTTTTCTGTTTATGATCAGCGGTGGTTGTACTCTATCGTACTTTACAGATTTAACGCTAATGTTTTCAACAGCATCTGATTTGTATGATTTTTTGTACAAATTCGAAACACAAAATGATCTATTCGAGGTCATGAGTAACCTAGAACACACGATATCTTTTGTAAAGAGACGAACTATGTCTTGTGTTGAAAACCCTTTAGATTCTTTGAACAGGTTTAACAGATGCAAAAGTGTTATCGTGTTCCTTGGAAGGAGTTCACAGCTTTTTCGCTCGATTTGGTAAAACATTTCTACAAGTTTTGGATCATTTTCACTATTTGATTTGATGAAGTCGACACATTTTATCAAACTCTGTTTCAATTCATCGCCATACATTCTACAGGTATTCAGTGATGTTCTGTTGTTGATTATCGATTGTGCCGAATTAGCTTGATTGAATAACGTTACTATTGCTGGGAAGTTTATCATCTGATACGACATTCGATCATCGTTGCCCAGACACGCGCGCCTATAGTCGTGCGTATTTAAAATTCCAGAATGTATCGAATCCAGTGTAGTACAGACGTTACTCACCCATATTTTGTTCGAAATCTTGCAATTGCCATTTTCGTTTAGAAAACGAGCAAGCGCTAACTGTAAAGTACTAAGAGGTCCCTGATAGTTTATGTTGAACGATATGTTGTCTAGATTCGACGTTTCTGTTTTGTATCGTGTCATCGTGATGTTTTTTACCATCTTTTCTACTTTGACAAGTGGCTTTCCTTTTTTCTCGAAAAACGGTTTTCTCAGCATAGGCCGTTTGAACATTGTAGTAAGATGAATTACCCTGTTTTTGACATATGCTAATGATTTATAGTCTTTCAAATCGTACACTGAGATGAATCCAGTTTTTTCCAAATACTGTGTTAATGTGCGTTTACAAATAGGCTCGAAAGACGGTTTACAATTGTGCTTCTTGCTAGTGTATATTGCAGACAAATGTTGAACGAAATCATCCAGGTTATACACCGTTTTGCTAGCAACGCTTTCCTTTTCAGCGGGTAGTGGAATTTCTGCAATAGTTGAACATTGACCAGAACAAGCATAAGCGTTGTGAATTTGCACTAACGTTTTGAGATCTTTCTCGCGCCTGAAAAGGAAGTACAAAGGTACGTTGGTTTCGATTGAGTATGTTCCCAAAAATGCTTTCGCGTTCAAAGGTGCTGTAAACTTAAGTTTGTATAGGTTGGCAAATTTCAAGCTCATTGTCTTTTCTTTGCAAATGATGAACGGTCTTCCCTTGATCATAAAGGCATAGTTTTTGTAGATGATCGTTGCGATATGTTCAACATCTTCGTAGTTAACAGCAATTGTTTTGGCCTTAACTGTTGTATCGCGCGTATCGGTGAGAAGATTATTGTTGATAACATTGAATGGGTAGAAACAGGATTTAAGATATTCACTTCGAAGAAATTTCACTTTTAGTCTCCAACCTTCGCACAAATCGTATTCTTCTCTGCTTTTGGAAAATATATTTATCGAATAACGATTCAAAATCAATTTTCTTGCACTCTCTAAATAGCAGTCAAAGTTTGGGTTTTGAAAAAAGAAAATCATAGCTGGGAAAAACATTTTGAAATAGTAGAAGGATCGCATGATTAGCAAATTCCAATTTGAGAAGCAGTCATCGGTTATGAATGATTTATTGATCGGGTTATACAATTTCTTGTCAACTAGCGTTGACGACATCAAATTCAGAAACCCATTGTACAATACATTGTGTTGATTATACATGTTGAAAGCAACATCCTCAAAATCACAAGATTTCAAATGTGGGTAAACGTTTAACAGATATCTAAAATTCGTAAGGGATGGCGCATTCAAATATTTGCGCATAAATTCTAGTGCTACATCTTCGGAATTCATTGCACAACTGACGACTACTGTCAAAACTATGTGGTTTTTTATCCGACTAAATAATGGCTACTTTCTATTACAGTAAACCCAAATACATGCAACTATAGGAGCAACAAATACAAAGATGCATATTAACACAATCATGATCACCGTAATTGAATTCTGATTTTTCGACGGAATGTGTGTGTCTTCTATGTCAATGGGTATCGTAGTAGTAGTTGTAGTAATGGGTTTGGGAGATATGAGGCGTTCCTTTGAATATACTGCCTTTTTGTCATGCACCAGATCTCTTTCACACAAATGTTTTCTTTCAAACAAGCCGTACCTATTGTTAACCGCATCGATGGCAGAATCATACGACGGAAAGTATTCCATTCTTCGTCGTATGATATCAACGAGATAAAAACCAGCATCTAATCGACTCGATGAAAAGAACGTTTTAATGAACTCATTTCTAAAAAATATCGGATTGATATGGACAACAAATGTTTGATATGGGTTATCATGCAAACCGAATACACACGTTGAATAAGACGTGATTGATTTTGCTTCGCTAATTAAGCCACAGATACTCGTAGCAACGTTCATGGATTTGTGTAAAACAAAACGTTCAAACGCATCGTATTCTTCTGCGTTTTGAATACTGGCAATGGTACAGAATTCGTTGACGTTCATGAAATAAAAGCATTTGTTGTTTCCTATTACAGCACTGTCTTGAACATCAACACATGATTCTGGTGCAACACCCAAGCCGTAGTCTCTCAAAATATCCATCGTATGACTAGTTGTCGTGAGATCATATATATCAGTTTGTACAATTGATGGTTCTTCCTTGCATCTATTCAATAATTCGTCTTCGTAGATGTAACTTGACGCAATATCCAATTTGAGACACGTTTTTGTTGATGTTGCATTTGTTTGAAACAATTTGCTACCAATAAAGTTATAGTTTATAACTGGGTATTTGAAACGGCTAAAGAATTGAGATGTTAATTGAGCGGTCAAGCCATCTGAAATCTCAACGTCCAATCCTCCCGTGAACTGTTTTACTCCAGTGTACGCATACGAAAATCTGTCATTGATATGAATATAGTAGCAATCGCCCAAAACTACTAATCCAACAACTTTGTCTTTGTCACAGTTTTGACACACACATGGCGCCATTTCATTCTGGATTTTTGAATTGACGTTTTTCAGTAACAATTCTACAGCATTTTTCAATGTTGTTGAGCCATGGTGAATACTACTGTCTAACTGGTGTTGGCAGCCAATGTGTATACATATGTTTGAACTGAATTGTATCTGAACATTGTCGCTCTTTTCAATACAAAAGTGTTTTGTTGAATCTGAGTATGAAACTGATAGATTCGATTTAGTAGAGTAAAATGGCATCCACATCTTGATGTTGATTACCATGTTGATTCTTCGAACTAACTCTTCCATTGATTTATACATTTGGTCAGGAATTGATGTGTACAAAATGAGTCTATTTTCATTGACACCATACTCTGCATTTTGTCTACCGGGTGTTTGCGTAAACATTTCAGTTAATTTCGATACATCGTTGATGAGAACTTCTATGCTAAACGTTCCGTTTCTAATGTGTATCGGGAGAGCATCGATATTTGCTTGAAAGCACATTTTGGGAGATACTATAGCAAGCAATGAACAACACACACACAGCAAGAATATCATCATTTTTGATGTATTAAATCATTTCAACAAGCAATCAAGTAAATACACAATTCTCAGTGTGTCTTCGATCACAACATTTGTTTTGATTCTGACAGGGCCAACTCGTACAATTTCACTTTTTTGCCATGTTTCATCAAATACTCTAACAACGTTATTGGTTTTACGCCATATGATCGACCAACTGTCCTTGCAACCTGATACCACGCGTCAAACACCTCTGACATAACCCATTGTAAATGCATTCTATGACTTCTCATTATGTGCAAAAATCGACTTCGCGGAAATCCAATGCTGTTTAGCACGTACAAAAATTCGCTCGGATTCAAAGCCATAAACATCCGTTTTGCAATTTCTACTTTCTCGTCGTGGCTATGCACCCGAGGTTTCTTTAAAGTTGGTAAATACTCATCTTGCGTTGTTTTTCTTTTTCGATTCATATTTCGATTTTTACACAGACTTGAGTGAAAAAAATGTATATAAGAAAAAAAAGCTTGGTCGATCAATTTCACCTTACCAATTTCGCAACCATGTCGCTTAAGCAAACACTTAAACGCAAATTAAACGTTACGCCTGATGAGGATGATTCCTTGGACGACTTTGAAATTCCAAACAAAATATCACGTCCACAAATCAAAATATTGGATATGCAATCGCGCATCCACTGCGTAGAGAAAATGTTGAAAACCTACAATATGAAAGGTTTAGTTCGAGTACAAGACCTCAAACCACTTGACAAGGATGATCATAGTTCTGTTTTTGTTACGCATCGAACGGTCAACGATGGGAATAGTTTCTATAGAAGCATAAGTTACTTGTTGTTTGAGAAGGAAGATTATCACCAGTTTGTTCGCAACGCTCTCATTAAATCTATGCACACACACAAAACTGTGATGAACAAATATTGTCAGAGTAGCACGACATTTAAATCAATTGATCACTACATTGAAGAAACGCGAGCCGATGCGTTTGGAAGATTGCCTAATGGTTTCATCGAAATGCAAGCTCTTGCCCACATGTTTTCGATTCCAGTTTATTTATTCACAAAACCGATCACAGAACAACCCACCAAATTTTCAATTCCCAGCCCTGCAACAAATAGCTGTGCGTTTGTGTTATATATGGATATGGGTTATATAAGACCGGTTTTGAAATTTGAAAGCGAAGAGTTTAAGCACAATGTAGCTATGGGCTTCAGTTCGCAGCATATAAGTATAACCAACGGTGAGACAACAGCAAAATTTCTAATTGATACGCTGAATTCTATTTCAAGCAAACTATGCACAGAAGCCGTTCGTAAAGTACTACATCAAGTTTTCATTAACACTGACGCTTTGAAAATGCTTGAACATTTTGCAAATTTTAGAGAGAACGAGATACGATTAAATGTACATCTGTTTAATTTCGCCTGCGAAAACGGCTGCTATTCGCTAGTTGAGCTTTTAATACGACTGTTTAAAAGCAGTAAAAACGTAAAAGAGCTTGCAGCCTTCCTAGATGGAATGAAAGGACAGTCGAGAAAGCACTTTGAAGAACTAGCAGAATATTTCAGTGATTTATGCTGCGACACCAGTTTAGATAAATTGTGCGATATAACTGCTAATACAATGACTGTTTCCAACATACTTAAGGCTCAAATTGAGCAAAAACAAAATCTCGTCCTAAGTACCAAGTATATCTCTGTTCAGCTGGACGACAACACCTTTGCGTTCAAAGATAAGTTTCCGTTTACAGTTTTGTGTTTAAACAATGACACAAAGACAATTCAGTATTACTCTGGACCCAAACCACATGAACAGAGATGGGTGGATATCAGCTTGAATCGGCGATTCGCTGCTTTGTTAGACCGAATTAGTAGCCCTGATCACATTTTGTTTGTTAAAGAATCTGTGTATCTGTTTATTGACGGCGAAAGGCCACAGATTGCCTGTCTAAGCAACGTATTTAAATCCGCCCAACATGTAGAATTTTATGCGTTGCCGAAATCAACGAACCCATTAACGGCAGTTCAGATGGTAATTACCGATTCCAATAGCATCATTCTGGTGGACAAAGCAACGAAACAAGTATTTGATCTTCAGAAACGTAAATGGCTCGCTATTCAAAACATAATCACCGTAAGCGATAATGACGACTACGAGATGTGTAATGTATGTCTCACTGGAGACACAAAGCAAACGGTTTTGTTAAGAAAATCTCAGAGCGAAAGCGTATTTGGGTTTGATCTGAGTTACAACATCCAGCATCTACCATCAACACCTTTTCAATATTCAATGAGCAAGGATTTCAAAGAAGTGTATGTGAAGTCTAGATTAGCTGATGGTCATATCAGACTCGATCCAGCAAATATATTTCAAGAACAAGAAAAACTGTTGTATAGAGTTGCAAAACCGTTTGTTCACTATGTAATACCAAAAGCAAACTCCAATAAAAATGTGTATGCTTTAATCGATACTGATATGTTGAACAGATATATAACATCTCAGCAGCAAAGACAATTTCAGATTGATTAACAGTTCAGTATTTGTACAAAATAAACAACAATTCAAACATGTTACAGTCTTTGTTGTATCATTTCTTCCAAACTCTTTTCCCATCCACACCACCAAGTGCGTAGTGGAAACATCGCTGCTAGAAACATTTTCGATGTACATTCTGGAATTCGCCAATGTTCTCTTGGTTCAACCACTTTGACGGTCATATCTGAGACGTTCCAGAGTTTCAGCAAGTCATCAAGTCTCTTTTCAGTTATTTCACTAAAGCATTCACCGTCTTCAAAAACTAGCAGCATCAACTTTGTCAACTGTGTTGGTGGTAATGCTAGTGTCAGGTTGACAAATCGGCACGTGTTGCCTTTGTACCATGGATATTTCGCCACAAAATCTTCCCATATATCGAAAGCATAGCTTTCAGATTTGCTCGTGTGTACGATCCACACTGGTAGATGCATGATTGACAAATGATGAACATGTTCGAAACAACCGCCCTTTTATACTGCCTCGTCAGTGCTAATCGGTTAGGCGAACATGACTGATTGTCAAAATGGGTAATCGGCACATAGCACATTTTTTATTTCCGCGAAGTAATTGGTCGACACAGGTTTTGCAAAACATATGACAACAAGGTGATAACAACGTATTTTTTTCTTGGCTATAGCATATGGTACATTCCATGAGTTGTTGTCTTGATTCGATTTTCGCTGTTTGGACAGCAACGTTCGTCTGGAGTTCACATAATTCATCTTTCATGTTTAACATTTTTTCACATTTTTCCTTAATGTGTCGTGTGTGAGCTGTAATGATTTCATTGATATCCGTGAATCTATTATCGGGCAACTGTTTTAATAAATCGGTTTGCTTCCTAATAGCCATATCTAGATGGAAATGTACATCTGCTAAACACTTAATGATACTTGTGTCCTTGTTTCTTTTGAAAGTGTGCATCCATTTGTCAAATTCTGTTTGAATTTGTGATATACGAAGAGATATAACAGCACCACGGGCTAATTCTGGATCTAGATCTTCCAGTGAAACAGATAAGCTTTCTTCGTCAGAATCAGATGGGTTATTTACATGTAAACCAAGATATCTAACGGCATAATTTTCATCTATATCATGTTCATCGTTTTCACTTTCACCAGTGTCCGATTCAACGCCGTCAATGACAATTATTTCGCTATCGCTATTAGACATTATAGATCGTTTTTGTTTTCACAAAAAAAACATGTTTAATACGTAAATATCTTTTTTTGATATAAAGGGTTGAAATGAACACTTTCTAACATAGTCAATCATAGAAATGCCTTCGCAACTCTACACCGATGTTTACCACATTGAAAGCAATATTTACTGCAACGATGAACTGCTGATCTGTAGATTTAACCAGTTGATAATCATATTCTGCAAAAGCAAAAACATATTCTCGTTCTACTTGCTAAAGAAATCAAACGAGAGCAATGTGTCAAACTCTATAATGATACTTATCAATGCGGATAACCCCGAAGCGATATTAACAAAGCTTATTGGAGACCAACCACCAGACCCGCTTACTTGTTCGGTTGAAGATTGCGAAGTGAAACTGATACCTCAATCTCTGGGGAACTATGACATCTTAATCACACATGAAACAAAACTCTCATTGGCCTCGAAAAATATGCTACAAAGCAAAGCTTGTATCTTGTACCTGAATGATTTTATTGATGTGGATCCAGTGCAAATATTTAGGATTCTCACTTCGACAAGCTCACCTAACCATTTTGTCAAAAACGATTTGGTTACAGCTATGAAAAACGTTTACGACGACGTCCCCACATATTACGTTTTACTTTTGTCACAAGCATCGCTGGTCAAAAATCTCCAATATTTGCCACAGAATGACAAAGATGTTACAATCCATCTTGTTCACGAAAGTTGCTATTTCAAACCAACGTTTCCGGGTTTGAACTTTACTATCGTTTATGTAGATGCTGATAAACACATGGTAGAGAGTCTATTGCCAACTGAAGTTTCTAATAGACCATTCTTTCATGTGAAGAAACTAAATACGCTCAAAGACTTTTTTCTTTAATTTTCTATTTAGCTGACTTTATGTTAATGTGGCGATCGTTCGATAAATAAACATGAGTACGTTTGGTGAATTTGCATACCAACCCAAGTTTATGACTTGCGACTTGACTTGTTATTCAGATGCGTGTAACAAACATACAAACGGTTTATTGGTCTGTCGCGTTCATTTCGATAGATCCGTAAAGAAATGTGTGAGCAGTAGTGATTTATCAACTTACTATGTTCATGATTTATTAAGACTGATTAACACAAGCGAACAAGGGTTCAAGGAAATGGCAAAAGCTCACAAAACAATGACAGGAGATGTTAATTTCATAGAATATGACGAATTAAAGGATTCATACGAATGCGTTGATTATTTGGCCAAGATGACACGACGTTTACAAATTGTCGGTACATCAGCATTTAGTATTCTACGCGATGATCGCAAACTTAATACTGGTGTTTGCATACAAGGACACGTTTCACAACCCGATAACCTCTTTGTGCCAATGGCAAACTTTTTTGATGAGAAAATTGTGCCCATTGAAACAATCGCCGAATATCTAACGACTGGATCCAGACAACAAGTCATACCAATGGATATAAAAAACCACAGATATGCCTTGACGGGCAGCATAATTTACCTTATCATATATAAACGGAACGGCATATTTGATTACATAGTATATTTAAGCGAGGAGCCTATAAGCAACCTTATTCAGTCTTTCAAACATACCGCTTCAAATTTCGATTTCATCTATACGACAGTCGCTCGAACAATAACTGAGGAGGAATCAGCTCCATATACTGTACAAGCAGGTGGTATATGCTTCAAAGACGTTGTTCTCTACTGTAACGAAAATCAGCTATCGTTGCCAATACTAGAAACATATCGGCAGCTAGAAAAAGTGTTGAGTGGTCAAACGAGCAAATTGATTCCAGACTCGAGTTTGCCACTTTTTTCATCAACGTTGAATCCATGTATAGCAAGAGCGCACACAGTAGAACTCGTGGACATTTTGTTACGATATAAGAACAACCAAATACAACTTCGGGATCGATTGAGTTCGCTAGAACCCGTTGTTGACATTGACACACTGTGT
Source organism: Congeria kusceri (assembly GCA_027627225.1). Classification (NCBI taxonomy): domain Eukaryota; kingdom Metazoa; phylum Mollusca; class Bivalvia; order Myida; family Dreissenidae; genus Congeria; species Congeria kusceri. Next base: position 54,087,751 of record CM051035.1, on the reverse strand, counting down.
TCCAATCCGATGAAAGAAGCATTACAATTGGCAGAATTGTATATCAAGCAGAATTTGTCTAAATTTGACATTTCGAATTTGGTGGCTTTTCTTGAAAGCTGGTTTACCATTAGCAATTTTGCAGAAATACAGAACTTGATATCGTATATTAACCAACAGAAACACCTTTTGTACGTTTCTGGAAATTTGTATGACCGTTTTGGTGCAAATGATGACTTCGATTTCGATATTGAATGATTGTTATCTAGTTCATTCGTATTATGTTGATTCTGATTTGCTTACATCTAACAATCGTGTATGCAATTTGTATATATTTTTACTGAATTGCGAGAATACATATATGTGCAAATACAACAAACCCATTTTGGTCAGTTGTTCATCAAGCATACCAAGCGTACATAGGTTTATTTCGATAGTCCCCAAACCACTAACGGATTGTGTTGATGTAGGCATTCTCGATGAAACTAAACTGAACATCATTTCAGGTCTAGACAAGATTTCAAATTCAGTGACTATCGAAAGTCCGTCTCTCTGTTCAACCTTCGAAAGCAACGATTCTGTAATAAAGCTTAATGCTAAAAGGCGATTGCTTGGCGAATGTGGCGATGAAGATCCACTGAAACATTTTATCAAAACTCAAGTAGATTTCTCTTGCAAGGAATCAATAGTGAGTTATATCAAAACAAAATATCTCAATGCTATCAGAATAAATGATAAGAGAACGTTGTATATACCAAAGCACCCGTCGTATTGTTTTCTGAGATTTGGAAATGAACGAGTTGTTAAACACTTGCTTGAGGAATCATCTCAGTTTGTGTGCGCTACTAATACACCTGACTTTGATATAGAACTGAAAAAGCTGTGTTACGCGCCACGTTTTAGCTACTCGTCTATCTTTCATGACAATCCGTCTGTAGCATACAATTCACAAGATACAGATCTAGTACTATATGATGGACTGATTGCCTTAGTGGTTAGCAAACATGATGAGATATATGGGATCTATAAGTCTCTGAAATGCCTCAAAAAAGCTCTATCCACCAAAAACACCAAGCATTTTCAAACAAATCACCCAACGATAAGAAAGCATTTTTCCATCAAAAAGAACATATGTTTGCCAGTTGATAGAATGCTGCACTTAAAACGTGTTTTGAAAACACTAAAGAGAGATTTCAAGTTCCGAAAGCAGTGTTACTTGAAGAAGGGTGTATTGTATCTCAACAAACGAAAGATCAGTAACAATAGCCGAGTGTACGTTCATGACTTCAGTAATTTCTATGCAACTACTATTCTTCGATCATGTAACGAAGAAGGTTTGAAGCAAAAATTTTCTCAGCTTGTGGACAAAAGACAGTACCATCCAAAATTGAAGCAAACTATAACCACTTTATTCGGGATGACCAAACGCTACTGTCCAACGCTATTCTACAGAACGTTGAACGAGACAGTTCGAGTAATGTGTCAAACATATGCAAAGGACAAAAAGAGGTCATTTGGAATTTGCAAGGACAGCTTTTTCACACACCAGGAGGAAATGGCAGTGCCTTTTACAGGATACGATTTGAAGAAAGAGTGTGTATTGACGAATTTCAGAATAAAGAACATCAACACCTACATTGGAATCAATGAAAATGGTGAAGTGGTCATCAAAGGTATTTGTTTCCCCCCGTTCATGGCTGCAAGAAAAATTGTTCAAGGACTGTACAAACATCTAGTTCATTTTTCCACACTGGAAAGCCTACCCGACATCATTCTGAAAAGTGTGAATCTCAATGAATCTGATTTTCACGTATCGTTGCCCAAAAAGCTGAAAGCGAGTGACTATTTTGTATACGGAACAAAACTATCGGACGATTATGTGTATTGTAGAAACAACATAAGCAACGAGGTATACAGCACTCCGGCAGAACCAACCCTTCATGTGAAACCAAAACAATTTGCTGGCGAAATAGACGTCAAACGATATGCAAATGAAATCATGAGTTGTCTGATTCGCTTTGCACAAACGTTTAACTTGTCAAGCATAATTGACGAAAATGTATTGTTTGAAACAGATTTATTTTTGAAAAAGCATATATTTACCAACATATTCGAACGTTCAAAGCACAGTCATTTGCCAGGATTTCGACTTCATGCATGTCAACTTATTTGCTGAAATATTCTGTATCCGAGCTCGTACAGTTCCAACGCTGCAATAACCGTGTAGATAGCTTTTGCTGGCATCGATGTGAGAAAGGACCAAATTGTTTGTATAACTGTTTGCTCTGTATCACTTTGATATATGTAGTCAAAGCTTTTGCCATCGTAATATAGAACTGCTTCATCACATTGTTTCTTGTACAAAAGGTCGAAAATAAAGTCTTCGTTAATTCGAACATCTGTGTGTTTGTTGCTGTATAGCTTTTGATTTTGTTCATACAAAAATATCCTTATCAGATCTTTTTCATTACTCGAAAATAGCAACTCGTGATGAGTGTTGGTTTTGAACCTCAGTTGTTGCAAATTCGACAGATTAGCCAACAACGGGAATCTGAAACTCATGTCAACGTTTGCTTTATATGCATTGATGTCGCTGTCGTATATCAACGACACAGAACATTCCTTCAGCTGTTCATTTACAAAACACAGCGATACAATATTGCTAGCCATAGTGACAAAACACAAATGTGAAAATGATCACTCAGTTAAATAGACAATTTCAGCGAGTCGAACAGAGATGAAAACATTGGTACAGACGAGTATTGCTTTCTCGGTAGCGACAAGACACTCGCTTCAATAACGCAGCGAAGAACAAACATTTTGAAAATCAGTTTCATATTGTTTGGTTGTTTGGATGGTGGTTGTTTTATTGTCGAAATAACCCAATCTTCATCCAAAGCCGTGTTCTTGTTAGAGTTCATCCAATATTCGTATAGGCTATGCCATTGCTCGTTTATGAATTTGAGAGGATTTTTTGCTTCGTGTTGGTTTCTTTTTACGAAAGAAATAGTAACGTCCATAAACACATTGACAATAGTATTGAGAAACTGATTATAGTACACGGTTTCTTCCTCGGGAAGTTTTGATGAAGATACAGCTTTGTTAAGGCATTTCAGTTTCGCGACATTAACAACTGCTGCTTCTTTCATGAATGCTCGCTTTTTCAAAAGCGTTTTGTACGTGAGATATACTTGTAGAGATATTTTTGTATTTGTTGCGTCTCCGAGAATGAAATTGTCCAATCGACCGATAATGTCATACACTTCAGTTGTTGACGAGTCCATGATTTATCTTCGAAATTGGACACATGATAAAAGCTATATACAAATATATTCCCCAATTGCTCTAACGGGACAATATGTCGTTTTTGAGTCAAACTATAGGTTTACAATATATGATGAGCCCAGATCGGTTATGGAGTGGAATGGCAAAAACTGTATGTATCTTATCGAACTACCAAGTTCTTTCAATCCAAATCTTCATATAATGTTCAAGCATGTAGAATTTCGAGCCATTGATATACTCGGGACTTCAAAGAACAAAGTGTTATTGCTAACAAATGATGATGATTGTTTCGATGAGAATTCAATAGTACAAGATGAAATTGAATACAACCTGACAGACGAAGGCGACCTCAAAATCAACGATGAACAAGAGTCAGAATTTTGCGTTCGCAAACACGATGAATGGGTTTCTAATCAGTTTCAGCCTTATTTCAACAACTCTTTGGACTTACTACCGAGTATCGTGTTTCCAAACGAAGTGACAGAATACCTTTTGTTGCAGACGTTTTGTAACGCGGCTACCAGCCTGTATACCATCGATTCATTTGTCGAAATGCTAACCAAACATTTTCTTGACATATTTACGCATTCTATTGATTTCAACCATGATGCAGAATTAGTGAAATGGATCTACGAAAATTGGTTAAGAAAACTATTACCGGGTGAAGTGTTTGCGCTAATCGGAAATATTGTACAATGTTCAGACGACAATGGTTCTCTGATAGATCAGCATTTCATTTATTGTGCGGACAAGTGCACAAAAGAAATGTGCATTTCCAGAACACGTATGGCAAACAATGATCCGTTGTATTCAATCGAATATTTCCCAAGAAATTTTTGTATAAGCACCGAGCAGGATAAGTACACTCTTGCTTATGACAAAAAACTTGAATTCGAGTATGGATTTATTTTCGTACCCAAGTGAGCTAGGAGTAAGGTCTCTAATCGGTAATCATTTTTGGAAGTTTGAATTTCGTATGGAAAACTATGACATGTACAGTACGTTTAGCAACAACGCACACACCTTGCTTGCACTGCATGGATCAAATAATCTAGTCTGTGTGTATTCTTCGTCGTTAAAATACAAAGCTCACAGTCACAAAAATATACTAGTAGTTCCCAAATTCTGTTTAGGAAATCAGATTTACTCTCTAGAAGCAAATATTATGGACACGGATGAACCCGAAGATGATGATGAAGACGATATGTATGACTGCTATGATTTACAATCTACATTGTGTAAACCCAAACACCAATTGTACTTCAACACACCAATATTGTTTCCGTACAACTGGGAATTGTTAGAGCTCGATATAGATTTCAAATTGCTACAACTCGATTCATCTCAGTATAAGGAATCGTGTTACATGATAAAAGACATGTCTGAGTTGCTATGTTCTAAACATTTCAACTCGTGTCAGCACATAGGAAAGAAAATGTCAAACATAAGTGGTGGTTACAAACAGCTTTATTTTGAAGTTTCAACATATAAAACATTTTCCTGTCCTTGTTCTGTCGTTTCGTTTATTGCAAACAAACACAAAAGCTCCACTTTCAACTACATATTGTTTTCCTACAAACTTTCGCAGTTTATATTGAATTTCTGAGTAATTAGAATCGCCTGTACATAAAGTTTGAATGAGTGCGTTTTGCGTTAGTATGGATCTGTCTTTGCTAGCGTCAGAACTACACACATTTCATAAAACACTAGCGACTGAAACCGACATAAGAAAATTCATAGACTCACTGAAACGAATCGCTTCAAATTTCACTTTTTTGGAAGAAGACACATCGCTGAACGGCGCATTCACAATTATTCTCAGCTTATCAGAACAATACAAACGCGAGCTAGTTCAGAAAAATGTACCGTCTTGACCAGTTTCCAGTTTTTGACAACTTTATCGAAAGAAAGATTCATGCTGCCGATTCATATGTTATTACCACAGAGGGTGCGTTGCAAAAAAGAACTGATGAGTTCATGTTTGTGAGCTATGACACATGGGAATACGGCAGTGAAAACCCAAATGCTTTCTATCAAGATGTTATTCGAAGTATGCCAGAAATCTGCAAATCAAAATCGAAAAAAGATGATGGTGATGATGATTTCGAACGGTTCGCGTATGCTGTTTTCAAGCACGTTAAACCAAAAATATTGAGGAAATACGAGAACGCATGTTGGCGCAGTCTGAAAATCATATATGACCATCCAAAGCGAGCTTCAGTAACACTTGCAGCCATGTGTTTGACCCAAGTATATGGAAAGAAGATGAAAACAAAAATGCAAATATACAACAATAACAGTGCGACCAAAACGACATTGCAGATGTATCGAGAGGCGTTCAGCTTGCAACACTTGCAACAGAAGTAGCGACTTTCTTCACAGCGGAGTCGATCAGCAAACCGATTTTTAGATAACAGTAGTAATAACATTCATCTGTGTTTAAACCGATGTATATGTCTTCTTTTGTTGCTCCAAATAAAAGGCTTGGATTGAAACAATAGTTTTTGTGCTTCTTTTTAGGCAATTTGTAGTTAACGGTAACGAAATCGTCAGTTTCTAGCTGACATTCGTATAACTGCCAGTTTTCTTTTGTTAGGCTACTGTGCCAAAAGTTGAAAAACGGTGATATTCGAAATCGCTTAGAATTTGCTGATTTTGCTGCAGCCAGAAGCGAATTGATTTCGGCATAAGCTTCGTTTGCTTGTATTTCATGTTCCGCGTTTCTTGAATAGCATTCTCTGTAAAAGTGATCTCCTATATTCGAAAGTTTTTGCTGATACTCGATAACTTTTTTGTTCTCCGTTTTCGTTTCACCATTACAGAGAAAGTAATTGTCAGCGCTCAAAATTAGCAAGAGTCTCGTCGTGTTTATATCTGTTAAACTTTTAAGCAAACCTGGGTAGTAGCAAATTTCCTTCATGTCTTTTCGACTGCTTATAGCGCATTCTGTTAGTTGTGAAATGAAATAGTTGGGGTTTCTAACCAATTTCTTTTGATAGTTCTGAATTCGATAACGTTTGAACACTTTACTCAGTTTATCAAATCGCATGCTGATACGTATACATTTAGGAAAACGTATTGTTTAACTGATATAGTGAAAAAAATTCTATATAAGGCAGATAGCATGCACGTGGTGTGCATATACCCAATACAAAATGCTCCACGTACATCGATCAACTGAAAAGAAAGAATGCAATTCGCATCTTTCTGAATCGATGATGTTTAACAAAAACATTGTCCACTGTCTGTACAACTTGATGCAACAGTTTAGATACCACAAAAATCTTACACCCGAAATGGTACAGCAACAGTTAGAAATGGTGTTTGATATAGACGTGATAGATACTCAGTTCGAAAAGTTGGCAGAATCCGTTCTCGGTCAATGCGTACAACAGGTTAACGTTGAAACCGAAGCGAATACTCTAAAATCAGTTACTTGCAAATACGTGTATGGGAGTAGAGTTGCAGCAAATAGAGTGAAACCTGGAACAAGTGTTCCAACTGTGGGTTTCTTTACACTAGAAAACAAAATCAAAATGCACGATATGCTACAGATTCAATCAAAGGTTACTAAACGTTTACTTCAGTATCTAGCCGGTATTCACGATGAGCTGCTCAAAGCTGGGGACGTCTCTAGCATCAAAAATACGAATGCTGCCAAGCAAAATACTCTAGCTAACTACTACGAGCACTTAGATTACCAGAACGATTTGAAAAACAGAAGCATGCATGCCGGTTTATGTTATCGGCTTGTAGAAGAAATGTGGGACAGAGCACCACCACTGTATGCGTTACCTCCATCAATCAAAGATTACACAGGACAGAGCGCTGCAAGTTTGCTTAGTTGGCTCCTAGGTGCCAGCAGTAAATTCATTTTTGCCTTAAACAAATATGGAAGTGCAGCTAAGGAATCTAGCATTTTGGCTGAAGTAGCAAATTGTTGGAGAATAAACACGGACAATAGTCTGTCACCGCGTAACTGCGAGTCAAATATCGAAATCATTGGTGAAAATATTCCAGTGAGTGGAATTGTCATTCTGACCGACAACCTTAAAGTGCAACTTCAAAATCATATCTTTGCCAGAAGCACTCGTTTGAAAAATAACATCGTGGTGTGCGATGTTAATCCTGAAGATTTCAATCCACAAAAAGCGTTCATAACCAATGGTAAAATAAGAATGGAATCTACAAACCTCTTTGTGAAAGATGAAAAACAGGCCATTACGAGCAGCGAAACTAAAAAGGTTGAGTTTCTTAGAATGGGATCTGAAGTGTTTGCCATTCACGTCGTAGATCCAGCTTATTATCAGGGTGATACGACTGCAAAGAACAGGTTAAAGGAATCTGTCAAAGTCGATTTTACAATGCCGCTCGCTGTTAAATTCAAAGGCCACTCAACAGATGATATATTTAAGCATGATGATTCCAGCGCACACACGCTGCCAACTAGGGTTTACTTTAAAGACGCGAGAGGTGTAACTAAATCTATTGGAGTTGATGCCATGATTCCATTTATTACAGGAATGATCAACGAACTCAGTAATTTCAAAGAAGCTCTAAACAGCGCAGGTCAAAGACTGTCAAAATTGTTCAAGCTTTCTCAGATCACCAGTGGCCGCGAAAACGATGTTATAAACGAACAAAAGACTAAAGCGTTGAAAAACGTGTACGAAACTTTCCCTATGCACTATAACCTGCCGATTCTATCAGATGATGATGTCTATCAGAAGCCAATGTGGATAATGATCAGTGGACTAACGTATGAAGCGGTGGTTACAAATATCATCACTCTATGGAACGAGTACGGTTTTTCCAATGCTGTGTACGAACAGTTTAGCAGACATAGCTTGTTTCGGCGCGATGCCCGTCTACTTAAAGAACACGCTTTATCATACGTACAAAAACATAACCCAAGTCTCTATTCGTGGGTAGCTAACAATGGTATGCAACTCAGAAGCTTGCTCGTAGAAAAACTGAAGTTTCCTGATAGAATTGAGGAATTCATTGAGTTTGTCATCAATTTGCTTAACAGCGAAAGGTTGTATAAAGAGCTATTTTCTAGTGGTAACTATCATCTCGGTCTGGGTTTTGTGTTAAACAGAACCGAAACGTTTGATTCAGAATCGCTGCTTTTATCGCGATGTCAAGGGTATAAACTGTTTTACTCAGAAACAACGACCGAAGTGAAAAACGAGTGTCAGTCGCCAAACTACAGTCTTGTGACAAGTATGCAAACGGGACATATGCCTTCTTCTCTAGGTCATCCGTGTATTAGGTATCCCCATTGTTTCCTATCTGAACACGGGAACATGGGTGCTGAAGTAATCAGCTCCGATTACATGTTTCAAACGAAGAAACCCGTTCCTAATTATGACGAACAAGTATGGATACCGATATTCAGTCTGTGTGAAGCTGATGAATCTCAGTTCGAGGACACGTTTAATCCATATGGAAGAAGTAACATTGCCTTTGAACGAGACTCTTTAGACTACTTGAACTCAGATTTAGTCGTTGATCCTCTGAGTGGAGTGGCTGGCTATAACCCAATGTGTCTTGGAATGTTTAACATGAATTTTGTTTTCCACAGCAAGTTGTTTGTTTCACCGGCCGGTTTCACTATGAAAAAGCACGTTGTTCCAAACATGTACACTAACTTTTGGTTTACTGAATTCCAAAAGAATGCCATGAAATGTAACAACAAAATATTGATGAAAAACCTCCAGGACAATTTCACAAACATCAGTGAAACATCGCTTCACTTCGACGACCTAGCGATGGTGATGGGGGGTTCTACGTGTAAGTTTTGTTATTCGAATCCAAAAATGCTGAAGACAATCATGAGCGAGAGAGATAATAGACCACTTCCAGGTAGAAATGTTTATCGCCAACAGAACGATTACCTGCTGCATGGTAGTAAGCTGATGGAGAATTTAGATCGTGGTGTTAATGCTAATGATAGATGTTTGCTTCGATTGTGAAAAAAACTATTAAGTGTATGACTTGTTGAATAAATAAAAGAACTCAACATCATGTCTTTGTTTGGTTTATTGAATGATACTCATTTAAACAATGAACTTTTAAAAGGTGTTTTCATCAATTCTGCGTACGAGAGCAATAAACATAAATGCTCAGACGCATACATCGAGAATTTTCTGTACAATGATTCGATGGACATGCCAAGCACCGTGTCTCGAATCAAAGAAATATGCTCTTCCCACATGCTACCTATTCGAGACATCGAATGCAATGCTAACAAACTGTGCAACATTAAATGCGAAGATTTCGATTCTCATATAGAAATTGAAAACACTGGACCATACCCATTTAGTCTGGCCGATGAGGTGTACGTGCTTCCACCAATACCTAATCAGTGCATCGATGTAGAGAGACTGAAAATTCAAGTGTCGCCACGTTTCGCGTGTTACAAACCGATACTCGTGCCCAAATTTGAGATTGCTAACATATACGAAGATATCATCAAAAGTTTCAAAAACGAGACAACATTTTCATCAATTCTGTTCAAAACGTTCACTAGCATTGGTAACGAAATGGCAGAAATGATTATATCGGGTTGTCAATTTACTCCTTGTGGATACGTGTTGGCAAAAAGTGGCCACGAGCCACCGAATATCAGATCTGTTAAAATCAAACCTTTTCAAAAGTTTGTCATGAAAGTGGTGAAACCTTTTACATCACCAATGCCAGATTTGTTCAAATTATTGTATCTTGTTGATAGTAATGATGCTATGGATTGTGAATAAAATCTCATGAAATGCAAGTGTATGTGTATCTTGTTCATTTGATAACGATGAGTAGCGATAGTAAAACACGTTTGTTCGAGGAGCTAAGAGAGGCATGTAATGCGGAATGTGATATCGTACAGTTTGATGATTGCTTGACAATAGATACGTTTTCGCAAAAGGTCTATACCGAATCTGTTTTGAATCATACATTTTGGTTGAGCATAAAAAGTCATTTTTTCGGACAAGATAAAATCTTCAACTATATCAACGATAAATCGAAAGCCGTTCACGTCTTCAGTTTGAAGTTTTTGCGCGACAGATACTGGAATGAACAGTCTGGTATACGGGTTCAACCATCCAGGCCACTGTACGAATTTCACACATATGGTCAACTAGGCGAACAGCTCCTGCTGAAGTATCTCAACGAAACGGATTCGGCTTACACATACGTGCCATCAGGCAAAATTCTGCTTCGCAATGTCCCTTGTTTTGGTGCTACGCCAGATTACCTAATGCTAGAACGAACGATAAACAAGCCTTCCAAACTATACGACTATGTCAAAAATGCGTATGGTATTTGTGAAGTCAAGACCTCATTGAGTCCAGATGAATTTGATCACAGCATCGAACTGAATGAAACAAAAATGCACGCTTTGCTGCGATCAGCATATAAGTATCGATACATACTTCGTGGTTCTGAAACAAAGAAACCAGATGCATACGCGAAAAAAACATACAACTGGATTTCGAAACCCATGATTGATATTCTGATCAAAAACTACGAGGAAACGATATCCATAACTCTACATGACTACTTGCAAGACGTGAGCAAACGTTTCAACGATAAAACTATATATGTGAATTTGTTATCGAGTGACAGAGGAAAGCAAATTCTTGGAGAGTGTCTTGTATTTCGTGATCACAGAAACGACCTAGATACTATCGCAATATCGGTATTTTATCTGTTTGTTAATCGAGAAGATCAGTGCACTCCAGAATATTTGATACGATTTGATTTTAAGCTGCCAGCAACTCTGTTCGATTGTTGGGAGAAAGACATTCGTGACACATTTTACAGCGACTATTCGAAACTATGTTCCCTTGTATAAACGTTTGTGGCTATCTCGCCTTGTTCAATGTGAAAGAAAGCGATGTAAAGTATGCCATGAATAAAGAGCTAGCAAAACAACTGATTGCTTCAAATGATATTTCTAGCATTCCGTTAGTCGTATCGCATGTCAATTTTCGAGTAGACCTTACTGTCGGGTATCTGACCGAGCTGACAATTGATAACCGAGGGCTGTATTGCAAAGGTTTGATCAATAACGTTGCGTTTCTAGAAGTGCAAAATCAAATGAATGACGATTTTATCAATTTCTTCACCAAAGCAACACCTTCGCCGTTCTTGTATCTCAAGTCGTGTTTGCCATGTTTCAGTCTTTCTCATGATAAAAAGTCATTGGCTATAAAACACGTTGCGTTGGTTGATCTCGGTGCAAGGCGAGGCACGCTAATAAATTACAGCTATGCAAATCAAAACGTTCAACCAAAGCGGTATGCGAGTAGCACTAATGATTTCTTCATAGCGTTGGGATGTTATTCGAGAAACGCGTTAAAACACGGCCGTGAACGAAACGAGCTCTTATTCAAGGATGCATTGTTATGTGATGATCCTGACACCGAGTTTATTTGTGCGGAGAAAAAAACTATTAACGTTATTCCATGTGAATCTTCGACCACAACAAACATGGATAGCGAACATATGACCAATGCTCTTTCTCTTATTAGCACTATAGCGTCTGCTTTAAACCAACAGAAAGGTCGAAAGCGAACGTATAGTGCTGATGAAGAGCCCCCCGTGAAACGATCAAAACAAGAACCTGTGGTACATGCCGCTGAAACTTTGTTACCATCTACTTCCAAGGAGTCAAATATACGTGAAGAGTTGAACGAATTTAAACAGCAGATGCAAAAACTTCAAACTGACTTTCTCGCTGCTCAAACTACTATGCTCAAGGACGTATTCAGTCCAGTTATGAGAAATGTAAACGCTCCACCGCCGCAGTATTATCATCAACCACAGTATCAGGGTATCCCAACTCAAAACCCTCCAACGTTTGTACAACAGCCAAATGTTCCACAAACCATGCCATCTCCTGTTATATCGGAACAGAAACCTGTGACACCAGTTCAGCAAGAAACGAACGTTGTGCAAGAAGTGAAACGAAATGAGGAAAGGTCTGCAGAGGCTGCGCTGATTGAAGCGGGGATGCAAATCAACGAAAGCGAACATTTGATCAATGAATTGTTTCGACAGTTTATTGAGAAAAATTTCACAGTGAAAGCTAAATAGTGTTGTGTTTGAGTTTTTACAAATAAATCATAGAATCATAGTCATGTATTTTGTTGTTTATTGTCACGAATGGGTCAATGATCAAACAATTCAAAAACTAACATATTGTCAGCTATAGTGTTTATATATTACTCTTAGTTGGTTTGAGAATCGTTTGCCTCAAAATATCTATCCTCTCAGGACATTTGTGGTCCAAGTCTGTCTCAGTAACGTTTCGAAATATGTTGTGACAGTAGACACATTGCACTCTATCGTACACGTAGATAAAGCCGCTGTTTGCCAACGCTCGTTTGTTCAGTTTTGACAGTTTTGGCCAAGAACGAAATGTTCTCAGTCGGTCTTTGTACTTTGGAAAACGAGTAGCGAGATTGTTGTGATCTCGTCGTGTAGCTAGAGCACTTTCAATGTAATCTACGAATATATCGAAGCACATTTTTGTAGCTGTGTGGTTTTGAAACAAACGCAAAGTTAATAGCAAAAAAGATCAACACAAGATTGTAGATCATCTATTTCATTTTATTGCATATTTTTCAATCTACAAAACAGCAAAGAATAGCGAATTTTGTCTAACATATGCATGAACAATTCGTGACAAATCATTGACCGCAATGCGCAACCTCGAATATTGCCGACACAAACACAATTTATACCCAAGTTCATTTATCAGCAGAAATGTTACTGTCAGTAGCGCAAACATTCTTGAATTAATCAATCCAATTCAAGTAATCATCAGGATTACACTCTTTGCACATCAGAGCTCCCAGCTGATTGTAATGGTCGTCGTATTCCCAGCACGGCCTCAGGTTAACCAGATCTGGAATGAGTTGCTCTACAACGTTTTTGAGTTTCATCAGTTGTCGAAATTCGTTGATTGTCAGCGGTATTCTTGCATCACTTTCAGTCAATACACCTCTGATGTTTTTTCGTTTGTGAAGATCTACGATTCCGTTGTCGATTCTTATATAGAAATTGCCACACAAACACCACTCCCTTTGTTCACTTTTGCCCTCGATTGCTAGAAGAATTGAGTTTGATTCTGTCGTTAGTTTTTTCCACTTCTGCAGCGACAAGGTTAGTTCTTGATGACCACACAGTGTGATAGTTGGCACGAAATCATCTTCATCGGTGTGTATTTTCATCGCAAGAGAGCTACTTATGTTGAATGTTGCTTCCTCGAATTCCATTTTGCAAATGAACTTATGAGTTGATTTTTGAGCCCTTTATATATATATGTTTGAGTATAACAAGGTCATTCTGAATTACTGTATTTTGTAAAGCATGGAAACTACACTAATCATTGTTTCAATATCTTTTCTGTGTGCTATTTGTATGACGCTTTTGTCTTGGGTGGCATTTAAATGTACCACAAACAACACAACTGAACCAAGAGTGCTTTTGTATGGTCAAACAGACCACTTGCTTGAACAGGAAATCGCGTAACGTACATATGTTTTCAAACAAGAATTTCTCCCGTGATATAGTTTCTGGAGTTTTATTGTTTGCTATATTTCAAAAACACAACACAACGTACACATTTGTTTTAAAAATTTATTGAATGTAACATTTTCCATCGCATTTCAAATTTTCACAAATCCAACAAGTGTCCACGCAAACGTAGTCGTCCGACCACATGAAGTCTGGCAACGCTGGAAACTCTTTCTGGGTTTGGTCTGCAATAAACAAAGAAAAAAGTTACAAGCTAGTCAAACATTGCATGTACATGATATCTAGTTCAATGTTTATGAATAAGTCAACGCCAAAGAAAGCCAACATACCTGTTTCGTGCTGTCGTATTTCCTCGTCCCAATCCTCGGTCTGCGGAACAACGAAGTCCCAGTTTTCTGTCTCTGGTACTTGAAACAACTCTCTGTCCCAATCCTCGGTTACTGGCACAACGAACATCGTGGAGTAGTTTGAGCTGTGTATCGTTCGATAGATATTGCAAGAATGACCCATTTCAGTCGGATTCGTACTCTTCAAGCAAGAGCATACATGTGCTTGATTTTGATTGGTTGGTTGAAAAGTATATAAGGCGTTCTCAGAATTCAGCTTGACCAAAACTGAAATTGGCAATAGTCAAAAGACATCATGTCAAGCAGAGAAGAGTGCTATCGCTGGATGTGGATGGTGGAGAAAAGTGGTAGTTTTAAGCGATGGCTCGATCGACAAGAGATTCATACAAAGATAGATACACATGGCAATGACAGAGTCGCTTGCAAGCAGTGGTTGGAAACAGTATCGAAGCTGCAACCAAAGGTCATCGATCTTACGATTGAAATGAAGTGCAACAAATGTGGGGACTGTTACAGTAGTGTTAACATATGTCGAAATTGCAAGGACTTATCATGCATAAAATGCATTCGAGTGGAAGACAGATGCCAATGGTGTGGTGAGACTCAAGGCTACGCAAGAAAAAGAGGTGCGAGACACACAACTTTCTGAGTTGGACTTTTGCTTTTGTGATTGAAGACTATTGACAAATTGACATTTGACTTATGATGAATTCGTGTTGGTATTTGATGATAAAATATGTTCAAGGAATAAAATTTGTTCCAACCAAAACAGATTGTTGTTTTGTATTTCCTTGTAAGGTTTTCACGAGCGTGTATACAAACAAACAAACACAAATGCTGAGAGGTTTACATTTATTCACGACACAAGGTTACATTCTCAAACTTCACTTTGGAAAATACAAAGGTTTTTACAAAAGATTTGCTCCTGTCATCGAACCACAAAAGTGACCAAAGTTTGATTTTTCCCTTTCTATTGCTGGAGCAAATCCAACCATGGATATGTATTCGCAATTCGGAGAAAGTTTCTGATGCTCGAGCCAAGCGCTGTCGTCTGCTTTCCACGAGTAGCATTCGATACCGCAGCAAAAGCATTTCACTCGGTCGGATTTGCCAAAGTATACAAATCCACTTTGTGCTAGTGCATATTTATCGGGTCTCATTTGTGATGGCCAGTCGTGAAACGTTCGTAGCCGTTCTTGAAAATACTTCAAGTCAGTTTTGTTTGTCTGGCAATCTGGTACCTCCATGATTTTTTTGTTGAGTAATACAACTAACGTTTGACAAGCATATATACAATTTTTTTGTAATCAGAAATAGATGCAAATCGTTTCTTGCACCTCTGCTCGACACATAGCACACATCGGTTCTATCGTTCTATCCATCATTCGAGAAATGCAGTCTTCGCAAAACGTATGACCACATGGAACAATTGCAATAGATTTTTCTGTCCAATAACATATTTCGCAAAGATGTTTTTGCTGTAGCGCTTTTTGCAATGTGACAAGTTGAGTCGCGAATGTCTTTTCTCGTTCATTCCACATAGTCAAAGTTATTGCGGCATGATTGTTTTGTGACATGTTGTTGCTATGAAGTGAAATGGGTTACACTGATGCTCATCAGAACAAACAACTCAAGAAATATGTACAATATAATCATTTTATTTTTCGTTTGAAACACAACATGCAATTTGATTGTCAATATCTCGCTGCGCTAGGACATACGCCACTTCGACATCAATGTCGTCCATCTGACTTAAGACATCTTCATTCCAAGACGAAGATTGTTGAAAGTTGACAATTTCTTCATCCATCGCAGTAGAATGGTCTTCCCAAGACTGAGTGAGTTGAAAGTTGGCGAAGTCTTCGTCCATTGCAGTAGAATAGTCTGCTGCTGAAATGAGATTTTCTTGTTCAAGGTAAGAGTCGATATCTTCCCAAAACAGCAAATCAATATCTGCATCTTCACATGTCAACCGTTTCTCATCATTGTGGGTTGATTCAGATGTAACGTTATTGCTTTCGTGAGACATGTTGTCGCTTTGGATGTCAGAACGATAATGACAGGCATGACCATATTTGAGGTCTTTTATACCCTTGCATGCAACAAGAAACAAATAAAGCATGTTATTTTAGTACGATTGTTACAACATTAGCACTTCACGTCCATATCCAAGAATTTTTCTCAGCAACTCCCAGTCCACAACAATTGTGTATTCGCTTTCTACCAATGCTTTGAGTAACGATGTCATAGGCTCATTTCTCTGCCTTTTCCATGATCGGAGAATGTGAAATATTTTGTACACTCTTGAACCGTCGACATCAATCGGTTCATTGATGTTGAGATATGCTGGTAACAGTTCCCACCCATCAGCAATACAAGCCGACATATTTGCAAGTTCCTTGTCAGTCGGTATTTTGTTAAACGACATGCTATGGAATTTATGATTTGAGATAAACATGTAACGCAGTAATATATATACGTTTCTGAAAAAAATAAATTCCTCCAACAAAGATTTGGTTGTTATTCGGAATTCATATACGTTTTGGAATTCAAACCAGATCAATGCTGAAAGGCAGAATAACCAGATCGTCTATCAAAAACCTATCTATGTTCAAAATGATATAGTGTATTGCAACTGGTTATAAGCCTAATAAAAACAATCCAACAAAATTGAAACTAAAAATAGTAGTTGTATTTAGCACCATGGCAGTTTTTGTTTTTGCAGCTCGATAAACACCAAAAACATGTTAACAGAATGACAACCGTGTAGTCAGCAAATTGTGCGATGTCAAAACAGAACAGCATTTGATCCCACCAAATATGATGCATGTTTAGCTACTAATTGATTTCAGTCAAGTATTCAGCAAGTTTTGAAAATGTTTTGAAATTGAAATGTTTACAGAATGACAATCGCGTGTGTCTTTGCAATCGCAGTTCGCCTAATCGACTAATGTTTTCCCGATAAACCAGTTTTCAGTTCATACATTGTTGTTTTGCTGTGCATAACTCAAAACACTGGTCGTTATCATTATTCTAAACCAAAATGCCATGTTAAAATTTTGCAAATGTTTTCTCTTTCTGTGAGAAGGATGTTTCGTCAAATTTCGGGATAAGACAAAAAACCAACCGCTTGTACAGATACAATACTGTTTTTTGGCAAAACATGTAGATTTCGTACAGTATTCAACTTTTCACAAAACCTCAACCCATGATCCCAAATATATACAATATACAATATCAATCATGGGCTCAATCGTTGGTTCATTGCATTCGGTTGTTGGTTCATTGCATTCGGTTGGTCAGCAACTCGAAATCGAACCTATGGGCATTTGGTCCCACGAGAAAGTTAAGTGTGAAGGAGTATGAATCATTTCAGAATCTGAATGTTCAAAAGTTCAAATTTGATCGTGTTCTCAAACTTGGTATTGTTTAACATCTTTATTGAAATCGTGTGCTCAGCAATTTGTGAGTTTTATGCGAACATAATAGTATATGCGACTGGTACATTCGAGCGGTCATCTAGTTTTGCTACAAACTAAATAGAGAATTTTGTATGCGACTGGTACATTGCTATCATGTGTTCAGCAACTCGAAATACACACAGAATTGCTATGTCACATCGTGATTGTTGAATAAAACTTTTTGTAACATAGCTTGGTTGCTTTTTGTGTCTAGCAACTCAAAATCGAACCTATGGGCATTTGGTCCATCGAGAAAGTGTGTAGGTATGATACTCTGCAATTGACACTGGTACATTGCAATCATGTGCTCAGCAACTCGAAATCGACACTAGTGGTGTTTGGTCCCACCCGATTAAGCGTTTGAGAATGTTTTTGTCATGGCACAGCAGGATGATGGGTATTTCAACTTAGCAGCGAGTATTTTCGCAACTCTAAATCGACCCTAGTGGTGTTTGGTCTCAGTAAGCGTTAAAGTATGTTTTTTGTCATGGCATTTCAACTAAGCAGCGAGTATTTGTGTTATAACCAGAACCGGGACTTGCACCCAGATCTCTTCTCCCTCGAAGAAGGAAAAGCGTTCTGCTTTAAACTATTCTGATGTTGCAAACACGTTCATACAAGCTGCAGAGTCAAGTATTTCGAATTGATTTCTGTGGATTGGTGTCACTCAGCGTTTTGCACGGACTTGTGACCGTTCTTTTCACAAGGAAAAGAGTCGCTTTACCACCAAAAAGATAGCTATTGTTTGGTAAGACTGTACCTGTAGGCTTCATTTCTTGTTTGAACTTCTATGGTTTTTATTGTTCACAAACCATCGAGTTGTTGATTTGCAAATACGTTTGTAGCATATTGTTGAGTACAACACAAAACAGTTGCATGCTTGGCCGAAGGCGAACAATGAAATTTGCAGTTTTGATCTGAAATAGTTTTTTCCAACAGTTTCATACGCTGTACTAGTTGTGATAGTTTGATGAGAACCCAATGCTTGTTAATTTCATAACACAACATTGAGTCGCACAATTTCAGAGTGTGTTGCTGCTATACGGCGAAAGTCATAACATTTGGTAAAACTGCTTCATATAGGTTTTTTTCATCGATTCACTTGCGCAATTTCAAGCCTTGATACGTTTAACATTTTATGTTGATATTTCTCATTGCAAGACAAGATATACCTATGATGAGCCGTAGTGCTTGTAAATCTCAACGCAAGAAGTACCTAAAACGCAATGAGTGTTAAAGCTTCATCGAAGCGCACAAGTTAATGGCCATAATCTGTAAAACTGCAGTATATAGTGTTTTTTTTCACCTCAACTCAAACGTAAATTTCTATGCTATACTCTTGAAAGTTTTCGGGTGTCACTCGGCGTTTACACGGACTTGTGACCGTTCCTCTTGTCTGAGCACAAGAGAAGTCGCCTTCCCACCCAGCCCTTAGCAGACTTCAATTGTGCATGATAGCACTTAACAAACAAAAATGTTATTGCTTGGTCAATGCGTGGCTGCATTTCTGAGAGAGCCAGATTAAGGAATTTCGTGTCACCGTACGAAAATACCATGGGTGTCGCACGGCAAAGCACAGACATGTCACCATGTGTGCCTACCACCCTTCCAACAGCGCAACAATGTGGTGTTGAAAAGGTTCCCAGCTAGTGCCGAAAGTATTTCACAACGATCGCGGGGAAGGGCTGCTTTGTAACGCCTCATTTCGTATTGGCTTGCAGCCTCGCCCTACGTTGTTACACAGCTAGCTGAGCAGGACTCCCTCTGACTATCAATCTCAGCGGTCAAAATTTTGAAAAGCGTCTGCTTGCAAAATGTTTCATGTTAAGTATCTTGTGCCAAAGTAGAGACAGAAATCTAAACCTATGCAAGCCTAAGTTGCTGGAACATTTCATTGACAATTGAATATTGAGTAATAACGGCATTCTGCTGATTTGAACTTCTTTGTCATGGTTTTACTGTTCATAAACCATTGAGTTGTTGATTTGCAAATACGTTTGTAGCATAGCGAAACATTTTAAGATTGAGTACAACACAACAGTTGCATGCTTGGCCGCAGGCAAACATCATAAGCTGTACTAGTTGTGATAGTTTGATGAGAAACCAATGCTTGTCAATATCCAATGCAATGTGAATGCAATTGAATGTTTAACACAACATTTGAGTCGTACAATTTCGGTATGTGTAGCTAGCTATACGGCGAGTCATGAAAATCGGTAAAACTGCTTCATATAGTTTCTTTTCATCGTTTCACTTGCGCAATTTCAAGCCTTGATACGCTTAACATTTTATGTCGATATTTCTCATTGCAAGACGAGATATACCTATGACGAGCCGTTGTACAAAATGTGTATGTATTCAGAAGCTAGTAACTGCTATCAGTTTACAAGCATCTGCTTGTTAATCTAAACGCAAGAAGTACATAAAATGCAATGAGTGTCAACTCTTCATCGAAGCGCACTAGCTAATGGCCATATGGCGTAATTCATTCAATTCGGTGAAACTGCTGTATATAGTTTTTTTTCATCATATCACATCAACTCAAAAGTCAATTTCTATGCTCGGGTGTCACTCGGCGTTTACACGGACTTGTGACCGTTCCTCTTGTCTATGCACAAGAGAAGTCGCCTTCCCACCCAGCCCTTAGCAGACTTTCATGCAGTCATCAACTGGCCGGTAGCCCTAACAGTGCCATCGCGTCCTCGGACTCGCCGAAGCATCGACCCAACGTCAGTTCTAGAGCTTAGCGGGCAAAAATGAGTGTCCCTCGCAATAGACTGAGGAGCCTTGCCAGAGTCTACGACAGCACGGTTAGAACATCTTAGCACCGAAAACCGAGGCGTTTCCCCCCAAGTGCTATCAGTGCGCTTCACACTTGTGGAGTCGGTCTAACGACACCTACATACCTCGGTCGCCCAAACTCAGCTAATTGACTGCTACTGTTGTCTTTCTGCATGCCAAATAGCAGTACTGCTTACCAATAGCAGTGTAAAGACAACACTTACATTGACCTAAACCGGTGGTAATCAAATATGAATAGTGACTCGCCTAGGCACTGTCGACCCTACGCTTGTTCGCCTGCTCTGCAAACAAGGGAGCCTTGCCACCACCCATAAGTGATTCTCAGTCGATCGAGATCAATGCGTTTTTTTTTGGTTAAGTCTCTTGAGCCAAAGTAGAGACGTACATCTTAAGAATGTTGATAGTTGAAATATGCATGCATACAAACATATACATCAATATTGCTGGCCAGCTCAACAAAACAAGAAACAAATATATACAAAGTGAAACTTCAGCATTATCAGCGGGAGAAATCTCCTTTATTTTTGACAACATACACAATGTTAAAACATATAACACTGTCAACAGTTCGTTTCAGTTCACTATGTTCGTTTCAGTTCACAATTTTCACTATTTTCACAATGTTCACATTTTTCGGTCGACAGACCTTCGCAAAGTTACATGGATTGCACTGCTTCCCATGCAAGGGAAAATGTTCATGTGTTTAGAGTTTTGTCGCAGCTCTACTCAGGATATGATCCAGTCTCTCCACACCTCACGCCTGTATTGACTGCTCGGTATCCGTATCAAGACTGGCGAAGTGGCACTGAAAAAAGAGAGCAAATATAGAGTTTGTTACAATGCATTATCAAACAGTGAACCGTAAAAGTAAACTGAACTGCCTGAAATGAAAATAAACCACGCATGTGTATAATAGTCAAAGAAAACAATCAACACATAACAGTAACAAAATCTCAATCCATTGTTCAAATGATACTTACTTGTTTGTATAGTTGATTCTGCGAAGGCTTCTTGCTGTCACTGCTAGTCTGTAGTAGAGCTGAAATGAAATAGAAAGCATGATGAGAAACTTTCAATATGTGTGTACGAGTTTTTGTTTATGTAACAGTTAACAGTAAACAATTCTACTTACCTTCTTCACTGAAATGCAAAAGTCATGTTCATAGCAATGATAGCATGTTAACACAATGAACACATACACAGTAAAAAAAATCTCAATCCATTGTTCAACTGATACTTACTTGTTTGTATAGTTGATTCTGCGAAGGCTCCTTGCTGTCACTGCTAGTCTGTAGTAGAGCTGAAATGAAATAGAAAGCATGATGAGAAACTTTCAATATGTGTGTACGAGTTTTTGTTTATGTAACAGTTAACAGTAAACAGTGAACAATTCTACTTACCTTCTTCACTGAAATGCAAAAGTCATGTTCATAGCAATGATAGCATGTTAACACAATGAACACATAACAGTAAAAAAAATCTCAATCCATTGTTCAACTGATACTTACTTGTTTGTATAGTTGATTCTGCGAAGGCTCCTTGCTGTCACTGCTAGTCTAGTAGTAGACCTGAAATGAAATAGAAAGCATGATGAGAAACTTTCAATATGTTTGTACGACTTTTTGTTTATGAACGCAATGTTGAATTGTAACAGTTAACAGTAAACAGTGAACAATTCTACTTACCTTCTTCACTGAAATGCAAAAGTTAAGTTCATAGCAATGATAGCATATTAACACACAATGAACACAACTAAAAACTGTGAGTAAAAGAAACTTAGTACTTACATTGTATTGTGGATCCAATCCTGCTGCTGGAAATCTCCACTTTTCTTCACTCCAAACCCGAGCTGAAATTATGCATGCATGTTCCTAATAGTCAACACAATTGTGAACAAAACAGTAACTGAAAAAAAAACAACTTTTCAACTTTTTTTGTACTCACCTCTGGAAACTGAAATGAAAAAGACATTTTGCATAGCAAACACACGTTATCAAAATGGTTGAGATGTTTTATATACATGAAGTGTATACAATATGCACAACTGTACTTATAAGCAGAACATTTTGTATCCATCACAGCTTCACTAGCTTTTCAAACTTTTCAAACTTTTGTACTTACCACCACAAACACTGAAATGAAAAAGACATGTTATGTTAAAACAAAATGTGCACACGTTTACTTGTATATCAAGAAACAAAATCTACTTACCTCTGCCCAGCTGAAATGGAAAAGACATTTTGCATAACATCAGTCAAACAAAACAGTTCAATGCGCAATTATAGAAAAGAATCTACTTACCGTCACAAAGATGAAATGAACAAGACATGTTATGTTGAAACAAACTGTGCACAGGTTTACTTGTATATCAATAAACAAAATCTACTTACCATCGGCAACCTGAAATGGATAAGACATTTTGCATAACATCAGTCAAACAAAACAGTTCAATGTGCAATCATAGAAAACAATCTACTTACCATCACAAAGCTGAAATGAAAAAGACATGTTATGTTGAAACAAAATGTGCACGCGTTTACTCGTATATCAATAAACAAAGTCTACTTACTTCTGCCTAGCTGAAATGGAAAAGATATTTTACATAGCATCAGTCAAACAAAACAGTTCAATGTACAATCATAGAAAACAATCTACTTTACATCACAAAGCTGAGATGAAAAAGACATGGTATGTTAACCAATATTTATACAGATTTAACTTATACATCAAGAAACAAAATGTACTTACCTCTGCCCAGCTGAAATGGAAAAGACATTTTGCATAGCACAACAAAAGTTAAAATCTATTGTATAGTGTAGATATCAAGTCTATCAATACTAGTAATAACACAAATGTTATACGTACCACAGCTTTACTGAAATGGAAAAGACATTTTGCATAGCAAAACAATAAAGACTTACATTGCTGATCTTGAATCCTTCTCTGTTTCTCAACTTCTTAGTTGTCCAAAAGTCTGCTCTGTGAAGATCCACAAGTCGAATCTGAAACATAGTAAAGCATATCATGGCACAAAACAAACCAACAAATGTTCACTTACCTTGTTGAGTAGAGTTTTGACAGCTTACCGAGGAAACATTTGCTCTTCTCTTTTTCTTGACCCACTGTGGAACATTCTCTGCAATTCAAATCTGAAACATAGAAGAGCATAAAAACACAATATACAAACCAACAGTTTGTTTTGACTTACCTTTGTATACTCTTGAGTTGTGTCACAGCAGCTGAATTCCTATCCTGTCCCCAGCTGTCAAAAATCTCTGCCAAGCCATCTCTACCAGTGCAATCTGAAATAGAGTACAGCAGAGCAAAACATGATACACAACAACAATTTGTTTCCACTTACCTCGTGTATAGAGTTCCTGTCCTGTCCCCAGCTGTCAAAACATCTCTCCCAAGCCATCTCTGCCAAGCCATCTCTACCAGTGCAATCTGAAATAGAGTACAGCAGAGCAAAAACATTATACACAACAACAATTTGTTTCCACTTACCTCGTGTATAGAGTCGAGTTACAGCAGCTGAATTCCTGTCCTGTCCCCAGCTGTCATAAACATCTCTGCGAGTCAAAACCTGAAACAAAGAGAAGCAAAGCATCATATCGTATACAACATTGTTTCCACTTACCTTGTTCTTGAAGTTGAGTCGCAGCAGCTTACTCTTTCTTGAAATATTTCTTCTCCCTCACTGCATGGCAAACCTGAAAAATAGCATAACATCACAGTAGTACAAATCAAAACAACAATTTGATCGACTTACTTTGCTTCTGTAGAGGTGAGTCACAGTAGTGGAATTCCTTCTTCAAACACTTCTTCTCTGTGTACACCAGTGACTCGAATCTGAAACAAAGTAAAGTATAACATCACATCACATTGTACGACTCAACTCAATGAATTAAAAGCATACCTACCTTCTGTTGAGTTGAGTCACAGCAGTTGAAATCCTTCTTCACTCACGTCTTCTCTGATGAGACCCACTGCTTATAAAATCTGAAACAGAGCAAAGCAAAACATGCATGGTACAAATCAAACAAACACAATTGTTCCACTTACCTTTCTGTATGTTCCATCCACTTTCTCAACTAGGGTCCACTTCTTGAATCGTCTTCGTCGCTCACTGCAAGTACACCTGAAACATAGAAGCATTCACAAGACATACCATATAAGAACAATTTTGTACTCACCAGATGGATTGCTTTTCTGTTCAGGTCAGCTTTCAAACCATCACTGCAAACAGCATCTGAAATATAGTACAAACAGCAACAAACAAACATAACATATCATAAGAACAGTTTTTCATAGCAGATATGAGAGCTTTCAAAAGTACGTCTGTTCTGCTCGACTGCCTAAATGCAACTGACAGAACTTCACTGACAGTCTGAACAAAATTTTTATAGTTCACTAGCATTGAGTATATTCTAGACTTACCTTGAAGGCTTGTTGAGAAGCTCCAAAATCACGACTGCTTGGCTTCTCTGTTCACTCCAACTGTCAGATCATCACTGCAAAAGCACTCCTGAAATGTATTGAAACAAAACATACATGGTACAAAAATTCATTGAAAAGTACTTACCTTTCACTGTTTCACTGCCCTGTACTCAACTGCTTGGCTGCTCAACTCCAGTTATCAAGGCATCAAGGGTCACGACTGCTTGGCCTCTCTGTTAACTGTCAATTCTGTGTGGCAGTCTGAAATGTATTGAAACAAAACATGCATGGCACAAAAATTGATTGAAAAGTGCTTACCTTTCACTGTTTCACAGCTCTGTACTCAACTGCTTGGCTGCTCAACTCCTGTTATCAAGGCATCTCTGTGTGAAAGTCTGAAACATATGAAAACATGCAAAGCAAAACAACCATAGTTACTTACCTTCAAGAATGATGTTGGGGCTCCAGAAAACACGTCTGCTCACTTCGGCTGCCAAACTTACACTGCAAGCAAACATCTGAAAGTCTGAACAAAAAGTTAATGTTTTATACTGTTCTATTGGTACAGCTTTGAGTTACATACATACTCAGCAATTTTACAATACCATACAGTGAGAAACATCAACTCACTGAAATGCTGTTCTTGTACGGTTTGATAAAATCAAACAAAATGTACTATTCATAGTGAAATGAAACACACTTACCTCTTTGTTCCTCAGCTCTGTTTAACTGTCAGGTCTTCATTTCATGTCATATCTGAAACGAACTAAATCAAAACATGCATAGCACAAAAATCATTGTTAAAACATTGAAACAATTTCATGCATTTATAGCTCTGTTGATATTTCACCGTAGAATTCACGAACAACTGGCGACCACAACAGTTTCTGTACTACTCAAACATCGCTGTATAGAGCTGACACTCATGAA
The DNA here is from genome assembly GCA_027627225.1 of Congeria kusceri. Taxonomy (NCBI): domain Eukaryota; kingdom Metazoa; phylum Mollusca; class Bivalvia; order Myida; family Dreissenidae; genus Congeria; species Congeria kusceri. The sequence continues at coordinate 54,061,965 of CM051035.1, read as the reverse complement.
CACTAACCGACAGAGTTGTTATTGAGTTATAGACTCCCTGAAACTGTACAAAAGACTCGAAAGCAGTTTTCATTTATCATACTACAATACTTACCACAGCCGTCTGAAATAAAATTGCAGTGTGACAACATGCATGCAAAACAATATCATAGCAGAGTAAGCGCAAATCAACAACCACATTTTTACTACAGCATCATGTTTTGTTCAGAGCAGTTCACCATCGTTTTACACCATCGGTTCGATTTACATCCCCATGGTAGCTCAACTCTTAATAGTGGCTAGCATTGAGCCTATTCTATAGCTATCATACATCAGCATTCTGATCCTATACACTTCATTTCAAGTACTGAGTAGTTCTACCCTAGCTATCATCATTCACATGTTCGTCCATGTACTGTACAAAATACTTGAAAGCAGTTTTCATTTATCATCGCTTCTTGAAAAATGCTAACACTACAATACTCACCACAGCCACCTGAAATAAAAACAGCATGCAAACAAACGTTAACCAATATCATATCATAGAAAATGCAGATCTACAAAAGCGTTTCGATATATTGCTAACATCGGATACATGTTAATCCTTGAACACCAACCGACAGAGTTGTTTTAAATGTTTCTCCCTGAAACTGTTCAATCGACTCCAAAAGCAGTCTTCATTCATCATACTTTATTGAAATGCTAACACTACAATACTTACCACAGCCACCTGAAATAAAACTGCAGTGTGACAACATGCATGCAAAACAATATCATAGCATAGTAAGCGCAAATCAACAACCACATTTTTACTGCAGCATCATGTTTTGTTCAGAGCATTTCACCATCCTTTTACACCATCGGTTCGATTTACATCCCCACTGTAGCTCAACTCTTAATACTGGCTAGCATTGAGCCTATTCTATAGCTATCATACATCAGCAGTCTGATCCTATACACTTTATTTCAAGTACTGAGTAGTTCTACCCTTGCTAGCATCACACACATGTTCGTCCATGAACTGTACAAACGACTTGACAGCAGTTTTAATTTATCATACTTTATTGAAAACTAAAAATATGTAGTAAAATCAACAATACTCACCACAGCCACCTGAAATAAAAACAGCATGCAAACAAAAGTTAAGCAATATCATATCATAGAAAGTGTAGATCAACAAAAGAGTTTCGATAGATTGCTATCATCAGACACATGCTAAAAGTTTTCTCTCTGAAACTGTTCAATAGACTACATTGCAGTTTTTCCTCAATCATACTAGATCTATGTTAAATAAATGCTAACACTACAATACTTACCACAGCCACCTGAAATAAAAACAGCATGCAAACAAAAGTTAAACAATACCATATCATAGAAAGTGCAGATCTACACAAACTCAAGTTTTATTGATAAGTGCTCATCATTTTACATCATCACTCAGTTCGTTTCAAACCCCACCGGTAGCTCACTGAATATTGTGTAACCATCACACATCAGCATTTTGATTCTAGACACTTATTTTCGAGTACTGAGCAATTCTACCCTAGCTATCATCATTCACATACCCTTATACTAACAAACAATACAAAAAGTTTGTACTCACGTTTTAGTTGACAGCTCAGCTCCAAGAAACACGTCCGCACAGCTCGGCATCTGAACATCAACTGAAACAAATTCGCTTCAAACACACAAACATTTCTAAACAAAAGCGCACACAGAGCGCACAAAAACACAACCGTTCTCTTCCAAAGCAGCGAAAAACTACTCTCGATAAATGTTTGGTACAACGTCGTTCTTCAACATCAATTTATTTTGCCATCATGATACACCATCATATTTCACGCTCATCACAAACTCTCGACACTGTGACAGTACTGAGTAATTTCTACCCATCGCATTCACTGAACGCAATTCACTTCTATAGAACAACTCAAATCCGCTCAACCACCATACACCATCATTCTATGAAAGCAACTCCACTTCAACTCAGTCAAGTACTGTGTAATTCTACCCACTGTTATCGTTAACCATGTTTACTCCTACAATACAACAACTATCAAAAAACAAAAATGTTTGTACTCACGTTTTAGTTGACAGCTCAGCTCCAAGAAACACGTCCGCACAGCTCGGCATCTGAACATCAACTGAAACAAAATCGCTTCAAACCGCAACAAAAATTTAATTTGTGCACAACAGTCAAAGTCAGAGCTCCGATAAACACGTCCGATCGATCCGACGTCCAGAGTTCAACTGAAGTAAAGTCGTTCAAAAAAAAAAATTGTCAAACATTTCATATTTACCGCTCAAAGAAATACAGCGCAGTCAGTCAATAGTAAACGTTCAATAGTTTTCGTCGCCATAAGAGTACAACTTCATTTCACAACCCAAGTCTAAGTCAAGTCGTTATCGCACAACACTGTCCCTACATAACAGTCCACCCGTCATTCAATAACCCGAGTACCAAGTACATCGCAGTCATCGCTCAACTGTTATTCTACAACACCAAGTCAGTTCACATCCTAAAGAACAAAAGTAAGACCTCACGAAAGTACGTCCGTCTCGTTCAACGTCCAAAAGTCAACTGAGACTTAATCATCGTAAACGAAAATCAAAGTCAAAGTTTTTTTTCAGAGCTCACAAAAACACGTCTGTCTTCGTCAATGTCCATCAGTCAACTGAGATTCAGTCATAGAAAAAAAAATTCAAAGTCAAAACTTTTTTTTCAGAGCGTTCAAAAAACACGTCCGTCTCGGTCAATGTCCAAGTCGCAACTGAGCGAACTTGGCCCGCGCCATTCAATTTATAATGAGCGCGACGTCGAGACCTCCGAAAAACACGTCCGCTCTCTTCGACGACCAAACCATGAATGACAGAAATTCACATAGAAAATGTTTACAGCTCATGATTTGAGTTTTTTGTTAAATGTGTATTTGATGTATAATCGTAAAATAAAACGTGACATTCAAAAATCCGATCCATATTGACTTTGTGATGATTTTATTTCCAAGAACACAACAACTGAAATATTCACAGTTTGTGTGCTCCTAAAAATTGATAAAAATGAGTCCATCCAATACATCCAGTAAATCCATGGTATTTCGTGTTTAAATCGTTTTGAAGCGAACCCAACGCAGATTTTCACATTCAACATAAAAACGACACAATGCGATAATGGAAAATATTTAGTCAAACTCACTAACCTATTGTTCTGAAATAATCCTAGATCATATTTTACATTTACAGTAGATCTAATCCTCAAAATATTCACTACAAAAACAACATCACAAACTATCCAGTTCCACCCGTTTATTTTTCTCCATGAAACCCTGAACAATTCAAGATTCAAGAAATTTTTAGAAATCAATTGTTTACATGACGTAGGTTAAACGAAATCAGCGCGATATGTTTTGGCAGTCTTAAATGGACTTACCCCGACGTGTTTGGTTCAACTATGTTTTGCGATTATAGTTTTGATGTCCCGAAAAGAAATAGCAAAACACATATACCAAAATATTCATCAATATATTCCCTACAAGATGATATGAAAATGTTGTGGTTATCTGTACAATTGTTCATTAAAGCTCAAAATGTAAAGTCGATTTTGCGTAAAAATCAAAATATCATAAGTCCCCTATTCGATTCAATACAAACAAATATGATGGATATGTGCGCGTCGAAATTTCTGTTAATCTGGTGGAAATTTCGTTCATTTTGGACAACGGGTTGAAAAGATATTGAAGTTAAACCACTTGCGAAGAAGCGCAGTTTTCTATCATCGAAATGTAACGCCGCTTTAAGTTTTAGGATGAGATATATTGAAATGACGTCATAAATTTGCACTGAGAACGAAGGGTCACATTCTTAGCGATTCATGAAATCTGTGTTTGTTGTGATGTGGTTTTCGGCCCGTATTATTGCAGCGTCTTACAAAACCATCAAGTATGTTATACCAAATTGCACAAAAATGAATTCCCCATCGAATGATACCAAAATTATTGTACTATTTTAAGAAATGAACATCTTTTCTTCATAACAATCCGAGTTTGGTCGATAAACTGAAGTTTTTTCACATACCCGTTGATCTAATAGCAAAATGTTCCAACCTATATTGTTCCAATCTGTTTGCTGGTTATGATAGTGAAAATTTCATCAAAATGCGTTCACGCGTTATTGAGAAAATCGACATAAACCGATTCCAAACAAACACAGTTTCGTCTACTTTTCGCAGCAAAACGTCGTTGAGTTTTACTCGAAACTTTAAGTCTTGAAAATTTCGACTGGCGTGAATGCGTTTTCTCGCCGTAATTTCTTTATAGTTCGACGTATTGTAGAATATCATATACCATTTTGTGCAAAATTGACTTTCCTACATGATGATACCAATTTTGTTGTACTTGTCGTGAATGGGAATTTTTTTCTATCGAAAAACTGAGAATTTCTCACATATGCGTATATGCTGGCCAAAAATGATCCCACAAAACTTGTTGCTACTATGAAGCCCAACATTATAGTGAAAATTTCATGTAGATCTGTCCACTGGATGCTGAGAAAACGAGACTTAAACTTTCTGTTAAATGCGTTTCGCTGTAGAACATTCACTTTTCAAAACGACGTTGTGTATTTTATGAAGACTTTTTCAAAGCGCGAGTATAGGAAAATGGTTTTCGGTCAGTCTTGATCAAGCGATACGATAAACATACAAGTATGTCATATCAAAATGCGCGCAATTGAATTCTGTACAAGCCGATACCAAAATCAGAATAATGTCTTCTTACCGACCCGTTTTCCAAGCAAAAAACTGCCATTTTCACATACGCGCGTATATGCTAGTGAAAAATGATCCCCACAAAACTTGTTGTTAATATCGCGCTGAATAAAATGGTAAAGATTGCATGTTTGTATCTCAAGCGGTTTGGACGATACGCCAAGTTAAACTATGTACGAAATCAGTTTTCTAATCGCAGCGCTTGTCACGACGTTCACTGAAATTAAAGTTCTGAGAGTAAAAATGCGTTTAGCTTAGATACGTTTTAGGGCTGTATTTTCGATGTGGATAGTCCGATTGTGGAATGTTATATATCAAAATGAACAGGATTGAATTCTGTACCCGATGATACCAAATTTGTTTCACTATCTTCTTACCGACTTGATTTCCAAGCATAATGTGAAATTTTCTCATAGATGTGTAAATGCTTGTGAAAAAATATCAGCGTATGATTTGCAGATGATATCGCGCTGAACAATTTGGTAAATATTTCATGTTTGTATCTTGAGCGGTTGGGAAGATACGCCAAGTTAAACTATGTACGAAATCAGTTTTCTACTCGGAGCGCGCCGGGTCTCGACGTTCAGTTAAAACTTGTAAAGTTAAAGATTGAAATGCGTTCCATGTAGATTCGTTTTCGGGCAGTGTATTCGTTGTGTTAAGACTCAATGTAGAATGTTATACATCAAAATGCGCATAATTGAATTCTGTACAAACCGATATCAAAATTATTGCGCTAATAAATCAGACAAAAAAGTGTTATTCTTGGCGAATATTTTATTCTTACATTTCTGATACAGTCATTCGAGTGAGAACAAAATAGGCGAGACAAAAATTGTAGCTACCTTAGAGCTGAATATTAAGTTAAAAATTTCATGTTGATATCATGAGTCATTTCGGAGAAAATCAACATAAACCGCTTTCGTTCAAAATCTTTCCTCGGTTGTTTACATCGATAGAAATGACGTTTAAGTTGTGATTTTTTTTAGCGCTGTTCAGATCTAAATGCACTTTGTAGAAATCCGTTCTCGGGCTGTATCATTGTTGTGTTTAGACATACACTGAAGTGTAATATATCAAATTGCGTGGAATCGAATTTTCTACTCGATGATACCAAAATTACGATGAATGCTCATTAGACAAAACAACTTTTTTCTTAGTGAAGTTTTCAAGCTTTGAATTATGATACAATAATTCGTGTGTGAACAAAATGGGCGAGACAAAAATTGTAGCTACCTTAGGGCTGAATATTAAGTTAAAAATTTCATGTTGATATCATCAGTCATTTCGGAGAAATTTGACTTAAACCGCTTCCAAACAAACACAGTTTCGTCTACTATTTACGCTGTCAAACGTCGTTGAGTTTAACTCGATACTTTAAGTCTTGAAAATTTCGATTAGCGTGAATGCGTTTTCTCGCCGTATTTTCGTTATAGTTGGACGAAGTGTTGAGTAATGTACACCATTTTGTGCAAAATTGAATTCCCTACATGATGATACCAATTGTGTTGTACTTGTCTTGAATGGGAATTTTTTTCCTTCTAAGCGAAGTGATTTTCATTCGAAAAACTGAGAATTTCTCACATATGCGTATATGTTAGCAAAAAATGATCCCCACAAAACTTATTGCTACTATGAAGCCCAACAATATGGTGAAAATTTCATGTAGATCTGTCCACTGGATGCTGATATAATGCGAGTTAAACTTTCTGTACAATGCTTTCGCTGTAGAACATTCACTTTTCAAAACGACGTTGTGTATATGTTATGAAGAATTTGTCAAAGGCGTGTTTATAGGAAAATGGTTTTCAGTCAGTATTGATCAAGCGATACAATAAAAATACAAGTATGTCATATCAAAATGCGTGGAATTGAATTCTGTACAAGCCGATACCAAAATCAGAACACTATCTGTAAAGACAAAAAAGTTTTCTTCTCTCCGACCCGTTTTCCAAGCAAAAAACTGCAATTTTCACATACACGCGTAAATGCTAGTGAAAAAATGATCCCCACAAAACTTGTTGCTAATATCGCGCCGAACAAGTTGGTAAAGATTGCATGTTTGTATCTCAAGCGGTTGGGAAGAAACGACGACTTAAACTATGTACGAAATCAGTTTTCTACTCGCAGCGCGCCGGGTCTCGACGTTCAGTTAAAACTTGTCAAGTTAAAGATTGAAATGCGTTCCGTGTAGATTTGTTTTCGGGCTGTGTATTCGTTGTGTTAAGACCCAATGTAGAATGTTATACATTAAAATGCGCAGAATTGAATTCTGTACAAACTGATATCAAAATTATTGCACTAATAAATCAAACAAAAAAATTTCTTCTTAGCGAAGTTTTCAAGCTTGAATTTCTGATGCAGTCATTCGAGTGAGAACAAAATAGGCGAGACAAAAATTGTAGCTACCATAGAGCTGAATATTATGTTGAAAATTTCATGTTGATATCATCAGTCATTTCGGAGAAAATCAACATAAACCGCTTTCGTTTGAAATCTCTCCTCGGTTGTTTACATCGATAGAAAATGACGTTCAAGTTGTGAATTTTGTGTAGTTTAAAGTGAAAGCGCGAGTATAGGAAAATGGTTTTCGGCCAGTCTTGATCAAGCGATACAACAAACATACAAGTATGTCATATCAAAATATACGGAATTTCAATGCCTACAAGATGGTGCCAAAATCATTTCGCTAGTAAAATAGACAAAAACGTTTCCTTCTTTGATACCTGTTTTGTAAGCAATAAAGTGAAAATTTCTCATACATGCCCAACAAAATTTATTACTTGTATCAATCCAAACAATATCGCGAAGATTTCAACTCAATATCTTTAGCGGTTGTGGAGATACACCGCCTTAAACTTTGAAGAAATCTGATTTTTCTCCAGCGCGCTGTCACGACGTTCAGTTAACTTTAACTTTGAAACTTAAAAGTGCATTTTGTACAGAAGCGTTTTGGGTTGAGATTTTCACAGCGATAGGTATAATCATGTAGTGTTATACATCAATTTGTGCGGAATTCAATTCTCTACACGATGATACCAATTTTGTTTCGCAAAACGACAAGACAAAAAACTTTTCTTCATTGAGAATGTATTTTCGAGCAAAAAATTGAAAATTACTCACATGTACGAACTGATTACAGCAAAATGTTCCCTACAAAAAATGTTGCCAGCATCAATCGCGACAATATGGTGAAAATATCATCTTGAAATCTATAGCGGTTGTAAAGCAACTTGACTTAACCCGATTGTTTACTTGAAAATCATTTTGTACACTGTGCGGTTCATAACGTCGTCGAGTCGAAGTTGATTTTATAGAACTTAGAAAGAGCGTTTGTGTTGCGCTATATTTCTGCTCTATTCGTTGAGTAGTTAGCGAAAGCACTTCACATCATACATCAAAATATTCAGCATGCAATTCTTTACAAGCTGATATAAGTCTTGTTTCACAAATCACCGACATAAAAAAGTTTCCTTCTTGCGAAAGTTTTCAAAGTGATTTTTATCACATAAGCATGTATGTTGGAACAAAACTATTTGTAGAAAAGCTGTAGCTAACAATCAGCTGGTTATTGTACTGAAAATTTGATCACACTATCTTCAGTGGTTGTCGAGAAAAACGGATTGAAACTTTTTCGCAAAAAATCAGCTCCCTGTGGACTATAGTCTATGCTGTGAAACGACGTTGCGTAAACATTGAAAAAATCGTTCGAGAGATTTCGAAGTGTGTGAGTTGTTTTTGTGGCCGGTATTGTTGTAGCAATATGCTGAACTATCATGCATTGTACATCAAATTGTGCAGAATGAAATTCCCTACTCGATGGTACAAATTGTGTTTCGTTAAAAGTAAAGACAAAAATCTTTTCTTCTTTGAGACTGTATTTTCAAGCATAAATGTGAAAATTTCTCATAGATGTGTGAATGCTAGTGAAAAAATATCAGCGTATGATTTGTATATGATATCGTGCTGACCACTTTGGTAAATATTTCATGTTTGTATCTCAAGCGGTTTCGAAGATACGCCGACTTAAACTTTTTGGTTTAAAATCGGCCTTGTGTGGACTACGCAGTGAAACGACGTTGCGTTTTGAAAGTTGAATTATTTGCACTAGATGACCTCGCTGCGCTCTGCGCTCTATTTTCTCATGCGATGCTGGTTTGTCTTTTGAGTGTCGATGGGAAATTTGAAGCGTTGTATTTGAAAATATGCAGTTCAAATGTTTGCTCGTGACTGTATCTACTTGATATGACAGAATTTGTCGATTGTGAAAATCATTCTGTGACAATAAACGACAAACACTGACATTTGCTTGTTGGGTTTTTATTCTGGTAATATGCTCCATACAAGTGCACAACTTTTCTAGATAGAGATTTAAACCAGTGAGGTAGATATCACAATCATTCACTAAATAGACTCTTGTTTGCATGTTATAACGTCATGTCGCACTCTGGATAGTACAGTACTTTGTAGACTTGAGAATATTTTTGGGTTTCGTGCGATAGCAATAATTGCGATGTACTTGATACACGTGAAATATCACATGTTATACATCAGTATGACCAGCAAACAACATGCAATCAGATAATCTACTGTTAAAGCATATATCTACTCGCATAGAGAAATTATAGCAGATTACTCACAAAAGAAAGAGCGATTTTACAAATAAAGCCAAATGATTCAGTGGTAAAAAAGATATGGATTTAAATCAGTTTATAAACACGTATGTAATATGCATCTCTCGCTGAACAGTAAATCGAACGTCATAAATTTTCAACTCAATACATTTCCAATCGAAGCTTTGCAAAATGCTGCGTTGATATTGAAAACGTTCGTGATTTTGTGTTTTCGTACTACTGCGTTTCTATTGAAACTAAGTTTTACATCTGAATATTTGCGAGACATGATAGTTTCAAACACTGCACTGTTGCGTTACATAAACGGCTAGCGCTTTAATTTTGATAAAAAGTACATCGCAGTCATTTATTTAACAGGCACGTTGACTCAAATACATTTTTTCATATATGATGTAGACGAGCTGAGAATGAGTCAGGCCGTTACGCCATAGTGTTGTGCAAGTACAATATGTTCGTGGGTGATAACAGCGAATTATTGTCGATTGTGCTGTAACTTCATAACCGCAAATTTTAACTGCCCCAGCGCTGTGGTCAGCGAAATAACCGTCTGCGGGTAAACAAGCTCCAGACGCTATGTTATATAACTCTGTTTTGATGTGGATTGAGCAAACGAGTAAACAACCTAAAAGTACATTTCGCAAATTTTTTCATAGAATATCAGAGCAAATAACAGCTATTCGGTATTGGCTCATTTTTCACACAAACAATTTTGTTCTGTCGAGTTGACGAATTGCGAATTAGCAAGATGCTTAGTAAGCGAATATGGTTTGAGTTTTCAGTAGCGCACAAACTCTGGCGAAATTTGTGAAATGTATCGATAACCTGATACAGATATGCTGTTCGCAATTTCGTTGTCACGTTGGACGTTTTGTATTCGAGTAGTATTAGAGCGATATTTGGTATATGAATAACGAAATCGGGTCGCCTGTTTTGAATTGTTACTTCGTGCTTGATGTACAATCGACAGTCATCGCGTAGCGTTGGAAATGTTTGCCTCAGAAATAGGCCTATCTCGCTAACGTACGTTTGATCAAAATCTCGTAGATAGGCAACTTTGTTCAAAGCTTTTCTCAGATGAGAATGTCTACATCTTCCACGCGTGAGAAATTTGCTTTTCATCATACTCAAGTAGTTTGCCATATAAGCACTATGCTAAGTCTATATAGTGAAAATGCACCAGCGCGACAGGGTATATAAGGCGAGCTGTACTAGAATTGTCATCATTCGTGATTTGGCACTCGTAGAGTCAACATCATATTGCTTAACATGTCGAAATACGCTCACAGACTACCAACGTTCGAGGAACCCGATGCTACTAGTAGCAGTAGCGATGCAGCCTCTACTAGTAAAGGCAAGCGACATGCCGCAAAACCGTACGCTCGACCAGAACAATCGGCGTTGAATGAATTTAAATCGTTCGGGTATCATCTGAACAGACTAGGTAGTCAAATAACAGCGTTTTCTCACAACAGCGACTTTGCTATGACCAAGGAAGGACGCCAAGTCTGTAGCAAACTAATGGCGTGCTTACAGAAGGCGTCCTACTATCACCGCGAAGCCAGTAAACACTTGATCGATGACCAGCAGCGTTACTTCGAGGAAGAATGGGCTAAGCGGGAACGACTGCTTCGAGAGCAAAACGAAATAGAAATCGAAGAGAGGGTGAATGCTGTGACGGCCCAACTTCAGCTGGAAAAAGAACAAGCGGTGAAAGACTTGCGGACGTGCATAATTTGCTGCGATGCTGAAAAGAACTGTGCTTTAACGAAATGCAGACACACATTCTGCGAAATGTGTTGTTTGATGATGTTAGGTGATAAATGTGCAATGTGTAGAACTGAAGTGGATGGTTGGGTAAAAATTCTGCTTACTGACTAGATGTGTATATGCTTGTATGTTTGTGTATATGCTTGTATGTTTGTGCAATAAAATGTTGAAATAAATTTCATGTCTTAGTCATTTGTTTGGTAGTAGTGTACGTTAGAGTAGATGTTGTAGTTGAGCTCACAACGTCTTCTCATCACATTGCGATAGAGCGAAATACTTGATCAGACAATTTCTGATAAAACGCTCACTTGTCACAAATGCGATGAAAAGCAGAATTTTGATTTCTAAAATAAGCGGCTCTAACATAAGCACGTACAGGGTAACAAGTAAAAACATTTCAGACAACATAAGCTGACTTTTTTGTCTTATCACGAAATTGAACGTTGTGGTGAAGAACTTTCACATATCAATGTTTCAACATAGGTAGGCGTTTTTGCTCAACAGTTCGAGACTCGAAAACATATTGATATTGATTTTGGTATGTTGCAACGAAGCAACGATGCTTGATCTCTCTACAACAAGACACACACATTTTAGATGCGTTTGTTAATCATTGTAAGTATAACGCTATATTCGGTTAGCATTACTGAAGTCAAAATCTCATAGCTTGACTCGAAGAGCAAGGGTAAACTTGACAGTTTACAGCGAATGAATACAAAATGAGAAAATTAACTTTATGTATATTAAATACCTAGCTTTTGACAGAACTCAATCATTCTCACTTGAGTTAGCAAAGCGACATGGCCTCCAAACAGCTTACCGATGTTGGTTTTCGTTTGGGCGATGAAAATCATCCATTCTATTCCACCCCAAGTGAGATCGACCAAACTTGTCAAAGGGTGTACTCGCTCCTAAAAATGCCGGTGGAAGAAGCTGAAAATGAGTATCATTCGCGAGAGGACGAAGAAGCTGCTAATTTCATAGCCCAGCTTTCGCAGCTTAATTCCAATGACTCAACAGCTACGAGTAGTACAACGAAATCGAACAAACGTAAAGCTATTGCCGATTCTGAGGGTCAAACTGTCAAAAAACCTAAAGGTTCGCGAAATGCAAAACAAGACGCAATTTCAACTGAACCGAAGAAGACTGACTTTGTCGAAGACTACATCCGCAAACAAGACAAACTTAAATCGTTACACGGCAATGCTCAGACGAGGATCGCATACATCGAAAAAGCGTTACAATACGTAAAATCAGAAGAAAGTGATGACTCGAGGGTAACCTCGTATCTATCAACTGCATCGAAAAACATTTCACATGCTATAGACAGCATTTCAAGCGATCTAAAAAACAGTGGCGAAATCGACTCATGCAAAGTATGTAAAAGTGAAAGCAATCCACCTAGAGTGTTCAGCAAGAAGTGTGGGCACGGGTTTTGTTGTATGAACTGCATCTTGAAGTATTTGGAATTCGTATACAATAAAAATTCTGGGCGATTGATATGTCTGAAATGCAAAATACAATATGATGGTCAAACTAGTTGTAATTTTGGACCAGGTTATGTCATTATCGGTTGATACATAAATGAATATGAAACCTTTCAACTGTGTTATTTGTTTTTACTGAATGAAAGAATGTTTGTTTGATGTAATCTGAAAATACTGAAATGCAATATGTATGCACAATTAAGAAGCTGAGTGAAATACATTTTTGAAGTCAAATTATACAATTGATCAGATAGATGCAAATATCATGAGCTAAATTGTACAAGTAGTGATTTGACGAAATAAAAAATTTGATACTACAATTGTGTCATGAGATGTTTTGTATATTTTGAAATCTAAGACTGTTGTTAAATATTAACTGTAGATTTTGACAATATCATATCATAGTAGCTTATCAAATGTGATTTCAAAAATTGGTCACTTTACTTGCAACTATAGCATGTATAACCATGGTTCAAGATACAAACATTCATCAATATCATTACCTACTCATATGAATTTGTTCAGAATTTGCTTCATGAACATAGATATGAAATTCTAGAGTTAATACAATAGACCCACGACTCTACAATCCTTTTACAACTCTTGCCAGAGCTAGGGTTTGAACCCAGATCTCCTTCTTCAAGCACAGGGCTGAAAAAAGCGTTTCACATTCAACTACTTGGGCAATATGAGCTGATCAATGCTGTAGCCAACTGGTATTGCATTGCTAACATGAAGATATGAGTTTATGGTCAAACATTTTCAGTTTTGACAGGAGAAAACAATGTTCAAAATTACATTCATGTGCATTTTTCTTGTATCTTCCAATCAAACTGGGTATGTATGATTGACTTGAAAATTTGCAGTCATATCTCCTTCAGATATAACTCTGAAATTCTGAACCGAGAGAGGGTTATAACTGTTTCTGCTTGCTAATAAACTCATAACAGTCCACATAACATGGTGAAGAAATGATTTGTATGAAGACATTCTCATGCTGATAAAATAGAGAATGTCCATTTTATCATGGGAATATTCAGTCAAAACAGTTATACTGGATTGAAACTTGAATCTTTTTAACCTTGCAGTATGTGCATTGTGAAACAATTCAGAAATTTTGAACCGAGACAGGGTTTAAATTGCTTGTTGGTGCCAAAAGATGCTTTCTTGACTCACGCAATGGTTTCACAAAACATGCCAGAACTGGGAATTGCACCTAGATCTCTTTCTCAGTTGCTACATGAGAAAGCGTTTTTCATTAAACTACTCTGGCTTCATGATTTGATTAACTATGCAGAGTCAATATGCCTTGCTTGAATAAACTGAATCCATGCCTGCGAAACAGCTAAAAATTCCATTTTCTGTGTTAATACCTTTTTTCCATCAATTTCAACCATAACCAGTTATGTGGGATTTACTTCAAACATCTCAAATATACCTTCTATAGACACTGGTCAGAGAAAACCGGACCTGAAACAGGATTTTCAAATGCATTTAGGTTCAATTCTGATTGAAGATGAATTTATCCGCCATGTCAAGTGAACATGATAACAGATTTGGAGCAATACATTTTCAGTACTGACCAACATGCAAAGTTTCAATTTTTTGTGCAAATACATTTTTTTGAACGTTCTAAACACACAAATGTTATGCCAGTTTTGCTTCTTGAAACTCAATAATCTATACTATAGGCACTCTGACCCGAAACAGGCTACCAAAAGGGTTGGCTTGTAGAAACACACATTTGTGTTAAATTGAATAAAAGATTGTTATGGCCAAACATTCATATGCTGGCAAAAGAAGCAGAATTAGCATTTTGATGTGTATATAGTTTTTTTCTGCAGTTTTAGACATTAAATGTGCTTGCGAAGTAGACTTCGAAATTGTCAGTTGTGCATTCTATGGCTAAAATATGAAAACTGAGCCTAGAAATATGCTGACAAATCAGTGTACATGTCTTCTTCCACATAAGTGTCATCTTGAAATGTTGTTCCTGGTCAGAAATTATTCAACTCCGGACAAATTTGACAATGTTTGAATCATGGCGTTAATAACACAAAGTTACCAAGTAATACTGAGTGTCCATGCATTCTAGAAATCATTTTTTCCTGGCAGAGTTTGATGTGTACAAATAAACTCAAGTCAAAAAAGTCTGGTGTAGCTCAGAAAACAAAACAACACATATCAAGTTTTTCTCAACTGAGTTCTTTTCCACAAAACAGAAGTAGTCACAATCATCTGAATCAAAGAACACATTTTGTTTTCAGGATCTCAGTTTTGGTACAGAAAACAAAACACAAGATCATTCAATGATTCATTGTATAGTTCAACTTTTTTGTTGACATTTGAGATTTGAACAAATTTCAAACATACAATGTTTTGTCTGTTATCAAAGAGCACAACACATTGTCGTGGTACTTACTGTATCGTGTTCTACAAATCTCACAGAATTTCATCAACAAATCAACACAAAATCCACCAAAAAAAGCCTCAAAATGCATTGCCACATTTCGACTGGCAAACAAATTCCGATATGATGACTCACACCGTATTATACCTAAGGCAGACAGGAGTAAATCTGTCCATGTCCGTAAAACTTTGAACATTGTATATGCTCATAAACAACATAAACTACAAATATTTGTTACGATTTAAGTAGAACTGTGCATCCGTGAATGAATTAAACCGAATATTCCACAAAACTCGTCTTTCTTGAAAAGAATACAATCGATGCAAATATGCACAAAATATGAAACTCCTTTCGATTAGTTCAAGGTTGTGTTTATGTTTTGAATTCGCAAATCAAAGCGATGTTACGTCTAAATGAGACTCACAACGAAGTTGTCAATTTTCGTGTAATTTGATGTTTTGAGTTTTGTGAGTAGAGATAGAACTTTGTCTGAATAACTAGAATATGGACATGAATTTCGAATTGTATGCTTTTGATATGAATTACTACATACTCAGTAGCATTGGTGTGCTAGCTAGTCAAGCACACACAGGCAGAGTATATAAGATCAAATCGCTAGTGTTTGAATCATTTCGCATTCTGACACAGAACGAGAAACACACATTATGACTGATCAAACTGCTTGCGAGCGATGGATGGCGAGGGTTCAAGAAAGTGGGAGCGCTGGAAACGACAACGTTGCCTGTCAGCGATGGTTGGAGACCATGCGAAATATTCTACCGACAGTAGTGGACACTACTTTGATACTCACGTGTGCAACGTGTAAAAACATTTCTGGGGAAGTTAACTTCTGCCGCAGATGCGAGGGATTGAGTTGCGTGCCATGTACGAAGACCAACGATCGTTGCAAATGGTGTGGCGAAATGCAGGGTTATGCCAAAAACAGAGGTGCAGGACATTTGCAGTTGTGAGGACTGTGTACGTTGACTGTAAATGAACTGTCGATACAATGATTATATGAAAGATTGATTCTTCCTCAATAAAATCTTTGAAACTTCGTATACCTTGTTGTTGTGTTTGCGTAGAGAATACTTAAGTTATACCTTTATAGAAAACAGAACACACTGGTCTGTAACATCAGCGCAATAGCGAACTCGAAAACCATTCACTTTACACAAGCATGGTTGTACTCTGTATATGTTTGCGGTGCTATGTTAACTATTGTCGTACACAAAACAATAACAAAACGAAATGTACAGTTCATGATATTTATTGAGTACCGTTTACACGAAACATGCTGATGGGTTTAATAACAATCTTGTCCCTGGTCCCACCATTCGCAAAAACTGGCAATTCGGCGAATGTTTGTGGTGTTCGAGCCAAGTATCATCGGTTGATTTCCAATGGTACAATACAACACCACAATTAAAACATTTGCAACGATCGTGTTGCCCTAAGTAATACAGACCGCAAGAAGCTAACTCATATTTGTTCGGTTTTATTTGTGGCGACCAGTGTTCAAATGTCTTCAGTCTTTCGGAATATGTTTCCATATATCTTCCCGAGTGATAAGTGCATAAAGCGTCGGTTTCATCCATGAAATGAAATATTTTATGTGTTACAACTCTTTACAAGCGCGTTAATACTTTTTTCAGAAATACTCTTGGTCAAACGATACGTGTTTTGCTCTCTCGGCTTTTGAGCGCAACAAAATACCATTTATCGTCTGAAGTCGTTTGATTTGATTCTGGTCTCTCCAGCAGAAACCATATTTTGTACTCGTTAGAATTAGCTCAATATCGACATAATACACCATGTCGGTATTTGTCACTTTCCAACATTGATCTCGCTGCGAGAATGTAAACTGAACATCAGGATAGAGATCAGTTAAGTAAATTTCGACAGCTTTGTTCCACTGTTCGAGGTTCAAATGCAACATGTGTCGAAAAAAGCTTAAATCTTTCAGTTCAACGGCTAGCATTTTTGTGTGCGATGAGTACTTAGCGAATTTTCAAATTACTACCTATATAAAATTTTTCTACCATAATCTATAAAACAAACAAACACATGTTAACGTTTCAACATTTTTATTCAATTTTTTTTACATCTACAATTCACTGGGACGCAGCGACACGTCCAACATCTGTGCAGTCTGTTGAGTTGTCGCTGCGTCCCAGTGAATTGTAGATGTAAAAAAAATTGAATAAAAATGTTGAAACGTTAACATGTGTTTGTTTGTTTTATAGATTATGGTAGAAAAATTTTATATAGGTAGTAATTTGAAAATTCGCTAAGTACTCATCGCACACAAAAATGCTAGCCGTTGAACTGAAAGATTTAAGCTTTTTTCGACACATGTTGCATTTGAACCTCGAACAGTGGAACAAAGCTGTCGAAATTTACTTAACTGATCTCTATCCTGATGTTCAGTTTACATTCTCGCAGCGAGATCAATGTTGGAAAGTGACAAATACCGACATGGTGTATTATGTCGATATTGAGCTAATTCTAACGAGTACAAAATATGGTTTCTGCTGGAGAGACCAGAATCAAATCAAACGACTTCAGACGATAAATGGTATTTTGTTGCTCTCTCGGCTTTTGAGCGCAACAAAATACCATTTATCGTCTGAAGTCGTTTGATTTGATTCTGGTCTCTCCAGCAGAAACCATATTTTGTACTCGTTAGAATTAGCTCAATATCGACATAATACACCATGTCGGTATTTGTCACTTTCCAACATTGATCTCGCTGCGAGAATGTAAACTGAACATCAGGATAGAGATCAGTTAAGTAAATTTCGACAGCTTTGTTCCACTGTTCGAGGTTCAAATGCAACATGTGTCGAAAAAAGCTTAAATCTTTCAGTTCAACGGCTAGCATTTTTGTGTGCGATGAGTACTTAGCGAATTTTCAAATTACTACCTATATAAAATTTTTCTACCATAATCTATAAAACAAACAAACACATGTTAACGTTTCAACATTTTTATTCAATTTTTTTTACATCTACAATTCACTGGGACGCAGCGACACGTCCAACATCTGTGCAGTCTGTTGAGTTGTCGCTGCGTAAGCTTCCCAACACGTAGGAAGAATGGCGCACGCTTCGCCTCATCAGCTTCTGCGTCCCAGTCCTCGGTTGGAGTGGTTGTCTTAGTTCTGGCTGTATCTGAAACACAACAAGCGAAACATAGTTATTGCGTATAAACATTCATGTATGCAACATTCCATTTTCTACAGTAACATAAAAGTACATACAAAGCAACACAACTTACTTTGCATTTGCGACAGCTCTATTTCTGCATCCCAGTCCTCAGTGACAGGCACCTGGAATGTAGTTGCTGGTACATAGAAGCTATTGTTGTACGACATGTTGCTCTTTGGCTTTGATATCAAGAATGATTTGACTTTGCACTGACTCGGCGCTTTATATACTCGGCGACTGTGCGAGAGCCACTAACCCAAAGCTGTTGTCGCTCGAACAACGAAACAGAATCTTGAGAGTTCTACACGCAGTATTGTATTCACAACTAACGAAATCGTACTTGGATTGCGCCAAGCGTTCAATTTCTTCATGAAGTGTTATTGAGTCATCTTGCTGTGAGACCTGATATGTTTTCTCACGAATGCATCTCATGCGAAATGAGTCAAGTTTGTTGTTCCAAAACTCTGTAGTGCATTTGGGTATGAGTGTTTGACCATATCTTTTAATCAAGCACGATGCTAGTTTTTCAAGTGTGTGTTTTGAAAATTTTAGAACGCCAGTTGTGCTAAAAGCGCACGTCAAGAAATAGCTTGTAGCAGCCATATCTTTGGTACATGCGTTTGAAAAATAAATGTGACACTGATGCACCTCATTGCCGTAGATATCTTCGTAATTGGTTTGTTCGGAGAGCAGAAAATCAGACCCATTGCTTTGTGAACCATTGAATGTTAGTTTCATATATTGCATAAATTCGGATTTCGAGCTATGAATGACAACTTGCTTCAAATCTTGTTGTGTGAAATCAATAGGCAAAACATGCGTTTCTTTGATAACGAGGTAACAAGATGACTCAAAATCAAAGTTTTGATTGATGTACGTTGCTAACAACTCGGGTTGGTTTGTGTTGATAAGTGAATGCAGTTTGCAATCGCCCTTCCTCTCGCTGCAACGAGCCATCGCTGAAATAGAAAATCAACAAGACAGGTTTATAAACCGATCTTTGTAATATGACCAACCGTATA
The DNA here is from genome assembly GCA_027627225.1 of Congeria kusceri. Classification (NCBI taxonomy): domain Eukaryota; kingdom Metazoa; phylum Mollusca; class Bivalvia; order Myida; family Dreissenidae; genus Congeria; species Congeria kusceri. Next base: position 54,042,692 of record CM051035.1, on the reverse strand, counting down.
AAATGCGCTTTGACTAACTGAATTTGTCTCATTTACAATCTGACAATCGAAGCGACAACATGTATCTCAAAACATTGTGTGAAGAATTCATTCGTGAGAAACGAAATTTCAATGCCAGTGGTCACCAGAAGAAGTACATGTTCAGCGTAACATGTCCTTTCACAGATGCAGAGGGACTGCGTTTCACGGCGATAACGAACAGTCCGTACGACTACTTGAACTACAAGCCAACGCTGGACCATGTGTTTCTCGATGCACCAACACTAGCAGCGTTTGAACGATATGTAGACTTGATGTTTTCTGCCGCCGACGAAAAGACTGATATGTGCTACTTCAAGATATTGAAAAATCTTATACCAGAACATTTCGCAAATCTATACGAGCGCATCAAGAAGGGTAGATACATGCAGTCATCTCCAACCGAAAACTACAGACTGCCGATATGCATAATACCAGTGTTGGAGTTGCACGGAATCGAGGAGTTCAGCAAATGTTATTCCGTGAAATCGACTTGCCTTTCATTGGAAAGGACTCAGATACGATTGAAGTTGAACAGCTACTTTCAAGCAGTCATGACATTGCTCGATTGTTCGGAAAACGATATCATAGAAATATTGGTGAGAAAAGGAGTGCTGCCGAGTACAAACTTCCAGCTGATTAGCACACAGAAAGAGCTCACGATAGGTCTGAAGATTGTTAGAAGCTGTGGTGGAATATACGAAGCGTTGAGAACTGGCATCGAACTGACAGAGCACAATGCTAACTTAGACACACTGAGACCAAAGTATGGATATCCAAATTCGAATTTGTGCCAGGCGTTAGAGTTTCTCTTCTTGCTGCATCCTCTGTACAACCAGCACATCAACAGTCTTCTTGTTAAAACGGAGCTGATCGATGGGGGAAAGGGAAGACTAGCTTATGCTATTCCTAATCGCAAACGCAAATTTGTTGAACATGCAAAAGACCAATCGAGTCTTCCGAAAAAGATGTTATGCAAAACAGAAGAATGGACTGAAATGCGTGGTTCTTACGAGAATGCATTTCCAGAGCAGAACGAGATACTCAGTATGCCGGTCGATTTGTCATTCGTGAAAGAAGAAATTGTGGAAACGTTCAACCCAGAACAAGAGGTACAAGAGAATCCCATGCCAGTAAGCGACATCTTACCTGAGGAGAACCCATGTAAAGTATACTTCATCAACGAGTTTCAAAACGATGAAAAAGAAGACATACTCTCTCAAGCGGTTCGAACGTGCATTCCCAACATTCACGTTCCGCCTAACTTTTGCACATTTTGTGTGTCGAAGGAATTGCTTTCCAACGGCCTCGTGTTGTATATACCTGCCGATTTTGCATTGTGAATGTTTTTTGTTATATATGCTGTGTGTTCTGTTAGTTGAATGAATAAAAACCAACAATGTTGCATTTCATACTATTTGCCTTGTTTGTATCTCAATGTAGCTGTAATGTGCTACCTACTGGTCGGCCCGAAACTACATCAAATCATGTTACTCATATAGAAAAACGCAGTTCCAATGAGTTATACAATAATACCAGCGATAACGTAACGCAGGAACAAATAGATGATATTGTCACATCGCCATTTGCAAACGAAATTGACATGCAGGAATACAGTCAAATCAATAACACAACGCTTGGTAATATCACCACAAATGTTTCTACAACCACAGAGGTTAATGGAGATGGTGATAAAGTATCTGTCGTTGTTATAATCGAAGTGGTATTTGGTATGCTAGCATTTTTCGCAATCATCATTGGCTTGATAGCATTTGTGTCAAAAGTCATAAAAGAACGACGAAACGAAAATTAGTATAAGATACCTTTACAAAAGGATCTAGTCATTCTTGATTTTCTATGCCAAGTATGCGGTCGTTTATCATTTTGTGTTTTTGCATAGTTGTCAGGGCTGACACAACATTTCAAAACGTTTCTTCCTATGGTTTACAAAACTGTTACTGCAATAACTGCGATTCGACAAAAAGCATTGGTAAAATATATGGTGGATCTTGCTACTTTCTCAGTACAGAGCAACAGTTCAAAGTTGGTAACAAATATTCAACGCCAGCAAAGGTTGGTGAAACTGGTAACAGCACCGACTATAATGAATACGATATGGTCATTGTTGGAGATGAAAATCTGAAAACTGTTTTTAATCAAGTAAGCAACGAACTGGTATTGAAAAACATCGAGCGTTCTATCAAGATAGCGCTGTTCTTTAGCAAGGATAAGGCTGCTCAATGCATTCATTTGTTCAAGCGAAAATATTTGCGCATTTCATGCGAAACGACTAACATAGCACTGTTAAAAGCTACTAAAGGAGAGTTTGTGACAGCATCCCCTTATAAACCACGTTTGTACAAGAAATGTTCATTCGACAAAACTGCAGCAGCATCGATCACATCGCCGAAATCCTGTTTCGTGGTGAATGCAGATGGTCAATGCTCACCAGCAGTACTGCAAACAGAAGAAGATTTTCAAAACGCTTTTGACTATCTGATTAGCAGAACGCACGACACGACAGTCGATGTGATCTCTCAAGATTTGATGTTCAAAATTGACATTCTAAACGAAACGCTCGAAATAAACGATTACGCCTTAGTCTTTTCGCGAGTGTCATCCGATGAGAACATAACGTGCTTGTACATCGACGTGAATACAAAATCTATTTCATATAATAGATGCACAACAAAACAAACTCTGTGCCAAATTCAAGAACCTGATAAACGACTGAATGTACCGAGTGGTGATGAATCCAGAATTAACAGCGTTTGGATCGTGTTTGCTGCACTTACATTCGTGATTGTTTCTTTGGTTATTGTTATAGTTATTGTGTATTTTCTACAAGGATTTCAAACTCGACGTGTACCAACTGCTGTTCTAACAAATAACGCATAACTGTTAAAAATGTTGAGCAGTGAATTTGTGGCTGCGATGGTAGCCAATTACTTGGTAGAAAAGCAGTTCGACGATAGCAATTACACTCTTTGTGACATAGTCGAATGTGTGGTTTTGTTTCTTGAAAGAACTGTAACGCAGCATGTTCTAACAAAGGAAGACTTGAGCAAAGCTTGTTTCGATATAGACTATTTTAGCGAATTGCTTGAACAAAAGCTGAGTAGAGGTTTGAGCTGGGACGTGTTTGTGACTGCGTTTGTTATGTTTGTGGCCGTCGTGCGTGAACTATCGAAATACAACGCTGAAGGCTTCTACCACCTGGTCAAGATTCAAGAAGTGTTTCGAAAATACAGACTAACTGAGTGGGTCGCAAAACAACCTGGTGAATGGACATCATTTGTAGATTATTGCATGTTACATTGCCGTTGAGTAAAAATAAAGAATAACACACATACACAATATGTTTGGTTGTTTTATTCATCATCACATTCACATTCGCTATCTAACGATATGTTAGATGCCAACTCTGCAAACAAATCATCTTCGTGAATGATGTCTTTGAGACCAATCATATCGAGAATTTCCCTACACATTGCAGAACCGTTGGATTTGAGTAGATAATGCTTTTTGTCAATTTCGCCATCCCGATCATAAATGTTGAAATACAGTTTTGTATCGTCTGGTGTGTCCAGTACTAGCATAAAACCGTCATCGTTGTCATCTTCACCTAGCCTTGCAAATAAACTCAAATGAAGTGTTATTCCAAAGCATGTAATTTTGATCTGATAATCGAACTCAGGGTGAGGTTCACAGTTTGGACAAAACAATGCATATGGTTCAAATGTTTCAGATTTTGACAGGCGAAACAATTTTACCCTAGGCTTCTCTGTGGTTGTTATGCTCAGATGCTTTGATACTAATTCCCACAACTGTTTCGCAGCAGCTAGTGACTGGATTTTCCATTGCCGTTTTTGAATGAGTTTTTCCTCTTGCATATTCAAACGAGCATCGAACCATATGCTGTCAAAGTACTCCATAGTGCAAACTGTGACTCCTTATAAATACGCGTATATATAATTGCCACACTAGTAAACAGTATGCTCATTTTGTTCACTCGTTTGATAATCGAAGAAAGAAAGCCAGACAAGATTTGGGATCGCATACAGCCTAGTGTTGACAAAAAGAAGAAACTATGATCGTCGTAACATTCCTATCGGTATTCTATCTGAAACAACTGCACTGGTGGTTGTCCACAAGAAAGATACGCAACGAATGCATAGAGGCGATGGAAGAAATTCGTGTTGCCTTTCGAGACGAATGTTGCTACCAAGATGAGACTACCAAGATGAGACAGATAATAACTTTGGCTATGTGGAATGAACGAGAAAAGACATTCGCGACTCAACTTGACACATTGCAAAAAGCGCTAAAGCAAAAACATCTTTGCGAAATATGTTATTGGACAGAAAAATCTATTGCAAATGTTCCATGTGGTCATACGTTTTGCGAAGACTGCATTTCTCGAATGATGGATAGAACGATAGAACCGGTGTGTGCTATGTGTCGAGCAGAGGTGCAAGAAACTATTCGCATCTATTTCTGATTACAAAAAAATTGTATATATGCTTGTGATACTGTTGATCTTTGAATGTTTGTATCTTTGGTACTGATCGAATAAAAACTATTTTGAACATATTGAAGTCTTGGTTTTTGTACTACTGCGTGAAGAAAACAAACACACAAGTTTACTGTTTAGCTACTTTAACAACATACATTCGACAACATACAACATACAACATTCATGACATGACATTCTCATCTCTGCGCTTTCGACTCAGACTACGACTGAACACCTTTGTAAAGCTTCTCTTTCTAGACCTTGAACGTTTTTCATCGTTTTCGCTAGGTTCGTTGACGGACATAGGTTGTAGATTTTCCTTAGACTCGTTTCCTCTTCTGAGCAATTCGTTGTCGTACGCGTTTTTGTTGTGAAATGTAAGCAGTTGTGGAATACGTTTTAGAAACAACACCACTTCTGTCATGCCTAGGAACTCAGCAAGCTCAATCATGTTAACCAGGCTAGAGATCGACTGCCAATCCGAGTAATCTTGCGTGAGACCGTTACATTGGTAGTCGGACAGGTTCATGAGAATTTCAAACACGTTCATCAATTCTTGAACACTGTAGTTCGTAATCTTGACATGGTTTGTCTTAACGTTTGTGAACATTTTCACGATTGCTGCCGGGTAAGACCTTTGTTCTTTTCCCACATAAAAAACAACACTGTCTTTGCTTTGTTTAAGCGACTGAATTAGCTTCGAAGTGATTTGAATGCCAATATCGTACTTAAGTTTAGTGAACAAGCGATTCGTGGCCTCGGTGTCAGTGACACGATTAATATCCTTAACGTTTATGGTTGACATGGTTTTGTGCGATTTTAGCGCTTCTACAGAAACATTTACCTTAAATAGATATTTTCTTTTCTTGTCACTCAACGCAACTTTCCAAACCGTAATTTGTGATTGCATAGACAGTTGAACATCCACAAAAAGTCATGTTTCTTCTTCAGCTGTGCATCACCTCCTATAGTATTGATCATAACCAAAAAAACATACACGCCTAAAAGCGAGTACGGACAGAGTGAAGTGTTTCTCGAATGTTTGTATGTATCGTAAATAAACTTGATGTACGCGGAATTGTTGACAGTAGTATCGTCAAACAGAGAGAAAAAATTGTAAGCTTTCAGTCGGTTGTATCCACACATTGGATCACCGAATACTGAGTCAAAATGACTAGTAATTTCCCTAGGTGTCAATTTCTTGAACAACGACATGCGTTCATCGTCTTTGAACTCATTGAGAACCATTGTAACACACGTTTGAATTCCACACCCGAGTTTCGAGTTAATCTCTGCTAGCTTGCTTTCGAATGTACGTATTTGCTCTTCGTATTCTGTTATGTACTGAAAAATGCATAGTGAACATTCGTGGTGTTGTCTAGAGAACATGGGTGAAAACAAGTAGGTGTTTTGTGCTAACTGTTCGTCTTCGTCAATAATCAAAACCTCATCGATATCCATTGATAACGCAACAAATAGAGTACAGTTCAAGTATACAATTTATTTCTACCACATATACCAAAAAACACCATACAGAACAAGCATCTATCATACAATATTGCAAAAACGTAGTCATTGGTCCTCGTCGCTCATTTCCAAATCACTGAGCATAGGTGTTTCTTTTTTCTGTTTCTTGACAGCTTTCTTCACCCCAGTTTTACGTTTGGCAGCCAGAGCGTTCATGATTTCCTGGTCTTCATCGTTCAGCGTATCTGACATTTCTGCATCGGAGATGTCGATATCGGCATAGTTGCGCTTCTCCTGAACCTTGGTCGTTTTGATTCGTTCTATCAAAGCGAACATGTCTTCGTCTTCGCCAGAACCGAGTATATTGTTGAGCATACCAATTGGAATCCGATTGACAACGTTAGAGCGCACAGTCTTCACAACATCGTCTCGCAAATTTTTTGTTTTTTTGATGCCCTTGATCAAATGCTGCGTTCTTACTTTTAGGCTTTTGTACTGCGCTAGTTTGGCATCAATCTGTTTCATTTTCTCAGAAAGGTCTTCTATCTTTGAAGTATCGTTAGGCGACAAGAAGACATCTGGCTCGACTTCAGAAACCAAATTTCTTCTAACGCCGTGTTTCAGTACAGTGTTCGCAAACTCCTCTATGCGTAATCGGTTTTGCATTTTCCTAGCATAGCTTGAGTTCATCATTTGTTGTGCCATTGTAGAAAGTGATTGTGAGTGTGATTAGTTTTTGTTTGTTAAACGTAGCTATATATACATGTACAAAATAATACACGTCTTACTTGTTCATCATTGGCTGGAATAGCCGAATGTAGTACGCCTCTTTGGCTTTGCGCACATACTTGTCTCGCTCTGTCTCCAAAACGAATACAGTGTAACGCTCTTTAACGTCGCACAAGTGTTTCCCACATTCGATCAAGTGATCAGTAGCTCGACACAAATGCTGCTCTGTTCGAACATGAGAGTTGTGTGTGTGAATGCGTTTTCTCAGATTTACGGTCTCTCCAATGTACTCACCGCAACAAGTGTTGCACTTCAAAACGTATATAACGTCTTTTGAGTTACAAGATAGGTTTTCTCCGTCTTCCACCATGTACACAAACCCGCAATTGAACTGAAAACTATTGCCACTCTTTAGCTGAGAACATAAAGTGCAGCGCTCTCTGTTGCATGGTTGAACCTTGTATTCCATAACAACAAAAACGAAGTATAAGGGTGATAACAGTTTATTTGAAATAACGTTTATAGGATTTTTAACAACCAGACACGAAGGTCAGCTGGCAAGCTGAAAACAATTCCCTGTTCTTCCATTGCAAACAAAATGTCAAACCACGAACACGTTAACATATCGACATGCTTGAGCTGTAAAGTTTGTGAACCATTCGCGAAAGAAAATTCCACGGTCAAATCAAACTCGAAAATGTTCCTGTCTTCCACATCGTCAAACATTGTTTCGAAGACACTTTCGAGCAATTCGTGCTCATTTATCGAAACGCTAACAGCTTTGCGTATTTGTACCGCAAATTCCATCGTGTCGGCGTTGCTGCCTATCACTTCCAAAGTGTACATATCGTGATAAGAAGTCATTGTGAGATGTGACAAAATAGAAACAAACATCAAGGTATATAGTTTCAAACGTTTATAACATTTTCGTTCTTTCGGGCTATGCTATGCAAGGCGAGTATGAAGGCAACTGCAGCCACAACAAGCAAAATAAAACCACCAACGCTTACAGCTACGGTTTCCCAAAATGTTAGCTTTCTCAGTCCCGGTTCGTTATTCGATGTACTTTTAGCAAACACCACCTCGCAAAGGGTTAGTCGGTTTTTGCATTCTTCGATTGAAATAGTCTTTGCTCGCATGTCGACGTATGTGCATTCTTGTCCGCGATCTGTCGCTTCATTGCTTGAATATACAACAAAGTGATCGCTTGTTGCAAGGCCATCATCTATATTTTTGATTTGAAATTTTGCCTCACTCATATTTTGTGCAGTGTTCTGAGTAATGCTCACCAAATATGAAACTACCTTATCATCCAAATCGTTAACTCTCGCAATGTTTGAGTGCGAACAATTTGCATCAATCCGAAAACATTTGCCATCTCTCGCTTTGACCGCACCAACATCGCAGTATCTGAAATCAGGCAATGATACTTGTGGTACGCGACTGAAATTTCCCTCTCTCGCTATCAGTACAGCATTCGCAGTTTCGTTGCAGTTCTCCACCTGGTATTTATTTCTAAATAACGACATACATTTGCTCTCAACAGTTTTACCATCTTTGGTGCTGTAGACAATGAGTTGATACGATGAGGCCTTTTTTGAGAGAATAACTTCGTTGCTCACTTGTTTCACTGTTTGACTTAGTATCTCTTGTAAAGCATGAGAACGTTCGTCTATAATCAAGGGTTCGTATTCCCTAAATGGAGAAGTATGCGTATCAGATGAAATCTTGAATGATGAATCCAAGTTGATAAAATAGCACCGATTGTTTTGCACTTTGCCGATTGTAGTAGAATGATTGCAAGTTAGGCAGTAACAATTTTGCAAACCATAAGTGGATACTTCTGCAACGGCATTCGCGTTATGCTCAATTACCATTTTATGCTTCTTGATAGTTTCCTGAATAGCGTTAAATTGTTGGTCAACGATAGTATCGTTTTGAACTGACAGATCTGTGTTGTTTTTTTTCCAAGGGTTCACTAGGTAAGAAAGATCAAAAACTGGAACCTTTTTATCGCTTTGCGTTTTCTTTGAATCATCGTCAGAGTAATCATCGTCAAAGTAGTCAGCGTCGGACTGATCGTCGATGTTTAAGCTGCCTATCACTTTTGAGAGGTCAGTCATTTCTTGGCTAATTTGTGCAATTATGTCTCGCAATTCTATGTATCTATGAGGGTTCATTTTTAGATCAACGTCTTTGGTATGATTGTATAGTGCCAAATGATTCAATTTTTCCGTCAACAACGCTTTTTTGATACGTGTTAACGCACGATTTAGTCTCTCGGGACTTTTACTGGATACATTTGCAGCGCACCATGTTCCTAACGTAGAACACAGTTTTGTGTTGAATCCTATGATGGCATGACCATGAATACCATTTGCACAAATTTCACTTCCATCATAGGTCAATGAAAAATTGTACGTTAGCAAAGGTATCCAGGCGTGTGTGGAAATCTCAGTATACACCGATTCCACAAACTCACTTAAAGAGTATGTTTTCGACTCAATTTCCAATCTAACTAAGAGACTTGGTTTTTCGTAAAGGACAACATTTTTTCCCACTCGTACACCATTAACTACACTGTATACCGGTTTCGAGAACGCTTTTCTCTTGTTTGGACATCTAGATAGACCTATGGATTTGCATCTTGTTTCTTGCTCATGTGTCTCTGAACCCAACTCTGGGTTGTTAATCCATTTATTGAAAAAACGTAAATTTTGCTTTACATCGTCGTATGCTGATAGATAATCATAGGTTACGTTTACCAACACATAAAATGACCCATCTGTAACGGCGATCGATTTGTCCTGTAAAGGCTTCAAACAAGATGTTTCATAAAAATATGGGTTAATACCTCCAAACGCATTTGTTTGTAAAACTAAGGAAAGAAGCAGGCAAACGATATACACAAACACATACATGATGATTGTTTGATATATCTTTTCATTGGAACTCATATATAACTATTTTTACAAACAGATTCAAGTCATATTTCTTCCTGTCATCGGCATGGATAGCAGCAAACAAAGCATACTATCGTGTTTGTCAAATGATATTGATCATATGGACGTAGACACTAGACAACTTATTTTGCAGCAGATCAACACCTACGCAAGACGCAAGGCGGCATTAGAACCAACGAAAACGATCATGAGACTATTTGACGAAATTGTTGAGGAAACTGTAAGAAAAACTGATATTGGAAAAATCAAGATTCAACACGCACTTATGGACTCTTGTACTTCACGAGATACCTTTTCGGTTTGGTCGTTCCTGATCACAGATGTGACAAAAGAAACTCTGAACGTTATTGCTACGAAAGCGAACCTGTGCAGATTTGACGTACTGTATAGTTTGACTCACAATGAAAACTGGATGGTTGGTGCAATTGATTTCCATGGTGTTGAGAAGTCAAAAGAACTCGTCAAAGCCATACTCAACACAGAGCACGTTACTGAAATGTACAGTGCAAAAGCGCTGAATACATATACACAAAAAATTGCCATGTCACATCGTGATTGTTGAATAAAACTTTTTGTAACATAGCTTGGTTGCTTTTTGTGTTATGGTAACTACTCAGATAACAAACAACATGCAAAATCCTTTCAGGCTTTTTATTTCAATCACTAGCAATCAAATACAAAAGGGCAAACAGGACACAGCTGTCGATGCCGAAGTTTCACATCTCCTTTTCCAATGTCCCAAATATGCGTATGGCAAAACACGCATCGAACGCAGTTGAAACAATTGTCGTAGATGAACCCTTGGCTAGCCAGGTCTTCCTTTGACATGTTGTGTTCTGATGGCAAGTCTTCAAATGTTTGGAGTCGCTGCTCAACGTTGCGATATCGAAAATACAACGCTCTGCAATGAAAAGTCATATTTGTGAACGAATGTTCTAAGACTCGGTAACGCATTCAGCAGCATTTATATCAGAGCGATTGTAATATATATAGAAATCACGACGTGTTTCATTTCGGTCAGATTCTTCTATGTTTCTGAGATATTGGTTTTCATATTTGTTTTCCCAGTACCTTTCGAATGACTCATCGTCGGAAAAGTAGATACGATTCGTTTCTTCTTCATACTTTTCATCCGAAAAACGTTCATATGATTCTAGAAACATATTTTCTACGGCATCATCGATGTCATTGTATTTGTGTAGCCAGTGTGGTTCAGCCGCGTCTCCGCGACTTTCATAGGACGTCGTAGTCGCCAAATACGTGTTGCAATCATGATTGTTAGAATGATCGTTTGTTTCATGATGCTGTGTGTGCTTTTGGTCTCTTTTGACATTCCGTAGTTTTGTTCTACGTTTCGATAGTTGCCTTCTCTTACGTTTTTGAACAGCTTTTTGATGCTGCCTTGCAGTTTGTTTTTGATTCGATTTGTAAAGCTTATTTTTCACGATTTTCGGTTCGTTTGTTTCGAACTCACTACAATAATCACTACAATAATCGTCATAGTCATCTTCATCGATGTAGTCATGATTTGTTTGAAACCATCTGCAGATAGCATATCCTTCTTCCATTCTGCCAAAACAAATCTCCATTGCGACTGAACGAGACAGTATAGACTGAAATGGCTAAAAAACAATAATTTTCCCGATAGAAAATCGACACCCGGCAAAATAAGCGGGGGGGTCTTTTTCAAAACACCCCCCCCCCTTTTTCAACCCTCTGAAAATTTTCCAGGCATATAATATAGCGCCGCATCCCTCCCCAAAACAGGCACAAGAAAAAAGTGGCTGTGGTTTTTGACGAGTGAGTTGTGGCCGTGATTAAGCCGTAAATCGCTGTGTGACCGGGCCTTAAGTAGTGTCAGAACTACTTCAATGGTGAATCAACTGAAATCTGTTTTGAAATATAAAAGTGTGCCTCCTCGTTGAAATTCAACAGAGATAAAAACAAAACCACAGAGCGTGGCAAAATATTTATAGGACCGCGTTGACGTGGGCATGACGTACTCGACGTGGTGCTAACGTGGTACTATCGGCATACAGTACTAGTGGCGTGCCGGATACATAGAGGCTGCGCCGTAAAAACCGATTTGACGCAAAGGACGCATGATGATATGCTTTCCAAGGTATTAGCACTAACTGACTGGTCGTGACAAAGACGCAATAAAGACATACTACGTGCGTAGAAAATCAATATATTTGTTTAAAATTTGGGCTTCCATCAGTCCTCGCCAGGTCTTAAACAAAATTCATGACGTGGCACTGACCTTGTGAATGCAGTACTGACAGGCTCTGGTGTGATAGTACCATTACGCTTTTATGTAATGACAGGTTATGGATGTTGTCAAATGTAACGGTAGCGTATCGATGGCGCAGTGACTAGGTAGTACATCGAGGCTCAGCGTTGTAAAAATTGAGGACAATTTGGAAGAATGTGATTGTCAAATAGGTACTAAAGTTTTGACTTTTGTTTATGTGCATAATGGGGTTGTATTGAAATTACCCTCATGTTGCAGGGTAATCAGAAGTGTTTTCCTTTCACTATTGGTTCTCAAAAAGGCCCATTCCTATTGTTATGGCTGTTTTCCCGATTTTGAAAGAACAAATTAGCTGAAATTTTCTATATTTAGTTTATAGTCTATATTTAGTCAAATTGATGATGCTTAAAATTTGATTTGCACAGGAGTATAAAGGAGTGCTACCATTGTAATAATAGACAACTTGATTTGTAACGAAATATGCAATTTTTGTTGAAACATCTCTATTATAATTGAAGCTTGTAATGGAAATATTATTAAAATACTCAAATAGTTGCAACAAAAAATATGTTAATTTGTGACACAATGAGCTAAGTTGGGAATTCAAATGAGGTTTAACAAGATACTGAGTCTTGCTCTTTGACGTTTTTGAGGTAACATGGGGCGTTGACATATTTCAGAGTTGCTGCCAGAACATCCAGGCATACCATATTTTAAATGAGTACACATGTACGTATAAACACTTTAACTCACAAAATGGGAACTCAAAGGTTGTGCTGCAACCACCTAAACAAGTAATGCCAGGTTCAAGCCTGTACTGACTGAAAAACATTTTCAGTATTTTCGCTTTTGATCAACTCATACATTCACTTATGTCAGAATCTTTGCAACAAATATGAGGCATGTTGTAGGAAAAACTGGCTTAATGCATGTGCGTAAAGTGTTGTCCCGAATAAGCCTGTGCAGTCCGCGGCACTTTCTGCTTCATGGTATTTTCTGTTTCAAGGAAGTCTCTTCTAGACATAAATCCACTGTAGGCGGAAAGTGTCATCCCAGATTAGCCTGTGCGGACTGCATTAAGTCCGGTTTTCCCACGACACGGCTCTAATGGTTTTGGTATTTTTGTGGTTGAAATGATTGAAGTTCCTTATTGTTAGAACGATATGCAGAGGCGTAGCTTGGTCTGAAAGTATGTGTAGGCCACAGTATATGTTGTCTGGTGGGTAGTGTATGGGGGAGTGCTTTGCCCCGGCATTTCTTTCATTTTCAGAAGCAGATGCTTTTTGGTGTCTTTTTGGTAGCATCACATCATTTTGAAACGTCATGAATGTAGTTAAATGAGTCAGACAACAAAACAATTATCTGAACAGCCGTTTAAATCCCCACACAACCCCAACCTTGGCAGCTTCATTGTTATTGCAGATTTGATATCTTTATTTTAGTTATTTTTTCCAAAAAATGTGTAGGCCCCGGCCTACATGGCCTAAAGGATTTTACGCCGCTTATAAGTACCTTTTTGATAGAATTTTTAAAAACTTAAACATCTAAAGATTTTTAAAGTGCAAATATCCTTCCGTATAACATAAAGGGCATTTTGTTGTCATTGTTGCTACAACAATTATACGCATATACAGTATTCAAGTACTTATATTCCACAAAAGCTTCATTAAGCTTCAGACCAGCACACAACTTAATTCACCACATTGGTACAACAAGGGCCTATCTGCTTCTTTAACAAATGTTAGATACGCTCTTATAATCCTAAGGTGGTGTTATGATGGTCACAATCTGAAGTATTTTAGCCAATATGGCATCAGTAATACAGAGTAAGTGAATGTTGATGTGTTTTTAAATTTTCATTAAAATATGTAATATTTTGGTAAACATTAAAAAATGTATATTTAAACCGGTAATGGGAATGGTATTACTGGGTATAAAAACAAATATTTGATAAAATGTTATGTTTATTACGTGTCTGCATGTTTGCACTGAAATGCTTTTAAAGATAGCAGTGCAAACAGTAATTTATTTTGTATATAAATCATTCATTTGACGACTGGTATTTAGAATTCTATTGGCAAAAACGTACAGTTCTATAGACGTTTTCCAAAACCAGGTTACTTCCCTTGCGTAATCACGAGTGATGTCCCCTGTTCACTTCTGGCAACTGGGTAATGATTATAAGGCGGTAGGGTTTCCCGCAGGATATCTTGAAGGCATGTCGGCATCCCAGACACTCCTCTCATGCAACATCCCCACCCACCACGAGATCGGAAATAATAATAATGGTCAACCCTACTCAAAAAGCATACCTTTATCCGCCTTGAAATGTTGTCATGACCGCTCGTTGTTTCAAATTTTGTTATTTCAAACATTGTTTTCGAATTCGAAAAAACTTCATCAATCGATATCAGTTATACTACATGCAGACATTATACTACATGCGGATATTAAAAGGCTCAAAAAGTCAACCTTAGTTTTTAAATACTTGAAAACGCGGTTCTTTATCGACATAAAATATTATCATGTATCCCCTCGTAAAAAGCGTGTTTTCGTTAATTGCATATTTAGTGTTTATTTGAACAAAATGACTTTTGAGGATGTCAAATTGTGTTTTAAAACGAGGCTCTATATTTCATTATTCATTTTAATATTTTTTGAATGTGAATTTGTGAAACGGATTAGGGAATTACCGGGATAAAATTAAAAGGTAAATATAGTAATTAAATGTTTTACAATTTTCTTGCAATCGCTAGTAGTTGTTGCTAAACACTGTTTTAGTTGCAAGTAAGGTATTAACTCCGCCCTTAAAATCGTCTTATTTGATTGGCTTATGAGATAGTTGTGGGTGGGACTACACTGTTAAGTCAATCATTGTATTGGAAGTGTGACCTAATCGATCAGTACGGCGTTCGTTTATGGCCCATCGATTAAAGATCTGTGTAATTAGATAAAGGGATTAAGGGTTGTCGCTTTGAAAATTAAGGCATGTCGGCATTATTGAAGCATGTCGGCAAATGACTAACTGCTTTTAAGACATGTCGGGCCCGACAAGCGATACACGCCTGCGGGAAACCCTGGGCGGGATAAGCGTATTCATATTTACCAGAAAACATACAATATATTTGATTTTCAATCTTACAATTGTGTTGATGTCTAAAGAATGAATTTACAGTTATTAACATACGTATATAATATACATCATGTACTTTATTTGTCAACTTATTTTAATTATTATTTTGATTTTGAACAATATTGTCTACTCTTTGTATTGACAAACACACTACACAGTACGTTTAACGGTTATTATGCAATAAAACACAAAAATAGTGATTTCACTATCTGAACAACCTATGCCTTCATCCTGTATTTAATTTGCATTATTAAATAAAATAAACAGATCAAGCCATTTTTAGTAATATGATTTTGCTAAGTAACTCTTAGCTAACATTCTAATGGTGACTAAAATTTCAAAAATAAGGTATCATCACAGAAAGTTTGAGCGTAATTACAATGTTTTTGCCAGCAACTTGTTATTTAAATTTCATACACATTTGTGTTTAACCTTAAAGCTATTTTGTTGTCGATATTCTTGTTGTGTGCTAAATATTATACGGTGCTTGTTATAATCTTGAAATATAATGTAGATCTAACAAAACAACTATCTTTTTAATTTCCGTTAACACAATATTGCAATAACTAATGATGATGTCACTCCTCATTAAATGTTATAGTTGTTGTATTAAAGAGATTATTTCTTTATTTCTGTTGGAATCGTGGTAAATGCATGTTTTAGAGAGAAAACACACACACAATGAGCTCTTAAATGTACACCACCTTACAATTCTTCATAATTTAAAATTAAATGCTGTGCTATATTATTTCACTCTTTAATTTAAACCAGTTTATTAATTCAATTTCTTTTAATGCTTTTAATTGTGTTCTGTTCTGTTCAATAACGTGGCGAAATTGCATAGGGTGATAGGCAAAGAACAACAACGGAGACAACAACATTTTAAAATGTGAGATAAACTTTAATTTGGGACGCAAACAATGGAGACGAACTGTGACATGTTAGATGTCTCTTTATGCAGTATGCATTTACATCGGATTAGCGGCATTGTTCTAAGGGCAATTTGATAAGATCCCCGCGGTTTGTGGCTTTGGTATTTTTATGACCCCCAATTCAGACAGATAAGTATCCATTGAGAGATTCGGTTTGGACAGGGTTCTGTTTATTAAGGTTTTTTTTATATATAAAACAAGAAGGAAAAAATCAGGACCGACACAGCCATTCGGTTTTGACAGGGATTCGGTTTTCATAGGGTTCGGTCTGGACAGGTTTCACTGTACACTGAATTATGTTGTTTTTAGCAGTAATCAAATATCAACTTATTCTTTTAATGTAGGATTACATAAATGTAATATCTCTATTTGGTTAACTATTATCGCAATGCACTCCAGGTAGACTGTTATTGTAATGAATTAACTTTTAATACTTTGACCATAATTGTTAAGAACGTCGTGAACTCTCTGTCATGATAAATCGCTGGAAAAAGCACAACACAAGCCTGATCGGGCTAGTGTGTACACATTTCCACTAGCCCCAAATCAAAAGCACCAGCCAGCGGCTTTAGGCTCATGGGTAATTGGACGAAGACTGCACTTTGTTATGTAGTCAGATTTTGTTTCTTTTACCACAAATTAAAATTAATATGTGATTTAATTTATTATTAAAACTGTGTGTACAATTACTGTTATTATATTATTGATAAAATAAAAAACATATATTTATATACCAACCAGTAATGCTGATATACAGTCATTCAAAGTATGGGGTTAGGGTGCATTCTGTGTGAGCTAGGTGATTACCGCTAAACCAGTTGTATTTGAAGAATAATGCAAATCAGATTCTGAATCATAGACTGTGACCACAGACTGGTCCCACACAGTCGCCAAGTTAATACCATGAAATACACAGTTTGAAGGGAATTTTATTAGAAAATACCCTTATAAAAGCACAATCTGATTGAACTAGTATGTCACGAGCTTACATAATCTTATATGCAAAGCTTTAACAAGCTAACCGACGAGCTCGCATGCATGAACAACTTTTCAGTTTTAAGGTCATTTGACCACAAAGTGCTCAAGGGTGTCAAGGATGAGCGTCATTGTCAGTGGTCCATCCATCATCGTTGGTCATCAAAAATTTACTAAAAAAATATTGGTTTATTGCTTTGATAATGTCTGTTTGTTGTTTGGCATACCACTTTCTACTCTCTAAGTCCAACATTTTTTTATCTCTAGGTCCACCAGTTTTTATCCAACCTTCACCAAACTTCATGAACATGTTTTGGCCAAGGTCAATAATCAGCCAAATCACTCCAGGATTTGTAGAGTTATTGCCCTTGATTTATCTTAACTTGGACATTTAAGTCGTTTCTGCTCCCTGAGTCCAACAGTTTTTATTGAATTTTCACCAAATGTGATGAAAATCTTTGTTGGCATAATATCTAGGTCAGATCGGATCAGCCAAAAAAACCAAGAAACGGTGGAGTTATTGCCCTTGAATTATCTAAGTTGGCCATTTTCGCTCTTTACAGTTTCTGCTCTCTAAGTCCAACAGTTTTAATCTGATCTATACAAAACTTGATGAAAATGTTTGAGGTTATAATATAATGTTATTAATTAGTTGAATTCATATTGGCCTTGTTTATGGGCTGAAGACAGCAGTATTGGCCTGAGGCCGCAGGGGTCAGATTGGATCAACCAAAAAAGCCCAAGAAACTGTGGAGTTATTGCCCTTGAATTATCTAAGTTGGCCATTTTCACTCTTTACAGTTTCTGTACTCTAAGTCCAACAGTTTAATCTGATCTATACAAAACTTGATGAAAATGTTTGAGGTTATAATAGAATGTTATTAATTAGTTGAATTCATATTGGCCTTGTTTATGGGCTGAAGACAGCAGTATTGGCCTGAGGCTAATACGGCTGTCTGAAGCCCAATAACAAGGCCAATATGAATTCAACTAATTAATGGCAATTTTATTAATTAACTTTATAATATTATGCAGCATATTTCGGTTTTAATAGTATCGAAACCATTGTTTTGACATGAATAGAAATAGTAGGCAGCATTTTTCAGTATTAATAGTACAAGTGAGATCTATTACAACTATTGTTTCGATATAAATAGAATGTAACAGCGCCAGCATAAATTATTAACAATGTTTTTATTATTTTAACTGTGTATTGTGAAATATAACATCCATGCAAACAGTACATAAAATAATTGCAAATTTTTTTTTATTGAGAAAGTCGCAAAAGGTTTAACACCACCAATCGATATGTTATCCAACCGAGTCTTGGCAAACCTGTCAGTATTCACTAACACATTATTTAACTTAAGAATAAAGAATAGACTCTGACTCCAGACTTTTAAAAGTCTAATTCACCAAAGCATTTTGTTTAAGAATATTCTAAAAAAAGTCTAACTATTCTCCAGCGTATGCTTAAGACATTCTTGAAAAGTTGAAGACGATGACTAGATGTGAAATAAAATGAATAATTTACTAAGAAAATTCTTAAATTCCTAAGTTACATTTAGCCTTCCACCAGCCTGTTTTCAGCAGAATCCTGTCTTGTCATTGTGAAGATGATGTCGGCGAGTTGACCGAGCAAACACTCACCTAACTCACCTTTCCCTTTCCTTTCTGAGGTGCATCCAATCCAATGTTAATCCAAATATTAATAAATAATTTCATCATGTTTATATAAACAACTGCTAAATTGAAGAATATTGGTACTTCAAGGGATGTAAATCTGTGTTTTCCTGGTCGACGTCATCAGGATTCATGATTCGTCACTTGGTAGACTCGGTCCAATACATTAAAAGGTACCAATTTTGCCCTGAAGCTCACTTTATTTTGTGAGAGTGCTACATGTAGAAACTTTTAGCAAAAAATACAAAGCGCAAAGTTAATTATGCTGAGTGTTTTTAAAATGGCGTCAAAAAACTTGACATCTTGTATGAGGCAGAGCTAATCCTGAATCCTGATTGGCTGCATTTGTATTGGCCGCGTTTTTCCATATTGGCCACATTCTTTCCCGTATTGGCCGAGTTTTGAAATTTATTGGCGCGGTTTACATGGTATCGAGCGAACAAACTGACCAGATTCTTGTTAAATATTAAAAAATCAATTTATAATATCTAGCCGGGTTTGATGTTCGACCAAATCACCCCATGAACTGCTTAGTTATGAGCCTTGATTTATCTAAAATTGGCCTTTTTAGCAGTTCCCTATGTCCAACAGTTTTCATCAAATCTTCACCAAACTCGATATTTTAAAGATTGCTCAAGATACCCCTAGAAGGGGCATAACTGATCTATCATGTGATTGAAGCATGTTGTAAATAATACACAAACACAGTGTATTTAATAGCAAATGACATTTACTTTCCGTTTACTTTTTTAATATAAAAAGACAAAAGGATAATAAACAGTAATTCCAATTCTGACATACCCTTGGATTATTATGTAAAATGCAACCAAATCAACCATAATTTGATTGTTAGAACACAGTAGAGCGAAAATATACCAAAAACTTACACATTCTATAACATCGTCTGTCTGTGTCGGTCATGTTTGTTGTGTATTGTATTGACACATGAATGTAGATCGTGGTCAAATGGACATGCATTAGCGAGATCTATTTTTAGGGGTTTTACTTTCACTTCACTGGTTATTCTAAATGCCTAAATTCGCTAATTTATACAGTTTTAAATTGTTTAAAATGTTAGGTAGTGTGTTTGAGTCCATTTTACAGAAGATATAAGCCCATTTTTATAACATGCTGGGACTTTAATTGGAAGCAGCATCAATTGTGACCATGTCCATAATTCTATATGTTTCTATACAATGTATCTGAATATATGTTTTATTGACCGTTTGTCCAAATACTAAACACTTTCATAAAAAATGAAAAGATTGCCTCGTTTCAGTCATGAAGCCATATTACAGAACCATCTTAAGTTAACGTTAACATATTTTCCTTCAGTTCAAATTTTAGTAATGAAACATAAGAAAAAGTACATTAAAATGTGTGAATTCGGAAACGATGTTTTTGGAGTACAGCCCCAGAATTCATAATTACGTAATTATATTACCAGATAGTGGCTGTCATAATGACTTTAAATTAATACAACTAGAATCACTTGTCTTTTTTCTTGGGATTGTTCCATTTAAAAATCACGGCTTGTGAATATGTCATAAATAAAATGGGATTTCAGTAACTACAGCTGAACTTTGTTATGAAGATGTCGTTTTATCCGAAATTCTGGATACATAGAAGTTGAAAATTGCAGATTGTTCTTCTTTATGTTATGTAAAATAAACATGATTATCTGAAGGTTATAACTCGAATTGTCGGTTATGTCAAAGTGGTTTTGTATCCCAACAAGTATTTTCACACTTATTTGTGTCTGTAAACCTAGAAGTGTTGACGCTTGTGGCAAGACGTACGCCACGACTCCAGGTTGTGACACATTTCAAACATCTTAACACATCTTTGCTCATTTTAAACTAGTATGTGTTGTTTTTTTAAATTATTGATAACTAGTTTTCAGTATATATGTGTTTAATTGATCATTATTGATCATTATTAAATTTTAATTGATCATTATTGAATATCATGATTTATTGAACATTTGGACTTAATCGTACATGCCATACGTCCGGGTCTCGCTGGGATTGTCCCGCTTTCGCGAGATTTGTCCCAGCATCCCGCTCAGATGTATTTATTGTTAGTGTGCAATAAAAGTTGCATTGGGCCAACAATTTACTTCTTATCGTTAAATCCTTAATTGATCCCTTTGACAACAATGCCGGCTAGCTGCGTGTCAACGAGGAGCAATTATGATAACCCAAAAAGTGGTTTACTAATCCTTTGTCACGCTTTCGCTGGATGGTGGTCATAATTGCTGTTAGTCATCACATGGAGGGTGTAACTGTACATCATATATCAATACTGACCTATCTGAACGACAATTACGTTATCGATTCGGCTGTTTTGTTTTTCATTGTTAAAGAGGAAATGTCAACTGCATATGTTTGCCATACAGATACCTAATTTTGACGTTTTTCAAAAGTAAAGATCTCACAGTTCTCCGCGCTACAAAGTATTTATATGGCAGTTAATACACCCAAGCTTTCCATGTGGATGACGTGATTTTCGGGCGCTTTTTTTGCAGAACAAAAGATTTACTCTAAGTGCAAAATGTAGGAGTACATTTTAACATTTGACGCACGTTGGCATGACATGCATAAGGAAATTTTCCCTATTTTCCCGCTGTTTTTGTAAGAACAAAGCATATATAATATACATGTTTTTAAATCAAGATTTTTATACGTCATTCATTATCCAATCAAAACTACAAGTTCAATAGTGGTAACGATTAAAAAAACTAAAGCACTAAACAAATGCTTGTAAGAACGTTATTTATCGAATGAAAAAGGCCCCATAACTAGATTTGTGTGAAACCTTATGATTTGAGAACAATGAGAAAAGTGGGTTTGAATGTGACGTCATTGCGCGAATTGGATGCGCACTGGATATAAACATCTGGAAATAATTATTACTTCCAGTTTCGCAACAACAATGATGCTTTTGCTTTTAAAAGGCTAGGGTATACCGTATAAACGGTGACGTTTCGTTTATTTTATTTTGATTAAGCGTTTTCATAAAATGAAAACGTGTTAGCCTTAGTAAGTGTATACATGTATTGTATACATGTATTATGTACATGAATGATATGAAAATTAATACAATTATAACGTTCCATGGCGATAAAATAACAATCCCGCTGAGAAGTCAAATGTCCTGCCGATTTTTTGTCCATGTCCCGTTTTGGCCTGAAAAACTTTTGGCATGTATGACTTAATGCTTCTAAACAGTCTATATACTGATATGTCGTTGGATACCTTGAAGTAATTTATGAACTCTCAGCAACTTCAAATTAAAGAAGTTCAACTGTATATGTGCTCTTCATAACTAATATTATGATTATAATTATTACTCTAATAATATATGAGGCATGGGAAAACCAGGCTTAATGCAGGTGCGTAAAGTGTCGTCCTGGATCAGCCTGTGCAGTCCGCACAGGCTAATCCAATACGGCACTTGCCGCTTTTACGATATTTTCTGTTTCAAGGAAGTCTCTTCTAAACATAAATCCACTGTACAAAGTGCCGTCCTGGATTAGCCTGTGCGGACTGCACAGGCTGATCCAGGAGGGCACTTTACACACCTGCATTAAGTCCGGTTTTCCCACTACACGCCTCATATCATCTTTTTAATTTATTGATATGAACTGAGGCTGTACATGTACGCTGGCATGCAGGCACTTATGAAAGTGTATTTGTATACCTTTTTGTTCACGTCCCAAATCCGGTGTAAGGCTGTGGACTAAATGTTATCATGTTCGCAAGTGTTATTTTGTTCAAAGATTGACTCATCAAATTATTTTGAAATAGCAAGGCTCATGTTTTTAAATTGAAATAGTGGTGTATACAAAATGATTTAAAATTTAGTAGACGGATAATCTCCCCATGGGATGGCCACTATTTAAACACTATAATCAATACTGTCATTCAAGGGTAAAGTTAGTTGTAAACAGAGGTAGACACACGTAGGTCTCTCGATCTAGATGATGAAGGTATAATCTGAATTAAAATTAAAAAAAATAGTTCTCTTATTGACAGAATTATAAATGGACAGTTGCTATAAATATGAACTAAAATTAGTGTTCTTTGGTGTGCAATAAATTGTACTCAAGAATTAGTACAAAATAGTAGTAAATAGTAAAAACAGAGTTTATAATAGTGGACGTGTGTAAAAACAGTGACCAAGATGGCATCCTCTGTATGAGGCTTCTTTGTATTAAGGTTCTGATTTTACTTGTGAAGACAAAGGTGTCGAAAAGGAAGCAGATTTCTACTGTGGAGATTGTGCAAAGTTTTTCTGTAGACAGTGTATTAGCCTTCATAGCAAGTTGTTCACAAAGCATATCACACATGGGAGGGGAGAAATGGACAAGTGGCCGGTTTCCAAAGCAACCAAGGACTTTATTGAGAGATGTGAAGTGCACACAGATAAGACTTTGAACCTTTTCTGCAAAGACCACGATCAATTCTGCTGTAGTACTTGTGTTTTACTGAATCATAGGTATGTATTATGCATGTTTATTTATTTTATACATGTATATTAATATTTTTAATATATATTTTCACCATCATGCACCTATCAATATTTTGCCCCAGAGGGGGAGCGGCAGGCTGACCCAGGGGAATTTGATCAATTTTATTTTTTGGGGTCTAATTCCCCACCCTAGAGCCTAGTATTTTTGTCTAAATCCCCGCAGTGGACCGCTTTTAGTTCCGTATAAGCCTGCCGCCCCCCCCCCCCTGTGTAAAATATTGATAGTAGCATAATGTGGTTTAAAAAAAACAAGTGACACAATAAAATAATTTATTTTCTATGTGGAAAAACATGTGACAATAATGTACAAATTGGCAGAAAAATAATAAAAATTGAAGTTTATTCAGTAAAATTGATTTAAAGTAAAAAAAATATTTCTTATGTTTATCATGTTTTATATGGGTATTATGGCATACTCCTTACTCATTACAATTTTCTGTTTTATTTTCAGGCAATGTTCTAATATGGTGCTTATTACTGACACAGTCAAAGAGCAGACAATACCAGATCTACAGCAGCTGTCAACTCAAATGAAGAACATTCTCTACAAAAATTGCAGAACAACCACAAGCCAACGTTCAGTCTCTGCAGGTCTCATATGGTGAGCGGGTACAAGAGGTAAAAGAAATATGCAAGAAGATAAATGATGCAGTAGATGCTTTGAGAAGGCCACATTGAAGGAACTTGATGATACAATGACGGGCCTGCAAGCATCTCTCCAGGCCGATGCTGTCAATTGTGAAATGCTGCAAAATGCATTAAAAGATCTCAGCGAAGCTGTAAATGATATCGGAGATAAGAGTAAGGAGGAAATGTTTTTATTGCTGGAAAGAAATGCCTGGAAAAGATCCAGCTGTCCCATACATGTCTTCAATTCAAAACAATGCTGCAAGAATTCAGCATTCAGTTTCATCTGTTGCCACTAATGACGTAGAAAATTTCTTGTCAAAACTGGTGGGTATTGGAAAGATTGTGAATAACAAGAAAGTTTTGCCAGAATATGGTGATCCAGACAAGGTCATTACTCTGAAGG
Organism: Congeria kusceri; assembly: GCA_027627225.1. Taxonomy (NCBI): domain Eukaryota; kingdom Metazoa; phylum Mollusca; class Bivalvia; order Myida; family Dreissenidae; genus Congeria; species Congeria kusceri. The sequence continues at coordinate 54,018,456 of CM051035.1, read as the reverse complement.
GAAACATGCAGTACAAACTGACAATAAAATCTGGTGGCACTGCTCGGTCAGAGGCATTTGTGGCCTTGCAAATAATCAGATCCTTCTTGCAGATTTGAAGAACATAAGTGTCAAACTTTTAGACCTGCAGTACCAGGTGGTCAGCGAATGTGAAAAGGATACCCATGCTCAGGATGTTTGTCAGATTTCTGCCAATGTAGTGGCAGTTACTGTATATGGTGGTGGTAGCAGATCTGACATACAGTTTATCTCCATGAATAAAGGGAGGTTGATGAAGGGAAACACAGTTCACGTAATGCATGACTCTGTTGGTATAGTTTACCATCAAGGCAGCCTGTACATCACTTCTGGTACAGCCTTGTACCTCCATGATCGGATTGTGACACTTGTTAAGAAGCTGTATGTAGAGGATGGGCATTATACAGGTATTGAACTTAGCCGGATGTTTCATAGCAGTTGTCATTTCATTAGATGTAGATCATTGGATAAGTATTGCTGCAAACATTTTAACATTTGATAAAGTATGGCTGCCAAAACTTTAAAATTTGGTAAAGTATTGCTACCAAAACTTTGAAGTTAGGTAATGTATTGCACCCACAACTTCGTGAAGTTATATTGTATTCTAACTAGTCAATTTCTAGTTTTTGATATAAGTGAACATTTTTCTTCCTGATAGATCTACTGAAAGTAATTTTGGTTTTGTTTTTGATTTCATTTGAATGAAACATTCTTTGATAGAAAATACAAAGTTACTGCATAATGTACATGGATGTACCGGTCATAATTTAGTTAATCTTGTATGTTTTAGAAAACATGGAACATAATAGCCCTTGGCATGTGGTTAATGTTTTTAGAAACTTTCTGTCTGGTTGATAAACTAGACTTTATTTAACATATTAAGATGAATGGGAAAAACAAAAGTTTTTTTGCAAGATAATTTACTGAATTTTTTTTATCATATATGTCATTTAATGTTTTATATATTATACTTGCAGTATGGAAATTTGCATTGAGTCCGAATGGTGACAAAATCTATGTCACAAACCATTTTGAGCACAAGCTTCTGACCTTGGCTGCTGGTGGGACTGTCCTTTCCACCTTCACCGATCCAGTATTACTAAAACACCCTGAGGGCGTGCATGTGACCCCCTTGGGGCAGGTGCTTGTCTGCGGAGAATATGCGGACATGATCGTACAGGAGTATAGCGAAAAAGGAAAGATAATATTGACCGTTCTGGCTAGGAAGAGGGATGGGTTAATTTCCGTCTACTACAACAGCAGCACTAAATCTGTGATCATTGGGCAGTCGGACAATGAGAACCTTGTTGTGTTTCAAGCATAATAATAATGTATAGGTCGTTCACAGCAACATGTCTGAGTGACCAAAAATTAATCAACAGCATTAAGGATAGTGATGTTTTTGTGGTATCCGTATTGGCTCATGTGAATTTAAGTGAGCCTTAAATAATATATATAATGTCAACCTTCATATATGAAATGCACTTAAGGATATGATGGAAATTGTACTATATCTGCTTGTTAGTTAAGAAATAATTTTCTGTTTATCGCTGTTTATCGGCCACAACGATTTGGAGTCCTGATGCGTAGGCATTAAATTACAAGGGCATAAGCCTGAGTGGTTTAGTAGCCATGCATCATAATGACAAAGAGTTGATTATTGGCTGGCAAACAACAATAACGTAATAATTATTTCGATTCTAACATGATTTGACAAAATTTGTGCAGTTGTAATGAGAACAATATTTTACTATACTCAGAATCGTGACTACTTTTTGCGTTGTTTATTGGATAGTTTATCAATGATCATTTTGTTCTTTGTGTAAAGAAAAATCCGCGATTATCATGTTAGAATGTTGAACTATCATTACTTGATCTTTAAAATGCAGATTTTTGGTATTGAAACATTTATTTCTCATTTCATAAAAATAGTTTATTGTTATTTTTAAAAGCAGTATTAATACTGTTACATATATACCTCATATTCATTTCTGTTTGCTTATAAATAAATATTTGTTTCAAATACAAAATAATGTTTTCATGTTTATTATGTCAACATGAAGTGACTAACTAGAGTTTGACTATGATGCTGTTTTTTAGCAAATAAGACCCATATTTTTGTATTGTGTAATGTTAAATTGTAGTACTCTGTCATACGTGAGTAACATAATCTGGGTACGTTTTATTGTTTTCTCTGTTGTCTTTAATTGATCACTGTGTTGATGGTCGTCCATCTCTTGCCATATACCAAGGACTTCGCAACTATGAACATTCTTAAATATAAATGAGGCGTGTCACGGGAAAACGGGGCTTAATGCATGTGTGTAAAGTGTGTCCCGGACGGCACTTTCCGCTTTTATGGTATTGTCTGTTTCAAAGAAGTATCTTCTAAACATAAATCCACTGTAGGCGGAAAGTGCCGTTCTGGGACGACACTTTACGCACATGCATTTAGTGTGGTTTTCCTACAACGCGCCTCAAATATACTGTATTTAATCAATGTTTTCCGACATTTGAAAAAAAATCACTTTCTGAAAATTTAGCGTTACCAAAATAATTGTTTGAAATCCATCGGAAAACACAGCATCTAATATCGTTATCATAAAAATCATCAATAAGGGACATACTCATAGTATAGTATTCTTATATGCGATTATGATTTATTTGTCTGAAAACAAAGATCACAGTATTATTCCTTTTCTGAAAATGTCCGAAAACATAGTGACATGAAAAATAATCACTTTGACTGATTTTGAGAGTGTCCGAAAACATAGAATAAATACATTAGTCTTTATCTTTAAAGATTAACCAATGAAAATCATGATATGTGTGTAACAAGCGTTTTCATTGGACAATGTTTTAAGTTAAGACTAAGTTTGAGATTGGACATTTTTGTAGTTATAGGGCTATTACTAAGACATCCGTAATGCGTTAACAATTGGGATCGTTGACTCGATACATACTTTATCTTATACTTTTACATGTTTGGAATTAGATGAGGTAAAAATGCTACCAAATCCACTCAAACCACCTTAGATGCTTTAAAGCACCAAACAGACAAGATTACTGCTTGCTAAATTCTTGCACAGATATGTTTGCCTTGAATGTCACATAACACGCACAGTCCATACTGGTAAAAGAGCCCGCAGGCATAATAGTGGTGTACTTACCGAGGACAACATATTTGCAGCCATTGCCAAGTATGTGTGTGCCAGCATTCATTACTTTATGATTCCCGCTGGACCGGGCTTCATTTCTGGAAGCCAAATTGACAATCTGAGTTGTATGTAACAGAATCCTGTTTCGTCAGATTAACAATTAGCTGGAATATTAGACGGAAAAATGGTAATAAAAGCTGATTTTGCACAAAAATAAATAAATGTGAAAATACTGGTTGGGTCAGAAAATCGCTTCAGCAGTTAAGTTGAAGATACCCATAAATAATTTGTATAAAATACGAAGGAAGTTAGTAGGGCTCTTTTTTCTACTAACATATTATGTGGAACTTCAAATAGGCAAGTTTAGGTGTGGCATCAATAAGTGAGCAATTGTATCGTTACAAGTTTATTACATGATAATAACTGATTGAACTTTATACAACAACATTTAGATTGAATTGATCTGTAATACTAAATATGACTGCAGCCTCAGTCACACATTCCTGATTATGGGTCCCAACAGTGTTACAATACAAATAATAAACAAGTCGGGAATATCGGGACGGTGTCGGGATGCTGTCGACAGCTGTCTGGACGCTTAGGGATCGCTGTATTGAGAATCATGAATCATCGGGACACGTTCAGCGTCATCGGCCAAGCACTCCCGACAGTTAAGGTTTTCCGTTAACATTCGGGAGACTCAGCTGAATTTATATAGATGGGACTCTGTCGGGATAAATGCGGCTTTATTGGATCAAAGTCGGGAGGGTGTTTGGACGATGTCGGGACAATATCGGGTAGAACGGGAATGGTATTGCATAAATATATATATACATATATCACGTCTGGTATATATAACGTGTGTGTTATCCGTGTTTGTGTGCGTTAGTCATTTATCAACAGATCTTTGACAGACTACCATTAAGGCTTCCCGATTATGGCTCCTGACAGCCTCCAGACAGTGCTGCGATGCACAAATAAAAACAGACGGGAATGTCGGGATGCTGTCGGGTCACTGTCGAGACTCTGTCGGATCTCATTCAGGAATCGGGACTCTGTCGAGATGCTGTCATGACCATATTCGATCTTCAGATCAAAAATACTTTTGGGTCCGAGAAGTCACGTACCAAAACATCTGGGGTCTGAGAAGTCACTTAACTGATCATCTTGGCCGTCTGTTTAGGTAATTTTTAAATGACATCTCAATATTAATTTCAACGCCGATTGCCCTTTTTAAAGTCATTTCTTGTTTATTTTATGCGCTGAAATTATATCTATAAAGTTAAGATCAAGTACTCAAATAAAAGGCATTACTGTAAATGAAATTGAACATAAACTGTCACAATTTGAGGACGACACAACAATTATCTTGGACGGCTCTAGCGATGCACTTACTGAAACTTTAGGTGTACTATCAGACTTCAGTATTTGTTCAGGACTGCAAGTTAACTTTGATGAAACTAAGGTTGTCTGGATTGGCAAAAGTAAGTATAGTTCTGATAGCATAAAAACAAAGTGGAAATTAATTTGGAATCAGCAAAGCTTTGAGAAGTTGGGTTAAAATTTCACGTAGATTTGCAAAAAATGACAATTGAATTACAAAAATAAACTTTCCAATATGTGTTCTATATTGAACAACTGGAAAAGAAGAATCTTAACGCCCATAGGAAAAATACAGGTTATTAAAACTTCAGCATTACCGCTTTTGAATCACCTTATTACAGCTTTGCCAAATCCCGCGCAAAGTGTTTTAGACAAAATTAATGAGCTATTTTATGAGTTTTTTGAACGCTAAATCAAAAGTTGAACAAGCAGTTCTCATAAAACAGTACAAGGATGGTGGTTTAAACATGACTGATTTACCTTCATGTGTAAGGTCTAAAAAGATCATGGTTTAGAAGAATTACAATGGGAAATTATACCATTGTGGATTACATTATCCTGAAAGTCTATTATCTCGAATAGATAATGATTTCTGGAAAGATTCAATAGAAGCATTCGTGTTTTTCCTAAAGAAAGAAAATATAAAAAAATACCAATATATTGTACTACCCATTATTTTACAATCCAAATATAGTTATTGGACAGCAAAGTTTCTTCTTTGCTTCTTGGTTTAAAACCGGCATACATGCTATTGGAGATTTGATAAAAGATACATTCTGTAAACAATACAACTTTAACTTGAATTATCTTCATTATCAAGGAGTCATACACTCTGTACATAGATTTTTGAAGACAATTCAGTTAACAGAGAACTCTACATATTTTAAACTATTTATTCCACCATGCTCAAAGAGTATTTTACAATTCTCTAGAGGAACCCAACCCGTGTATTCAATTTTAAAAGAAAATGATTCACTTCCGTCATGCTAAACTAAGTGGTGTCAAATTTTTGAAAATATAAAAGACACTGAGTGAATGCTTTATTCTTGGTTACAAGGGTAAATCAGATACAATACTAATACCGTTTGTCTCATTACACAAATGTTCATCTATTGTTGCAAAATGAAACTTAAAATACCAACTGTCTCTGTTGCAAAACAATATTTTAGAATTGAATATAACAGTTACAGAAATTAAATAATCAACATGATGTTGAAAAATGAAGAATGTTTCTGCCAATCTTTACAAATAGTACTATCATAAATTGAACAACTTGAAGGAATGTTTACACCTGAATATCTATGTTTATTTTTTCCTTTTTTTTCGCTTTTGCACAAGTTAATGTTGTTTTTTACTGGAGTATACCCACATACTGTATTGCAAATGTGTCTATTTTGCTCATACATTGTACATGGTACTGTTGTATAATTATTTACTTTTTGCAAATTAAGATCTATTGTACGGTGCGGAGGAGGATGCCCTCGGCCTTCACGCACCTATTGACGAGGAAAATAAAGTTTTACAATGGTTAAAAAAACAACAAACTGCCGTGTTGTCGACACTCGGATTTGGTTTCATTGTGTGGGTTAGCGACTGTTGAAGGCGCCAGCTTGGAACGACCAATTCCATTTGCGTCTTATGAGAAAAGACCAGAACGAAAAAATCCATGGACAGCAAGTTTAAGTTTAGCAATAGAATCCCATGCAGCTTTAACATCTTTGATGAAGTCTCGCTTCGCCAGATTTTGTCCAATATTTTCAATATTATGACGTCTTTCTTCCAGGCAGATTTCTTTGGTGAGAAGAATCCAACATTACATACTTGTAACATGTGAGATTTTTCGGTAACAGGCAGTAGCAAATGACTTCATTCGCAGCACAATGCTCTGCAGCACACCACGACAAATCCGAAGAGTGGTTGTCTACAAACAACAAAACATGTTATGTCCTTTTTCTCAACAAATTCCTTAAAATGTTGCGAAATAGCAATGAATTAGTCAATCCACCCATCAGCCAAATGGCCGTAGATGGGATCTGGGTAGAAGCTAATTTCGATGTCTCGACAGTGTTCCCCAGGGTACACGATCAACGGTGGGACGAACAGAAACCATGACGGTAATTTGCTGTTTGCTTCTGGTCGATACATGGTAAATATGTCGATTACCTGTTTCACAGAGTACCTTCGCACTCTTCAAGCAAATAGGGAAACCGCGTTCAACCGCGTTAAATATGCGACGAGGATCCTTTACCAGGGTTTGAAAGTTTTGCACTTCTTCATCCAGGTATTTGAACAACTCTTGGAACTGCTAATTATTTCGCCATTCCCCGATGCGCGTTGGTGAACAAAATTCATGGTTAAATGCCCACTCATTTCAGCTTGTCTCCGTTTGAAAGCATAAAACCAGTCTATTCCTGGTTTGTTGCTTTTGAATGGCGTCCTCCTGCCATAATGATCTGTTAGACCTCAATCAGATGATCGGATATCATATCAACGCCATCTTCTTTATTTAATTAACCAGAAGGCCATCTTCCGTTGGTGTCAGTATAATTGCCGGACCCGGGCGGACTTCTGGAAACCGCCCATTATGCTTGTCTAAGGGCGTGGTTCTAGGAACGCCATAAACCGAGGCCGCTGTCGACATTCCCCAGAACCATCATAAGCCCAGTCATTTTAGGAGGGAGGGTGACGAATAATGTATCCTTTTCTTTGTTTTTGTAGATGCATAGTCTATATAGTTTTTTGTTCACGCACTCAGCCATTACAGTATGAAATACAGTATTAAGTTTATCAATCAACTTTATAAAACGCAAACAACTTTATATAATGGGTATAACTTTAAGATGGAGGCCATGTACTTAGTTTCAATAAATTCCTAAAAGGTTTGTATTGTGATAAGATGTATAACTTGCCTATTACTGTTATTAGTATTAGGATTGGCAAATTACTTATATATTCTTCAATGAAGTTTCTGACATGTTTTCAGTTGGCAAAAACGAACTAAACGCCAGTCAATTCAGTCTCGGGATGCCTTGGTTGCAGCAAGTCTCCTTAAGGCCATCTAAAATTATTGAGAAATGTTGTTATGAGAAACATTTTTAAAACACACTGTGATATTCTCGGTATCAATGCCGAAGTAGTTAGAATTGTAAAGTTTTATATATGTGACCCAAAACGTGTCAAAAATGTTGAAAAGATTATGGACATGCAGGCCACATTGAAAGAAAAAACAACATTGAAGAAATCCAAACACGTAGTCCAATAAGAATTAAACGAGCTACTATGCATTCTGTGTCGCCAAAAGTTAAACTTTTTTTTTAAACAACGGATCTTCCTGTGTCAAAATCTAGAAAAAGTGCAAAACAACTTTTCTTTCCAACACACACAAACATTGATACACTGGATCAGAATTTTGTACATTGTATAGCATATCAGACAAGCACTTGTACATCTGATTTAGACATTTGTACATGTAAGCCTTTCATTGAACATTCCTACTGTTTTGATTCGACTAAAACCAAAACCAAAACACAAAAATGTCTACTCTTTAATTCTACTCTTTAAGTGTTGAATTAAGTTCATCTTTACAGAAACGCCATAACAAATTCACAAAACCAATATTTTGAGTGACACTGAAATTTAAATCAAGATAAACACAGTATTGCAATGACTGTGTCAATAATGTCTTCTGACATTGACAGTGTAGTTACAAATGACGAACTTACCATCGTTGAGTGAAAATTTGTGGAAAGTATTTATATGGAAAATAAACCATGAAGTTTAGCAGCTATGCGGACGTTGCCCCAAAATCCTGGACTTTCTCATGTATGTCACGTCCCATGCATTAGGCTGTTCCATAAGATAATTATGTTATAGTAGCCAAGCATGCACTAGCAATGTATGCAAGGAATAAGGGGCTCACTGTATTCCAAAAGATTATTGCATGATATACAATTTTGGAAATGGCGTAAGTACACTTCTACATGTATGCCAATAGCTTAATAAATTTGTGAGATTATTTTTATTTTTTAATGATAAATACATGTTACTTTTCATTTAATTATGTAGCTACTTTGTATCCAAATCTGTGACAGTATATTTGGTACGTTTTGAAATGGATGTTGTTGATTTTTCATTATCAAAATTAAAAAAAAATACACTTGAGAAAAAGTGTAATTCCGTATCTGTGGTGTCTGTAGTTTTCAAAGTGTATTTTGTATTAATATGTTGCTTTAACATCGACATACAGCTAGAATCAGCATTCCATCGGTGACCTTGAGGTAATTTTCTCAAAGTGTTATTTTACTCATTTACATAGACTGTTCTTTTATTTTTCGAATCTGCGACAAAACGTTTGAAAATTGTCATTTCGTCAATCTGTGAACAGGTCCCTTTAAGTCTAAGAATGGGTTGGTGAATACCGGCCCAGGATTACCACTACACTCACTGGACTATTTTCGTTTACAGATTCCTTTCGGAGGATCTCCGCAGCCTGATTACTGAGCCGAAAGCTGTGGGGCCAGAGGGACCAAGGATTGAAACCTTCTATTTGTCTCAAGAAGAGCACAGCAATTTGAGGTTGTGTTTAAAAACACCTGAATAATATATTATAATAGGCTTAATACAGTTTAAAACGGCGAAAAATCCAAACAAATATACAAACATACACAGTTTTTTTTTACCAAGCTTACATTAAAGGCCACAATTCTATAACACACGTACCAAATATATAACACTTGCGATACATAATACTACATAACTATCTTCATAAATGGTTTTAAAAGAATGACAAATATAGCTTTGATAATTTAGGAAATAATGGATCGAACTAAAATACTAAGACAAGATTTCAGATTTTCAAAGTCCAGACAGGATCAATAAACGCAGATGAAAGCGAGTAAACGACATTATAAATTGAATGCATACAGATACGCCTTGTTTTTTCCCCAACATAACAGGGCATGTTTGAAATTTTAGGGCAACCTATAAAAGTATAAAGGCCCTTTCACACAACGAAATCTGGCCAAAATGCTACATAACAATTTAGGTTAACACTGAAATAAAACTATTTCCACAAGGTAACCTTATTAAAGCATCCGCATGCAGGTTTATTTTGGTAATTGACTTACTTTTGACTTATTCCTGTAGACTCCCAGTGGAGCATAGGGCTGCAACAACACCACGCCAACGGACTCTGTTCTGGGCTGTTCTCTTCAGCTGATTCCACGCCATTCCGGTGTCCTTCGTTTCGCTCTCGACGGATCTTCTCCACGTCTGTTTGGGCTATGTTGGTAATTAATCTATACTTTTTATACTTACCGGTATACTTTTTTCAAAAGGTTTGTTATACTTAAGGTATTCAACCCATAATACTCAATGTTTGAAACACTACAAATCTTATTATTTTTATAATGAACATACATTTGTTGAAATATTTTAATAGATTTTACCGTTTTGATAGTCAGATATTGTCTGTTAATTACCATACCCCCTATTCTGCTAAACACGTCATGAAATGAAAAGGTATTAACATATTTACAAGTCAAATACTTTATTAACATATCATAAAGTATACATAAATATATATTTCTGGATAGAATATTCCACACAGATCATTAAAACAATAACAAACACATTCAGCAATACATGTTTTGGTAGAGGTAGGTACTAATATTGATGTACATCTCGTCGTCAATGATAATTTTCCTGTAATTAATTTTTAAGCCGTACACAAATTGTGCTATGACAGGTTTATGGATGCATGGCCTGAATAAAAAACTTTGTAAAATTTATTCCTGGACTATATACAACAAAATGAGGGCAAAATAAAAACACTTTACCACAAAAAACTTCTAAATACTTAACAAGGATGCTACTATTAAACCTTCAGGCATAATAGATACAGACATAAGTAACATATATCAAGTTATATAACCTAAAATGACATGTAATATTCAAGTAGAAGCCCTTCACAACAGTACAATTCCATGACAAAATGTTTCAGACAGGACACAAAGCGATTATCAAACTGAGAAATGAATTAACAACATCTACATAACTGTGATCAATGTATATCAAAGCCTGTACTCTTAAACATTGCATCATAACAGTAGCATCTAAAATATTCATTTAGAGACAGATCCAGAGTGAAATAGCCGTGCTCCACTATGCTCCTTATTAGTCCACCCTATTTACCAGGGTAAAGATGGGCTGGTCAACAAATAAGTAACTTTTTTGAAATTCAGTGTATTATTGCAATTGACCAGTTGCAAAATCATAGATCGCTCCACCTTTCTGTTTGTCTAAGGTTGTTGGTCCAAGGATTTAAAGTAAATTGATTGGATAATGCAACCATGTGCTATTATTTACCATTGAAATATAAACCCATAATTGGTCAACTCAATTCTTGATTGACAAGTCGCAACTGGTCAATTATTCAAAGACAAATGCACAGACCTTAAAAACCTTAATAAAAAGCATCAGACTGATAAATTCATCGGATTTACTCAATTATTAGAATATGTAAAAATCCATTTCAACAGCAACGATGCCTTTTTTAAAGGAGTAAACTCTGTACAATAATATGTAGACATTTAGGGTCACTAAATCTCTACATATTATTGTACAGAGTTTACTGCTTTTTTTTTTTAATTCACACAGTTTAGGAATAACATTTTCCAATTTTCCTTTGTAGAGGACCACTATACAATGTTACATACCAAATATGAAACCTCTGGGCCTTTCGGTTTCAGAGGAGAAGATTTTTGAAGTCATTTTGCTATTCAAGTCTATATAAACCATGTGACCCCCGGGGTGTGGCCAGTTTTGACTCCAGGGGCATCATTTGAACAATCTTTGAAGAGGACCACTATACAATGTTACATACCAAATATGAAACCTCTAGGCCTTGCGGTTTCAGAGAAGATTTTAAAAGTCATTTTGCTATACAAGTCTATATAAACCATGTGACCCCCGCGGCGTGGCCAGTTCTGACCTCAGGGGCATCATTTGAACAATTGTTGTAGAGGACCACTAGAGGACGTCACATATAAAAAATGAAAGCTCCAAGCCTTGCGGTTTCAGAGAAGAAGATTTTTAAAGTTTCATTTTATAAGGTATTCAACCCATAATACTCAATATCTAGATCACCACAAATCATATTATTTCCTTGAAGGGCATTCATATCTGGACTCTTCTGCAAAATTCTTGGAGATTTTACCGTTTGGTTTGTCAGATATAGATTTTTAATTACCATACCCCTCTTTTGCATAACACATCAAACACTGAAAAGCTATAGGCATCTTTACAAGTGAAATACTTTATTAATATTTCATAAACTTCATATAAATTAACATTTATGAATGGTATATTGAACACATATTATGAAAATAATCAACAATTATTCTTGAATGAATTTATATGGAAGTAATATGTACTCATATTGCTGATTATATTTATGATCAATGAGAATTTTCCTGTTCTATTTTTTGAAAGTCATTTTAAATGTGATAAACTTGCTTATTTTATGCATGTTCAGAATCTAAACCATAATATATTTTATTCTTGGACTATAAGTCACACAATGAAAACAAATAAACTTTACCATGCAAATTTGAAAAATTAAAACAGTTTTTAACACTACCCCCATAACAAATTAAGCTGGATTTTTTTCAGAGATACCTTTTTTGAAATATTTTAAAATAATTATTGAGAACCTAAGATAGATACTCCCATAAAACTTTAAAAAGTTCTTAGATACAATATACAAGCAATATATAAAATTAGTTCCATACTTTTGAACATAAAGCATTAAAATTAAACTTTGTTTCATCATTGTATTCTATTATAAACAATATTTATTCAAAAAGTCTAAAACACATAATCTAGAATATGAACAAAAGAGTTGAATAACTAAATTTACAATTACTACATTTTATAAATGAAATAAATATAAACATAATAGACAGAACTAATATGTGCTGCATTAACACATTGTCACCTAAAAAAAATTAACGTTCCAGGCCATGTCCATCATGAACTTTACTGTAATAAAAAAGTGAATGTTTTTAAAAAAAATCCGCTAATTTGTGTTATAAAAGTTTCTAACGTCCCTTTTGCAACTGTAATTCTGTGAACTTTTGGGGTTTGTTTACTGTGGTATGGGGCTTTTGTCGAAATATGACTGCCGAAACCCTGTTTTCTACCGGTGCCTGCATTCAAGTGAGATGCATTTTCTTAGAAGTAACATGACATATCTTTTTTATTGCAAATTTTGGAAGAGGACAGATTTATCTTTAAATTGATACCAGGCTTGCACAATCTGAAATAAAGGAAATGCTAGAAAAATGCTTGGAAAGTTGCCGTTTTATAATGGGACCCTCTGGGAATTGGATTTACTGGTTTCTAACCTTTAAGAAAACCATGGACCGGCCCTTTAGGGTCCACTAATACATAAAATCACCATGTAACTGTGCTATTTTATTGCGTTTATTATTTTTCACGGAAATAAATGTGAATAATAGCGTGACTGACACGCTATCTACAGTTTTTAAAGGGAAACCTGTTTTTTTCGGGTAAAAAAAATTGAAAAAAGTACGGAAACTCGCCTTATGCAGCTCACAGCACATCGAATCATGTTATACGCGAATAGTACACGTTTTATACTTTATTACTGTCCATTGCATTAAAATAAGTCTAAATGAGCTGGTATTTTGACTGGTTTATGTGATTTAGGTGCGAATTGTAGTTCACGCTCCCCATACAATCCCAGTACTGAAGCGCAAGCCAGATGGCTTATTATGTGTCATTCTCAAATGCGTTTTGGGGGCATTTCTACTTAGCGGATCGACCTGAAATTTTGCATTTGTGGTACAAGTAGGTTAATAATGATGTAGAAGAGATTTTTTCATGATAGCAAAATGTTGAGTTTTCTTTAAGGTTAGATACCAGTAAATCATTGTGTATCCCTCCGTGGTCCTTTCAAAAGTAGTGCCTATTACTAGAGAGTTCCTCTTCTCTTTGGGCATACAAGCCATTTAGGTATCTCAGACATGCCTTGTGTGGTTATTTCTATTATCCTATGCGTGTCTGCAACATTTTTGTGCATTTCATTGGAGGCTAACTGGAAAGGTGAACTTTTGGGGTTTGTTTACTGTGGTATGGGGCTATTGTCGAAATATGACTGCCGAAACCCTGTTTTCTACCGGTGCCTGCATTCAAGTGAGATGCATTTTCTTAGAAGTAACATGACATATCTTTTTTATTGGAAATTTTGGAAGAGGACAGATTGATCTTTAAATTGATACCAGGCCTGGACAATCTGAAATAAAAGAAATGCTAGAAAAATGCTTGGAAAATTTGGCGTTTTATAATGGGACCCTATGGGAATTGGATTTACTGGTTTCTAATTTCTACCTCTTTTATTACGTTTTCGTCAGTTAGAATGATTTATATCAAGGTAAATAAACGCTGTCATATCTGCAAAAAATTCAATAAGCGTTCAAATGATCATGATTTCCAAAGGGAACAAACTCCGATTCTACTTTTGTTTTAATTATACTCGTTACATTTTAATAGTTATTTTATATCTAATTTGCTTTTAATAGCGACGATATTAAAATCTGAAACAAATACTACGATGTAGCTAAAGAAATATATATTTTTTAAAGAAGTGTTGTATGTATTCCGAATGCGAACGGTAACGTACGGACGGCTACGGCTTTCGTCGAAATTACACGTCAATTAACGAGCTAATTATGGGTTGAATACCTTAAACAGACTTAACAATACATAAGAAATGCAATACATGTGTAACAGTTGCAGGTTAAAATCTAAGCCGAATAACGTTGAAAACGGTCTGGACCCGTATCCACAAAGGTACTTGTTGAGAGTTTACCTAAGACTTCATTAAAGTCTGTGACAGATTAATTTCATGTTTATTCTGTTTTTACTCTGGTAAAAAAATCAGAATATGTTTCTTATTTTGCTATAGTTTAAGTATAAAATATTGATTTACAAAATGAAAACTGAATTTGGATGTATCCCTAAAATATACTATGCCAGATTTGCCTTAGGTGCTTTGTGGATATGGCCTCTGGGCAAAAACACGATTTTAAGAACAAATTTTGGTTGTCTGGAATTTTCCTATTCAACGATAAATATCTATGGGAGAATGGCCGTAAAATAAGTTCATGACCAATCCCCACACAAGATATGTGGCCAGCCTGGGGAGTGAACTCACGAACCCCGGATTGACAGTCCAGCGCTCTATCAACTGAGCTAGCCTGGTCAAAAAGTAACATCTTAGTGACATCTTAGTGAGAAACAGATCACCGATAAGCACCCGCAAAATGTGCGCTTGTTGTCATTTGTGTTGTCCGAAAAAAATCATACAGCAAACAAACAAGGGGTGTATCGACGGCTACTACAGTATAATATTGTCAAAAAAGAAATTTCTCCGACCCTGTCAATGCGGTCCCTTGTCGGCGTGTCATAAATTACTCCTTGGGGCAAAGATCTATATCCACTGTGATTTGCTTGCTTAATAGTGATTAATATACACACCCATTACGCAATTGAACCATACGAATAATCAGTTTGTACCTCAATTGATGATTTTAAATATTGGGACATATTCAAGGGGAATTATTTATTTTTTCTGCTTCTAAAAATTAGGACAGCCAAAAAAATAAATATTTAAAGTGTCCCAACATATAGAGTAATTACGGTATTTTATGAAGAATTTATTAAATGATAACTTCACACATAGGTCTAAATTTTATAAACTAAGAGTAATAATCTTTTCACCGGGACAATTTTCGCAGGCACGGGAAAATAAGTAGTAGAAGTAAACTCGATATGAATGAAATGTGCATGAAGAACTGCTACGCGCATGCGCACTGTTGATAAATTTAGTATAGCGTAGGAATTTTTCCATTGAAGTGCGCGATTTTTTAGGCTTGATTTTGAATCCATTTTGTGGAGTGGCATATATTTTTTCTTAATGATTCATAAATATATTGCTTATACCAGGGGCTTAACTGGGCGTACTCCTATACACACGTGCGTATAATTCGTTACGCTCATGTGAAAAAATAAAAATGCTAAAAACTTGAAAAATGCATTAAAAATAGTGTCTGTAGGGGGGAAAAGGCAAGAATTTAAGACATGACTAGCCGACTGATAAAAAAGATAGAGAAAATAATCATCCTTCCATTTTTTACGAGTTTGTATACGCCTTCTTAATATTTACAGATACACACGCATGTGCATGCATGATCTTCTGTAGGCAAAATATTAACAAGTAGATATACTACGGTATCGTCAGAAACAATTTGTCATAAGTCACCCATTACGTCACATTATGGTATGTGTGAAGTCATATAGCTTCTATATACGGATTTTTTAAATGGCGGTAAATATTGAAAATGTCAGCTTGCTTTCCATCGTATGTTAAGTCAATGATGTGCACCATTTCTCATTTCCATAAATAGTACAACATGGACAGATGCGCCAAACGCAAGCAGCCTGGTTTACAGCTCGTAAATGGCTTTGATATATATATATCAGTCAGGATGAGGTGTTTTGTTCCTGTTTTTTTTTTGGAGAACAAGATCCTCGCAGTAAAACCCTTTGCAAGGTAGCAGTTTCCGACTTTAAATGCAATCTGTATTGAGTATTCCGTTTGATTAAAATAAGTGATAGTTGTACATGGTTTTAATGTGATAATAAAGATGACTGGTTCCTTCGGTCCAGGATAATTATATAGAAAGTCTCTGGCACGTTTTTTGTTGGTTGTGTAGAGCGGTACAGTCTGGCACACGCTGGGCAATGGAACCCTTGGTCAATAGGAATCTGGGCTGCTTTATCTTTCCTCCGTCTGCGCTTGGCCTCCGCAGCTTCTCTCCCGGCTTCCTCAAAGATTTTAGCACCTTGCTTTGTGACAGTCCTCCATCTGCCTCTGCCTCTGTCTTTACCATGTTGACCCAGTCCTTCTCAGCTGCCCTGAGTTGGCGCTTCAGCTGATCCTTGAAGCGCTTTCGTGGTGCGCTTCTGTCACGTTTGCTCTGACTTAGCTCTACAAAGTACACAGTTTTGGGGCATTTTGATTCTCTCCATACCTGACAGTTGTCAGGCCCAGCTAACCTGTCTTGTCAGAAGCATGGCCTTGATGCTGGGGATGTTGGCTCGCTCCAAGACTTCTACGTGTGTCAAATAGTCACGCCGCTTAATGCTCACGATGGTTCGGAGGCATCGTTGATGGAATCGTTCCAGAAGCTGCATTTTTTTTCGGTACAGAGCCCGAGCTTCGCATCCATACAGCAAAGTGGTGACAACTGCGGCTTTGTACACTTGAATAATTGTTGATAAGCGGAGGGAACGGTTCTTCCAGACACGCTTCTACAAGCGCCACAAGGAGCTGTTGGATTTGGCAAGGCGATAGTATTGTTTTAATATATTGTGCAAGTACATATTAATATTTCAGAACTGTTGAGTCATTGCGAAATGCACAAGAATACGAGGTTTCCAGCTTAGTGTATTCCACACAGTATACTTATCCAAATAGTAGTAAACGGCTTTGTCTAGTTATTCTTGCTGTCATGCGCGTATCGACGGTAACAGCTGGACGTTTGTTTTCGACCATGCGAAGAGTTTTGTAAAACGTACCATAGGACTGAAAGGTTGTTGGGCCTTGGATTGATAAACATGTACAGGGAAAAAGACATCAATGTAGCGCATGTGGCTGACATTTCCGCCAGTTGCAAAACTTGCCATTCTGTTTTAAATGTAGACCAATGCAAATAGTTAACAATGGTAAAATAAGTGCTTTAATCGGAAGGTGATCTATTTTAATGTGCAGTCAGTGACATTCGAATGGACGCTTCATTTTATGTAAAGCAATAAATGTAAATACATGCATTTCTCTATATTTTCTGACAGTTAAGGAGACACAAACTAACGACCCGTATTTTATAACTGTGCGTATACTCAAAACACGGCCAGGTACGCCCCTGGATACTATAAAAATATATACGTTAAAAACTGGAATATGGGTTGTTTTAATACGTGTCTAAATTTATGAGAAATACCGTCGATATGCCCCTTTAAAAAGGACAATATATAAAAGGAAAAAGACACTTAAAGGCAGTTTAATGTGTACTCCTCACATGAATAGTATTGAGTTAATCAAATATATATCAATAAACATGTTTGTTAATATATCTTTGTTTGAATATATGCTGGAACATTATACACTCAACAAAAGTTATAACGCACTAAATGGAAATAGTTGTAATTTCTTTATGTATAAGAATTTCAGTTGTGCCCGCGTAAACACGCGTGACGTCATCCTTAGTGTATAGAATGACATAAAATAGATATATGGAATGCGCAAAAACACGCGCCCCCAACAAATGTAACCGCCGTTATCGATTAAGTAAAGCGCCATAAGCGCGGGCAAATACAGGTAGTAAAATATGTTAACCTTTTTCTGTGATTCTGTATTCGCGCTATTTTCGAGAAAAATAGCCGAGGCGAATTCTATAAAAGTTGATGACGTCATATTTGACATCAACAACAATGAGTTGTGTACTATACATTCGCATAATAAATGCAATAAACGAATAAATAGCGTTATTTATAATTCAAACTTAGAATTTACGCATGTACCGAGTTATTGGGTCTTCTGAGTAAGCATACTCTTCGGGCCAAATTTGTTAAGAATTCGGACACGATACATTTGTGTTTAACTTTGTGCTTATATTTATTTTTGAAAGTATGTGAAAACCCTATTATTTCATGCTATGCGGTGAATGATTGGGGAATACCAGTGAATGATAACCTGATCATTTCACTCTAGGTCGAGTGAAATGATAACGTTTTATCATTTCACTCTTGGTTTTATGGAACTACTTTTAACTTTGTTTTTTATGTTTTTTGAAAAGTATGTGAATACCCTAATCGTTAGTGTAAACAGCAGCCTTTTTAAACAACAGAAGACACATAATAAAATTCAATACAAAAGTAAATTAAGCGACAACGACGCAGTAAGAGTGGCACAATTTTCCCACCACATCAGTCAGTGATCGACAATTTTGGAATCATAATGACGTCATATTTATGACGTCATAATACACAAAACTTGTTCACGCCGCTTCTCGCGCATTTTTGTTATTTATCGTTCAAAAGCATGAAATAAAAAGAAAATTTGTTAAATACAGTGTAAGATCGTATTTCATTTCATGAGCGGTCGTAGAAACAATATTTTCACGAGTGGCGTTATATTATGGAGATAGAAGATCTGTGTTTAATATTCTTAAATATATAAAAAGAAATGTTTAAATACTGTAAAGTGAGTATACTATACTGGCGAAGTACGTAAATCCGGACAGTACTTAAATCCGGACACCTGAAAAAATGTGTTTGTGTGATCAAGTCACCAATAATTGTATGGTATTTATTAATGCACATGCCTGTCTCTGCAACATATGTCAAGTTTCAACAAAATATATTGGGTATTAATGCACGTTATTTACTATTGTTTAAATCTTCCTTAAGATGTAAACATGTGCGCGTGGGGGTCGAAATCAAAACAGTATCAATAATAAATAAAGATTTACAGGGAATATTTTGAAAATAAACACCAGAAAAGAGTACACATAAGACGAAAAACAAGAAATCTTACAAACAAGGCGTAGTTTAATGTTTATTTATATTTATTTTCCTTAAAATTAAATATATTTAATTTAGTATCCGGATTGAGGTTCTCTCCACCCGTTTTTCGATACATATTCCAGGTCTTTTTGAAACACATCATTCAGGTACATTTAGATAGCAGTTTTGACCAATATTTTGACCAAAGCTTAAGATTAAACCCTACTTATTATGTTTAACTTTTTATTTTTGTTGATGCAATTATCCTGAGAAATTGTAAAAAAAAAAAACAGCAAAAAGTGTCCGAGTTTACGTACTTTGCCAGTATAGAGTAGTGTCGGGTACTATCGACCGTCGGCATTTACCGTCATGTTTTCATTATTGAATGTATGTAGTTAACAAACATGTTTTAAACTTATTTAGGCCATACAAATTTGATTCTTTGTTTAGCGTCCTCATAAGTTTTCGAAACCTACCAACCAGGCAGGAAAAAGCAAACAATGAGTCGATAAAAAAACATTTTTCTTTTACAACTTATTCATGGCATTGGTACAAGCTAAAGCAAATGTTTTCCTTCAAAAGTCTTATATATCATCTTCATACTTTAACACAGTATTTTAACTGTGTAAATTGCCTAGTTGCACACTGTTTTTACAAATATTGGTAAAAACACCTAAAAGTCATGTTTTTCAAATTTTAATATGATTTCCAACTTGATTTTTCACATTGTCAAAATTGTTGTTTTTTTCGTTCAGGCATCCAAAAACCTACCAGCCCGAGGACGTCAAACATAGAATCAAATTGGTATGTATGGCCTTATCTTGTCATCTCTCAATATGCTTAAACATATAGATCTACGCAGTATCGTTGTCAGTAATAGTTTTAACAAGGCCAAAGTAACAAGTTTAACGGTTTGTTCTGAAGTAAGTCTTATATTTTGTGCTTTATATATATTTATCAATTTATTATAGCCCTACCCAGCTACCCAATGCGGATTCGGAGGCCATTCCAATGAATTCTACGTAACAGTGCAAAGGCCTGCATTGTGACGTCAAATGTGACATCATAGCATAACTTCACACTGTTGGTGTGTACATCGACTTAAGCGTTTCAATTCGGCATGTATTAACCATCTTTGCAGTTTTGAAATGAAGCACGTTTATATGTACTTGCAATAGTATTAATTTAAGTAATAAAATAGTAAATACCAGAAATGTATTGAAAAGCATATCATATGTATATAGCCAGAAGACCTTGCCTGTACTCTCTATTTCATCTATGAATGAATGTCAGTTCTGCCTTTGATTGCAAACTACAAAATAAAACCAGTTCGAAGAACATAAATGAATGTTTGACATAAGCTTTAGATGACTTGTCATTAAGATTTAATCACTATAATATTCCCAGTCTCTAAAGCATCGGACACATAATAGTGACATTTGCAACACTGCAAAATTGTATTATTGCGTCAAATATCTTTGCAAATGATTATACAACGTTAATAGTACAACACCGTGGCAAGAAAATTCAGCAACTTTGGTTGTAGGAAACAGATCGGATGAAACTGAATAACATATGGATAAAGCAAGAATATTTGTTTTTATAACAGTTGTAACGGTCATCATGTGTGTTCTAGGTTCTTTACATTTGTCAAAGCATCTCAATATAGACCGACGCATTTTGAATTCTGAGTCAAGAGATGTTACTGATATGGGAAAATATTTTAGTTCCGATGAAGACCCGCTTAGAACCGGATGGATTGTGTCAAACTTGTCCTCACAAATACTAGGTAAGTGGCTTCTTTTATTAACATGTTTCGAAAAGTGCATTACAGAAGGTTTATTACACGTGTTCAAGTTTGGACTGTTATGAAATTGATATGTATATACACGTTAATATGAACCCATTATCGAACGACGCGGAACCTTTCAGACAAGCATGCATAGATCTATACATGTCTGACAAATAAATAAGGATGTCGGACAAAATTTGTAAAACACCTTACTGCTATGCTAGTTAGACTGTTGTTGAAAAAAATGAATTTTATTACTGCATCGATTGTGTATTATTTGTGTTACATGTACACAATACTGTCAGTATAGAATCAACTACATAATAATTCTATATCTATATGCTCAATTAACAGTATTATACTTATTTTAAATAAATGCTGCATTTGATAGTATTTTAATAGTATCTCATACTATAATAGTATGGTCGTCTATCCAGTTTTCGTGGCATAAACAGTTTTCAGGGGTATTTTGCATTGTGACCGCTTACATCATCGCGCGCGCGCTTGACTGATATATCTTGTTTTGATTGTTTCACAGTTTAACAGCTCTTTGTTTACATGTGAACAATGTGGTTAAAACAGATAGGAATGAGCAATAAACTATTAAATTTGATTCTTTGTCTATTATTTTATATTAGTAAAGGCTGTGTGATTTAGAGTCACATGAAGTGTTATGTTTGTGTACACTGTGCTTGGCTTTTAAATATGTCTTAAAATATTTTTACTATGATGTGTTATTCTTTGATTGCTATTGTTGATTTATTGTGCCACATATGTGCAGTTTACAATCATGTCAGAATTCAAACTGCGCAGACTAGTCAATATGATCTAAATGGTATGGGCCATTGTTGTAACACAATGACAGAATGTCGCTCTGCACTGTGTGCTATATATTTGGTATGTATATTATATTATACTCTTATAATCAGTTTATCTTAAACTTATTTTAAACATTTCACTTTGACCTATTAATTTAATACGTAGCATTTTATGTTAAGGTTTGACTTACTGTGCCCGTATAAATGAAGACAAAGTGTACATATATAGTGCATAAATGCATTGTTAGCGTAACATTATGCATAAAGCAACTAACAAATCTATTGAATACTCTAAAAGGACAACATACACATATGAATTCGTAGTAATTGTTATATTCTGCAAATGGCAATCCAATTAAAGTAAGAAAGAATTAAATGTGTTGTTGAATTCAAGAATGAACTTAATTATGAAATGTATATCTATATGCTCCACAGTAACATTCATTTATCCTGTTTGTACTTGCAACAGTGACCTGATAAAGGGGTGAACGGATAAATTTTCCTATATCCAGTCAGCAGGAAGTGGCAAGGTTTATCCAGTTAGTAGTGTATTCCTACGCGCTGAATAGCAGCATTGTCCAGAATGACATGACATAAAAATGAAATACACCTTTACTCACCGAGTTTTTTATCGATAAAAACGTCGTGTTGTCTAGTTTTACAGAGATCCTAGCTTCCACAATGAGTTGTTAATCCGCACATGTATGGCATAATCGATAAAAGTGTAAACTACATCTTCGTTCCATTCCATTTCAAAACACTTGATGTAAGCGGGCTATTCTTTGTGAATAGACTTTCTTCAATCAAAAACAAAGATACAGTTTATTCATCAAAGTAATAACCCGTTATATAACTTTTCGTTGAAAAGTGTTTAAAAACTGAATAAAGACTAGATCTAGATCTACATCTATAAATTACTAAAACCTAAATATGTTGGCCACAATGTTCTCCGCCCACAAATCGGTACATACTAGAAAATTTAAAATCAAATGGGATTACTCTCACCAGTTCAGTTTGAGGCATATATTCCATACACTTCTTGATTTAAATGTTAATAACATAATCCATCCAAAACATAAACACTAATTATTGTATTCCGATTGCTTTAATTTTAAATTTCAACACACTCGCGTCCTAGTTTGTACACTGTGTAAACTTCAAACTCAATCGAATGACGTAGGCATGACGCAATGCTAAAGCTCGCCCTATGTTCATTTTCTAAGCCTCACCGGATAAACTTTCTCCATCCCGGCACCAACCATGTATTCTCTATATAATAGTTATTGTTTATTGTATTTTGCAATGCATCATGTATTTATATCAAACAGGATCTTAATATAAACGAAACCCAAATGGGACTCATGATGCAAACAGAGTTTGCAAAACCCAACTAGACCCCATATAGGATTGCCCATAGAGGACACATATCGAAACCAGGATGGGTCCTATTTGGGATTTTGCAAACCCCTTTTTGTCGGTCCTATATTGGAAGCCCATAATTGGCCCATCTTTGATTCATATAAGACCCACAACGGTCCCATATCGCAACCCACCTGGGACCCCTGCAATACAGTTTGCAAAATCCCACATGGCCCCATATGGGTTGCCCATACAGGACCCATTTCGAAACCAATATTGGACCCATATTGGTAGCTCATATAAGACCCACCTTGTGTCCACATGGGACCCACATAGGTCCAATATCACAACCCATGTGGGACCCATACAAATACAGTTTGCAAAGTCCCATTTTGGCCCATATGGTTTGCCCATACAGGTCCAATATGGTAGCCCATATTGGACTTATATGGGTCCTCTCAAAATCACCTCATTTGTAAAGTATATACCACATGTTCAACACATGATATACACTGTTAAATAACTGATTTTTGTTTAATTATTCGCTTATAAAATAATGCATCAGATACTTTTGAAGATGAAGATTTTGAAATCATAACCCTCTGAAAGTTTATCGTAATATTAAATGTACAATACGTTAAAATTCTATGAAAACTCTGATTGTTTAATTAATAATGAGAATTAATAAATTAGCGTTGTTTACCGTCTAAGAAACAACGATTTGGAGTTTGATGCAAAAAAAATTACAGTCTCTGAAAAAGTCCCAAATCCATTACTTGCTATATAACTCAATATTACTGTCTGGCCATTCAAAGGCATTTAGCTAGCAAGTAGGTACTGGCCGAGAAGTTTTCACCGACCTCATTTTTCTGGACCTTATAAACCTTTTTACGGACTTTGTTTGAGGTTTGAGAGTCTTACGCGTAGATTGTTCGTTCAAGACACATGATTCTGCACCAGAATTTCGCAGATTTGTTGTACTGTTTTGTAAGTCTTTTCATATAGAACAGTAGACAAGATAAGTCAATTTACCGATCTGTGAAAAAATAATTTTAACAGTTTCAAGAAAGGTTTCCGTTCAACGTCAATAAAATTTAAAAAAAAAACAACAGCTCTTTTTGTAATTTATATACTAATATTGTTGATCAGGAATGTTCAACACGATTTATTGACAAAGGAAACGTGTCCGCTCAGCGTAAATAAAAATTTAAATAAGTCAGAACTGATAAAAAGTATACTGTAAATATATGAATGTTAGTGCAAAACTGAAAGCATGTATCTTATTTTAATCATCATAAGGAAACATTTATTTAGATGACATTTCATTGACATAACCCATGAATGAATAGTGCTTAATAGAAGCAGAAGTAGTAACGGTTTTAGCAGCAGAAGACGTTGTTATTGTAGTTATTGAAAACATCATAAGGAGTGTCAGCAACACCTGTAGTTATAGAAACAGCAGTAATAGAAGTAGAAAAAAAAAACAGAATGAGTTGCAATAGTACACGAAGTAGCAATGTAGCATTAGATGGAACAGCAAGAGTAACAGTAGCAATAGTTTAAGCATTAGTGTTTTAGTGGCTGCTGAAGCAGTAATATACAGGTAACTTATTTCGCTTTTCAAATAGCTGGAATGTGCATTACGTTTGAAGTGTCCGTAAAAGCCAGTCATCCCTCGGACAAAGCAAGTAAATAATGAAAAAGGTCCTGGAAAAATGTATAACCATAATACTGGCCCTAATGGCCTATGAAAAAAATCTGGTCAAGTACCTATATGCAAGCAAGATGTTTTTGAGTGGCCAGTCAAATGGAGTTGGGGCCAGAAATAATAAAGAGATTACCAGATCTCATGGCCAGTAATGGAAGTGGAACTTTCGCGGAGACTGCCGAATATCTCGCTGCAGGTAACAGTCGTCCTGCGCCACTTTCTAACACGCCTGATCGACAGATGGTCGCTATAGTGGTACCTTATAGGAACAGGTCGCTCCATCTGGACATCCTAAACAAGGAGCTTCAATCATTGCTTGTTAGACAGAACGTCAGTTATAGAATATTTGTAGTTGAGCAGGTAAATGGTAAAATCATAATATTATAGTTACTTGATCATTCATGTGTATTCTGGTGGTTGAAACAAACTAGCGGTGTAGTGATTCTAAAGAAAGTGTATTTACACAGAACAGCAGCTATATAATATGTATTCAATATTGCATATTATTAAATCGCTGAACAATAAATAATTGCAAGTACTACAATTGATGAATGGGTTAATTGAGTCAGGGGGCGACCCGAGTTGAATTAAGACAGCTTATTGTCGATGCATGTTTGGGTTACATTGTTTGGGCAAAAATTTTAATAAATAAAATAATATTTGACCATATTAATACAGAAAACAATCTATAAAACATTAAATAAAGTGTCGAAAACTGAACACAAACACAAAAATGAACTAACTAAACATTTTCAGTATTTGGTTGTTAATGTTATAAAAAAAGATTTCACTAAAAATGGTTAAGAAACCATTATCTTTCAAAACTCGGCTGTTCAATTCAATTGTGTTGCTTTTAACATTTGTAAAGACTGAGTTGTCCTAGTGTTTGCTAATATCGAACAACAGAAGTGCGTTCGGCGCTTTGATTTTATCCTGTTAGAGGCATATAAGGCGTAAAAAAAAAATTTCCAGGTTACCCGACCTACCCTAAAAAATATCCAGACCCTAGAACATTTTATTGGGTTTGTCAGATATATATATTTTTTTATTTAATTTTTTTCCACTAATTAGATAGTGTTTTTTTTTAAATAAGTGTTTTGTTTTGATAACATCCATAATGTTTAAGTATATTACTAATATGTTTTGAATATTTATTCAGTTTTAGAATCTTCAAGTTGACCATTTTCCAAATAAAAAATACAATAAAAAAACTAAAACAAGAAATTTCTTTAAACAAGACAATCGGCATTAAAATTAATATTAAGATGTCATTTGTTTGCCCTAAAGATAATAGAGGACCAAGATGATCGGTTACGTGACTTCTCGGACCCCAACTTTTTCGGTCCCTACTAAGGAGACTTCTAGGACCCCAGATTTTTCGGTCCCTATTAAGACAGACAGACAGACAGTTTATTCAGACTTATACAATAGTACATCGTCTTCATACATTAATACAAATATTCTTTTCTGTCACGTTATTAGGTAGAACGAGCAAAAATGTATATAACCAAACAAGGTCAGACACACACAATCGGTCAAGTAATGCAATATTACAACAAAAAACAAGCAACACAAAACAACAAAATAAACAACAAACAATGAAAGCAAAGGTGGTAAGGACAATTAACTACACAGTTTCATTTATGATCGAATTTCTAATATCTAATGCTTCTTTGATGTATTTACATACATTTAATAAGATGGGTTTATCACATGAAGCTAATAACTGATGGAATTTATATACAGATGGATTAACATAGAAAATACGGTTAATGTATTTCTTCCTTAGTACGGTGTAACAACTGCATACGCAAATAAAATGATATTCATCTTCTATGTCCATATCATTACAACACAAACAATAACGTTGATTCCTTGTTATGTTATTTCTAGAGTATCTGCCAGTTTGTATTCTTAAAGGATGTACTGAAACCCTTAGTCGGACAAAAAATAAGCGCAAACGTCTTGGAAGTAAATCTAAGTATGCTTCATACTCTAAAGTAGTTTTAACGTGTTTATACATATATAACACAGAGCTGTTGCTAATTTTACCGTACCAGTCTTGTTTAAAATTGTCAACCAGTCTACATTTGAATTCATTAATAAAACTGCTACTTTGTACAGAATTGGGATTATCAAATACAAAACTAAAACCATAATCATTTAACAACTTTCTAACATTCGATACCCAGTTTGTATAACCTTTATAACAATCACTCAGAGCTTGTTTATAAATAACCTGGATGATGATATTTTTACTGCCGAGAATTTTAAACCAATACTTAATAATTTTCACAAACCTGTTTATATACAAAGGATATCTACCTAATTCTCCATATACAGCAACATTGCATGTGTTTATCCTAACATGTAGCAATCTTTTACAAAATTTCAAATGAATACGTTCTATATCGTTTGATTTTATGAAACCCCATATTTCAGATGTATAATTCAATATAGAACCTACGAAAGAATCAAATAACTGG
The DNA here is from genome assembly GCA_027627225.1 of Congeria kusceri. Taxonomy (NCBI): domain Eukaryota; kingdom Metazoa; phylum Mollusca; class Bivalvia; order Myida; family Dreissenidae; genus Congeria; species Congeria kusceri. The sequence goes on along the minus strand of CM051035.1, from coordinate 53,991,085 downwards.
CAAAATATTTTTGGTTTTATGTCAAATTCCTTGCATTTATACAATAAAGTATTCATTGCCTTAAGGGCTTTACCAACTAAATGTTCCTGGTTCAGTTTAAAACTCCCAGTATAGCTTATTACTGTACCTAGATAGTTAAAACTATCAACTACTTCAATTTCGTTGCCATTGTATGTCCATTTCTCACCTCGTTTTAACCCCCCTCTCTTTCTAAAAACCATTATTTTTGTTTTTGTGGTGTTAACATTTAGACCCCAAGAATTACAATATACATATAATTTATCTAAATGCGATTAATTTCTTCCGGTGTTTTGCCTAAAATAGCCATGTCATCGGCAAATAATAGTAAAATCAACACAATTTCATCAAGATTTAAACCAGAGTTAATGCTATCTTGAAGGTAAAGTTCCAAGTCCTCAACAAACAGAGAAAACAGCATCGGCGACATTACCTCCCCTTGTCTTAAGCCTACTGCATAATTAAAATAATCTGAGTATGATGTACATGATTTAACGCATGATTTAACATGTGTATACATATCTTTCACTATTCTAAGCAATTTACCCTGTATACCCGACTTATATAATTTTAACGATAGCGCATTACGATAGATACTATCATAGCATTTTAACATGTCCACGTATATTACATATAAGCGTTTATTTTGATTTAAATAATTTTGCACAATTGACATCAATATATAAATAGTATCCACTGTGGAGCAACCTTTCCTAAAACCAAACTGCGCATCCGAGATACTGTTATTTTCATTACAAAATGTTACGATGCGCTTATTCAAAATAGTGGTAAATACTTTTGAGAAACAACTGACTAGTGTAATCCCTCTGTAGTTGTTTACATCGTTAACAGGGCCCTTCTTATGCAGGGGAATAATTACTCCTTCTGTCCATTTATCCGGAAAATAACCAGATAAAAATATACCGTTAAATAAATCACACAAATGGTTAGATAGAATATCGCTGCATTCTAAAAAATATTCGTTTAAAATACAGTCGCTACCCGGTGATTTGTTTCGTTTCAAATGCTTTATTGCAAAAATAACTTCCTCGACAGATATAGGTTTATCAAGTTCAGGGAAAGTAGAATTTTCTGAGTTAAAATCGTTATAAAAACAGAAGTCCTCTGCTTCCGCATTATAATTACCTGCCGAGTTGCTACTCAACTTTTCAAAAAACTCTGTAAATTCCTCAAGTGATATTTTATTTTTTATAACGTTTTTCTTCAATTTGAAAAATTTCCAAAATTCCTTAGGCTTATGTTTTCTTAAATTTTCTATTTCCGTCATTTTTCTTCTGTAGCAACAATTTTTCTTCTTGCGAAGTAGGTCTTTATAGCACTTCTTTTGTACACACAAGTTTTCTCTATTTACATTTGTTTTGTCCAAATTAAAAACACGCAAAGCATCTTGATACAAACTCCGAGCGGTAATGCACTCATTATCGAACCATTCCGCATTTTTTATACAACTATCAATATTGAAACCAGGGTTTGTTTTGAAATTAGACGTTCTAGAGAATAACGGGTCCGCAACACTGCGAATAGTATCTGTAAACTTATTTAAGGTTTCATTAATTGAAATTCTACTCGAATTATCAATATTTTGTACAATGTTATTAAAATCAGGCAACATTGAAATAATCCCTGAGCGAAATTGTTCACGTAACGTATTAAGGAGACTCATCGAACACTAGATTTTTCGGACACCATAAGAAAACGTATCGGCCCAAAAATTATTTGAGATAAACTCAAACATTATTTATATTTTTAACGTGAACAAACCGATCATATACCGCTCCAGGTTTTCACCAGTGATACATGCATATCCTAAATACTAGTAGGCCTAATTTACGTATAGATAATTGATACATTAGCTTGTCAGGCAAATTAAAAAAATTAACATTGTCAGAAAATAACAGCGGGGACAAATGAAAATTATTAAATATATCAGACAAGTGTACATAGTTATGTTAAATATAATATACATGTATCTTAAGTATTGCACATACTGTATCCATGCTACGCAAATGAAGTAACATGAATAGCATTTCGACGTATTATATATTTATAGTGTGAGCTTGTCACAAGAAACCTTAACACTTTTGACAGGCAGACGTGACGCCAACAGGCAACATTGTACGTTGTGACCGACTGTCGTACCCGTGAATTGTAGCATTGTAATTGCTATTTATAGAGCGCGCGGATTATGTAGGCTAAACAAAATAATTATTGCAATATGTGAATGAATATAACATTCTGATCATGACATACGATGAGTAAAATTGTTCACATTTATGTTCAGTTCTAGAGTATATGTCGAATATATGTTTATAACTTTTAACTTTTTAACAGCTTATGTAAACTATTATGTAAATTTTAATGCTCAGAAGTATGCAACAGTTACTGGTGCACATTAAACCATTGTTGTAAGTTTGCATTCCCTAAAATTAGACAATTTGCCCAATTCTATTGGCATTCAATTTTCCCTTTGCATAATTATCGCAAGAAATTTAGGTCAAAAGTGATCTTAGACAGCTACGCCGAATAAATCCCTACCTACCCTAATTGTGTGGGGCTTGTAACCTGAAACAAACATGTTTACGCCTAAGTCATGTATGGTACGTGAGCAGGCGCGAGTACAGGGCCCATATTTATCAAGATTCTTAAGCCATTCTTAACTTATTTTGAACATAAGTTAAAATTAGAATTTGTGTTTAAAACACAATGATTTGGAACATTTGCATGACTAATGCTTGATATTAATACATTTTTAATTATATTGCAAATTATGTGTCGAAATCTTCCAAAAATGCATTACTTTGTCAGAAAATCCAATAATTATATTTGAGAATTGTAAGATTTTTCTTAATTTTCGACTAAGATTCTTCATAAATACCAGCCCAGGATGATGAGTTAGAGGGAGTGAAAATTTTGAGTGACTGGCAACAATATGCTGTTGATCTCTCTTCGATGTCAAGATATATCAGAACGCAGCACATGGTCTTTACAAAGGAGCCATATATCAATAATACCACATAACGGGTGTGATAATTACAATAAATTGATTGAAGAGCACGCCATTGGCACTGGATGCATAATGTTTAAGTTATTGTGAATTTTAAATATGAAATAAAAGACAATTATAGAGTGGGCGTACGCCGCTTTTGTCCTCTCTAAATTCTCCAATGGTGACTTCGGTTGTGTTGCAATAAGTGGTGTTATCAAAGATAGTGTGAGTTTTTTTAGTATGCAGGACCAGAGTTTCAGTCCTGAAAGAAGTGTTAGTGTTGTGATACTGTAAATAGTGTGAATGTTGCGATATTATGATAAAGAAGTACGAGTTTTGTGAAACCTTTAGAAAAGCGAGTTTTGTGTTTTTTATGAACAGTCCTATTTTATTGTATATGTGTGTTGTGAATTGTGCAACAGAATAACGTGGGCGTTGTCACTTGCGAACCTGTATGAAGTGTTATTGTTGTGATGATGTAAGTATCGAAAATGTTCAAAGATAAACAGTAAAACACATTCAAATTCATTATATAAACCATTGTGTCAGATAGTTTATGAAAGAAATGCTTTTCTATTTAGCATATTAACGGCTAATAAACACAGACTTTAAGATGTCGTGCAAAGTAAATAAACCACGATAGCGTAAGCCCGAGTGGTTCAGTATACGCGCACCGAAAAATATATTCTAACATGATCAGACAAAGTAAATTGTGCATTAACAATAAAAACTACATTGTTTAACATGCACTGCCTTTCTTCCCGCGTTCTAGCGCGCGTCACAGCTATTACCAGTGTTAAAATTACAAGAAATCATTTATTAAAACCTATTTATTGTGAAGACACTTTCATTCATAAAAACTGAACATTTATTTTGCATTGTTTATTGGCGATTTAACAACCATATTTTCGTTCTTCGGCCAGTGTCATGTTAGAATTTGAGGTTTCGTATCGTTTTGTATTTGCTATATTTGTTTTCTGTCCCAAATCCAGTATGGTGCTGGGCGATTCAATCGAGCCAAGCTGTTTAACGTCGGCTACAACGAGTCCTTCAAGTACGGAGACTTTGACTGCTTCATCTTCCACGATGTTGACCTCATTCCAGAAAACCCAAGTATTGAATACCAGTGTCAGGACCATCCCAAGCACATGTCTGTTGCTGTGGACACCCTTGGCTATAGGTAGAAATTACATAAATGTATTTATTCAGGTGGAAACGCATTTCATAAAAATATAGAACAATAGTATAACTAAGAGGTAGTTTATAACAATGTCCAAAAAAGCTACTTAAATAGAATTGAATAAGCTACAGAACCAACTATTTAAAAAAAAGTAATATTTGTTTAAATAGATTCGAAAAGTGAGATTGCTATAAACAGATGAAGTTTAGTGAACGTGTTAGGTAACCTAAAATGGCCCATGAAAGCCCGAAAGCTTATTTCTGATTGGGTTCATGGATATTATACTTATTTTGAAAAAACCATTTAAAACATTATATTGAGAATTTGGAATCTATATTCATCCGTTCGTCCATATTTCGTTTACACTCGCAGACTCCGCGAAACCTCTACATCAACTGTCAACGATAATGCAAATATTATTTCTATTCTGACAAGATTTGACAAATATTTGTGCTGTTGTAATGAGAACTACATTACAGAGTCGGGACTGCGTTTTGCGTTGTGCATTGAGTAGTTTAACGATAATTTTGTTCTCTGTCTATAGAAAAATTAACGAGTATCATGTTAGAATTATTCATTTACGACACTAGTTCCAATATACCACTATGTAACTGTGCGATGACTTTCATTCATCGTCTTTATTTAATATACATTTTTGTATACTTATATTTTTTGAATTTGTAATACACATTTTGAAATATACATATTTGCGATTTTCCAATCTTTGTATAAAACGTACATTATCTTTCTGTTTTCAGATTGCCATATTCAACTTTAGCTGGTGGCGTGCTAGCTATGAAGAAGACTGTCTTTGAGGACGTCAACGGGTTCTCCAATCTCTATTTTGGATGGGGAGGCGAGGATGATGACATGTCATTAAGGTTGATTTATTAAATTAACTGAGGCGTGCCGTGGGAAAATCGGGCTGAATGCATGTCCGCGGAGGCTAATCCGGGACGACACTTTCCGCCTACAGTGGATTTATGTTTAGAACCGACTTTATTGAAACAGAAAATACCACAAAAACAGAAAGTGTAATCCGACACTTTACGCAGATACGTTATCTCTGTGTTTTCCACGACACGCCTCAAATAATTTAGCTAAATGAACTTTTGTTTTTCTTACTGTTTAGATAAATAATTGTCAGCCAATATTCTTTGTAATATACATAGTTTGAGTTGTAAGAAACAATACAAATCTGCTGTCTTAAGATTACTATTATTAGTTCCACCTATGCGATCTATAACTCTTCACAGCAGGTATCTTGAGCAGGATAAGTAGTACACCTTTGCATACAGTTTGACTTAGATGTTATCTGAAATGAAATAAAAAAATAAACTTACTTTGTAACAAATGTTTGTCATATTCACATATTGTTTTTACTTATGTATATTGATTGCATTTGGTTGTTTTACGTTTAACCTAATGTTGACAACACAACATCGTGTGAGCCATACTTGTAATATAATATTACTAAATAGGTGATTTTATACAGGTCAGGTACTTTTATTTGTCAGAGGTCTGGTGTATTGGCTTGAGCCGAAGGGCGAATGCCAATACAGCTGACCGAGGACAAATAACGATGCCTGTATGCAATCACTTATTTAATAAGTATTCTATTAATAAACTATTTTAAAGTATTTTATTAATAAACTATTTTAATAATAATTATTATTAGTTATTACCTCTGAAAATTTTACGTACCCGATTGTTTGTGTTTTGTTTCATATATTTTGTCGCCTGAAAAGGCGACATTTTGGGGTTACACAGTTACTAGCAATCACTGGAAAGGGTGATAATGCGATAATTTGTGTTGCAGGATACGAACAAAAGGTTACCGAATAACACGACCTCCACCTAGTGTAGGGCGCTACCAAATGGTTAGTCACACCAAAGCTGCTCCGTCGCCTAAACGGTGAGTTAACAGACCTGTTTACTCCTACGGATTGTCCGCATTTGCTACGATTTTACCGCAGAAACTACGCACTACGGATTGATATTGAAAATCCTACGGAAATCGGTTGTTTGCAGTAAAAAGAAAATATTGGCTTATTTTCGTTAACTATATACTGTGTTACGATGGAGCCGCGGCACTAACAATTTGTTGAATGATAAAAAAGGAAAGATAACACTTACAACTTTTAATAAACGATTATAAGCTGTAAACATATCTTACACGCATAAGACAATAAACATATCTTACACACATAAGACAATCAACAAATAAACAATTATTTCATTCGGAGTCCTGCAAAACACCAAACCACACAACACTGTCCTATAAGTTAAATTTGACAACGTGCACGACGGAGTCGCGGTAATCAGTAACAAGGGAAGCACAATCCTTTCCAATTTGTAAAAAAATAAATAGTGTACAGTATTACCGGAAAGAAAATAACTTGTGTACAAAACCCACGGGGAACTACTTCTAATACTTTGGCACAGACGACAGAGTAAAAACAATATCTTATTACTTCAATGACAGCGATGAGACTCTTAGCAGAAATGCATTATACAAGCAAGTTTTAGGAAAACAAATTATACTTAGCAATATTCTCTGCATTTTTATATAGTTTTCATGATAAGAAGCCGAGTCAAAAAAAAGTGTGGGGTTTTGTTTACAAAGAAATGTCCGCTAGATGACGTTTGTCGTTTACCGCGACTCCGTCCGTACCGCGACTCCGTCCGAATATAGTATACCAAATTTCGCTCTTTAGTGCATCAGTGTTATATAAAATCGGAGTCCCCGATGCGCAATTTCTTATCAGTATATTTTGGATTACGTATAATTGGTAAAAGAGACTATCATACAAGCCCTTGCCATCTCATTTAACAATTTGTTGCTAAGTTACGTAGCTTTGTAAATCCGAGACATGCCCAACAACCTGTTTGCTTTCTCGCACAATGCCTCTATTCAATGTTGGTTATTGTAGGGATGAAAATGAACGTTAATAACAAGATTTTTAATCAATTTTTTATTAATTTGTATTATCTTTTGTCTCGTGAAAGCTTACGCTGATGCAATTGTGTTCTTTCTGTTCACTCTGCTCAGAACTTTATTTTGATAAGTCATCTTTTTTAACCAGAGTCGTTTGCAAAAAAAAATTTACACAACTCAGAAACTTTTTAACTGTATTTTATAAATTCGAAATTCTACGGAATGTTTTAGTCGAGTCCGTAACCATCACGACTGTCCAAAGAGCCATGTTTTCTTATCCCGAAAACGAAACATCTTTTTCTGGTTTTAAGTATTATCTACAGCGTCTTTCGTAAGTATACCCTTTAATTGTAAATACAGTCACCGCAGAAAATAATGCTCTGTACAGTGCGTACGTCTTTATCATTTGACGCTTCGATAACGACGAGAATAGTGGGTTTGAACGTGACGTCACTGCGCGAATGTGATGTGCACTAGTCATAAACATCCGGAAAAAATGATTACTTTCAGTTTCATAACAACAATGACGCGTTTGCTTTTAAAAGCTAGAGGTATACAGTACCGTTTAAGCGTTGACGTTTTGTGTATTTCATTTCGTTTAAATAATTCCAAAAAAAACCAAAACGTGTTAGCCTTAATTTTAAGAGGTAAAAGGCACCAGATAACGTCATTTGACACGTGTGGCATGACAAAAATGGGAAGCACTTAAATGCAGGCTATACAGGTCGCTGCCAAACTGGAAGAATTGAATGTTTTGCACATCTTTTCTGCATTATTTATATAAAAATAATAGGTACATGTAAATTACAGTTTCATGTTTAAAATAAAACATAAGTTTTGGATATATTATGTCTGTAGAAGATACAAATATATTGAAATAATCGAATTGGCTATATAGGAGGAGAAAATGCTTAAATAAAACACGTTGTTACAGCATACAAATTATAAATGCATTTATTTTAAAAACTTTATAAACCTACAGTTAACACAAAACACAAAACTGTATATTTACAAAAGCACTGAGTCAGGACAAACTACCTTCAGCACGTTTAGCCTGCTTTCGTAATGAGCACACTGGCCCGCATTTAAATATTTCCGGGAAAAAAAAATCGACGTATACAACTCCCTAGCCCACCCCTCGGGACTGGGGCGCCTGAAACAAATATCATGTGACAGGCACTGTTGAGAAATCTGTAGAAAGCACGTATAAATATTAAGCGCTTTATCAGTTGTGTAATGCTGAATTTTAATGTCAAACATTAAAGATATTTTGAAATCGATTTAGAATATTGCTATATATTTCTTAATATCCATCTTTTGTCATTTCGTTGTTAATCTTTGTTTATAAAAACACTGGGAGACTGTTAGTTACTACTGACACATACCGTAAACTACTGATACAACCTTGTAAGACTAATGACAAAGCTTGACAGGGGTAAACAGGTCTAAGTTAATAGTGACTTATTAAATTATTTTTTTAATAAAACAGTCCTAAATCAGCCCTAACTAAATCGGTATCGTACATAGTTCTCACCTGACTGACCGTTATTCTAGATTCCACAAATGAAAATATTTTATGCACTTGGATGGATGATAATATTTACACATTTGTCATGAAGAATTTAAATATTTTTTTATAGAAAACTTGCAAGGCCTGTTCGGATGTTGTTCCAAACATAACCGATTAAGTTTCGGAAGTATCGCCTTGATGGTCGTGGCCATCAATACCATCATAAATAGGGAAGTATCTGATATGTGTACGTCCAATATGTAAAGATTGTTAAAATATCGTGAAATGTTTAAGTATGGTTCATTGTTGTCCAAATATGTTTGTAATATAACGGATACAAAGAACTAGCACAAGTAATTTTGCCTTGTATTAAGCATGTTTTGTCCCTTCATTTAAAGGGAACTTTCCACAGATGTACACTCGACACATTTACAATTTTCAATTGTACTCATATTAAAAAAAAATAGTAGATACACCATATATAATGAAGACAAATAACACTCCTGGCACAGAATATATTGGAACCAAAATATGGTTTCATTGTCTGGAATGGACCTGCTAAAATTAAACATAATATTGCTATTAAATCATATGATGATGGAGGAATTGCTATAGTTGATGTATATGCTTTTGAAAAAACCTATGAAACTGACATGGTTAAGGAAAATTGTATTGTGTACTGGACAATGTTTCCAACTAGTATGTTCTATGTTTGATGTTAAGCAAATGATGAATGTAGGAAAAGATTATGTTGAAAAACTTGTGAAAAATGTTTTTGGAGAGATATACTTACATGCTATATTGAGTATATTAATAAGCAAGTTGTTAGTGTTTGTGAAGAAATACTTGGTAAACCTTTATTTTATAACCACAAGTTTACAAAAGGTTTGATAGGCAAACATCATATAATAAAAATATGTATGTTACAGATATTGTATGCACCTCTGGACATTGTTTAAATAAATCACTTTTAGAAAATTAAATCGGTGTTTAAATTAACTTCCTATTTTATTAAGGTTTAATTAGAACTTTAAAGACATTTACCAAGTTATCAGGCTTTCAGCCTTAAAAAACAAATATATAATGTGTATTTATATAATTTTACTGCAACAATATCTATTTGATGAAAAACCCAAACAATTTTTTTATAAATCTTTTACTTATAATACAGATATACCAACTTGCCAATCAAAATGGAAAACACTTTTCAATAACATTGAATGGAAAAAAAGTACATACCCTTGTTTTTAGCTCGATTAATCACCGAGCTTTACTACTCGGCGTCGGCGTTATGCTTTGGTAAAGGTTTGTGTGCAACAAGTACATATCTCTGAAACTACTACAGATATTCAATTGAAACTTCACACATGTGCCCGGGGACATTATGTGAGGTCAATGACCAAGGCCTATAACTCTGACCTGCAATTTAGCAGCATTATGCCCCTTTTAGTACTTAGAAAATCAGGTTAAATTTTGCGTGCAACAAGTCCATATCTCTGTATCTACTACAGATATTCCAATTGAAACTTCATAGAAGCTTTCAGGGTCATTATAAACCGAACGTCATTCGAGCCTTGGCGGAGTCATGTTTTTCTCCATTAAATGCTTTTTGCTGAATATATTTGCTTCAGTTATTGCAAATTCTTTTCCAGGTAAGTCATTTAATTAAAAAAATAAAAACACGAAAATCCTTTTATAAAACACACATATTATCATAAGACTGTTTTACCGTAAGTAGGAAATTCTTGAGAAATATTTTTTCTTTTTATAGTTGTTTATCAGCTAAAAAAATGATTTGGAGTTCTGATGCGTAGGAATTAAACCACCAGGGAATAAAAGACTATGCATAAAGGAATAAATCCATTAAAAAACACACACATATATTGTCCTAAGGCTGTTTTACCGTAAGCTGGAGTTTTTCTTAACAAATAACGTTCGATTAATAGTTGTTTAAACAACGATTTGGAGGTCTGATGCGTATGAATGAAACCATGAGGGTGTTAGCCCAAGAGGTTTAATATACGCGCATTAGAACAAGACAAATTGTTGTTAAGTAGCTGTTAAACATTGATAATGCTAAAATTACTTCGATTCAAACTTGACCTGACAACATATTCTGCAATTACAATTTGAACTATATTAAACTGTTTCGGAACTATTTTTCGGGTTGTTTATCGGAGATTTTACAACGGTAAATGTTGTTCTTTGTCTATAGAAAACAAAGTGCGTTGTCTTATAACGGGACTATCAAGGCCATTTCTCTTTTCCAGGTTTCTGTTGCTGGAAAGCGCTAAGCAGCGGTTTGCAACAGACGGGCTGAATTCTTTGAACTATACAGTGGCGTTTTCCAAATCAACACGGCACTTGACGCATATCATTGTGAAGTTGTGAAGCCATCGTGCTGTGAAACAAATACACTGACGTTTTATATTATTTGAAACATATATTAAGAACTGTTCAGATTCCATAGCTGTCTTATAGTTTCAACTGTTAATGCATATGCTTGTGAAATGGTAACGATTTTACTGGGTTCATACGGATCCTTGAAACTGCTTGAATATTAAGCTGCTCCCTTAAAAGTGCTTCGAATGGACTGAGAGTGCTTTAAAAATGCTAACTTCTCCTCTACAACTTAAAAGTGTATAAAACTACTTATTTTGGCTTTAAAAGTGCTTAAAACGATTCTGAGAGTTTTTAAGTTGATTAAAATTATTCTTTCAAATGAGTACTGAACCTTTAAATATATGCAATAATTACAGCACAATATTTCTTAAATGTTAATATGGCAAACTAAAAAGGTGCTTGAATTTGGATCTTCTGTCTTTGAGATGTGCTTAAAAAGCTCTTGAATGTTCTTAGAGAATATCTGTATGAACCCTGTTTTATATGTGTGATTATTATTTACATTTCACGGACAATCTGCATGAATTTTCAGATGTACTGGTATTACTGTATTAATGTTTCGATTACAAAAAAACGTTCATGAGAATTTGTACTCCCCGAATATTCACTGGCTCCTTTATTTTTATTTGCAAACCAAAAATATGGCGTATTATCTAAATTAAATTATATTATATTATAACTGCGTACGATGAGTCGATATATATTGCTGCCTACTTTCGTTATTTCAGAAATGCTATTTCTTTTACTATTTGTGATACGTTTTTAAATTCCACGAATATATGCTCTTTTGAATTATTTACGTTCTTAAATAATAATGTTCTAAATTATTAACAAACAAACCGTGGCAGAAATAGTATGCTTGTACATAATGTTTAAAATAAACCATTCTGGGTGTCATTTTACACCGATAACACATCTGTGTGGGGTCTAATACAAACTATGCAAAACGTCTAAATCTGAAGACACACACTATGATTTGTACCACATATACCTCCTGTTCAAAACATATGATACACTGTGAAATAATTTATAATTAGATATATTCAGTTATTTGGTTTTACATGCATACATGTATGATGCACACAGCTAATTGTTGTAGTATCAAATTCTTTTTTGTTGAAACAAGAGGGCTAAGATGGCCCTATATCTTTCACCTGGTTCAATGTGATGAGACATGATACAGGCGAGTAATCTGACCAAGTTCCAACCAGTATAATGACAAAAATATGTCCTTACAATGCTAATAAGCTGTTTACTTTATTTGATCTATTGACCTAGTTATTGTCCGCATATGAACCATATTTTATCATAACTTAAATTTAATGGAGGACAACAATCTGACAAACTTTGATCCTTATCTAATGAAAAATGTAGCTCCTAGAATGCAAAATATTATGTTAACTTTATTTGACCTAGTGACCTTCTTTTTCAACCACATTGACCCATATTCAAAATTTATCCAGTTTCAATTAAGGTTAACATGTGCCAAAGTTTAAACCTGATCAGAAGAAAAATAAAACAGCTTGATCGTTAACGTCACTAAAAAAGTAAAAAACAACAACATGCTATTATGTCAATTGACCTAGTGACCTAGTTTCTGACCTCAGGTAATCCATATTTTACCAAAGTGTAGAATTGATAAAGGAAAACGTTCTAGCCATGTTTAGACCTGATTTAATGATAAATGTGGGCTCTATTTGACGCACATGTAAATATTGTTTTTCTTCAATTGACCTAGTGACCTAGTAGTTTTCAACCGACTATTTCATATTTGAACTGTGTCCAGATTTCATAAAAGTTAACATTCCAACTTTATCAGATACGTGTCAGGTGGACTAACAATCATAGTAGCATGCAGTATATATAAGGTGTGGTAAGACTGTTTTGAGACACCCACATGTCATGTCATACATGTCTGATTGTCGAACAGGTTTCGCATTGTGAGGTAGCAGACAAAGTATTCGCGACTAAACGCTGACAAAGTGGAATACACACTGTCTTATCTTGTCTTGTCTTGTCTTGTCTTGTCTTATCTTATCTTAAACAATGATGTCATTAGAGTTGTTGAATACCATGTAGGATGTAAATGGACAGCGTTCTTAAAACAGAACAGTTTCAAGAATATTCTTAGTTTGAATCCTACTGAAGCCGTGTATCTTCTCAAAATTTTAGGACTTTGCATAAATTATTTTCATAACGATTCCAGCAATATATTATTCCTAATAGACAAATGTATTTGAAAAAAATAGGAATTTGTCTTGGTTTCATATGTGTCCATAATTATGGGAAATACCGTCGATTTGCCTTTTTAAAATTGTTTATGGTGTGATTTAATAGAGCGAGTTTTCTCTCGATAGAAATTACATAGCCGTTTCCATGGCCGATATTTTCAAAATGGAGATACCCAGGCTGATGCTTATACAGAGGTCAAGTCTTCTTTCGACAGAGATATCAGACCCCTTGTCATGTTACTTACATGGTTAGTGTTCTCTCGCCACAGTCTTATCATTCTTCATCATCTTTGGTAAATGTGCGTGTACATATAAACTAAGTGAAACGCCAGCTACAGCAGCAGGAGAGAACTCTTATTAGCAGCACATGGTCCTTTATTTACGGCAAGTGACCAATTTTTAAAACAACGCAGCACAATACAAAAACACGTAACAAATAGAAAACGTAAATATAAATAAAACTGGGGTCACCACCTTAGAACTGTCCATGCAAAGCGTTGGGATTAAAACCCAAATTATAATCAAATTATACGAGGTCGTAATTTAACTTTTTTTTTAAATTGTGTACTAAGATTCTTCCTAACTGCCATCCCTGATCACTTATGTGAGTTTCATTGCACAATATCTAAAGAAGTAGAATGCGGTTGAAACATTTAAGACGCGTAATTTGAAAGTCTTGAAACATGATATCGTCTCCTTGTACTGTAAACCGGAAATTATTGTGTGTGGCAGAATGTAAATTTAACACATGATTTTCATCTCTATTGTTAAATGGACCATCATTTCATACGCATCACAATACCATAACAAAACTTTTGCAACGGTGGGTATCATTATCCTCATTTAACTGTTTGGATTACGACAACTCGAATACCTTCAACGGAAAGTATAGAACGCATTCACTGAAGAGTAAAACAAAATGTATAAACTATATTCGTGCATGATTGTTTTACTATTGGTACTTCAGATATTGTATTATGCATGTATACATTTTGGAATTCCAACACGAGCATGGCGTGTTCTTAGTGCGTGGCACAATACTAGTGTCATTCGTGACAATCCCAGCATCGATGGATTACAGTTGATAAAGTTTCGGAGCGAGCTACTTGATGGCAATCCAGGTTTGTTAAAACAGAGTACGTTCTTTAAATATGAATGTCATGTTTTGCTATATATGTTCGAGATAAACCAATGACATATGAATTTATGTATGTATTTATTTATTTATGTATTTATTTATTTATTTACTTATGTATGTATTTATTTATTTGTTTGTTTATTTATTTATTTATATTTTTATTTCAATATTCAATCATTTATTCTTTCATCTATTCATTCGTTTTTTTCCCGTTATTTATTTATTTTATTTTTAACAACTTACATTATTATTAGCACCGCAGTTTTTATCTTGCGTTTATCCATGTACCACACATGATTACTGCCAACTTGGATTTCGATTATTGCTGCTTATCAAATGAAACAAATTCATATCAATATCATTTAAATTAAAACTAAGTTAAATAAGTCATCCGTATTAACCTTTCTTCTTTAGTTTTAAGTGTAGTGTCTTATAATCGCTTTCGGTTTGACAACAACGACTCTTATCAGGTTTAAGACATATTAACATGTTTAATATTTTAGTTCGTTTGTTCTATGGACTTAACCGGTAGTTATTTTGGACCCGGGTACCCAGTCGCCAATTAACCGCGGGTACCCGGTATTTCGCTATAAATCCACTGAAAACAAATAATATAATTAATTAATTAGAGAGTGAGAATGCACGGTTCTTCCCATATTTTTCATTCAAAAAGAGTGGCATTAATTAGAGAGTGAGAATGCACGGTTCTTCCCATATTTTTCATTCAAAAAGAGTGGCATTAATGAGAGAGTGAGAATGCACGGTTCTTCCCATATTTTTCATTCAAAAAGAGTGGCATTAATTAGAGAGTGAGAATGCACGTTCTTCCCATATTTATCATTCAAAAAGAGTGGCATAATTAGAGAGTGAGAATGCACGGTTCTTCCCATATTTATCATTCAAAAAGAGTGGCATTAATTATAGAGTGAGAATGCACGGTTCTTCCCATGTTTATCATTCAAAAAGAGTGGCATTGTTGTAGTTGATGACCAACATAATTCTATATTTCTATTTACATGATACACCAATTGGCAAATAAGGCTGAAATGTTTTAAGGGGGATAAAAAAAAGAGATTTGACGTCCATCACTTGCATAGCAAGCGAACAACTATATGTCTGTACATGAAACGTTGGTGCCTTCAGATCATGGTGTATCACCACCGATCTAAGAAAACTTGTGACCTTTGAATGGCAGTCGCCATCATTATCACTGACGTTGGAAAATTTCTTGTACAAAGACAAAAACACATTTTTGCATTTTTTAAAACAGACATTTAAGAGGAATGATCTGATTGATTTAAGTGACCCTACCACGCTTGGTCGAATTTGATATTTAACTAGTTTGCGTTATTGCATAGGATGTATAATTGGTTATGTTTGATACAAGAAATACAGTCGAAACGTAATACAACGAATCGCGATACTACGAAATGACGGGATACTACGAATAAGGCTGCAGGTCCCGTCCGAATTCCATATATATTTAAATATAAAAAGATGCGATACTACGAAATCGCGATCGAACGAAAGATGCGATTTTACGAATAGATTTTCTGGCCCCATCTTTAGATTTTCATTAAAAATTAACGCGATACTACGAATAAGTTTGCAGCTGAGACGTTCGCACCTTTTTGAGAAAGTTTTCACACCTACCCCAAGCCAGTCTTTTTGTTGAAAGGATATCGCTCATGGTCAACGGCGTTATAAACAAAGGCCCTGTCATTTATACCGTAAACTAAAATATCACACTAGAATGTAAACGCACGTCTAGACATGTGTATCTTAACTGGCTAGTGTGTTTGTTTTGGGTCTGTATACATTCTGCACGTATGTATTATTTTAAAACGTTGTTATAAACAATGAAATAAAATATATTAAAATTTATTTAATTCATGGTAACTATTATTCATTCTAAATTTAGGCTCGCCACACAGGAGTTCACAACACTAAAATTTTAAAACGATGCGATACTACGAAAGATGCAATACAACGAACAACTCTGTATCTCCCTTGACTATTCGTAGTATCGCGTTTCGACTGTAGATGGAGCCAAATATATTTCCCGTATATACCTGTTGTGTAGCAATTCCTTAATGAAACAATCAGGTAAACGGGTAATGAAAACTTACCTTCCAAAGCTAAGCCGCCCCGGGGTACCCGTCTAGTTCATAGTGGCCGAGTACTTTAAGAAAACGTAACACACGAAACAGTGACATAACTGGAGTTACCACCCTGCCACACTCAATGCAATATGTCGGAGGGTTTTCAGATGATCAGTGGATATCTCACCAATGATAATTGATAATTTCACTTATTGCAAGTAGATACTGTATGATTTATTTTAGGAAACGAACCAGAGCAAAATAACACCCTGTCTATTTTGGTTCCCGATGCAGCCTTACAGAGCTAGTCAACAATAGAGTACTGAATATATGTTATAATGTAATATATTGTTGCAAATCAGCACATGTTTAACACCTTAATTAGAAGCATTATATGCATAAAAACCCGGTGTTCACAACATTCCTTTTAAGCAGCACTTTTTATCCGTGATATTTCCCTTAATATTCAATGTTAAATTTTAAGTTTAATGGCATCCGTGTGACATATACGTGACATGTGAGAAAAATAATGTATATCGTGGCCACGAGTTAGTAAGTCTTGGCCACGACTTAGTATCTCGCGACCACGTGTTATAAAATCGTGGTCACGAGTTAGTATGTCGTGGCCACGAGTTTTCTTAAAAAGCTTTTGTGATGTACATGCAGCGCCTATATCGCCTGGCTATTCAAATTAGTCAGAAACCTCCATACGGGTTGTATAATAAAAAATTCAGAGCCTTTGAAGTTGTGCAAATGTTAACTTAAAATGTAAATAAAATGAATGAGACACAAACAGGAATATAATATGATACCGGATGAAAACGAGGGTTGACAACAAACAGGTACCAACTGGTATTCATTTCAATGGCAGTTGGTTCATTCTGGTTTTTAACCCTCGATTAATATGATGATACCGATCTTAATTGTTTATGCACACAAAACATGAAATGGTGTAGCTTGTCTCAGAGAACACGGTCCGGTCCGTACGTACATTTAACCGTACGAACATGTATTAGTTGTTATTTGTAGTGCATATTTCATTTCTTATGTGGTCATAGAATTTTTGTATTTTTTTTGCGAAAACATTGCATAAGATTAAATACACTTTCATAATTGCATAAACACATGTAAGTGTTTTTAAGGGAAAAAAAGTCGACATTTGCTGCTATCAAATTGTCAAAATCGCAAATTCATTTACCGAAAAGTATTATCAAAGCATTGTTTGATAGTTTTTTAACAATTAATTTTTAATTTGTCTTATTTCATATTATGCACACCATCGAGATGCCTTTCGCAGGAGCGGGAAATGTACTTGCAATAAAATCGATATTCAAACATGATACTCGCTAATTTTTCTATAGACAAAGAACAAAGTTCTCGTTGTTAAACTACTCAATAAACAACGCAAAAAGTATCAGTTCACTCTTCACACAGGGTTAAGATCAAGTGATCATTCACTGGTATTTACTACTGTGCGTTGTTAATCAGTGTCTAAAATGTAAGTCGATTAATCAGCAACAAGGTCTTGTAAATAACCGATTAATCAGGATTGTTTAAGCAAAGGAAACAATGGCCAGGATGCAGCGTTGCTATGATTGTAAATGTTTTATTTTATTTGGCTATGAAAGGGACTATGTCATCGGAAAAACCCTCAAGGGGGCAATTTCTTAAAACATTCTGAAATTGAGATATTAATACTGACATATAATAATAGTTTAAACAGGGTATACATTATGAAAAACGTTTGCACGCATTCTGATATAAAAATCAATTTATAATATGGGTTTTGTTTGTTTGGCCCTTTTCATGGTTATATTTTGACGTCATAATTGTGAGTATTTTCTATAACCATAGTTCGCACTCTGCTTGTTACCAAGCATGATAGCACAGTTGGTTAAAGCGCTGTCTACATTCATTTCTTCGTATGACTCCTAAATCGTGAGTTCGGTCCCTGCTTGGGGTTTTAATTTTTCCATACTTTTTTGCTATTTTTTTTATCAAATATCTTATTGTTTGTTTAAGAAATAATTTACGGGTAAGCGTTGGTTATTGCGGTAATAACCAACGGTTTGGAGTTCCGATGCGTATGAATTAAACCACGAGGGCGGTAGCCCGAGTGGTTTGGTAACATGCATCGGAACGAGCATTTGACCACGAGCATTTGGCGCGTTGACATAGCATTTGCATAATCGTTGAAACGTTAGTAAATTATGTATATCTTCCAGTGACATGAGATACGTGTATAATGAGCAGATTTGAGACATAACTCGCATACCAAATTGGCACAAAACTTTATTTGAGAGGAGAGAATTGAACAATGAGACATCATTTACGAGCAGTGTGATATAAAAATATTAGGTCAGAAAGAAAATTGCAAAATGCTTATCAAATCGACGGGCCTGTGAGTATGCGTTTATTATACGAAGATATAAATGGTGAGGATATCCTAGATATCCTAGCACTAACCAAGTGACAGGTGAATAAACTAACTAAGCATACGAGAGTGGGAAAGGAAGAACCATCAAAATGACCTTGTCTCCTGTTGTATACAAAAGGAAAATTGAATCAGGGTTTGTTGGTATGTTGACTGGTCTTGCTGCTAGAGATTTACCTATGCTGCATTGGGTGTTGGGGCATATCTAGACGAGCTAGTACGGGTGTTCGTGACGATTCCAGCTTTGAATGATTTAAATGATTATTCATATACTTTTGAAGTTCCTATATGTAATAACATACAAAGGAATACATTAATAATCTATAAAACTGCCGCATTGATCATTGATAATTTAATGTCCCGCTGAAGCAATGGTGCGTATCCACATCATCGTTTAACTGTTTGGATTATGACAACTCCTATACATTCAGCGGAAATTACAGTAAGCCTTTACTGCAAGACGAATCATATATAAGATTAGAGGAGTAATGATGAAATATCAAATTATATGTTTGTGCATAATGGCTTTACTATTCTTGCTTCAGATGTGGTATGTTATATATTTTGGAGTTCCAACACGAGCGTCGTACAGTTCTAGTGTTATTCGTGACAGTTCTAGCATTGCTGGATTACAGTTGATTCTGTTGCGGAGCGAATTATATCATGGCAAGCCTGGTTAGTACGTCAGGTGTAAATATACATATTTATGTATTAATTTATTTTTATGTATGTGCATATGTATATGCCGGGGCCGGTGGCCCTGAAGCAAATTTCCGATTCAATGTATATGTATTTATTTATTTACATGTTCGTTTGTTTGTTTGTTTCTAAAGGAAGTTCGTCCGATCGTTTATTTATTATTTTATTTTTTATTTCATTTTATTTTATTATTTCATACTGTCATTCATTCATTTATTTAAATTTAAAACAGCTTACATTATATTTCTTTTATCCATATACCATATATGATTACTGACAACTTGGATTATAGAAGCTCAATATTGTTCTCCCAAGATTTGGTAAGCAAAACATTAGAATATTCGGCTTGATTTATTTTTCTTGGAATTACGAGCCTATAT
Organism: Congeria kusceri; assembly: GCA_027627225.1. Taxonomy (NCBI): domain Eukaryota; kingdom Metazoa; phylum Mollusca; class Bivalvia; order Myida; family Dreissenidae; genus Congeria; species Congeria kusceri. The sequence continues at coordinate 53,971,045 of CM051035.1, read as the reverse complement.
GATAACTGTAATAAGTATATAGTGCAAGCTGTAATTAGTATATAATTAACATGGTTTCAATTAATCTTTAGGACAAGTCGCCAATTACCGGATTCCCGGTATTTCTCTATAAATCTACTGGAGAACTGTCCTGTTACCGCCATCGTAGTTTCGCGAATTCGACCTGTGCTTATGAAAGAGCGCCGACGCGCCAACACGATACGCCGAAGCGCCGACACGATGCGCCGAAGCTATATTTACGTCGTCTCGTCGTATCTTCGCCAAATTTTATAGCCACATTTGAAAAAACACACGAGATTGCGACGTTTATATCGCTGGCGTATCGTGTCGGCGCTTCGGTGCCCTTTCATAAGCACAGGTCGAAGTCGCGAAACTACGATGGCGGTAACAGGAGACCGAAAATAACACTTGTTTATAAGTGGCAAAAATAAATAGGACGCCCATCACTTGCATAAGCGAGCAAGAATATGTCTGTACATGAAACGTTGGTGACTTCAGAGCATTGTTTCACATTTATCTATTTATATTTATAATTGTCATCAGTGGACTAACAAAGGAATAATTTGGGTTATCTCTATTCTCTTCAAACTTCATTATCACTAACGTAAACTTCTTTTACAAACACATACAAGCATAATGTCTTTGCATTAATCAAAATAGACATTCAAAAGGAAATACTGATTACGTTATGTGATCCTACCACATTTTGGTCGGACTTCATGATTTACTAGTTTACATTATTGTATAGCATGTATTATTTGTTATGTTTGATTCAAGAAGTTGTTTGAGTCAAATAAACTTTTCGTATGTGTTTTGTAGCGATTCCTTAAAGAAACAATCCTGTTTCCTTTCTATTCTTCCGTCCTTCCTCCCTTCTTTCCCTCCTTCCAACCCTCCGAACCACCCACCCTGTCTGCCTCCTTCACTCCTTTCCTCCTTCCCTCCTTCCTTCCTTCCTTTCTTCCTTCCTTCCTGCCTGCCTTCTTCCCTCTCTCCCACTATTTCTCTGCTACCACTGGCTCGAATTGACTAAAACTTTATGGAGAAATTCATTACCAAGATTAGGTAAGCTCAACATCAAGATATTCTGCTTCATTGATTTGTCATGCAGTTATGCGCCTTATGGACCCGTCCTACAATTATTAAATATCCGGTTGTGTATACTATTATCTGGATATTTCTCAACAACAACAACTGGCAGGATTTCAATGAATCTTAATAAGAAACTTTAGCAACATGAGCAAACTAGTATATTTGTACGAATATCCACTTCAGCAATGATCCAGAAAAAAAGGTTTGTACATTGTAGCCTCATGAATTTAATAGTTAAGTGATATTTTTTCTCATCAATGACATCGAATAAAATTAAATACACTTTCAAAATTAAAATAATCATATTAAAGTGAATTCGCTGCTATGAAATTGTCTACATTACTCATCCTAATTCCCATAGAGAGAGGTCGACAGCAATATTTCTCGGGACAAAATCTCATTTACAGAAATTTAATACTAAAGTATTGATCGATTGAACAGCAAATGACGTAAGTGGATATGCGCAACACATTTGATGATCTTAACGTATTAACGAACATAGTAAGATGTTTAATGTAACTTTATTTGTACAAGCCACATTAGGTATTTCTCAGTGTTACCCAGTTGAAAGAATGAATGTAGTTAATTTGAAAATACAAATGAACACTGTAAATGTATTGTCTTTTAAGAATAAATCACACAGTTCACATCTTGGCACACAAATGAAGATCTTCATGAGTTGATCGCGATTTGGTGTAAACGTCTGAATGCGATAATGTGTTTGACTATTTTCACTGCCGTATTTGTTGTTAGGACATAAATTTAGAGCTATCCCTTAAAGTGACAGGCAACCGATTGAAAAGGTTAATGCTCTTTGTGAAATTATTAGGTAGAAAAACTTGCGCGAACGTTGACTGTAAAAAGTACCGTATGTTTACGGCTGTCGTTGTCGAACGGAATTTGACCGAAATTCTTTCAACGGTAGTTTCTCCGTATGCGTGAAGTTTTCCGGCAAATCTGAATCACAGGGGACGTAACCGTTAAGATGGCAATATCTAACTGTCGTTGTAAGTGTATGTGTTGCCATGAAGGTAAATCATTTTGTTAATAAAAATTATTAATTTGATCCTGAAAATGCAACGTGTTAGTAATTTTATTGGAATAATAGTAATAAGCTATTTTCCACCTACCATTATACACGTTATATTTTTAGTTCATGTAGAACAATATCATGATGGCATCTATACAGCCAGAAATAAGTTATTAAAGTAATTTCACTTACCAGTAGATTGCTGTTTGAGAATCACGAATTGCGTCCGACTGACACTTTCTTTGCATTTGGTGTTTGAGCATCGCCAACAATACTGGTCGTTACAGATGGAATTGTCGTTCTTTAATCCAACGAGTGCGTATGCAAAGAAATTGTAACCTTGTTCACTCAAACTTTACAAATTCAATAAACTTTCTAAAGAAAATATACATCGAATTGTTGTTTCAACAGATGATTATTTAATTTCCATAATCATTTGTCTATTGATGATGGCTTGGCATGTGGGTGGTGATGAGGAGGAAATCAGAGGTTTGATTTCTGCAAGAAACACCTACTTATGCTCTATTTGTTTATGACAGTGATGCTCTGAAATAATTTTTCATGGATGTCGGTATAAAAATGGCATCTGGAATTGAAAGTCAGATATTGCATTGACTAAGCATGCTGCAATTTGAATACATTAGTTACTCTTCATATTTTGATATTTGAAAACTATAAACGTGCAGTAGAAGAACTATTGGACATGTACCAAGAAATGTTGTAACATAAACAAATATATGTTTGATCAACACCATAACACATTAACTTAGAAAAAACTAGGGATGGGACCGAATACTCGAATATTCGAATATCAGATAATATTCGAATAAAAAAAAAGAAGAAATTTCTTTAAAAAATAATGTTTTATTTCCAGTTTGATTGCAAAGTTAACATGAATTCTAGTCGTATTTCCTGCTTAGCAAGTGGGCGGGGGCAGTGTAACGTTTTTACAACACATGTCAAACATGTCCAAATAACGACAATACATAATTGGCTGGCGGCCAAGTCTTTACAAGGGCCGCGATTGAACGGTTTGTTGGAGGCGCGAATATGACGCATTGTATCCACAAATGTTGTGATAACGGTTTCACCATTAGCACAAGGCGTACATTGTTGTTTATTATCCTTAAGTGACATCTATACGGCTAACTTCTTTACAGTAAATTACAGTTACTCTCTAAGAAAACCAATCAAAATAAATTAAATCCATTATCAGCCAATCAATTTCTTCAACAAAATTAGCATGATCAGGTCAATCTTAAAATACGTCACTTGTAAATTATTCTCCATTATATCATCACCGTATATTATACAATAGTCTTTATAAATAAACAATGCCACCATGACGTGCTTGGAAGTACTTTACGCGGTCATTAGACAAAACCCAGGCAACGTGTAATCTGCACAGCAGGTGCAAGCTTCATGGTTCTAAAAAAAATGAACTATTAACAAATTAATTAACAATACATTTAACAATATCTTACATTTCTTTATTTTTGCCTAACACTCACTAAGTTATATCGCCCATTTACCACTGAAAAAAGGTAAAACAACTACGTACACGTAGTATACATATTTCGGCAAGGAAAATATTCGGACAGAGTGCCGTATATAGTAGTGAATAGTAGTATTTACAAAACGAATATTCGAATATATTCGAATACCTAAAACGAATATTCGAATATTGATTTCAGTATTCGGTCCCATCCCTAGAAAAAAAACAATGCATCATAGAAAATAGAACAAAATAACGTCAAAATTTATCTGGCTTTTGACATTGAATGTTTATTGTGCATTTAAAATAAAAACAAGTTATATTTTTGATATTGTATTGTTATAAAGGATATAGTTTGTCAGACATTACATACATTTTTTTCAATAGGCTGTTTAGTATGCTTTCCAGTCAGACCTCGGAAAGTTGCATTGTTTTGCGTTTGATGAGAACCTGAGGGTTTGAATCAGACATTTACCACTAGGTAACTTTAGCTTCCGCCGTGTCATTTTATTATTAATTTAATGTATTAAACCAGATATGATTTCACAATGCTTGACATGTAACTGTTGTTAGTTTAGCATCCCCTCCAGTGAAACGCCTACACTGTATTTGGGCAGCTTTTACCAATGGTCTATTTATTGGCGACAGAAACAAAAGATATGTTTATAGATGTATATTATGTGTTGATTACATGTCACTACATCTTTCGTTTCCTTGAAGCTGTATGGCTTTTGTAGATTCTTTTTTGATATTGATTTTATTTTTTTAGGTAAAAGGCATAAGTCAGCATCAGTCAACATATCTTAGTTGTTTATCAATGTATATGTTGATGTATTTGCATGTGATATTGGACCGTGTCCCAGAGACATGTTGAGAAAGAATAAGGAGGGCGACATACTCATACAAATGTTGCTCAATTCTTAACAGAAAGCAAAGGACCGAGGAACAGTCAAGACAATACAATGATGATGGTTTACGAAAATGTCAATAGTTGCTTTAACTGTAATGTTCAACATTAATAGTTCAATGACATTGTGTCTGTAAATTACCTGTATTATTTTGTTTTGTTAAATATTTACATGCACACATGTACATTCTTTTTAATTTGACAAAGCACGTTACACGTTAGTGTGTCAAACTAGTGTCTTTTGTATTAGGAGTATTTACTTGCTCTTCTGTGTCAGAAATATAATTCTACTAGGAGTTTTGAAGCGTTTGCAACTTTGTTTAAATCCCAAATTGAACTGACATTTAATGAAATAACTATTGTTAGTAAAAAATATGTATGTAGTTACAAAATTATTATTATAAAACATGTAGTTGTTTTTTCTCCTAAAATAGAAGTAATTTGTTTATAAATCATCTAATAAGAAACCACATTTTAAAATGATACTCTCATTGTATAAATGTTAATTAATATCTAATATTGCATTACTTGAAAAATCTTCCGGTAGTTGATATTATTATGGAAAGCTTAAAATATTAGTTGAAAAGATAGTTGCCAAGTTCTGAGCAAATAATGAGGATGTTTCTACATTGTTTGTGTATTTATGCACATGCTTATCCTTTTTGTTTCTGATTAAACATGCATTGAGTCATGGCACTATAAATCATTTTTAAATCTGGGTCATCTTTGATTTTAAATATCATTACAAAAAGTCATAGTAGCTTAACGTTCTGTAATATGTTTACACGGATTTGGAAGAATTGCTGTAATATGTAAATACCACTTATGTTTAATAATATGTAACTTGATTTTAAGTTTCTAATGGGAGATATCATTTGATTTTTAGCATAATAATTTTGTTTTTATTATTGGTATATTACACACGAATGTATAAGCTCTTTTGAATATGACACTTGCCTCAACTAAAAGACCAGCAGTTGTTAATAAGGGTTTACCGCCTGTTGATGTCTCTGCAGGTTCATTATTCTTATATGTATAAATAATAACTGAAAGATAACATATGCGTAATATATTTACTTTATGCATGTCAAAAGTAACTGTAAATAATACAATATAAACAGTAGTTTTAGATATACCGTAAAAGTCAAGGTAGCTGGTTTCGAGAACTTATTATAACGGTCTGTAAAGATGTCACTGCATATACTGTATATTTTACTGTAAATAACCGTTAGATTTACTGTAATGACCATAATATTGGTTTACATTATCGCCCCAAATTCTACTGTATAAGTCATAGAAACCAGCTGCCATGATTTGTGTTTTACCGTGAAGGTTATGGGATTAGTTTTTACCTTGTACACAGTATAAGTCCTAATCATTTATATATTTACAGCTTCGTCTGTGACATCTTCCAAGCCAGTTCACTCCAAACAGAAGGTGGCACTGGTGGTTCCTTACAGAAACCGTCCGACACAGCTGCCTGTCTTTATATCAAGACTCTTCCCTTTCATAGATCGACAGGGTGTTGACTTCAGAATGTTTCTAATAGAGCAGGTTAGTGAATATATACGTGCATACAATAAAAGCAACACCAAGACGCTGACAGCATAGAGATGCTGATGGCGAGACAATGTAATATAATAAAACGGAAAATATGGATGCGAAATTTCACACTGGTTAAGAAAAACGATCGACCTCTAGTTTAACGAAAGGGTTTTCGCTAACGTAACGTGCGGCCTCCCGGTGGTCGTCGTCGGCATCTGTCCGTCTTCGAGAGACGATGGTGTTACTTCCGGTTTGGGTAATGTTCTATCTGCACCATCGTGAATGGCAGTGCAGTCCGATTCTTGAGTGGCAGTCTCTTTTGCACTTACCCAATCGGATGAGCTTATCACCGGTAATTGCCAATTCCCGTGTTGTGCCGACATCTTGCGATGACGCTGGAGTGCCAGTGGAGCTACAAAGCCGGGGCAGGGTGATATGGGGGACCAGCTGTTGTCCATGCAGCAGACCCCCCTCCCCGCCTCTCCACGCAGCTGGTGGATCCAACGGAACGGCGAAAACCGATACAGCTTGGCACCAACGGCCTCACAGGAGTTGCTGGAAAGCTGCTGAAGACAGCAGCAGACCGCCTTAAGGCACTCCGTCTCCTGATCTGGTGTCGGGGGTTGACTCCTCTGGCCTTTCCAATGGATGGGTGTGGCCGCAAGGCAAGCGGAGGTTCGGAATCAGAGTTTGCCTTTTCGAGGTAAAAATTGCGGAAAGTGTAACCATTTCGAACGAGAGCATTCAAATGTTGTACATTTCTTCCATTTTTGCATAATCAATGTTCAAGCGTATTCCCTGACGGAACCCCCATATGTGTCCCCAATACGCGTAAAAGATTTGAATAATAAAAAATAAAAAATTGAAAAACCTTTGCCTGTTACAGTTTTACGTGTAAATGAAAACGTGATCAAAACATAAAAAGTGACATAAATTGCATACAAACACATAGTTTTTTAACATTTTATCACGGAAAATTAATTAAGTTATCGTTGTTATAAAATGTCCAAACACATTCTTTATTTATAATTCTATTAATTCAAGTACAAACTGAAATAAGTAAGTTTTGACACAACACACGTGACGCCCGTTGTTGACACAACGGATGGCCTCCAAAACAAATTTCTTAAACACTTTCTACCTCACTCAAACATTATATGTAGTTTAAACGTGTTTTCCATAGGCTAACAAGGTTATTGGGAGATACTTCCGGGTGGATTCTAATGACTTGAATATACTAAAATGCTTAAGCAGTAATTTTAAACAAAGCTACAAGTGTGTTCCATCTATACTAAACAAAACAAACTAAACAAAACGCCCGTGTAATATTCACGTAATTATTTATTAATTACGTATAAATGCAATAAGCGTTTTGTAAAAAGAACAGTAATGGTATACTTAATTTTTCTTCTTCTTGTAACATTATTCCATTAATCCCTCTTAGTTTGATGTCATATTTTTGATACATATAATATCCGTCATAATATAACTATATCACTGAATACGTTTTCCTTATACATTAAAAAAAAATCATGTTTCTGTTGTATGCAAATTATTTCCTATTTCTGGAAACAAACTAGGATATTAAATGGGTCAGTTTTATATGTCTTGTCAGATGTTCACCTGTGACCAGTGCGGTCGAGTGCTTCAGCATTAGTCCTCTTTTAATTTTTGCATTTAGTTCGTTAATTTAATGCAAGCTATGCATTGTATATTGTATACTTATCTGCATTGTATGTAACCGTTTATATTCATGTTACTTTTCATTGAAAAAAAAATAAAAAATTAAACAAGTATCTTAAAAGCAGTTGTTCTCATTGGATTACTGCAAATAGTAGTACATATTATTTGATATGTTATATTTCTGTAATAGGCTTAAATGCATGCAAATTATTACATTGGAAACCTTCAACAAGTAAAAAATATAACACTTGTATCGTGTATTTATTCGTTATCAATACTTTTTAGCTCATTAACGGTACAGTCTCAAGCACATGTTGTCATTATTCTCCTCGGTAATTTATGACAAAAATGATAATGTAGCATTATAAGAAATTATTAGAAATTCGGCAATATGAGGTTTTTTAGCCTAATAAGAAGGTTAAAGTCCACTTTTAAAATATATAATAGTCAATCCTGATTAAAAACTATTTGTATGGTCAGTTTTATTGTCTTTTTGCGATTTGTTTGTTTGTATTCATATTCTGGAAGCCATGCGTTGTATAATCAACGGGAGACACGCTAGTTGTATTTCAAAACTCACTAATTTAACGTCGTATATGACCTTTATAGAACGATTGTGTCAGTATATTACATAACAACTCTAAACTCGGTAATTTGTCGTGAGACTGTTAGAAAGTGTGTGTCTGAGGGCAAATTACGTCAGTTGTCACTTGGTTTGATAACGTTTTCGTTTACACGTTACATTGTATCAGGCTAAACGTTTAAAATTGTAAATATTTACTAATTTAAATCGTGTATGCATATTGGTTACACATATGACGGTTCCGTAAGGGCAGTCGTTTGGAAAAGTTTTATGCAAAAAGGGCGAAATATACAAATATTGAATACACACGTTCGAAATGTTTACATTTTTGGTCATTTTTACCGGGAGGCCGCGCGTTACGTTAGCGAGAACCCGTCCGTTAAACCGGAGGTCGATCGGTTTTCCTAACCAGTGTGAATATGTTTAATTTAAACCAAAATATAGTTTAAATGGAATTGAACATCGGTCATGACGTTTCTGCTTAAGAAAAAATCGTATTCATTTTACTCCGTACTTGCTACATGTTTGCTATTCGCCTATATTTTGCCTTGTTAAAATTACGACCCACGCCACAACAAAGATCAAGATTTGTGAGACAGCGTGAAAATTGTATATTTTCAATCTAATATACGCATTTATATGATAATAATGCGTAATATACGTACTTTGCGTACTCCAGGATTCCAATGGAGCGTTCAATCGAGCCAAGCTGTTCAACATCGGCTACAACGAGTCCTTCAAGTACGGAGACTTTGACTGCTTCATCTTCCACGATGTTGACCTCATTCCAGAAAATGAAACAAACATTTACCAATGTAAAGACCAGCCCAAACACATGTCCGTGGCTGTGGATAAATTTAATTACCGGTAAAGCGATTAATTAATTGTCATTTTGTTAAAATCTTTTGCAAATGAAGTGACACGATTGTTTTACTACGCTCTTATTAATGTGAAAATGAATCGTAGCAAATGTGGACAGGGGCAAACAGGACGCCCCTACTGTGTGATAACTAAATATTAAATTGTTTCGGACAAAATGAAATGCTTATTTCACAGGTGGGTTATATTGCCGGAGAGGAGGCAAATGCTAACACACATATGTCAGGTATGCGCCCATCTATTTAAATTAAAATGTCGTCCCCATTATATTTTGAAGGTTGCCTTATGACACTATAGTGGGTGGAGTGCTTGCCATGAAAAAGTCGGTATTTCAGCGAGTGAATGGGTTTTCCAATCTTTACTTCGGATGGGGAGGTGAAGATGATGACATGTCAATAAGGTATCAGTTTAACATTAACATTCAGTGTATTTTACATTAATTTCCGAACGAGTACAAGTCATTCATTTCCATTTAAAAGGACAATGACTATAAAAAAAAATGGTGTCATACAGCAATATTATATGATGTTGTAGTATAGCGATGCGAAATAACATAGCACCTTAATTAAATGTATGTATGAGATTACATACTTAGAATTTCAATGAAAACAAATGTTCGATGAAAAGGGGTAACGAATTCACGACATGGAGCCTTACCTACCAATGATATTAGAAGGCGCTTTAGCCATCTGCGCTGTCCAGCATTGTTCTCCTGTATGCGCACAAGTGTCATACAATATACTCACAATACGGACACATAAATGAACACAAGAAAATGTTTAAACAACAAGGCATAAATTACACAATGATGATGTGTTTTTTTCATAACATGCGTACACCCTATTCCTTATTATATTTATTGTGTATTATATTATTACTTGTTTATATGCCTACAAAAATATCATAATTTCAGATTTGTGTGTGAAATTACCCTTTAAGCTCATGCTAAATTATTATGACTTCATGTCATATTTAAATTCGGCAAACATTTGGTCTCACTGTACAGGATAAGAAAGCATGGTTACACAATAGTGAGGCCTTCTTTGATAGCTGGACGATACAAAATGATTCGTCATGCGCAAGAAGAAATGTCCAAATTGAGGTATGTTTTAGATTTGATGCAGTATAATAGTATTTTGCAAATGCGTTAACTTCTTTTGATTTACAGTATTTTCAGATCTTGAATTTATATTGAGCTCGGTTAATCATTAGTCATACATTTATTTACAAAAAAAAGTTTTAGACGATTTGACGTGCAATGAATCACGTTTGTAAAAAAAAACACACAAAGTTTTGGATGATTTGATGAGCTATGAGTCACGTTTGTACGAAGTTTAAAATAAGTTCCTTGAATAGCTTCACTGTGCATCATACTAGATCGTATATACATTTTTAGGCTATGTTACCAACACTTATTACACACGTGTGACGGTTCATGAAAACTGAACGTAATAATATCAAGTTCAGTATGGTTAACGTTTTTACACTTGTTAATACAAATAAATACTTCGATGTGGATAAGCATTGTATATGTGATTGTCACTGATTGTTTAGGGTTAAGCAAAATGTTGTTAATATTTCGTAGTCAATATTTTCAGTAATTTTCAACTTTGACCACTTAGCACTGTCAGGTTATTTTCCAAAGACATCAGAGAAAATGTCAATGTTGCCGGACTATAACAATGTGTAAATGTTGTGTTCATGCTTTTACATTGCCGTTGTTGTGCATAGTCCGTTTTTTCTGAACTGTCAAAACATGAATAATTTCACGGTGGATGAATGAGTTATTTATATCATCGGCCAGCATTCATGATGTTCCGATAGCATGCTTCGGGTATCGGGTAGAAAATACTACCTGTGGGGTATAATATTTATTCTGGGTTTTCAAAAGAGCAGTAATTGCTACCTATAAAATATTGGAGAGCGAATAGCTTAGTGGTATATTGCTCGTCACGCTTTTGCTGGTTCGAGTCCCGTCATTTAAAAAAAAAATTTGAGCAAGAAGAAAATATTTTAAATGTTAAATTGCATTTTTTATAAACGTTACATTTTATATTTACATATGTTTGTTATGCCATTTTCTTTTCACCTTTTTGTTTCTTTGATTTGTTTATTATTTATCGAATTTTTTTTTTTTTTAAATTAATAGCATATTAATTTAAAAATAAAATCAGATAAGCGCTTCTTCGTCTTCGTCTGCCGTGTCCGTCTCTGTGGTGTTTAAATTTTTAACAACCTCGGTCGTTCCGAATGATGTTCAGTGCAGAATTGCGTATGTAATCTATCATGTATTGTGCATATCATAAAGGCTAATCAATACCCGTAAATACGATGGAAAACTGCGACGAAATTCAAATTCTAAAAATAACACATTCAATCCCCGTGAAATTATTCATGTTTTGACAGTTCAGAAAAAACAGACTATACTGGAAAGCTCATGTAACAGTTTGTATACATGTATACACTTTCAGGTCGGTCCTACTTCTCGGAGCAGAAAAGCGATTAACAACAGATGGATTGAATTCCTTAAATTATACCTTGATTACTACGAATTCAACTCAAAACTATGTCCACATTTTAGTAACGTTGTGATTAGTAGACAACATTAATTTCCAGGAGACGAATATGTGTGTTTTGTGTCAAATGTTTCGTACATTGTTTTTAACTTTGCTTCAATTCAAAAACATAACTTCCAGCTCTTTTAGTGCATGTTTTTTTCAAATAAAATAGCATTAAAACAGTATTTACACATGTTATATTATATGACTCATTTTATGAAAAAATGAAAGTTCAGCTGGTCACTTGCCGTAAATAAAGGACATTGCAATGTAAATAGCGTGAGCTTCATTCTCTGTTGGACTGTATTTTGAGAAACTGTAGCAACGCAGTTATTATAGTGTCCGGCACACAGCTAACCTAGTATTCTATATGTTTTTATAAATAGTAATTTTTTTCTGAACATTTGTATTAAGATATTGTTATTAACATAACCCATTCTGTTGCCAGCGTGCATGACGGATGGATATAACATGTGCTCCGGATGCGATTACCGCATGTGTTTTAGTTCATGCTGTACGCGAACTTTTTGCTCCGCGCTCGTATGTTATGTTTCTATGCATGGGACCTTTTATTTGTACATTCAATATTCATATTTATTACAGTGTTGTGTGGTAATGATAATTACGCTGTTTTTTCACTGACTTAATTAAATCGTTGTTAAGAATTCATTAACCAAGTAATCGGTATATAATATAATTTATTTATGTATACGTTTGTTCTAAAACGAGCCACGAAACCTCCGGTACAATAAAATGCGGAAAACACAACTCGTGTACAAATCATTTTCAAATACGCAACATATATCTCCATGTATAGATTTGATATTACACTACTAATTTTTCAGCAAAAGACTTCCAAAGAGAAGCAATGCAGCGAACGATCATCGCTGTTTATTACTGAATTAACAAGAAAAGCATTTATTGAAGGCATCAAATGGCGCCGTACTTGGACTGAATTTTGCAAATATGATACACACGTGTTCATTGATTTGTAACAGCAGACGACTTAGTTTAGTCAAAATCGCGACGGGAATTTTGTAAGGGTTATCCTTCCACACACAGTCCGGTTGATCAGGTAAAAGCATGTACTTTAATAAGCAATGTGTCGACAAAAGAAAAGATTAATTTCAACGATTTAAATGCGAACAATATTCAGTAAAGTGAAGGTTTGAAATAACGGATTCAGCTTTGAAAATTGCCTAACAATTCTGTTTACGCTGGTTGCAACTTGCAAGTAGGTATTTTTACACAGCTAACATCGTGTGCTAACTACGCAAAATGTGTTTGTAATGATTCCTATATCCCAAATATGTTGGACTAGACGCAGGAGTAAATGTTAATATCATTATTTCTCAATTACAAAGCTTCTATTTTGTTAATTCGTGCTTTTTATAATTATAAAACGTGAATACGCATATAGAGTATCACAGTTCTCTTATGATCTTGTATTTTGTTAGTCTGCGTGTTCATGTAATTTGTGCTAGAGGACTTTGTTTACGAAACAAAAAACATGTATCGTCAAACATCTACATAGTGTTAGACCTTCACCATTAAATCATATTCACAAACGTTTCGCAGCATGCATGTAAATCAATTTGTTTACGGTAAATATACTTGATGACTAACTATACAAAGTAGGGTGTCCTGGTACTGTGTGTAATTTTAAGCTAAAACCGAGCGGTAACTAGTTGATATTCATACATATTTAAATGGACCTGATCAAATTAAAGACTCTGGAGGAATAACATACCACGGTTTTATATTTGATATCTAAGATGACTTATGTGGATTAATGAACCGACTGCTAACGATCTAAACTTGTTACACAGGATAAACTAATGTTTTAAACGGTGGAATTGAAGGTAATGATGAAACGCCACATTGTTATTTATTTATTTACGGGAACTCACTTTCCCGCCATCACGAGAGACGGGCAACTGAGGACCGTATGCACTGGCAAAAAGCTCATATCTGAGAAAGACAAACTTTGATGTCAAAGCCTCTGTTGCCTTACAGCTATATACATTCATGGCAAAATGGTAAGATATGAAAACCCTACCGAAAGTCCTGATCTGAATTGTGCATTTTTACTTCACTGGGTGCATGAAGCTTAGAGAATCACCTCATCAATCAGCCTGTACATCGAGCACCAAACAAAAACATACGTAAATGAAGTATCGTGCTCTTCGTTTTGCAAGCTGAATCGTCAGGCCCACGTGTCTTTATATGACTCCGATGTGTAGAAGAATATTGGAAGGCTTTTGTCAAATACAAGAAACAATCCTATACACAACTGTAGAGTGTTCTTTGTTTGTAGAATAATCTGTCCGTGTCATGTTAGTACAAAACGCAATGGCATTATCATTGTAAAACTGACCGGAATAAGCCAGTCAGAGTGTGTGGATATTGCATATTCTTCATACAATATACGTGGGGTGTCCCTAGAAGTCGTGGATTATTTTAATATCTCCAACTCATAACGTGCTATAGGGAAATTGAATTTTGTTGGTTTCCTTATCATTCAACTTAAGTCATTAATAGGAAAAATGAGATTTTGGGGTAAAATACATGTACATACTCTAGAGCTGGAGGAATTGGGTCCTATTCGGCTCAGAATTCTCGTTAACAAACAACCATGTTGATGACAAAAGTCCATTGAAAAATAACTATTAAGGAAACAGGTACAGTTCAAACTTCATAGTTCCTTTCTAACAGTATTACAGAACTAATGTCCGATCACAACATATTTGTAGCTCTAATCCTGCTGCAAATTAGCTCAATTCTGATCTAGTTTAGATGTTAGCAGTATTACAATTACAATTAATAACAACGATATCTGTGAAACTGATGGATGCCGCCCATTGTGCTTTGTCAAGCAATATAAATGCAATGATATTAATATTATAATGATTAAAAATTACTAACATGACCAAATCTGACACCAAAACATGTCACAAACAATAATAATTTCATTAATTGTCTAATCTTCAGAGTAGAAACAATGTTTACTTATCGGAAAGGCCCTCTGGAGGTACAAAGTTAATGTGTAGTTTTACTTATATAAATACCCGACTCGACACGCAAATACCCGATCCGAAGAAAGATACCCAACCCGACCCGAAAAAAAATTGCTACCCGTTGCATCCCTTATCCTATATTCTTTATTGATGACGTATCATCGATGACGTAATTTGTTCTCGACTTGGTCAAAGATTTAATAATGATTGTTTGTCAATAATATGCAGTGAATATGTGTGTATATGTAATTGTTTGGTTATGTGAGAGATAATTGAGAGCACTGCAAGTTTCTAATAAAGATATTGGTTGGTTGTTATTTCACAAAACTTAAAATATTCACCAATAAAAACAGCTTGTTACACATGACAGTCATTATTTTCATTTGCCTATAAATTAGATTAAGACTTAGTAAATATTGAAAAATGTTCAACGTCACTGGGCCTGACTCTTTGTCTGCAGGTGTCTTTTGACAAAGAACGCAGCCTCGTTGATGAAGATTATACATATCCTGATGTTCCACAGTCAGCTGTCATCTGGTGGCTGGGTGATGAACAAGCAGGGTCTCAAGACGCCAAGATGAAACTCCTACAAGGGCTTCCATGACCACTCCAGGTTATGTTCACAGGTTAGTAATTCAAGTATTTGACTTTACTTCAAATATTTGCATTTTAAATAATTGCATGTCTGTATATGCATACACACATATTTAGTATTTTATCGCAAATTACAACCTAATACCAATATCAAACATACAGAAACTGTTTGGACAATGTGCTACCAGCAGTTATAGTGAACATTTAATGAACGGTAATTGGCCTTATAGAAGTATATGTATATGTTGTTAATAGTGTTTTTTTTGTTTGACAGCACAATGAGTGACATAGTAGTTGTTAGTGAAGTGATCAGCAGCAGGTTTTGTTTGAGGTTTATTAATAATTTTAATTGTGTATCTGCAGTGGTGAGCAAGCTGGCTGACCGAGGGTACCGGCCTCATCTTCACGACCTCCTGCTGAGACTGAACTTCAACCACTACTATGATCAGTAGAGGACGGAAACCAGTCTTCAGACAAATAGCTATTAAACTGTTAAAGGCAGGGTACCAGACGATTGTATTTGACCTCCTGCTGAGACTGAACTTCAACCACTACTATGATCAGTAGAGGACGGGAACCAGTCTTCAGACAAATAGCTATTTAACTGTTAAAGGCAGGGTACCAGACGATTGTATTGACCTCCTGCTGAGACTGAACTTCAACCACTACTATGATCAGTAGAGGACGGGAACCAGTCTTCAGACAAATAGCTATTTAACTGTTAAAGGCAGGGTACTAGACTATTGTATTTGACCTGCTGCTGAGACTGAACTTCAACCACTACTATGATCAATACAGGACGGGAACCAGTCTTCAGACCAGACGGTTGTATTTGACCTCCTGCTGAGATTGAACTTCAATAATTACTATGAGCAGTAGAGGAGGGGAACCAGTGTTTCGAAGAGTAACTGCTAGACCAGAATATTTCTTAGTTAAGACTGAGGCTGGGTACCACACTACAGTCTGTTGTACAAAATCTGGTGTTGAGACTGAACTTCAACACTACCGAGATGGAAACCAGCGTAGATAAAATATCTGCTTGGCCAGTTAATTTCTTCTGTTCAGACATAAGCTGGTATCAAACATGTATAGTTTAATTTAGTAGAAGACGGCACAATCAAAATAGAGGCATTTTGGAGGTATTTTCTTATGGCATAATGAACATTTTAACATGACACACGCTGAGTTTTCTATACACAAAGAAGAAAACTTCGTTTGCCAATAAACACCTCAAAAAGTAGTTCTGAATGTAAAATATAGTTTGCATTGTAATTGCAGAATATGTTGTCAGTTCAAATTAGAATAGAAATAATTTTCGCTTTATTGTCGTGCATCTGTAAATAAACAATGATTTTTCATTCTGATGTGAATGTATTCGGATTGACACCCTCGTGGTTTAATTTCTACGCATCAGAACTCAAAATCGTTGTTTATTTACAGATAAACAACCCCAGATCGAACATTATTTCTTAATTCAAGTTAAGTATTACACTCTCCTGGCCATATGTTTAATTCAACAAACTTAAGTCGTGAAATGTTTGTGAAATGTTTGTTTTTAACTCTAGTATGAAACATCTTTGCCTATAGACTAAGTAGCATGTTGTTCTTTTTCCATTTTATGAAATGTATATTTGGGGTATAACTTATTAATGTGTACATGTACTCTGTAGAGTATTTTGGTAATGTAATTATGAACTGTAGGGGGGGAGGATGTCGGCAGGCTGACCCATGGGAATTTGACTTATATTATTTTTTGGGGTCTAATTTCCCATCCTACCATCCTAGAGTCAATCATTTTCGTGTTAATTCCCTTAGTGGAAGATGCAACTGGTGTATCAAATGGCCTCGGGGCCAATATTACGGGAATCTAACAGCCAACCAGTCTTTTTTTCTGGGACCAGGAATCATTGGGCAAGTCAAATTCCCGCCTGTCGGGAATCACCTACAGTCTAAAGTCCCATATATGCCTGCCGCTTACCCCCTGGGGGAAAATATTGATAGGTGCCGAGGTGCATTAGTATTACAAGGCCCAATCTGCTCCTTTTTCACACTTTAGATAGGCTCTTGTAATCCTAAGGTGGCGATATGTATAAGGTATGGAGTGTAGTACAGGTTCTATTTATTGTGTATAACAAATGTATTAAATTATTTGTTTTTTATAATGATAGAAAACTTGTCGAGTGTCATAATTTTTAGCTAGGATTGTGCTTCTGTGTACATGAACAAAACCTAGTTATTTCTGAATACTCTGTGATAAACTCTGTAGATTTAATAGAAATAAATAGTGTCCATTTATTGTTGTTGATTTTCTTTGTGAAACAAGCAGAATGGATTACAGTTGTGGTTTACTGTGGTAAACAGTTTGTAATGTAAACTGTTTATCAACACAGAGTCTGTTTACTACATATCTGATTAGTGTTTAACCATGCTAAATTGTCCGATTCAGAAAACACATATATTACGTGTTGAATTTAATAGCATGTGTAAGTAGTTAAATAAGACGGCCAGCATTCACTTTGACACTACAAAACCAACATATTCAGATATTTACTACTAAATAGAGTTTGAATTTGGTGTCGATGTATCAACAAAACTTCATGTTCTGACAATGTAAACTATAAACATGTTTTACAGTCTGATAAGGCATGTAATATATGTATTGTGTTTCGTAAAAATACTTCAATTTCGAATACAAATGAATTTAATTAATTTCAAAATATCGATAATTTAAAGCCGACCATGTGCCTTTAAAAGGAAAGCCTGAGAAAACAAGCTGTTGCCCTCAAAGTTTAATAATAATATTATTGATTTCACATAAATCCTTTGAATGTTGCTGGGGACTTGATAATCTATTTTAAAATCTTCAAGAAAACGTTAATTGTTAATTGTTTAAATCCACAGAAATAATCGCTAAGAATCTTTCTAGAAATCAGTCGATTAAAGCACCAGTCCTGAAGCCTATTTGCCCGAAAAATAACAACTCTCAAAAAGAAAATTGTAGTTTGTTTTATTTTTATTAAGAAATACTGTACAAAGTAAATGTTCCCATATAATCCATAATGTAAGAGAAAACTAATGACATCTTGCAGTGTACGCATATAATACATACATATATAATTAACATATATAATTACAAATGGAGCACAGTGTGATACAATCCGGATATGTTAGGCTTTTCCTTTTAACTTGCGGTTTTTAATTTCCTGGAACAAAGCAAAAGATTCATTTAAAAGCATAAAAAGGTTACAAATGAGAAAACATAATTATTACTTTAAATTTTATACAAACAAGTAATTTGTAAACCAATAATTATGTGAATATTGCCGTAACGCTCCTTGAACAGTAGACCCTCTTGTTTACCAGCACTAATTGTATGACACATTCAGGAAGTACTCAAGTGGGTCTCGTAGAACTGGTATCAGATTACTCCTAGATGTACAAGGTCCCATGTGTCACGAACTCTACAGTCTGGTTTGCTTAAGTACCCTAGAGCAATGTACGGCTATTTCCTGATGTTCATGCTACTTGAATGACCTGAGAAGTAACTAATAAATTAATTGCCAAAACACACAAATAGTTTCTGAATTATGTTTATGTGTTAAATTTTCTGCACTAAGGATTCAAATTATAAGGATTTACCAGTTTTAAACATGGAACTGGTATTCGTAAAATTAATTTGTTTTACTTTCATTATGTTTTACCATGAAATTGACTTCACAACGAGTGACCCACTTGGAAAATGTCCCAAAGAGTTGTTTGAAATTTTTGAAACAGATTGTGTTTCATGCAACATGAATGTGTTTATTGACTGCCCTGAAGGATCTAAAAAGGTTTCTACATTCAATGGAACAGAAGGCTGCCAATATACCCAGCACTATGGCGTTGGACCCAATGTCACTTTGGATGGATGTCACCACACATGCAACCGGACAATTCTAGTTGAAGAGTGCTGTGAGAATAACTGGGGTCAAAATTGTGATGGTAGGTAGTACAGTCTGCTTTTTGTGAATATAAAGTTGCCATTTCACAAATTCCAATATACAACACACACTGCCACACACTTGAAATCATTGCATTTATACCTGCGTTGAATTGTTATTTTGATGTATCACATAGAAATACCGTCGGGGAATTATAATTTTGTTTAATCATGGTACTTTGTATTAGAAACAAAAGATATGGATGCTTAATGCAGCAGCTTTGTTCATTCCAGAATATGAACAAATCACTTTTTTGTTTTGCATTGATCACATTTAAAGTCTTTACAGTACTTTAAAGGTACTCGTTCACAGATTTTTTTTGTATTTGTTTAAGTATGCCATTAAATTGACAGATTAAACCATCAGAACTAAAGAGCAAAAGTATAAAAACAAGAAAATGATAAAAAAAATAAAAGAAAAAAACGTTGCTCCCATAAGTTTATCCACATGTTGTCAACAATTCTAACGAAAACAACAGAAACACAACAAAGTTTTTCATAGTTTAGCGTTACAAGCGCTTTATAAGTTTATGAATATCAACTGATGATTACTCATTTACAAAATGGTATCTACAGTATATTTTTATGTCACTCATGTTATTTCGCTCCTTTATAATTAACTTATCTTTTATATTTTCGAATCTGACAAAAAGTTTTAAAATTGTCAAAGGGTCAATCTGTGAACAGGTCCCTTTAAAAGTTTTTTCTACATTACTTTAAAACAACCGCAAAACATAGAATTGTAAGAAGAATTGTATGTAACATTCTTTGTATTCCTAGTAAACCAAAATACACATTATTACCAGCAATGTTGTAATCCTACATTGAACTTCAGATAATTTCTCCGTGATAAGTTTCTTTTTTATCAAAATCTGTTATATTAGTTGGAAAAAAATATACATGTACCAAGGTTAAAAACTGACATACCCTAAAATTATACATACCTGATAAATTTCATTAGGAAATTCTTCTATGTTGTCTTGAACACAGCTTATACAAAATCTCTTTGTGTAAAATATGCTGCAATCCTGACGAGTAAAATATATAAATACAGAATCCACAAAAAAACATGAAATGATCGATTGAGGAGTAAATCTGCTGTGATTTATTAATATTATAGGTATAAGTTAATAATATAAAAATCTGCACACCAGACAAATATGAAATAAGTTATAAATTAGCTTTATTACAAAAATGTTAATTATATATATTTGAAGATTTGGAATCACATGAACACCTTGTGTGACACATATTTGTTTAATTTTATTGCTTAATTTGCTAGTGTATTTATTCCATGACAGAATGAGTTACATTTTAATTAAATGACGAAACCTAAAATCTTAACTGGATTACACACACACTTAAATGATAATAAACAGAATTATCTGATTACCTGTGATGCACACGCTGACTTCTGACACATGGAACAATGTGATCCGAGAGTTATAATCCCTACTTCAGATGAAAATGGGTCTTTCATTACATAGGTGTCTTCCATTAACCTTAAAGAAGAAAAGGAAACTTCAACTGATCGGTTTTGCTACCTAGATGGTAACAAGTAAAAAAATCTGTTGTAATTCAAAATCAATGTATATGAAGTAAAATTTTAAAGCCTAGTCTTATTTATAAATAATTTTGATAAATTTAGTATGAATTTATATAAAATCCACATTAGAGAAATACTTCCCACATAAAAACTAACAGTAAATATGGCAATATTTTTTTCACAGGTTGGGGATGGGGCACAGGCCCTATGTTTTGGGGGGGAATTACAGTTACAAATTTTGTAACGGGGAACACAAGTTCCAGGTGTAAATTCAGATTTGGGGAAAACTGCATTATTTCAAATATACTTTTTTTCTTGAGGATGATGCCTATATAATATTTGACCCCTCCTCTACAAACCTCTATATAAAGATAAAAAAGCCCCCGTAATGGCTTAAATTTTGACAATTTGGCTAAAGAAGATTCTATTTGAATACAAGTTAACAACATAAGTTAATCCACATTAGAAACAAGCTGACAGGGCATTTTCAAGGCAGCACTGTCCCTAGAGAAACAATATTGCATAGTTTTAAACCAATTTTTCGTCCTCCTTTATTTAGCATGTTGGCACGTCATTCCAGCCCCCTTAATGCATAAATCGATATATGCATAGTTTAAACATTGTCCAATATGGATGTTTGGGCAATGAATATGTAGTTCAATTTGTAAAATGTCACATAAAAACAAAAAACATTTGAAAATCGGCAATATTTTGCCAAAGTACAGCATAGATTTAGCTCCCCCTAATGACCTTTTTAGTGTGCAGTATGACCTATCAGTCCGGCCCTTCTGATTGGTTGTCAAGGTTGGTTGCTTTGCGCAGGTGCGCGTGCTATAATTAGTTTGTCAAATTAAAATTGGGACGTTGCTGAATGTAGTAATCCAATTATTTTGAATAAACAATCAGACATGAGATACGTTCAACACGTTATTCCAACCTACTTTATTTATTTCATAAGAATTATGTTATTATGCGTTTTCTGTTCAAATTAATCGCTAAACTGGTCTCATATAAACATGACCTACTTTTCATTTATGAACATTAAAATTGTGATACATCTAAATTTAATTGTAAATAAATGGACAAACATATTCTATCACATTTCAATGTCATAATTTAAACTGTTAAGCATTTATAGTGGTTTATTTAACATGATTTATAGAGAGTCCCAGACCGTCTTGTCCCACACTGACGACACGGTCCAGAATGGCGAGTACAAGGATAGACACATGTGACATCTGCCACACAACACATGAGTATTCATATGTGACAATACCCCAGAGGGGATACATCACTTAACTGGACGAAAACACAACCTTGTAATGTAAATTAGCGAAAGAAAAATAATAATAAAGCCAGGATGAGCCCTGAGGCTGAAAAAAGCAGCTTAAACTGCTCAATATTTATCAATTAACAAGTTGTGCTGTGCTAAAATTACAACTTACAACAGTGACTTTGCAAATGGTGGCTTCGTTCCAAAATAGTCATATTTCACTTTAAGTCCACATTTATAGCAAAGAAATTCTTTAACAACTCCTGGCTTTTCTGAATCCGTTTCCATTGTGTTGTTGTTGTTGGTGGTTTGGATTTTGGCCAGCTCCTTATTTGTCATCCTAAGTTTCGTACAATAAATTGCAATGTATCCTATAATAAAGTAGAGTTTGTTCTGGTTATATATTTCTGCACTTTCAAAACTGTTTGAAAATAAATTGCACCGATAATCATTATTATTATGTAGATCAAAATGAGCAATGCGTTATTATTCGAAACTATCCGATTAATATTTATTATATAGCTCCTTATATTTTCCCGCGGATCTGTCAAATCTCGTGCCTAAGTCTAAGACTTGCGTAGTTGCAACATTACTCCCAGCCATATGACCCTCCGGGTCGCTGGGAGTTGTTCATTGATGTACATATTTGCTCAAAGTATTCAGGAAGAACTATAGACTTGCAATGACACTGTGCATAACCAAATTCCTTTGTGTTTTGCTTATATACAAATGCATACCTGAGTTAAAACACTGTTTGAATGTTTATTTAAAATTAGCCTATTGTGTTATAAAATCGAACAATGGCTGTCTGAAAGTGGACTCCACAGTCATATCCAAAGTTTGTTAATAGATCTCTGTCATATCCCACCACCACTGGCCAGATTACGGTAGATGAGAACTGATCTTGGCATGAGTGATTTGAACTTCAAGTCATCCTTAATGAAGCTTGTTCATGCTTATATTTACGCCAGTTAAATACTTGACCTGTACTTAACCGCGACATAATGCGACGAGTCGACATTTTAACTTGAAGGGACTTTGTCAACGAAAAAGTGATCTCCTTCAGCAAGTTTAATTTAATGTTAGTATGTTCAAGAAATGAGCATTGCAAAGCCATATGCAATAAATAATTTGCCACATTTGATAATTTTGATAAGAAGCAAAGACAATACATTAAAAAAGAAAACCCAGAATGGGTATCGAACTCATGAAGATGGAGTCTTAATAACATATGACAGTAGACCGTGCTGTAACCATCTGCGCTATTGTGGTTTGTGAAAATGAATGAGCATACAATGGTGTAAACAACTGGTCCACAAGTTGGCTATCATTCAAACAAAAATTTGATAGCTACCGCTCTTTGAATAGAGTGTCAGACAGTGATTGTAGAGACTACAAAATCTTGCATTGTCGCATCTTTGCCGTCTAGCACATAGGGATAATTATCATCCAAATCTGGCTTCCTCCGGCACATTGTGATAATTATTGTCCAAATCTCGCTTCGTTATATCCTCGCCGTCTGACACACAGCTATATTGATCATCCAAATCTCGCTTCATTGTATCGTTGCGGTCTAGCACACGGCGATAATTATATCCCAAATCTCGCTTTGTCGCATCTTCGTCCCCAGACTATATGCACGAGATATTGTTGTATTTAGCACCGTCATTGTTTTATACCAGCACACCGTAAGATGGTGTCTGCCTAAAAGTCATTGACACCAAAGAAGAAACTGTCAGTCATATTCTCTTACTTGCAATGGTGGGAAAATGGCCCATGTAACTGGTGTCAATACCAAACTTTACCTATACAATTCATCAAGGAAAGTTCAGCCTACCAACAATTAATCTTGGCAAAGATACGACGGTGCTACATTTTTGTACAAGACCGTGCAGATGTGACAATACGACAGTTGGGCGATAATTATCGCTGTGTATCAGACAGCTAAGATGCGACTGTTTGACGATGCGACATTTGGCCGATAATTATTGCTGTGTGTAAAACTGCGAAGATAAGACAATGCGAAGATAAGACAATGCGAAGATAAGACAATGCAAAGATAAGACAATGCGAAGATAAGACAATGCGAAGATAAGACAATGCGAGATTTGGGCGAAAATTATCGCTGTTTGCAATTTCATAGACACAAAATTTGGACAATGACTATTTTCCAAATTTCGTATGCCCATGTTTTTAAAAGTGCGAGATCTACAAATTATAAAATTAAAATGTTGTGTTGTCGCATCTTCGCTGTCTTGTACAGAGTGAAATTTTCACTGGTGGAAACAGGATTCTGTAAACATTTTATCTCTTCCAGTTCCGAAGTTTGAACTCTGTTAAATTATTTCTACACACTGCCAGTCACTTAAGAGTATTAGCTCTAAACACATAAAATTGCCACAACTATCTGTAGCAGTAATAAAAGCATCAAGATTATTTGGTATATCGAGGGTTGAGTGTGAAACTGTTGTATTGTATTCCTTGATCAGATACAATAACTTAATATGCTCAACTCTCGATATACGTCTGTAAGACATTTCAAAGTCACTTGTTTACAATGTTGTTTCTGGCTTGCTCTTTCAGCATGCCCAGGCGGAGTGCAGAGCCCATGCAGTGGTCATGGCAGGTGTAATGACACAATCCTCGGAACTGGGAAGTGTTCCTGTGAGGTAACCTGAACAGATTGTTTTCCGTGATTCTGTCTAGATGTGCCAGGTTGTTATGTTGATAACAACCATAACAAATTACCAACAAAATACTGCCAACAATGTATTGTCACAGTAATCTTCAAGAATTAGGTACTTATTATTAAATAATATATATTTGTTCCTGGTTATGTAGTTATTATGTATTGTGTCATGATGTATTGATTTATTTTTTGGTTTCTCAGGTCGGATGGAAAGGTTATGCATGTGAATTGTGTGATGCTGAAAACAGTGACAACTGTACATCAGGTATGTAGAACATGTCTCAAATGTTCTGTGGTGGAAATCATTACATAACTGCAATTATTTCTGTTTCATTGTATACTGTCTGTAGGAACAATGTGCCACTATAATACACACACGGATCTACGTGTGGTTCCATTGTGAACATATACCATACCCCATAAATTTATTCACACTGACAGAAACTACATTTCTTACAGGTCTGCATATGGTTTGTTATACTCAAGTTCCAGTAAAATGTTCTAATTCTAAGTTATTACACTTTCTCCTTGAAGTCAAATTCTAATGTTCACTCAAGTAGCTGTTACTGTCAGATGTCACTGTATAGTAGCAACTGTCTAGAGATGTTTTTGATGCGATCGAGTTTTAATGACAAAGCACATTATTTTGTTTGATCTGATGTATATTTCAATTTATTACATACTCAGTTTGTGAGTTTGTTTCGGAAACTGTGAGTACATTTTCCCCAAGCTCGCAAAATTGTGTGAGTTCCATGAAAGACCGTGTATAGGGCGCACCCGATTTTTGAAGCAAACTGAGAACAATTTGGAGTAGTTTTGTCTGTTGATTTTATATTCCCATTTTTAGCTCACATGAGCACAAAGTGGTCACGGTGAGCTTTTATGATCGCCTGTTGTCTGTTGTGCGTACGTGCGTGCGGCGTCAACTTTTCATTCAAACAACATCTCCTCCTAAACCACTTGGCAGATTTTCACCAAACTTCACAGGAATGATCATTAGGTGACCCTTTTGAAAGTTGTTCAAATCGTTACGGTCTGCTGCATATATAGGTCACCAGAGCTAAAAATATATTGAATAAGTGTAAACTTTAAAAATCTTTTTCTCTGAAACCGCAGGGCCCAGAGGTTTCATATCTGGTATGTAACATCCTTTAGTGGTCCTTTACAAAGTTTGTTCAAATTATGCCCCTGGGGTCAAAACTGGCCACGATGGGGGGTCACATGGTTTATATAGAATATATAGCAAAATGACTTTAAAAATCTTCTCTTAAACCACAAGGCCCAGAGGTTTCATATTTGGTATGTAACATCCTATAGTTGTCCTCTACAAAGGTTGTTCAAATTATGCCCCTGGTGTCAAAACTGACCACGCCCCTTGAGGTCATATGGTTTATATAGAATAAATAGCAAAATGACTTTAAAAATCTTCTCCTCTGAAACCGCAAGGCCCAGAGGTATCATATCTGGTATGTAACATCGATTAGTAGTCCTTTACAAAGCTTGTTCAAATTATGCCCCTGGGGTCAAAACTGGCCACGCCCGGGGGGTCACATGTTTTATATATAATATATTGCAAAATGACTTTAAAAATCTCCACTGAAACCACAAGGCCCAGAGGTTTCATATTTGGTATGTAATATCCTATAGTGGTCCTCTACAAAGACTGTTCAAATTATGCCCCTGGGGTCAAAACTGGCCACGCCCCGGTGATCACATAGTTTATATAGAATAAATAGCAAAATGACTTTAAAAATCTTCTCCTCTGAAACCGCAAGGCTCAGAGGTTTCATATTTGGTTTGTAACATCACTTAGTGGTCCTTTACAAATTTAGTTTGTATTATTCCCCTGGGGTCAAAACGGGCTACATCCCGGGGGACACATAGTTTATATAGAATATATAGCAAAATGACTTTGAAAATCTTCTACCCTGAAATCACAAGGCTCCGAGGTTTCATATTTGGTAATATGTAATATCCTGTAGTGGTCCTCTACGAAGACTGGTCAAAACTGGTCACGCCCCGGGGGTCATATGGTTTTAAATCAACTTTAATAGCAAAATGTCTTTAAAACTCGTCTCCTCTGAAATCGCAAGGCCTAGAGGTTTCGTATTTGGTATGTAACATGCGTATAGTGGTCCTTTATAAATATTGTTCAAATTATGCCCCTGGGGTCAAATCTGGTCACGCCGTGGGGGTCACATGGTTTATATAGACTTAAATAACAAAATGACTTTAAAAATCTTCTCCTCTGAAACGGCAAGGCCCACAGCTTTCCTATATTTGGTACGTAACATTGCATAGTGTTCCTCTCCAAAGATTGTTGAAATTATGCCCCTGGGGTCAAATCTGGCCACACCCCTAGGGGTCACATGCTTTATATAGACTTAAATAGCAAAGTTGCTTTAAAAATCTTTACCTGAAACTACAAGGCCCAGAGGTTTGTTCAAGATTGTTCATATTATGCCCCTTGGATAAAAATAAGCCATGCCTCAGGGATGCAAGTTTCAATTGGGTTACAAGGTCTCAGGTGAGCATCCTAGGGCCCTCAGGGCCCTCTTGTTTTCTCTCAATATTGGTCGTTGTTCTGTAATATTGCACTAATTTTACATTCATAAAATGAACAAAGTAAATTTCAAATACTCCTACATAGATTCTAATTACCTTTAGCTCGAAACACAGATAACAATCCACATTGAGTGTAAATAGTGTTAATATTATAAGTTATAATCTTTTGCGAAGTAATTTCTCATTTTGCTAGAAAACCTCAAAAGCCACTCGCAATTTTTTGCAAGTGGCTTTTTTCATTAAATTCAAACCCTGCATACGGTGCTGCTATTATATTCCATAGCCAGCAACCAGTCTCTGTGCAGCAACATTACATGCCCCGCCAACTCTCAGTGCGCTGTCTTGGACGGTCTCGCTCACTGCATGTGTGACTGGCCGTACGTGGAGAACGACAACAGTACCGGCACTGACAACGGCACTTCCTGTGAGAGTAAGTAGGCCACAACTTGCTGGAACATGTTTAAGATGGAGGTCAAAAATTATGATTTGTTCACAGAATCATTTCCACTGAGAACCACATGCAGATATTTAAGAATCAGTATTATCTGAACTCTATATTTTGTGCTCCTATAATTTTCATCATCTGCATCATTTGTTTCTCTGTATGCAGTACAATTAATTATAGAATTTGTTTCAGATTCCATATATTTTGTAAAAATCCATACCTTTATAGGACAAATGTTTGAGTCTTTGGACATTTCCACTTGTAACAGATTATTCCCAAAGTGGTAAATATTAATTGCAATATACATGTTGCACATACAAATATGGCAAATATGAACCCGCATTAGATATCAGTGATTACCCAGCCTCATTTTTCAGGGCTGGACACCTGCACAGTTCCCCCATTCTGTCACAAGAATGCCACCTGCCAGATGACGAACGTCTCTGGTGCTGACAGCCTGTGGAAGACTTGCACCTGCAATGCTGGTTACCATGGTGATGGGTTTGTGTGCAACCCTGATGACCCCTGCCAGGTGGAGAATGGCGGCTGTGACCTAAATACAACTGACTGTGTAAACATGTCACCAGGACAGGTACGTGGCCCCTCTGTATATAAGATGTGGTACTGAAAATCACACGAAAACAAAATATTCTTAAAAAAAAAGATGTTAGTAACATCTGTTTGTAGATGAGTAATGATGTAGAACAAAATATAAACTGTTACCATTTAAAGTCAGTTGTAACACATAATTGAGGTCATGAATGCATTTGTGCACATGAGCAGATGGCCGTTATTGAAGTCCATTTATCTAATATTGTAGTAAAATCTTGTATACAATGTGTAAAGTTTTTAACAAAATTTTTCCGTTATTAGATTGGCGTATGTCATTGGGCTTTTGGGCTGAGGGCAGGTGTAGTGGCGGTGTCAACTTTTCGTTTCTGCTCTCTAACTCGAGAACTAAATGAGCTTTTGTAACTTCAAACTTCATACATAATTATATACTTTATAGAGAGACCTCGCTTGCGGTGAAGGTTACTGTTACTAAAAATAGAAAAACGGTTTCTGCTCATTAACTTGAGTACGCATTGAGGTATTTTAATGAAACTGTATACATAGACACCTTATATCTAGACCTCGCATGGGATTGCATATGGGGTGGGTGGGGTCAAGGTCAAGGTCACCATTACTAAAAAAATTTATTTTTGTGCTGACTTTAATGCATTTCGTTCGAAAAATTTGGTTTTGTGTAATTTCCATGTTTCTTGTTAAATGTGCTTTACTAACATCATTTTGAAGTCATTTGAATTAAGTATATAATTACCAATAATTTCAAAACCAACTGTCGGCTATCCATCAAAATCAGCAACATATTTGGTAATCACTAACATGTCTACAGGGACATTATATATCTTTATACAAACCTTGTACCTCTGTTGACTGCTAAGGTCATGTATTTCACGGTGTCATAAGTATCTATTTAGAGGTGTTTTCTTTTGTTATCTAATTCTATGAATCATTTCAGATATGCTTATTACCATGTTTTCAGAGTGATAAAAAAAGGCAATTATCATCCATTGACAGCCAGCAGGTGTCATCAACATATGTGCAAAGAAGGCTGAAAGTCCCTTCTGGCTTTCATGGGATGATATGTTTGTTTGGAACTGATTTCATTAAGACATAAACTTATTAAATTGACCTAAAATGACTTTTACCGTTATAATTGGCTAAGTTTATGTTTCAGTTCCTGATTTGGTTTTATATATGTGGCGCGTCATGAGAAAACCGGTCATAATGCATGTGCGTAAAGTGTCGTCCCGGATTATCCTGTGCAGTCTGCACAGGCTAATCCGGGATGGCACTTTCCGCTTTTATGGTATTTTCTGTTTCAAGGCGGTCTCTTTTAAACATAAATCCACTGTAGGCAGAAAGTGCCGTCCCGGATTACCTGTGCAAACTGCACAGGCTAATCCGGGACGACACTTTATGGACATGCATTATGACCGGTTTTCCCACGACACGCCTCATATTGTTTTAGGGCAAGTGTGAATGCAAGTCTGGCTACCACGAGTTTTTGGAAAGCATGGGGTGTAGCCTCATCGATATGTGTGCTTTGAACAAGACAGCATGCCACCCGAAAGCCACGTGCACAACCACTGGACCCCATCAATTGAAGTATGACAATTAATTAATTTTTTTTGGCCCCGGTAGACTTCCTTGCCTATCATGTATGTCATTTCACTTATTCTGGCCTCCGCTGGTATGGCACTGCAGCGGTATATATCTGTAGTACTTGCATAACTTCATCCGTAGATACTGATGATTTCGGGCCATTTTATCAGCATCCTAGTTGTTTCTGGTATTGCACTGTTTTCACTAGCAGTCCCTAGCCACAGCTCCACTTAGACTGCTTATGTGTTTTCCATTTTACATCAACTTTACATGCACACTGATAACTGTAAGTCACATAACTGGACATGGGAACTTTAACAATTAAATTATGCTTGCATGGTTTTTATGTCTGCAAAAATGAGTATGTATTGTTTGTTGTATGTAATTATAAGGTGTTAATAAAAACAGTCATGAGCTTGCTGTAAAAATTAGGACCAGACAGGAGTTATGTATGAACATTTTGAAGTCAGAGTGTAGATTAAATAACATATTATCTAACAAAGTATTACTGTGCTAATATATTGACATACATGTGCATAATATTCCATTATATAGAATTGTCAGGAAGTTGTGGAATTTTCTTTGTTGAATCATTATTACAAAATATAACGCAAACAAAATTATGCTTAGTTATAATTCATGAATTAAAGTTAAAACTTCATGACTACTAATAAAATATGAATAAATAATGTTTGATTTAGAGTTGTTTATCGGCTAATAAACAACGATTTGGAGTTCTGATGCGTAGGAATTAAACTATGAGGTCGTTAGCCCTAGTGGTTCAATAAACCGCATTAGAATGACAAATCGTTGTTTATTAGCCGATAAACACTGATAATGGGAAAATTATTTTGATTCTAACATGACCTGACAACATATTCTAAATAACGATAATGCAAAAATTATTTTGACCTGACAAAATATTCTTCAATTGCAATCCGAACTATATTTTACAGTTTCCGAACTATTGTTTCAGGTTGTTTATTGGTAGTTAAACAAAGTTAAATTTTGTTCTTTGTCTATAGAAAGCACTGCTCGTGTCATGTTAGAATAAATAATTACTGTATTTTTCTCAATTACGTGTTTAGACTATCTACTAACATTTAAAACGAGCACATAGTACAGTGAAGTTTTTGTTCTTCAGTACTTATCAATTTTAATCCAGTTTTTGTTTCATTCTACAAGTACTCCCTGTCCATTCCAGATGCAGTTGTCTTGATAACTACGTGGGAGATGGACGTGTGTGCTATGGGAATCTTCTACAGGTATGCCTGGTTATATTTGTATAATATGTGTAACTATGGCAACAGGACTCGAGGGTGGTGTGTAAACATCTTCTTAATGTTCAGGCTGAAAGATGTGAACATTTCAACGAAACTGATGTCATTGTTAAGTCTTTTATCATTTATGTCAAACATTTGTCTTAGATTTCTTAATGATAGTTGAAAGAATTACAGATAATTGTTGGGGCTTTTTTTCGGAGTGTTCATTATTAGTACTTTGGAGTATTAAACAAATCACCTAATACGTTTATAAGTATATTTATCATCTTTTGTGTATCAAAATTTTTTTGTTTATTTGAAAACATTCTAATTATTTGTTTATCCATAGACAATAAATGACTTAGATGACTCCGACCCAGAGTTCAAAGGTCAACTGTCTTTAGTTCATGGAGCGATGGAAAAGTACTACAAGAAAGAGCTGACGGACCATGGGCCATTCACCATGTTCATTTCAAACAATGAGGGCTTCAGAACCATTAACACTGGCGACGTATGAATACTTCTCTATATAAATCATACGACTATTGAGTAACAACTGCTTTTGCCAATTTATTAAGTAATATGCCTCTTATGCCAACAAAAAAGCATTAACATGTATTTAACATGTATTAAACCCAGGTTTTTACATTATCTTAACATGGGTGAAGGTTTGTTAGTAAAATTGTGGTTGACAGAAATAAAAAATATAAAGGTCAGTTAGTTGTATTCGTTCATGTGTAAGAGGAATGGTGGGTAACAAAAAAAGGTTTTGTAAAGTCATTAGCAATTACATTGTATCCTAACAATATTTTTTTTCATGTTTTATGTATTTCAAATCTCCATGACAGTGTATAGTGAGTATTTCTATTCATTAATGCGTTAAAAAGAATGTTAAACATGTTGTTCTTGTTTTTCCAACAGTATCAGAAATGGCTCAGTGACGAGGTGGTGGTGCGCAGGATTCTCAGAGAGCACATGATATCAGGGGAGCTGACTCTGGATGCTCTGACCAACGTGACGCAGTTCCACACCCTTCAAGGCTCGACTGCAGAGCTGCTTGTGAACAATGTTAGTAAAAATGTTTAATCATAGTTACAAAGTCTGTGAATAGTAAATTAAGGAAATAAAGGTATTTTAACTAGCTGAATTATACAAACTTTAAGAATGCATAATACGAATAGATCATGCTAATTGAAAACAAAGAAGAGACTTTAAAGAACTTCAAAGTAATATCCTTTATATTTAATATATATTAATATTAATATATATATAATATATATGTATGTATGTATATGTATATATATATATAATAAAACCGTATTTGTGTATTTCTATGTATTTAGGGGCGGACCGCCAGTAATGTTGTAAGAACTTTTGGTTCAACCCTTTTTCCTTTGTATGATGTATTTGTTCACTTGGACTATGGTTGATGTAAAATATACGATGGAAATAAAGTATGTTGAAACTTAAACAAAGTCTGTGGACAGCTCAATACGGTTTATGTCAATTGTTTTTTGTTTTCTTATAAATGTCATACTTTGGATTTATGCAAGACAGATTTAAAGAACAGTGTATGGTTTCAATATTTGTTGTTTTGAAATAAGTTGGTCTAAAAGAATACACTTTTTGTGTTGCCTGAAAAGGCGACATATAGGGGTTACTTTTGCAGTGGCGGCAGCGGTGTCCCCTTTAGTTTGTTAAGTTCATTATGAAACTGTAGGGAAGTGGTAGTAGGCATAAAAGGAAGGTTAAGTTCGGTTTTCGGCATAATTGCTCTTATCGTACTTGAGTTAGGAGAAAAATCTTACTAGAGGAGTTCTAGTTTATAAAATACATGTGCATAAACAAATGCAATTATTATACCTCACTTTATTATTTCTCTATATAATGCATATAAACTGCTGCAGGCAACAATTTGATATGTCGCCCGGCAATGTCGCCCGCTGCAAATGATAGCTTAATTGAAAGTCTGTGTCATGTAGGGGTTTGATTGTTTATATTTCTGTATCAGACGACATTATATAAATATTTACTTCCTTGAGGGTGACAGTGCGTCTTGTCAACCCAAGGCAACACTGTCGACGAGATG
The DNA here is from genome assembly GCA_027627225.1 of Congeria kusceri. Lineage (NCBI taxonomy): Eukaryota > Metazoa > Mollusca > Bivalvia > Myida > Dreissenidae > Congeria > Congeria kusceri. The sequence continues at coordinate 53,937,645 of CM051035.1, read as the reverse complement.
CACTGTCACCCTCAAGGAAGTCAATATTTATTTTATTATACCGAACAATCCCGTATCATTTGCGCACCGAGCGACATAGCGATAGCGGGTGACATTGCCGGGCGACATATTAAATTGTTGCCCGCTGCAGTTTATATGCATTATATTGAGAAATAATCAAGTGAGGTATAATAATGATCATTATGGCAAGGTTTGCAAGTATATGTAATTGATTTATTTACTTTAATTTTGTTCTGTATAATAAAATAAATATTGACTTCCTTGAGGGTGACAGTGCATCTCGTCAACCCTCGACAAACACTGTCGACCTCGGCTACAGCCTCGGTCGACAGTGTTGCCTTGGGTTGACGAGACGCACTGTCACCCTCAAGGAAGTCAATATTTATATATTGTATTCTGGTTTTAGTCAGAATGATTCATTAATGCTCTTCAAGGGTGATTTCATCTGCATAGAAGTCTCGATAGCTCAATGATAACTGAATACAAGAATTTTGAATTGCAAAATATGTAGTTTGAGAGCTGCGTTGCAACTGTTAAGCCTGTACCACACAGAACTAATAACACAATTTAAAAGCTGATCCTGCATTGCAGAGGGACACGATACGGTACCGGATTCAGGGCAGCAACAAGAAGGGGAAGGTGGAGAGAGGGGACATCCTAGCGTCCAACGGGATCATCCACGTGATCAACCGTCTGCTCGTCACGCCATCAGGGGATGAGTCAGAATATGGGTTCAAGCAGGTAAGCTTGGGTTAAAAATATTAGCCTGGATTTTATTAAGTTAAGAAAAGTGGTTTTTGATTTCATTTGAATTCTAGGTACAGTAACCTCTACTTGTAACTATATTGCTTATAATACTATATTGCATGTAAAAATGCTGCGTCCAAGGGTATTAGAATGTAGCAATATAAACCCTGTGGTCTACTCAATATTGCTACAAACAGAGTTTACTATGGTCTTTTATGACAAATTGTCTTCTAATATACATTTTAGCTGCCAGTGTTAAACTATAATTTGTGTATATCTTTTTCAGTTAACAATTCTGGATAATGTTAAGCAAATCGGAAAGTATAATAGGCTGGAGTCCTTAATTTCTGTAAGTATTTCTGCGTATTTCAAACTTATAATGCTTTCCAACTGAGGTAACTTTTCAATGCATATACTGCAAAACCATTAATAATCGTGGGGCACTAATTTTCGTGGATTTCGAGGATGGAACGATCCACGAATTTAAGTTTCCAACAAATAATTATTCAGTTAGCTATTTTTTTTAAGATGTAGTTTTCTTGTACGTATGCCTACATGAAGACTAATGTAAATATAATGTTTACAGTACCTAAATGAAGTGTAAGAGTTTTTTATGATAAATGCATTACCTGAAACATGATGTGCATTTATATCATAAATGAATCAGTTTAATATCCAGTTTATTTTTGTGTGACAAGTAGCCTCTATCTAATCTGCATTCACTCCAAACCAGGCTCGGGTGTAATATACTGTGTACCTTATTGACACTTGACATATCCTATTTATCTGCCTATACAGTAACGCTGTAAATGCATTGCTATCTTCTTTCAGATAGACTAGTAAAGACATGTGCATAGTAAACCGCTCTGCATGCAAAAAGCGTGGACCATGTTTTACGAGTTCGGTTTTTGGCAGACGACGGGCCCATTGTTTAATTCACACATTTGTAGTCGGACCATATCTTCCACAGTGACGTGTCGTGTTTATTTAACAACAAGGGTCTATTGCTTAATTGACAGGTCGCTAATAGGGCCCACTTACCGCGGGGATGCTCCGTTTATGACCATTAGGTGTTACAAACAGAAAACAGCGGTACGATTGACACATTTTTTAATGTTTTTTTTTTAAATAATAAAATGAAATCCACGAATTTAAGTGCCCACGAAATTGTCATTTTCCAACAAACCGCGAAATATCATGCCAATGAATATAAATGGTTTTACACTATGAGGCGTGTCGTGGGAAAACCAGGCTTCATGCATTTGCGTAGTGTCATCCCGGATTAGCCTGTGCATTCCGCACAGGCTAATCCGGGGCGGCACTTTCCGCCTACAATGGATTTATGTTTAGAAGAAACATTTTTGAAACAGAAAATACCATAAAAGCGGAAAGTGTCGTCCCGGATTCTGCACAGGCTTACTTTGGACGACACTTTACGGACATGCATTAAGTCCGGTTTTCCCACGATGCGTCTCATATGTATTTTGTTGCAAAATACTTTTTGTGATGTTCTAGGAACGCTGCAGATTTGAATCACACTTTGTATTCATCTACTCTAATTAATCATTCTTTATTTAGATCAATGTGTTAATGGCACAAGCGATATCGCTACCTAGCATATTTGCGAACGCAGACGTATTTTTCTTGAGTCTAAGTCAGTTCTTGTTTCTAAAGTCTAAGACGGGGTTGGTGAATATGGGCCCTGCAATGATTATTCTGCAGCGAAATGTATCAACAAAGCTATTGAATGAAAACACATAAGAATTGCATCTTATGCACTTGCTTCTATTCAATAATGCCATTTTGTATTTAAAACAAAACAAATTTTGTTCATTCTTTAGGAATAGCTGTTTATTTTATCTGGAGTTAAATTTTTACGATAACGTTTCTGAATATGAAATTTGAATATTACTGTTAAGTGATAAACCTGAATAATGTAAAAAAAAACATATTGACAGAGTAATGGCCCTTCCCATTCACAATTGATCATAATTTATGGCAAATAAAGTCAAAGCACTGAAGGCACTGCAGTTTTTCCCTTTTGCGTAACACTGCAGGCACACTTCAATCTTCAAATGTTTATAGCAACACAAATTTAAATGTTAAATGTACAATTGCGTTTTGATCATTAGACATTTCCTTCATAATTGTACTGTATTCTCACTCATTTACCAGAAATTTATTTTTTGTGAATTACAGTAACACTAACAACTTTCTATTCTCATCCCTACTTCAGACTGGCGGTGATGAGATTGTCAACCTCTTGGGCTCAGAGAACATCACCCTGTTTGCGCCCGTGAACAGCGCCTGGGACAACCTGCCAGTGGGCTCCCTGGAGTACCTGACCTCAGAGGAGGTGGGTGCTAGCAACTGTAGTGTTTTTTTTATGCCCCCAGCATCTTGATGCAGGAGGTATATAGTGATCGTCCTGTCCGTCTTTCCGTCCTTCCGTCCTGAATAGGTTAAGTAGATTTTACCGTTTCATCTAGCACCAACACCGCTTACTACAACACTAGGATATTTAGACAGTTGTTACTTATGACCGTTCCCAATCCACCCATATCACCCAATCTCACTTTGACCTTGACCTACTTTGCACTTAGAATTATTCAAATGGGCTTTTTCTTGGTTAACTAGATTTTACCATTTCGTCTAGCACCAACACCGCTTGCTGCAACACTTGGATACTTACACAGTTGTTGCTTATGACCATCCCTAATCCACACATATCACCCAACTTCACTTTGACCTTGACCTTGATCTAATTTGGACGAAGAAATGGGCTACCCAGCACCAACTGGGGGCATGTGTGTTTATCAAACACAGAATCTTGTTTCAAGCTGTTATGGGGCAGAAATAGGGTCCCATTCACAAAGTAAAAAATATGTTTTTTTCACAAATTCTCCACCAAAATTCACAATTGCGAGCAAGTTTATGGTTAACTTTCTTTACAAGAAAATTACAGTTCCAGCTAGACGTGGTTATCTAGATCTCAGGGAATTAAAAGAAACTTAAACATAATTTTCTGAAGTTGATATAATAGAAATATTGAAACTTTAAGCTATGTGCTTGTTTTGGCAATAAATGAAAGAAAGCATACACCAGGATAACTAAAAAAAAACATAACATAGTGTCATCAAATTAACTATAGGACATCACAATCCAGTGCATTTAGCCTTGCACATTGCTGAGATAAATCAAAGTTTATTTAACGGGTCTTTATTTTGTCAAACACACCATAAGATGGAATAAAATCATTTTATTGTTTGACTGCTGTCTAAAGTTTAGATTCTAAGAAATGCTGATTAGTCAGTTCAGCAATGAGAGGTGCAACTGTGAGTGTTAAACCAGAACAAGATTTTGGCATTTGTTTTGTCTGGTTTGTTTTATTAGTGTCAATTTTTCTTTGGCCTCATTCATTAATTTGTTTGGAGGGCAAACTGAATACTGGTTGATAATAGTATGTGTTTAAAGGTCTTATTCACAGATGTTTGTATTTTTAAAAATTTGCTTTATTTTTGAATAGGTCATTTTAAAAGTGAGCTCAGTTTGTTGATGTCATTTTTTGTATTTTTCAGGGTAAAAGCAATTTAATTGCCATTTTGAAAGACCACATCTACGAAGGAGTTGTAAGTACACTGGATAATGTTGAAGTTGATGTAGTAAAAAATATTTACTGATTCATAAAAAAAATCAGAGGTTTAAGACGTTTCACCTGTCTGAAATAAAATAAAATGCCTTAAGAACAGCTCAAGCAAAATAAATATTTTTTTCGCAATCGCGGAGTCCGAATTCTCATCTCTGGTAATTGCTTATCATCTAAGCGGAGTGGCAGCTTTATGACCTCCACAAAATTATGTGGAGTCACTCTGCGTGCTATTGAACTGATAAGCAATGCCGGGTGTCACTGACTAGTTACTCTGCTTTATTTCACTCAGTACACATGTTTGCTCCTAATTGGCTTGCCCCTTAATTGATTGGCTATGTTAAGAAGAGACTTGCTTGAAACAGAAATTAGTCTAAATGCGGTAAGTGTCATCCTGGATCAGCCTGTGCGGACTGCACAGGCTGATCCGGGACGATTTTTTACGCATATGCATTAAGCCGGGGTTTCCCACAACACGTCTCGTTAGTTTTTGCATGAACCATACTGTATAAAATTGGTGTATGTTGCATATATTGAAATATATTTAGTAACATTAGAAAATGAAAAGAAAATGTAGTTTGTGACTATGGGTTATACAAACAATAAATTAATCTTTAATGTTTTTGTAATTGTTTTAATAACATGGCATTGAATGTTTTTCACAGTTGGAAGTGACAGACATTGTCAACATGAGGCTGCTGATGTCAAAAGCTGGGTCCGTTTCCTACGTCTATGTTTCTCCAACGGTAAGTCAAGGGACGGTATTGACAATGCTTTGAAGGGAAAACAAATATTTAAGAACTTGATTATGTAGGAGACGATAGGTGGCAGCAATGGAATATTTTGGAAGAGGATAACAAATTGGAGGATGTGAAATTTTTGAATTAGCAGAAATATCCGGTCTCATCATGGGCAAGGTTACCTATTGCTTGACTGGATATATCTGGTCTCATCACTGCGAGGGTAAAGTAAAAAATGTAGGTACATTTTTCTATGTACATGCAAATTATTTGTGTTGTTTAAATAATTTGAATATAAAAAGACCTATATATGAAACAGTTGCAAACTAAATGAATTTTATGAAATGAAGAGTTTTTGCTCTTAGGGAGCTGTGTGAATTTGGGCCCTGTTTCGAAATAAATGAAATCGGACCATATTCCTCTTAAGCTCAAGTTAATATCCATTACTGGTCATAAGATTTAACAAATTTGCTAATTATTATTGGAAAAAACATTTAGCTTGCAAATTAAAAACAACATACAGCAACACAGAACATTTAGACTATTATAAATATAACATGGATGTAATGCCAATATAATGTCTCACAGAATTCACAGCGACTGTCACTTTTATACAAAAATGTGCAAGTTAATGCAATGTGGAGGGAAATGTTGTTTTGCGCAGGGAGAGTTGAAGGTGAACAATCACGCCACACTGCTCCAGGCGGACATCGTCGCTAGCAACGGCCTCGTGCACGACATCTCGGAGGTGAAGATCCCCAATGGAGCCTCCTCCCTGCCCAATTACTGTGACATCAAGACATATGGTCTTGTCAGGGTGAGAGGAGTTGTCTGTCTTTGGTAGCAATTAAGTACATGTACTGCTCAAGGAAATCAAATATTTTACTCGCCATTACAGAGTCAGAGATTTTTTATTCACGTAATTATTCGCAGTATACTTGCAGAGGTACACAGACTATTAGCCATGAAATTATGCAGCATTAGTCTGTGCAGGCAACAGATGGCTCTTGCTGAATAAGGCCAAAAAAATTATTTGTGTGTTTCGGGCAATGGTCGCAAAAAAGTTAGATAGGGTCGGGATTGAGTTGTTGTTTTTTATTTATATTTTTTTTTTAAAGACACATTTTGGTAAAAAAACATTGACAATTATCTAAAATCTGAAGAATACAGATTTCTCGGAAAACAATCGTCGCTAAACACTTAAAGGTCGGGGGGTTTTCGCTAGGTAGGGTCGGGTTGCCCGAAACAGAATTTTTTTTTTGGGCCTAATTACATCAGACACTCCGAGTCTACTTGCCTTTGGCCCGATCACTCAGCAGCTGTATCCTTACTAATATTTGTATCACATAAGCTGTATTATAACTGATAGGAATAATATGCGTTGAGCGTCGTGGGAAAACCGGACTTAATTCATGTGCGAAAAGTGTCGTCCCAGATTAGCCTGTGCAGTCCGCTCAGGCTAATCCAGGACGGCACTTTCTGCCTACAGTGAATTTATGTTTAGAAGAGACTTCCTTGAAACAGAAAAAAACACAAAAGCGGAAAGTGCCGTCCTGGATTAGCCTGTGCGGACCGCACAGGCTTATCCGGGACGACACTTTACGCACATGCATTAAGTCCGGTTTTCCAACAACGCGCCTCATATGTGTTTCTTTAAAAGAGTTAACAAAGTTGAAATTCAGTCTTACAGTGTTCAAAGAAGTGTTTATTATACTCATAATAACGTTTCAACACTGATCATTCATAATGGCATCTAAATTAAAACACATAGAGCAAGATAATATATGTGGCAGAAATTACATTGCATTCATTGTATTTTATAAAGGTTGTCTGCCACTTTAATTCATGCTTTTGGGTGAGTTTTATTATCAGGAAATATGGTGTCATTTGCTTTGAGAGGGAAATTATTTCTTCAGGGTACCTGTAGAGACTGCAGGGAAGAGATGAAGTGCTATGGAGAAGATAAACAAACTGTGAGTATGTTCTTGAAAAAAAAATCAAAAGTGCAATACAATTAACAAAAGTAAAATATTGCTGAGTGTTGAGTTGTCAGGGTTCGAATTTAGGCTCGCATACTCGCAAAATGCGAGTTTGTTTCGGAAACTGGGAGTACATTTTCCCCAAGCTCGCAAAATTTTGCAAGTTCTGTAAAGACGGTGTATAACGTGCTCCCAATTTTTGAAGCAAACTGAGAACAAATTGGATAGTTTTTTGTCAATGTCTGTTGGTTTTATATTCCCATTTTTTCTCAATATTTGTCATTGTTCTGTAATATTGCACTAAATTTACATTCATACAATAAACATTAAGTAAATGTAAAATACTCGCATGTAGATTCTAATTACCTTTAGCTCAAAACACAGATAACAATCCACATTGAATGTAAATAGTCATGTTAATATAATAAGTTGTAATATTTTGCGAGTTAATTTCTCATTTTGCAAGAAAGCTCAAAAGCCACTCGCAATTTTTGGGGAGTTGCTTGTTTCGTTAAATTCAAACCCTGGTTGTTTTAATACTTATAATTAAGTTAGATTTTTTTTAATACTAACACTGTTACAATGTATATTTTGCTATTTTCTGCAGGACCAGCTAGAACAGTGTCAATACCTGGCAAAGAATGCCGACGGGAAGTATGAATACTACCCAGGCTGTGCAGTCATGTGCAACAGGACTTACTTTGTAAGGGAACTTGGCATGCGATCTGAACTTGCCAGGCGATCAGAACTGCCATGGTTACATAACTTTCTACAGTTCTGATTTTTGCAGAATATGAAATGTTGTATTGATTTAAATTCCTTTTAATTCTAAAATTGACACTGACTTTGAAATACATGTACCCATGAATAAATAAATTGAATTATTTAATGCCTTCTGAAATTCCGAACGATTCTTAAGTTCACAAGCATTTATAAATTTACAAGGATTCAGAACTCGTGTGGATTAAGAAGTTCATATGGACTCAGAGCACCCCTTTTAAGTTTTTAATTGTTTGTTGCGTCCATAGCATCGGATTAATTCTTTATCCTTCCCTGATATTCTGATGGGACTCCTGTCTACTGTGGATCCCACAATTCCATTTGAATTTGAAATTCAATTGCATATTGTTGTTTCCAATAATGATCGTAAAATGCGAAATAGTGTCAGGGCTATCAGTTGCTAGTACCATATTTCGACAAATTACCCCATGTGCCATTTTTGTGTAATTTGTTTAAGAGTTTGGTGTTTGCATATATTATGAAATACTTACATGTATCATCAAAGATTCAAAGCCAAAAGTTCAATAACTCAGTTTTTGAGTTTATAATAATTATCCGTATTGCACCTAAAAAGTTATTTCTTTTAAGGTAATGCATTCTCTGAATATGTTATAGAAAGAAGACATCAACTTGCCTTTCAGACCAAGCACTGTTGTGCAGGTTTCTATGGCCTGGACTGTCTCCCTTGTCCTGGGGGACACAAGAACCCCTGCAGTGGTCGCGGAAAGGTAAATTATTTACATTAAAATTCTATAGTATTTACTAGGGATGGCAACGAATACCAAAAATTCTCGCGTATAGAACGCCTCCACGTATAAGACGCACCTAAAAATTCAGATCCTAATTTGTGGAAAAAAAATCTGCGAATTGAAATCTTCTAATGCGGATTCATTTCACTAAATGTGTTTTTCGCTGTATTGAGAAGTCTCAAGTGTCAGCACCTTTAGTTACAACATAAGGTCAAATTGTCTGTTTGACAAACACGATCAGTTTTGCAAGTATCATCAATGACAACATCCTTATTGTTTGCAGAGCAGTATAAAAGGTGTGAAGTAGTTTGTCGGGTGGTTACGGAAAGATCTAGGATCATAAAAGGTACAGGGTGCTGCTAAATAGGAGCAGGAAGGAAGCTGGGCATTTGCATTGACATTTTGCCATAATTTGGTTATACCAGGGTATTTATCGTTTAAATGCTTTAAATTGAGGATTTTAAACATGGTCTCCTCATTTGCTATTGAAAATGTGCCAAAATAAATTACATTTCAAAAGATATTCAACATTCTTTTGTTTCCCAGCCCACCGGGGCAGCAGGGGGGATCCCAAAAGGAGCAGGTTGCAGCACCCTGCTATTTTGCTCTGGATCTATCCCTAGGTAGTGTTTACACTATGTTTCATTTAACCCTGGTTCTTATTTCTTATGTATTATGTTTTATTGCATATATATCTGGTAAAAATAAGAATTAAGATTATAAAACACACACATTGTGTATAATATAATACTATATTTTTAAAAGATCCCAATATAAAACAGTGCGAAACGTATCGAGTACGAATACTTTCTTATATAAGTGTCTTCGTGACGTCGATCTAGCGTCTATTAAAAATGGCACCCAAAGCACCACAGATGATATTTATGATAGAAAAACTAGGAGTTTTTGTTTATATCTGCATATAAAACGCACCGAAAAACATGTTTCGAATTTTGGCTGAAAAAGTGTGGCTTATACGTGAGAAATTACGGTACCAAAATTGATATTCGAATATTCGATTGATAAAGTATTCAAATATGCGAATATTTGATCGTCAGATGCAGTTATTATTATTAATATGGTAATGTTAAAAAGATTTATATGTGTGATATGTAGTTCCTACAAACGTACGGCTAGAAAACCATGGCCAATACAAAGACGAAGCACTACATATTAGAACAATGTTTTGTATTACATTTTAAAAAGACTTAGCCCTCGATTAATCTCATGCTTTGTTGACAACTATGCTGCCTGTTCCTGCGACTTACAAGCATGTGTTCAGAGTAGGGATGCGATGCGTTATTTCAGACCAGTAACACCAATTAGCATCCATAAGATGCTTTAATCTACTACTGATCAAGAGAAAATGGGCCACATAATGGTATTAACATGGATTAACAACAACTGTCGTCTTCTTAACAAGCGGGTGCTAGGTCCACTTTGTCACCTAACCTGCATACTAGTGAAGCTAAGGCGACATGAATGCTTGATATTTAGATGCTAACATTGGCATATACTGTATGTTGTATGCTTATTAAAATGTAATTTATCGAACAGGTAAGTATTCGAATACCTAAAACATATTCAAATATTTATTATTATTCGAATATTCGTTGCCATCCCTAGTATTTACTCATGACCAGTTGTAGCTGATGCAAAATAATCATGAATACATCGCATTGACATGGTTGTTTATTTCCTCATAAAGACTGTTGGTCCACATTTGTTCTTGTATGTGTGTTTGATATATCAGTTCTGCAGATAACAGATTGTGTATAGCTTTAAGGTATCTGTTCTGAATAGTTTTATAATGATAGAGATATAACCAGTAGCAAACACAGTTCGGTTGATTTCTGAGCCAGTTTTGACCACACTGGCTTACATTAGTATAAATGTTATTCCGGGCCATATTGGACAAATTTCATCACACATATACAGTCCACCCTCGTTACAACAACACAAAGCGTTCCCATTAAAAATGTTATTATAGCGAATTTCTGTTGTAGCAAATTCCGGCAATAATAGGAGATGAACAAATCTGTTAGACATTCCAATTTTGAGGACACTTACTACTATTTTGGCACCATAGAAAGCTTTTTTAGCTCACCGGAGCACAAAGTGCTCAAGGGTGAGCTTTTGTGGTCAGCCTGCGTCCGGCGTCAACATTTTTCTTCAAACAACTTCTCTGAAACCACTAGGCGGATTTTAACCAAACTTGGCATGAATTTTCCTGGGATTTTACTAAATTCCTTCAATTTATTAAAATATATTGAAAACTCTGGTTGCCATGGCAACCAAAAGCTTAAAAACTGGGAAACTTAATAAATCTTGTCTGAAACCACGGGCTGGATTTGAAAAAAGTTTTCACAGAAATGCTCCTTGGGTGACCCTCTACCAAATTCCTTCAAATCATTTTGATTTGTTGAAAAACATGGCTGTCAGTGGGAGGGGCAGTTTTCCTAATATGGCTATATCGAAAACTTTAAAAATCTTCTTTTATCACATGCTATACCTTGTTTTCCATGAAATACAACCATTACAAATATTTTTACCTAACACATGTGTAAGATACATTTTGAGCGTTTTCATTGGCTACATATTTTTTGACTGACCAATCGCATGACGGTATTTTGGTAAAATGACGTCGTCAACATGAAATGACGTCAATGCAGTAAACAACTTTTAGGATTTATCGACATGCTTTGGTAAAATTAGAAGCATTTTTTTCATTTAAAAGCCTGTGATAAAAAAGATCTGACACTCGTTGTCATTTCATATCATGTTTTATTAAACTCCTCCAGGAAATTCGTTAGTAAGCTTGCCAAAGGCTCGCTTACTAACAAATTCCTGAACTCGTTTAATAAAATATGATATGAAATGACAACTCGTGTCAGATCCTATATGTCTGAAACCACTGGCTGGATTTTACATAAATTTCACAGAAATATTCCTTGGGTGACCCTCTACCAAATTCCTTGAAGCTATTTTGATTCATTAAAAAACATGGCCGCAAGTGGGGCGGTCAGTTTTCCATATATAACTATATTGAAAACTTTAAAAATCTTCTAGTCTGAAGCTGCTGGTTGGATTTCAAAATAATTTAATAGAATTTGTTCCTTGGGTGACCCTCTACCAAATTCCTTGAAATCATTTTGATTTGTTAAAAAACATGGCTGCCAGGGGGTGGGGCAGTTTTCCTTATATGGCTATATTGAAAACTTAAAAAATCTTCTATTCTGAAACCACTGGCTGGATATCAACATAATTTCACAGAAATGTTCCTTGGGTGACACTCTACCAAATTCCTTGAAATTATTTTGTTGAAAATCATTACCACTGGGGGGGGGGGGGGGGCATTTTTCCTTATATTACTATATTGAAAACTTTAAAAATCTATTAGTCTGAAAGCACTGGCTGGATTTCAAAATAATTTCAAAGAATTGTTCATTGGGTGATCCTCTAACAAATTCCTTGAAATCATTTTAATTTGTTAAAAAACATGGCTGACAGTTGGCGGGGCAGTTTTCCTTGTATGGCCATATTGAAAAAGCTGGATTTCAAAATATTCTCACAGAAATGCTCCTTGGGTAACCCTCTACCAAATTCCTTAAAAATCATGGCCGCCAGAGGGCGGGGCAGTTTTCCTTATGTGGCTATATTGAAAACTTTAAAAATCTTATAGTTTGAAACCACTGGCAGGATTTCAAATTAATTTCACAGAAATGTTCCTTGGGTAACCCTCTACCAAATTCCTTGAAATGATTTTGATTTGTTAAAAAACATGGCCACCAGGGGGCGGGGCAGTTTTCCTTATGTAGCTATATTGAAAAAGTTTAAAATCTTATAGTTTGAAACCACTAGCTGGATTTCAAAATAATTTCACAGAAATGTTCCTTGGGTGACCCTCTACCAAATTCCTTGAAATGATTTTGATGTGTTAAAAAACATGGCTGCCAGGGGGCGGGGCAGTATTTCTTATGTGGCTATATATTCAAAACTTTTAAAATCTTATAGTTTGAAACCACTGGCTGGATTTCAACATAATTTCACAGAAATGTTCCTTGGGTGACCCTCTACCAAATTCCTTGAAATCATTTTGATTTGTTAAAAAATATGGCTGCTTGGGCGCGGGGCAGTTTTCCTTATATGGTTATATTGAAAACTTAAACAATCTTCTTGTCTGAAACCACTGGCTGGATTTCAAAATAATTTCACAGAAATGTTCCTTGGGTGACCCTCTATCAAATTCATTGAAATTGTTTTGATTTGTTAAAACACATGGCCGCCAGGGGGCGGGGCAGTTTTCCTTATATGGCTATATTGAAAACTTTAAAAATCTTCTTGTCTGAAACCACTGGCTGGATTTCAAAATAATTTCACATACATGTTCCTTGGGTGACTGTCTGCCAAATTCCTGGAAATCATTTTGATTCGTTAAAAATAATGGCCGCCAGAGGTGGGGGGGGACAGATTTCCTTAAATGGCTATATTAAAATCTTAAACAATCTGTTTGTTAAAAGCCATTATGATGCTTTACACTCAGGTGAGCAACCTAGGGCCATCTTGGCCCTTTTGTTATTATTTTCACGGGGTCAATTTGAAATATTTTTTTCTTTAAATGTTATTCCATTTATTAAAAAACTATTTACAAGAACAAATTTTAGAACAAACAGCCTTGTATGGTTTTTGTCGGGCATTCACTTTTATGTCAATTCAGTTTATGCCGTAAAACTAATTATCACACCTTGACTGTATATTTGGCGAAGACTGTGACACCTGCTGATAACACTCGATGAAGCAAATCAACAGAACCTGTGACAAATTAACACGTTTTGAGCACCGTCGGTTCCGAATGTTGTTATAACGATTTAGATTAGTGCACATTCTATTGATTGGTTCCCGCATATTTTGCGTTGGAGTCGGAAACTGAATATTCCATCATAACGGGTCCCAGTTAAATGGAGAAAAATATGTTCCCAACAAAATTGTGTCGGAAGTCAAATATTCTATTATAACGAATGTCGTCGTAAAGAGGGTCGATTGTATTGTTCCTTTTCGGTTAAGAAAAGTAAATATTCTGCAATATTTGCAATGTATGTGTGATACAATGCTTGCGAGTTAACTTTTCCTGAAGATTCCGCCTTGTAACACTGATTTCAGTGTGCTGAAGGCTACACCTCAGATGGCAGCTGTACATGTGACGGGAACTTTGGAGGGCCGGCGTGTGACAAGTGTTCTGATGAGCGCCATTTTGGGCCGAACTGCACCCAAGGTTTGCACTGGCATGCATGTTTGTTCTGTTACTATGTAGGAGTGAATAGAGTTTTGTTCCCTCTTTTATTGTTGTCCATGTTTTACAGGATGTTGGCAGAATTACATTTATGTCTTCCAGCAACAAACCAGAACTGTTGCACACACCTTTTAAAAATATTTTTGTTTTTGTATTAGAGCAAAAGCAAAAATTATTTCAACCTTTCAAAACAAAATCAAAAGAATACCCTGTATCTTTTTTGCATGTACTTTTATAGGTTATTGACAATGTTTTTCAACATTATTATGGAGATGTGTATGTATTTCCTGATAGTTAAGTTCAACATTATTATCGAGATGTGTATGTATTTCCTGAGAGTTAAGTTCAACATTATTATGGAGATGTGTATGTATTTCCTGATAGTTAAGTTCAACATTATTATCGAGATGTGTATGTATTTCCTGATAGTTAAGTTCAACATTATTATCACGATGTGTATGTATTTCCTGATAGTTAAGTTCAACATTATTATCGAGATGTGTATGTATTTCCTGATAGTTAAGTTCAACATTATTATCGAGATGTGTATGTATTTCCTGATAGTTAAGTTCAACATTATTATAGAGATGTGTATGTATTTCTTGATAGTTAAGTTCAACATTATTATAGAGATGTGTATGTATTTCCTGATAGTTAAGTTCAACATTATTATGGAGATGTGTATGTATTTCCTGATAATTAAGTTCAACATTATTATAGAGATGTGTATGTATTTCCTGAGAGTTAAGTTCAACATTATTATGGAGATGTGTATGTATTTCCTGATAGTTAAGTTCAACATTATTATGGAGATGTGTATGTATTTCCTGATAGTTAAGTTCAACATTATTATGGAGATGTGTATGTATTTCCTGAGAGTTAAGTTCAACATTATTATCGAGATGTGTATGTATTCCTTGATAGTTAAGTTCAACATTATTATAGAGATGTGTATGTATTCCTTGATAGTTAAGTTCAACATTATTATAGAGATGTGTATGTATTTCCTGAGAGTTAAGTTCAACATTATTATGGAGATGTGTATGTATTTCCTGATAGTTAAGTTCAACATTATTATGGAGATGTGTATGTATTTCCTAAGAGTTAAGTTCAACATTATTATCGAGATGTGTATGTATTTCCTGATAGTTAAGTTCAACATTATTATGGAGATGTGTATGTATTTCCTGATAGTTAAGTTCAACATTATTATCGCGATGTGTATGTATTTCCTGATAGTTAAGTTCAACATTATTATAGAGATGTGTATGTATTTCCTGATAGTTAAGTTCAACATTATTATGGAGATGTGTATGTATTTCCTGATAGTTAAGTTCAACATTATTATGGAGATGTGTATGTATTTCCTGATAGTTAAGTTCAACATTATTATCGAGATGTGTATGTATTTCCTGATAGTTAAGTTCAACATTATTATAGAGATGTGTATGTATTTCCTGATAGTTAAGTTCAACATTATTATCGAGATGTGTATGTATTTCCTGATAGTTAAGTTCAACATTATTATAGAGATGTGTATGTATTTCCTGAGAGTTAAGTTCAACATTATTATCGAGATGTGTATGTATTTCCTGATAGTGAAGTTCAACATTATTATGGAGATGTGTATGTATTTCCTGATAGTTAAGTTCAACATTATTATAGAGATGTGTATGTATTTCCTGATAGTTAAGTTCCTGAAACCTATTGATGAGACGATGATCAGAAAATTTCAACTAATGGAGTGTACACTTTCTTTGATGTCGATTATCGATGTCCAATTACAAAATCGATCATTGAATTTTAGGCACGAAATAAGAACTTAGATGCAAGTTCTGTATTTAAACCAAATCACTTTGAATTATATTACAGTTTTCCCTATGTTAAATTGTTCTATACTGCAGTATATGTTTATATTTTAAAAATTTATAAGCAACTGTATAGTAAATATAAGTTATGTTATTGAACTTACTGTTTATTTGTTTATATTTGTTATTGATGCACACAAGAAACAAACATACATCCATTGTTAAGAATTTGTTTCTACTTTAAATGAAAAAAACCCATAATATTATGTCAAATACAAATATCATTTGAAACCGAATATAATCGGTAAAATCGCATCGGAAGCGGCAACCGGTTCCAACCAGATGATCGATTGCAATTTCGAACAGATGTCCAAACACGATTACAGCATTTTTCATGTCCAATACTGCATTTATTTAATTATGATCACTGGTATATGAGAAGAGAACTGACAGAGTCCAGTGATCATACACATATGGTCAATGGTACACTTATTTCAGTTGCATAAACTGCATATTGTTTGCTTGTCTGAACTGTAACCCAAATATTTGAAGTTTTATGTAATGAATAGGCATAGTCGTTTGAGGTAAGTGATTTATTGAATGAAAAAAGAGTTTATAGACATTTGGTGTTGTCCTAGTTTCCCGTGAAATGCATGTAGTTTGCATGCATGGTTTCTTGCATGGAGTTATTATCGTCAGCCAAGTATTTCAATTTCGAGGGTCAACTAATAAACCTATACTTCATTGCTATTGCCTCTAAACAATATGTGTACAACATGTGTCATAGACGGCCCTCAGAATTACTTGTCCAGTTTATGACAAGTGATATTTCTGTTAGACGTACAATGATTCATGAAAAGCTTGGAAATTGTGTAAACTACCACTGTGGTTTTATGAACAGGCTGACATGTGTCTTTAATATGAGGTAAAGGCTTAATTGAATATTAAGTGTTTAATGTGGAGTAATTACATGTTCATGTGTGAGCTGCTTTGTGATGTTGGTAGCTTCACCACTCAAAGGTTAGCAATCATGACTCATGTGTGAGCTGCTTAGTGATGTTGGTAGCTGTCACCACTCAAAGGTTAGCAATCATGACCCATGTGTAAGTTGCTTTGTGATGTTGGTAGCAGTCACCACTCAAAGGTTTACAATCATGACCCATGTGTGAGCTGCTTTGTGATGTTGGTAGCAGTCACCACTCAAAGGTTAGCAATCATGATCCACGTGTGAGCTGCTTTGTGATGTTGGTAGCTGTCACCACTCAAAGGTTTACAATCATGACCCATGTGTGAGCTGCTTTGTGATGTTGGTAGCTGTCACCACTCAAAGGTTTACAATCATGACCCATGTGTGAGTTGCTTTGTGATGTTGGTAGCAGTCACCACTCAAAGGTTTGCAATCATGACCCATGTGTGAGCTGCTTTGTGATGTTGGTTGCAGTCACCACTCAAAGGTTAGCAATCATGACCCATGTGTGAGCTGCTTTGTGATGTTGGTAGCTGTCACCACTCAAAGGTTAGCAATCATGACCCATGTGTGAGCTGCTTTGTGATGTTGGTAGCTGTCACCACTCAAAGGTTAGCAATCATGACCCATGTGTGAGCTGCTTTGTGATGTTGGTAGCTGTCACCACTCAAAGGTTTGCAATCATGACCCATGTGTGAGCTGCTTTGTGATGTTGGTAGCAGTCACCACTCAAAGATTTACAATCATGACCCATGTGTGAGCTGCTTTGTGATGTTGGTAGCAGTCACCACTCAAAGGTTAGCAATCATGACCCATGTGTGAGCTGCTTTGTGATGTTGGTAGCAGTCACCAGGCAAAGGTTTGCAATCATGACCCATGTGTGAGCTGCTTTGTGATATTGGTATCTGTCACCACTCAAAGGTTTGCAATCATGACCCATGTGTGAGTTGCTTTGTGATGCTGGTAGCAGTCACCAGGCAAAGGTCATGTCTTGACCTTGCTACGTCACACGATGAATAGCACTTTGTTCTTTGCTGTATAGTTATAATCCTGTAACCTTGACATTGCTATGTCACACATATGATGACGTGACACTGCATTCTTTGCTGTATAGTTATAAACCATTATTGTCTTAGTACCAACCGTGAAGTTCAGGCCTTCTTTTTCTGAGGTAATGTACTTTATTTGCTGAACTTTGGATTTTATTTCAAGATAGTACGGTATGTTGAGACATTCAGTAAGCCAAAATTACACTTGCTTGTGCCAGTAATAACTGTTCAACTTGAACAGATGTTTGTTTGATTGTTTGTTTGTTAGTCTATTCGTTTGAAGAGATGCAGTTGTTCATATGGGTTCACAATGTGAAGGTAATAATGTTATTATCCAGTGTGATGAATGTTTACAGTTGTTTATTGTCATAGGATGAGATTACTCATATTAGATTTCTGTTGTAAAAACTAGTTTTCTAATTTTGCCCTAATCTGTAAATTGTTCTCATGGTCATTCAATCCAATCTAACACTTCACAAGTTATACTAATCCACTTATTATTAACCTGTCACGCATGACTTAGCGTCTCATGACTATGTCGAGGTGCAAGAAATATCAGGTGATATTCATTCGTTACAGGTTAGTTGTTTTTATTATAATAACATTTATTATTATCAATAGTAATATTTTATAATAACTAGGTTTAGAAATATATCCTTAAATTCATTATTATAGATTAATTTTATTTTATATTTGTATTGAAATAATATGTAATGTTACCAGTCATACCAATCATTGTACATTATAATGTTTAAAAAAATATGATTACGTTTATATATCGATTGCACATTGCAGATGTCTAATAAATTAATGTGATATTAATTCGTTACAGTGTTGATTGTCCTCGGACGGAAAAACCCATAAACAAATAAAACAACACAAATAGACACAGGTCGACTGGGCTACGTTGACATTATCATCATAAAATTATTCAAAAATAAATGTTTACTATTGACTACCAGTATTAAGCTTTCTATTTGTAAGTGCATTATCCAGTAACCTTCAACTTTGTATTACCAGTAATAACTACCAGTAAACATCATTTTCACTTAATTATTATAGCACAGCTGGCCTTCCATAGGTTTAAATACATGTTAATGTTCTTCACAACACTTTATTGCAGTTTAAAGTAGACTTATCTAATTTCTAAATACATATTGACTGCTTAAACCAAACTACAAAATTAATGTAGTTTAAAGTAACCTTAATTTTACTTAACAGGGTGTGTTTATGTCATGATTTTAAAAAGGTTTAACTCTGGAGTGTGCAAGTTTATCTTTATCTTTGATTCAGTGCAGTTCAGTGTTCTCATGTTTGCAAGTTTATCATCTGAAATATTTAAATGCATGCCAGTCTTGCCTTATGACTGCTGGCCACAATAGCTGAAAGTAGTTTGTCTTGACTCCATGTCAAGACAAACTTCTTGTCAATGTCCAGTTTTGTGTTTTTGTGGTTACTGTAGGTGTGAAAAGTGTTAAAATGACATGCATTGTTAAATTTTATTATGCAACAATGTGTTTCCCATACAATTAAACCAGATTTTAGTGGTGTCTCTCCCACATAGCAAATAAGATTATTTCAACATATTTTTATCTGGTACAGACATACAATATCCATAACTTATTTTTACTTTCATGTATTAAATATAATTTTAAGATGTATGTATAATTTTTGTATAATGCAGAACTGTGTACAGATTCAATTCATCCAGTTTGGCCCGCAATGTAGTGACCTATATAGCCTGCACCTATGTGCTTCCCTAGATCACCTGATTTCAATTCAGAACAGTACAAAGTCCTTTGTAGGTTGACTATGCACATTTGTAAATCAGCGTTTATTCAAAGTGAGTTGTGAGCAGCATATTGAGGTGCGTTACTAGTTAGAAATTTAGTAACTTAGTTAAAGTAGGAACTTAAAATCGTGTACAGAAGCACATTCCAGTTTTAATAAAACTCACTGTATTCATATGAAAGGAGATAACGCATATTGCTGAGTGAGTGCATGCTTAGCAGACAATAATTGGGCTCGGGTTTTAGTAAATTTTAGGCTTTTCCATATCAAAGTGTTATAATACATTATCATGTTTGTAGGAGTATGCCTAAGGATGAACCCCGTTTTTAAAACATAAAAAGTAAATACATTGACGTGTACACTGGATGCTAGTCATTAAGGACAGTTTAAAATACCAGTAAACAAAATGGCGACTTCTTTAAGTTCAGTTCATAAAAGTTAAGATTTAGTGAAGGACTATTGTTGTGCAGCTTGCGAAGATAACAAGATTGTAGAAATAGCTGATTTTTATTGTGCAAAGTGTATGAGGTTTTTTTGCGGAATATGTATTTATCATCATGGTAAATTATATGCAAACCATTCCACATATGGAAGAGAAGAAATGAATAAATGGCCCCTTGCTAAGAAAATGGAGGATTTGCTACAGAAATGTGAAGTCCACAAAGACAAGAAACTGAAAATGATCTGCCAGGACCACAGTCAGCTGTGCTGCTCTGATTGTGTTTTACTTAGTCACATGTACTTGACAAAATGTCATGAAGTGTGCTGCTTTATCATGCATTAGTAATACTATTATCATTTGTACGCAACTTATGTTACATACACAAAATGAACTAGTTTGAGGATCCATTTTATAACAGTTATTTCAACACAATTCTTCAATTGCTCTATTTTCTATGCTCTAAGTTTCTGTCAAATCCAAAAGTTGTCAAGTAGTAATACTTTTTATTAGTGGTTAAGTGTGAATACAGACCACACTCCACATAGCGATGATCATTGTTGGACATTCATCTTGCAAGATAAATAATTTGCATTTATAGAAAAACATATTTAAGGCATTACTAGTTACACTTCTGTATTATCATGTACTGTATTCATATATGTTTCAGACAGTGCACTAAAGTGAATCTTATTTCTGAGTCAGCAAAAAACCAGTCCACAGACCTTCAGAAATTATCAGTAAAAATTCAAAATATTCTTGAAGAACTAAAAAATCTTCAGAATAACCAAGAGGCCAGCTTACAGTCTGTGGAAGGTTCATACAATGAAAGATTACAAGAAGTCAGAAATGTGCGTCAGAAAATCAATGCTGCTTTAGACGTGATTGAGAAGACCACTCTGAAAGAACTGGATGATATGAGGAATACACTGCAAGCCTTCCTCAAGACAGATGTGGACAACTGCACCAGACTGAAGGATGAACTGAAACAACTTAGTGAAGCTGTACATAACCTTGGTGATAGGAGTAAAGAAGACCTGGCCTTTATGGCTGGCATGAAATGTCTGGATAAGATAAAGCAGTCTGAGAAGTATCTGAAGGAGAACTCTGCTAAGATGAAAAGTTCAATAATATTCCAGACTAACACTGACATTGAGCAGTCCTTGTCCAAGCTAACAGGTCTAGGAAAGGTTGTACAGAGAACCCAGTCATTGGCAGTGCAGGGGAACCCAAATCATGTTTTCACTGTGAGAAAGAAGTTTGAGTATAATGTCAATATACCAAGTGATTCAGACAGGACCAGCTATATCACATGCATCTGTATTGTCTCTAATGATAAGATCATTGTGGCTGACCACAGCTGTAAGAGAGTGAAGCTGTTGGACCAGAAGTACAATGTTATAAGCCACTGTGATGTGCCTGTTTCTGAAGCGGACATGTGTCAGATAAGTGCAAGTGAAGTGGCGGTTACTATAGCTGATGGTAACTCACACGGGGTTCAGTTTATCTCTGTGAACAATGGACAGCTGGTTATGGGCAATAAACTTCAGTTACAGCATATGACTGCTGGTATTGCCCACTATGAAGGCAACCTGTATGTCGCCTCTTGTACTGCACTATACCACTACACTCAGACAGGGACGCACGTGAAGAAGCTATATGAAGATACAACTAGTAGTAGCACAGGTAGCAACAATTATAGTTATCATGGTTGAATGTAACTATTTGCAGTAACAAAATGTATTATCAGGTAATTTTAAAACAATCATATTACATTTTAATAAAAAACAAATATGCTATTCTGAAGAATATTTTCCTGAAATGTGCATTAATCACCATGGGTCAACCAAAATACTACCTAAACTATTCCTTTGTATTTACAATTAAATGTATTTGTTATGTTTTCAATTACTGTATGAGCCATATTGACGCTTTACATTTTAAATGAACTACTTCGGCATTTAATTCTGATATGTCTTAATATTTCATTTTGTGTTTGCAGTGTGGAAGTGTGCTGTGAGTCCAACAGGCGACATGATTTATGTGATCAACCACGACCAGTACAAGCTCCTCACCCTGGCCAGGGATGGGACAGTACTCTCGACCTTCACGGACCCTGAACTACAAACACCATGGGGTGTCCATATAACTCCTGTGGGACATGTGTTGGTCTGTGGATTCTCATCCCACACCATCATTCAGGTAGACAGAGAGGGCAGGAAGAAGCTGGCCACTCTGGCTACAAAGAAGGATGGACTGAAATACCCAGTGTCAGTCTGCTACAACAGCAACACTGATTCAGTCATTGTGGGACAGTGGAACAACAACACAATCCTAGTGTTGGAAGTGCAATAGCATATTGTTTAATGTATCTTTGAACATGTGTCCAGAATGTTAGTGTGACTAAGACATAACAATTGCTACATGTTTAACAGATTAAACATAAACTCTACAGAAACAACATGATTTTGTTCTCGAATTTAAAACTCTTGTATGTGAAGTTAGAATAAGACATCAGACATAGAATGGGCCTGTAATGCTTTTTCACGTATAACTGGACATCACATGTTGTTTAAGTATGTTTGCATGCATGGACATGTTCCTTTTTTTTATTATGAAATTTTTGTGAATGCATACAGTATAAAGCATAATGTATACAGTTTTGTGGAGAAATCAATTTAACTGATATAATTATGAATTATGGTGTCTGATGTACTAATTATTTGTCAGCATTTTATACTACTAATAGCATACCGGGTATAAATTTGTGTGTGTAATAAAACAGTCTATTGTATATTTAATGATTCTAACATGCATAATAGTGTGTTAATTTGCTGTCTGTACTCACATTTTTTATACAGCTCGTACATTTGTACATACACACAGAACATAACATATCGTATTCTCAATATTTATATAAACAAGTTTGAAAGGTAATTTTCATATATCTTTAAATAACACATTCAATATTAAAGCTTCATACTAATGGGAGGAAGACATAGTCAAATATTGTAAACTTTTTAATATAATATATTAAATATAAGTATAAAAATATTAATTGGAAACAAGTGGTTTACTCTATGATTCCTCCATTTAAACATGTATGAGCCTGTTAAACCACTATTATGTTGATTTGTTGATAAAGTCTAGCTCAATATAGGATGTTGTAGTCACCGGCCAATTTATTATTATTATTATAATAGTAATACTAATTATTATTATTATTAGTATTGACATAATATAAAGACAATATGCTGATGTGTTTTACTTAACAATAAGTGGAATTTATGAAGCTGCAAGATGTAAATGTTTACATCAATTTTGCTAAGTTATTAGGTGAATGTTTTGGATTTCTGTATGTTACAGATTACTAGATTACTGGAATCATTTGATTGTCTGTCCAAATTTTAAATATACACAGAAATATAAACTTTCACAGGATTGAGTTTAATTCAGTTTAGCAACTTTCATATGGGAACACTGTCTGCTCCTTTAGTTTTTGTTCAGTTCTATTCAGAAAAGTATTCCGATACAGGATTAAGAAATAATAAAATAGTAATATAGTAGTGGACATTAACGCTTTAGTGTGATGTGTTATGCTATAAAACAGTCTAATTTTTGGAAGTACAATAAACAGGAATTTAATATATGAGGCATGTCGTGGGAAAACCGGGCTTAATGCATGTGCGTAGAGTGTCATCCTGAATCAGCCTGTGCAGTCCGCACAGGCTAATCCAGGATGGCATTTTCCGCCTACAGTGGATTTATGTTTACAAGGGACTTCCTTAAAACAGCCTAAATTAGGCTGTGCGAACTGCACAGACTAATCTGGGACGACACTTTACGCACATGCATTAAGCTCGGGTTTTTCACGACACGCCTCATATGTATTTATATTAAAATAGGTAAACGTGAGTGTTTCTTTAGTAATTAAAATAATGTTGTATATTATTGTACACAGAGAATGCTTATTAATCATCTCTCAAACATTGAATAAATATAATTTATGGTAAAGGCTTTGGTGTTTGTGATTGACACAATATCTTTGTCTTTACTGTTATATGTAAAAACAAGGTCAGAAAAGACTCTAGGTGGATGATTCAGTTGTCATTATCCAGTCAGAGTATATCTGCAATTGGACTTAAATGGACCTGTTCACAGATTGGCAAATTGACAGTTTTCAAATTGTTTGTCTTTGATCCCAAAATGAATCAACGCTGACAGCGAAGAAAGACTTTTGGTGACAAAAAAAAACTAAAAATTATGAGTGCATTTGTGCAAAAAGGAAACATTTGTTTGAATGAGTTGACCTTTTTACAAACTGTAATTCTGATAGATCACATGATATACACATTATAATACATATTACATACATTATCTTAAATAATTAAAATGTAAGAAAACAGGTGCGAAATTTTGCTGTTTTGAAGAAGGACCCTTTCCAGCCTGGATTTACTGACTAATAGCCAGCAAAGAAAAGAAGTAGTTTTCCGCAATACCTGTTTCGGAAATTACCCTCTCAATAGACTGTTGGCTTCTGCCAACAGTCTAAAAATACATTATATAGTAACAAGCGAAATAACACTTCTGAGAAAGAAATATATTGGAAATATGTTGTTGTTGATGAAAAATCATCAATTGAAATGGTTAATATTATATAGCATTTGTAATGCTTTTCATTGGTATTTTGGAAAACATGCGAGTCCCAGGAAGGGAATGTTTTTGTGGAAGAAATCTTCATTTGTCATCGGATAGCATCATTAGGGGTGTACTACCTTAAGAAATTCTGACCACATGGAGTTTTTTTTCCTGGAAATTTGGAACACCATTTTATAAGAAATACAATCTCACCTTAACTTTTGGAGCACATATAATAAAACTCATAAAACCACTGCAACAAGAAGGAATTCACAAAAATCTGAGAAGGGTTCTTTGATTTATTTAATGAGTAGAAATAATAAACAAAAAAAAAGATTATAAAGACAGGATATTTTCATGTATTAATCCCTAGTTGACATTTTTTATCACTGGTTTGTCAATATACCATCACACCCATACAAAATACAATGTTATTATCCAGTTAACATGTTGGAACTTTCACTTACAAGACCATGAAAGCAAGGCTCTGATTGCTTGGCTAAATATATCAGTTGTCCTCCGATACTTATGCATATCGTATTTATGGGGCTGATTATACTCTGATTGTATATAACTGCTTCACTGGTTGGAACAAGAACTAGGGACTGCGCAGACTTTTCCAGCAAAGTCACTCAGTTAACATGACATAATGCACCATTGCTTACATTCAGAAATCTTTTTATTCAGTGTAGCTGTCTAACCAAACTTTTCCAATGAAATGTTGTGAAAATTTCCTTCCAGTAGTCTCGAATGAATAAATTATAATACTGTATAAGCTAATTTGAAAATTTGAAATTTTTCACACTACACTGGTAAAAAAAGAAGGGCTGTAACATTCCAAAACTAGAGAATAGATTCCTATCAAGTTATGAATATTGGTGTCAAATCTAATAATGATTAAACACAGTTTGCAAGAAATAAAAGTTTTCACATTATAGTAGCAATGCTATGATAATATTGTATACGTAATTTGTATATTATAGAGCAATAAATTTGCCATTTTGCAAGAATGTAAATCAATACAAGGGCCCCTTCTACATTCATACACTATAAGTAGCCGCATGAAAGGCGTATATTGCTATGGCATATTGACCTGATACTCCTGAATGACTTTATCCTGGACTTCAAAGTCAGTGTCTATATAATGATCGGAATATAGGAGGAATATAGTATGATTTAGTATGTGTGCATAGTGTGCTGTTGAATCTAGTCAGTCATGCGATGGATAAGGGAATTATAGTGAACAAATAACACAACCAAGTTACACATTTGTCAATTTAAAATGTATAGGTCAATCTACATTCCTTATTTCCAAAATTACCATAGAACACTGTATATCTTTTTGAAAGGTATTTCTTGTAATTAGCTACTGCAGCTACTTTTATCATATTTACCATTGTCCTGCATTTGGTCCATGAAGCCATTGGAAAGTAGGCAGGTAGAACATGAATAGTATTATACCATGTGCAAATATACGTGCATACACATCAGTTTTTGAGTGGTGTGTACACAATGACTTAGTAACCGGTCAGCTGATAATTGTTTTCCAGACTTTCATTTGAAGAGTATTTATATGTTACATCTAATTTCATTGGTTAGCAGGTGGCTTATCAATATTCACGAAAATGACAGACAATTCTCCCACAATAAATGATATAGTGGAAATGGATTTATATCGTGGGTTTCAACGATGACCTTGAGTTTCACATGTTTGTGCTCAGGTATTGTCTCAAATGCAACTTGTGTGTAGTGACCTCCAGTGTCATCAATCGGATTGTGTTTGTCGTCCATATGCCATCAACAATTGGCTTGCCTACATGCTAAGGACTATTTTTATGCCCCCCGGCATCTTGATTAAATAGATTTGGTTAACTAGATTTTACCATTTCGTCTAGCACCAACACCGCTTGCTACAACACTTGGATACTTACACAGTTGTTGCTTATGACCCTCCCCAATCCACCCATATCACCCAACCTCACTTTGACGTAGACCTTGAACTAATTTGGACTCGACTAGATTTTACCGTTTCGTCTAGCACCAACACCGCTTACTACAACACTTGGATATTTACACAGTTGTTACTTATGACCGTTCCCAATCCACCGATATCACCCAACCTCACTTTGACCTTGACCTAATTTGGACTAAGAAATGGGCTATCCAGCACCAACCGGGGCATGTGTGTTTATCAAACACAGAATCTTGTTTTATCCTGCTACTAACCGAAACAGTGACCTAATAAAGCGGTGACCGTATAAACTTGTTGATATCCGGCAGTAGATCACGTGACTGTGATATACCGTCAATAGGTATTCGTACGCGCCGGATAACAACATTGTCGAGAATGACACAGCATTAAGTCTACTTACCAGAGCTTTTCATCGATACAAACTTTGTGTTGTCTAGTTTAACAGAGTTAAACAACAAATGAGTTGTTTGTCCTCACATTCCATTTAACTGGTTAACAACAACTTCCTTCCAGTTCCATTCCATTTCAACACACTTGAATCTGATGCAAGCGGTTTATTCTTTGTGGATAGACGTTCTTTGGTCAACCAACAGAGCATATTCATCAAAGAAATAACCTTTTATATAAATTTCCGATGAAAAGAAATGAAAACAAGTTATCAAAATTTTAACGTAGAACTAAACATTTTATGATTTATTTCACTTTCAGTTACACTGTCCTCCGCCCACAACTATCCGAGTAAATCGTAGAAAATTGAAAAGGGATCAATCTCACCTTTCCACTCGAGGCAAATATTCCATACACTTTTTATCGGAATGCTCTTGCATAATATACTCCATCCAAAACACAGAAACACTAAATATTTATTCCGATTTCATGTATTTTAAACTGCAAAACACTCGCGTTCTCGTTTGACTACATTGTGTAAACCTACAACTCAAAATGAATGACGTAGTTGGTGTGACGTAATTTAACTCTTTAAAAACCAATATAATCTGGTTTAAAACAAAAACAAATTTACTACGTCATTTTCGTGTCGTACTGACATCAGCAAATAAGATTTATTAATATTTTACTTTTGCTTTTTGAAAAAGGTGATTAAGAGAACTATTTTTTCCGGGTAGTACGCATTCATGCAAGCGAGTTATTAGGTCGAGGCCCGTCTAGAATGTTTTTAAATTTAAAACTTTAATTAGCGTTTGGTGTTTTTAAATTTAATTGAATAGAAATCAGGATAAATAGAATACACGGTAGGTGCCGGGAAGGAGAAAGTTTATCCGGTTCGGCCCGAAAACAAAAATAGGTCTCGCTAAAGCTCGCCCTATTTTCATTTTCTAAGCCTCACCGGATAAACTTTCTCCATCCCGGCACCAACCATGTATTCTCTATTTATTCATGTTTCACCTAACTTGCACAGTTTATATATGACTATAAGATATCGGCTGGTAATGATAATGGGCCAGTTTGGAGCAGGAATGGTAGAGTTACTGCCATTTTTGTATACAAAAATGCCTTTTTCTAGGAAAGACACTTCATTTTCATCCTGTTGTAACCAAATTTAATTTGTGTGTGAACATATTATCTCGGGAAATTTAAAAAAATTGGCAATATTGGGTCGGAAACATCAGAGTTATGGACCTTTTATTGTGTCATATATGCCCTTTTCTTAAATTGAGACTTCATTTTCAAACCAATCTTGACCGAACTTATTGTTTTAATTTATTCTTATTTGATTATTATCTCTGAAGAATGTTGTATTGAATGAGCCGTGTGTCACTTTTATATATAATTAATATGTCAAAAGACAACTTTAAGTTTTCATTGGCCATACAAGAATGGTACATGGTGTATTTATTTCAATGCACATACTATGACAGTAAAGTAAAAGGTGTTATTCAATTAATAAAAATAGATATTTGATATGATGTGTAATATATAGAAATGTAGAGTTTAAAAATAACCAAAACAGTATATTAAAATTGTGTTGTGTAATTTAAACCTGTTTTGAGAGAGAGGGAAGATGCCCAGGATTTTGGCTCTGGGAAAAATATTCTGATGTCATATCAATCCTGTAGTAACGTCAACTTTTAAGAGAAAAATGCATGATTTGAACACAAATAAACATATGCAAATTAATCCGCAATTTAATCATTGCACTTGGATATCACTTGTTTATTGGATAACCTACTTAACACAAAAGAGCATGAGGTAAACTTGTAATTGCGAGGACGTAGTGAGGACGCCCTTTGACGTGATGAAGACCAAGGGATACGCAGTTGGGACGAAAGCCCACATCCTCACTGCGCTCATTCGGATATCTCTGCATAACCAATAAGACATGGCCATGACTGCTACATGTCAGTATCAAGTCGATCTACGCTTTCACCGCGTCAATGAAGTCGTTATTGCGCATTTTCTAAGTATACTCTGAGTAAGTAGTATCAGAACTACTTCAATGGTGAATCAACTGAAATCTTTTTTGAAATATAAAAGTGTGCCTCCTCATTGAAATTCAACCGAGATAAAAACAAAACCACAGAGCGTGGCAAAATATTTATAGGACCGCGTTGACGTGGGCATGACGTACTCGACGTGGTGCTAACGTGGTACTAGCAGCATACAGTACTAGCGGCGTGCCGGATACATAGAGGCTGCGCCGTAAAAACCAAATTGACGCAAAGGACGCGTGATGATATGCGTGCCAAGGTATTAGCACTAACTGACTGGTCATGATAAAGACGCCATAAAGACATACTACGTGCGTAGAAAATCAATCTATTTGTTTTAAAGTTGGGCTTCCATCAATCCTCGCCAGGTCTTAAACAAAATTCATTGTATGGCACTGACCTTGTGAATGCAGTACTGACAGGCTCTGGTGTGATAGTACCATTACGCTGCGTTATTTGCTACGATACGCCATGCATCGCTCTCGTTATTGTTACGCTTAGCTAAGATATGTACTTCCTTCTTCCAAAAACTCTATGTAATGACAGGTTGTGGACGTTGTAAAATGTAACGGTAGCGTAGTGATGGCGCAGTGACTAGGTGGTAGCAAGCGATGGCGCAGTGACTAGGTGGTAGCAAGCGATGGCGCAGTGACTAGGTGGTAGCAAGCGATGGCGCAGTGACTAGGTGGTACATCGAGGCTCAGCATTGTAAAAATTGAGGACAATTTGGAAGAATGTGATTTTCAAATAGGTACTAAAACGGCATGTAATAATGTGACACTATGATTGGGCCATAAAGGTTTGACTTTTGTTTATGTGCATAATGGGGTTGTATTGAAATTACCCTCATGTTGCAGGGTAATCAGAAGTGTTTTCCTGTCACTATTGGTTCTCAAAAAAGGCCCATTCCTAATGATTGTTATGGCTGTTTTCCCGATTTTGAAAGAACAAATTAGCTTACATTTTCTATATTTAGTTTATAGTCTATATTTAGTCAAATTGATGATGCTTAAAATTTGATTTGCACAGGAGTATAAAGGAGTGCTACCATTGTAATAATAGACAACTTGATTTGTAACGAAATATGCAATTTTTGTTGAAACATCTCTATTATAATTGAAGCTTGTAATGGAAATATTATTAAAATACTCAAATAGTTGCAACAAAAAATATGTTAATTTGTGACACAATGAGCTAAGTTGGGAATGCAAATGAGGTTTAACAAGATACTGAGTCTTGCTCTTTGACGTTTTTGAGGCAACATGGGGCGTTGACATATTTCAGAGTTACTGCCAGAACATCCAGGCATACCATTTTAAATGAGTACACATGTGTGTATAAACACTTTAACTCACAAAATGGGAACTCAAAGGTTGTGCTGCAACCACCTAAACAAGTAATGCCAGGTTCAAGCCTGTACTGACTGAAAAACATTTTCAGTATTTTCGCTTTTGATCAACTCATACATTCACTTATGTCAGAATCTTTGAACAAATATGAGGCATGTTGTAGGAAAACCTGGCTTAATGCATGTGCGTAAAGTGTTGTCCCGGAGCCTGTGCAGTCCGCGGCACTTTCTGCTTCTATGGTATTTTCTGTTTCAAGGAAGTCTCTTCTAGACATAAATCCACTGTAGGCGGAAAGTGTCATCCCGGATTAGCCTGTGCGGACTGCATTAAGTCCGGTTTTCCCACGACACGGCTCTAATGGTTTTGGTATTTTTGTGGTTGAAATGATTGAAGTTCCTTATTGTTAGAACGATATGCAGAGGCGTAGCTTGGTCTGAAAGTATGTGTAGGCCACAGTATATGTTGTCTGGTGGGTAGTGTATGGGGGAGTGCTTTGCCCCGGCATTTCTTTCATTTTCAGAAGCAGATGCTTTTTGGTGTCTGTTTGGTAGCATCACATCATTTTGAAACGTCATGAATGTAGTTAAATGAGTCAGACAACAAAACAATTATCTGAACAGCCGTTTAAATCCCCACACAACCCCAACCTTGGCAGCTTCATTGTTATTGCAGATTTGATATCTTTATTTTATTTATTTTTTCCAAAAAATGTGTAGGCCCCGGCCTACATGGCCTAAAGGATTTTACGCCGCTTATAAGTACCTTTTTGATAGAATTTTTAAAAACTTAAACATCTAAAGATTTTTAAAGTGCAAATATCCTTCCGTATAACATAAAGGGCATTTTGTTGTCATTGTTGCTACAACAATTATATGCATATACAGTATTCAAGTACTTATATTCCACAAAAGCTTCATTAAGCTTTAGACCAGCACACAACTTAATTCACCACATTGGTACAACAAGGGCCTATCTGCTTCTTTAACAAATGTTAGATACGCTCTTATAATCCTAAGGTGGTGTTATGATGGTCACAATCTGAAGTATTTTAGCCAATATGGCATCAGTAATACAGAGTAAGTGAATGTTGATGTGTTTTTAATTTTTCATTAAAATATGTAATATTTTGGTAAACATTAGAAAATGTATATTTAAACCGGTAATGGGAATGGTATTACTGGATATAAAAACTAATATTTGATAAAATGTTATGTTTATTACGTCTCTGCATGTTTGCACTGAAATGCTTTTAAAGATAGCAGTGCAAACAGTAATTTATTGGCAAATATTATTTTATTCATATAATTTATTTAAACCGCAGCCAAATTTTGTATATAAATCATTCATTTGACGACTGGTATTTAGAATTCTATTGGCAAAAACGTACAGTTCTATAGACTTTTTCCAAAACCAGGTTACTTCCCTTGCGTAATCACGAGTGATGTCCCCTGTTCACTTCTGGCAACTGTTAATGATTATAAGGCGGTAGGGTTTCCCGCAGGATATCTTGAAGGCATGTCGGCATCCCAGACACTCCTCCCATGCAACATCCCCACCCACCACGAGATCAGAGATCGTTCCAATCCGCCCCCCTAAGCCCCCCCCCACACGAAATCAGCCGCTCCGCTTTTCCTCACCTTCACACAATCAGCCGCATCGTCTGCCCCCACCTCCCCAAAATCGGCCGCAAGGCTTGACCCAACCTGCCCGAAATCGGCTGCAATGCTCGACCCCACATACCCAAAATCGGGCAAAATGCTTGACCCCACCTGCCCGAATTCGGCCGCAGTGCTCTAAATCCCGGTGGCGACCAAATCGGCCGCAATGCTCAAGCCCACTTGCCCGAAAACAGCGGCAATGGTCAACCCTACTCAAAAAGCATACCTTTATCCGCCTTGAAATTTTGTCATGACCGCTCGTTGTTTCAAATTTTGTTATTTCAAACATTGTTTTCGAATTCGAAAAAACTTCATCAATCGATATCAGTTATACTACATGCAGACATTATACTACATGCGGACATTAAAAGGCGCAAAAAGTCAACCTTGGTTTTTAAATACTTGAAAACGCGGTTCTTTATCAACATAAAATATTATCATGTATCCCCTGGTAAAAAGCGTGTTTGCGTTAATTGCATAGTTAGTGTTTATTTGAACAAAATGACTTTTGAGGATGTCAAATTGTGTTTTAAAACGAGGCTCTATATTTTATTATTCATTCTAACATTTTTTTAATGTCAATTTGTGAAACGGATTAGGGAATTACCGGGATAAAATTAAAAGGTAAATATAGTAATTAAATGTTTTACAATTTTCTTGCAAGCGCTAGTAGTTGTTGCTAAACACTGTGTTAGTTGCAAGTAAGGTATTAACTCCGCCCTTAAAATCGTCTTATTTGATTGGCTTATGAGATAGTTGTGGGCGGGACTACACTGTTAAGTCAATCATTGTATTGGAAGTGTGACCTAATCGATCAGTACTGCGTTCGTTTATGGCCCATCGATTAAAGATCTGTGTAATTAGATAAAGGGATTTAGGGTTGTCGCTTTGAAAATTAAGGCATGTCGGCATTATTGAAGCATGTCGGCAAACGACTAACTGCTTTTAAGACATGTCGGGCCCGACCAGCGATACAGGCCTGCGGGAAACCCTGGGCGGGATAAGCGTATTCATATTTACCAGAACACATACAATATATTTGATTTTCAATCTTAAAATTGTGTTGATGTCTAAAAAATGAATTTACAGTTATTAACATACGTATATAATATACATCATGTACTTTATTTGTCAAATTATTTTAATTATTATTTTGATTTTTAACAATATTGTCTACTCTTTGAAGATTGACAAACACACTACACAGTAAAAATAGCGATTTCACTATCTGAACAACCTATGCCTTCATCCTGTATTTAATTTGAATTATTAAATAAAATAAACAGATCAAGCCATTTTTAGTAAAATGATTTTGCTAAGTAACTCTAAGCTAACATTCTAATGGTGACTAAAATTTCAAAAATAAGGTATCATCACAGAAAGTTTGAGCGTAATTCCGATGTTTTTGCCAGCAACTTGTTATTTAAATTTCATACACATTGTGTTTAACCTTAAAGCTATTTTGTTGTCGATATTCTTGTTGTGTGCTAAATATTATACGGTGCTTCGTTATAATCTTGAAATATAATGTAGATCTAACAAAACAACTATCTTTTAATTTCCGTTAACACAATATTGCAATAACTAAAAATGATGTCACTCCTCATTAAATGTTATAGTTGATGTTGTATTAAAGAGATTATTTCTCTATTTCTGTTGGAATCGTGGTAAACAAACAAAATTTTATTCTCGTAGCAGCTAATTCCCGCATGTTTTAGAGAGAAAACACACACACAATGATCTGTTAAATTTACACCGCCTTACAATTCTTCATAATTTAAAATTAAATGCTGTGCTATATTATTTCACTCTTTAATTTAAACCAGTTTATTAATTCAATTTTTTATTTAATGCTTTTAATTGTGTTCTGTTCTGTTCAATAAGGTGGCGAAATTGCATAGGGTGATAGGCAAAGAACAACAATGGAGACAACAACATTTTAAAATGTGAGATAAACTTTAATTTGGGACGCAAACAATGGAGACGAACTGTGACATGTTAGATGTCTCTTTATGCAGTATGCATTTACATCGGATTAGCGGCATTGTTCTAAGGGCAATTTGATAAGATCCCCGCGGTTTGTGGCTTTGGTATTTTTATGACCCCCAATTCAGACAGATAAGTATCCATTGAGAGGTTCGGTTTGGACAGGGTTCTGTTTATTAAGGTTTTTTGATATATAAAACAAGAAGGAAAAAATCGGGACCGACACAGCCATTCGGTTTCGACAGAGATTCGGTTTTCATAGGGTTTGGTCTGGACAGGTTTCACTGTACACTGAATGATGTTGTTTTTAGCAGTAATCAAATATCAATTTATTCTTTTAATGTAGGTGACATAAATGTAATATCTCTATTTGGTTATCTGTTATCGCAATGCACTCCAGGTAGACTGTTATTGTAATGAATTAACTTTCAATACTTTGATCATAATTGTTAATAACGTCGTGAACTTTCCGTCATGATAAATCGCTGGAAAAGGCACAACACAAGCCTGCTCGGGCTAGTGTGTACACATTTCCACGGCTAGTGTGTGCACATTTCCACGGCTAGTGTGTGCACATTTCCACGGCTAGTGTGTGCACATTTCCACGGCTAGTGTGTGCACATTTCCACGGCTAGTGTGTGCACATTTCCACGGCTAGTGTGTGCACATTTCCACGGCTAGTGTGTGCACATTTCCACGGCTAGTGTGTGCACATTTCCACGGCTAGTGTGTACACATTTCCACTAGCCCCAAATCAAAAGCACCAGCCAGCGGCTTTAGGCTCGTGGGTAATTGGACGAAGACTGCACTTTGTTATTTAGTCAGATTTTGTTTACTTTTAACACAAATTTAAATTAATATGTGATTCAGTTTATTATTAAAACTGTATGTACAATGACTGTTATTATATTATTGATAAAATAAAAAACATATATTTATATACCAACCAGTAATGCTGATATACAGTCATTCAAAGTATGGGGTTAGGGTGCATTCTGTGTGAGCTAGGTGTTTACCGCTAAACCAGTTGTATTTGAAGCATAATGCAAATCAGATTCTGAATCATAGACTGTGACCACAGACTGGTCCCACACAGTCGCCAAGTTAATACCATGAAATACACAGTTTGAAGGGAATTTTATTAGAAAATACCCTTATAAAAGCACAATCCGATTGAACTAGTATGTCATGAGCTTACGTAATCTTATATGCAAAGCTATAACAAGCTAACTGACGAGCTCGCATGCATGAACAACTTTTCAGTTTTAAGGTCATTTGACCACAAAGTGCTCAAGGGTGTCAACGATGAGCTTCATTGTCAGTGGTCCATCCATCATCGTTGGTCGTCAAAAATTTACTAAAATTTTGGTTTATTGCTTTGATAATGTCTGTTTGTTGTTTGGCATACCACTTTCCACTCTCTAAGTCCAACATTTTTTTATCTCTAGGTCCACCAGTTTTCATCCAATCTTCACCAAACTTCGTGAACATGTTTTTGCCAAGGTCAATAATCAGCCAAATCACTCCAGGATTTGTAGAGTTATTGCCCTTGATTTATCTTAACTCGGACATTTAAGTAGTTTCTGCTCCCTGAGTCCAACAGTTTTTATTGAATTTTCACCAAATGTGATGAAAATCTTTGTTGGCATAATATCTAGGTCAGATCGGATCAGCCAAAAACCCCAAGAAACTGTGGAGTTATTGCCCTTGAATTATCTAAGTTGGCCATTTTCACTCTTTACAGTTTCTGCACTCTAAGTCCAACAGTTTTAATCTGATCTATACAAAACTTGATGAAAATGTTTGAGGTTATAATATAATGTTATTAATTAGTTGAATTCATATTGGCCTTGTTTATGGGCTGAAGACAGCAGTATTGGCCTGAGGCTAATACGGCTGTCTGAAGCCCAATAACAAGGCCATTATGAATTCAACTAATTAATGGCAATTTTATTAATTAACTTTATAATATTATGCAGCATATTTCGGTTTTAATAGTATCGAAACCATTGTTGTGACATGAATAGAAATAGTAGGCAGCATCTTTCAGTATTAATAGTACAAGTTAGATCTATTACAACTATTGTTTCGATACAAATAGAATGTAACAGCGCCAGAATAAATTATTAACAATGTTTTTATCATTTTAACTGTGTATTGTGAAATATAACATCCATGCAAACAGTACATAAAATAATTGCTAATTTTTTTTTATTGAGAAAGTCGCAAAAGGTTTAACACGACCAATCGATATGTTATCCAACCGAGTCTTGGCAAACCTGTCAGTATTCACCAACACATTATTTAACTTACGAATAAAGAATAGACTCTGACTCTAGACTTTTAAAAGTCTAATTCACCAAAGCATTTTGTTTAAGAATATTCTAAAAAGTCAAACTATGCTCCAGCGTATGCTTAAGACATTCTTGAAAAGTTGAAGACGATGACTAGATGTGAAATAAAATGAATAATTTACTAAGAAAATTCTTAAATTCCTAAGTTACGTTTAGCCTTCCACCAGCCTGTTTTTAGCAGAACCCTGTCTTGTCATTGTGAAGATGATGTCGGCGGGTTGACCGAGCAAACACTCAGCTAACTCACCCTTTCCTTTCCTTTCTGAGGTGCATTCAATCCAATGTTAATCCAAATATTAATAAATAATTTCATCATGTTTATATAAACAAATGCTAAATTGAAGAATATTGGTACTTCAAGGGATGTAAATCTGTGTTTTCCTGGTCGACTTCATCAGGATTTTATGATTCGTCACTTGGTAGACTCGGTCCAATACATTTAAAGGTACCAATAATGCCCTGAAGCTCACTTTATTTTGTGAGAGTGCTACATGTAGAAACTTTTAGCAAAAAATACAAAGCGCAAAGTTAAATTATGCTGAGTGTTTTTTAAATGGCATCAAAAAACTTAACATCTTGTATGAGGCAGAGCTAATCCTGAATCCTGATTGGCTGCATCTTGTATTGGCCTCGTTTTTCCATATTGGCCACATTTTTTCCCGTATTGGCCGAGTTTTGAAATTTATTGGCGAGGTTTACATGGTATCGAACGAACAAACTGACCAGATTCTTGTTTAATATTATAACGTCAATTTATAATATCTAGCCGGGTTTGATGTTCGACCAAAGCACCCCATGAACTGCTTAGTTATGACCCTTGATTTATCTAAAATTGGCCTTTTTAGCAGTTCCCTATGTCCAACAGTTTTCATCAAATCTTCACCAAACTCAATATTTTAAAGATTGCTCAAGATACCCCTAGAAGGGGCATAACTGATCTATCATGTGATTGAAGCATGTTGTAAATAATACACAAACACAGTGTATTTAATAGCAAATGACATTTACTTTCGGTTTACTTTTTTTAATATAAAAAGACAAGAGGATAATAAATAGTATTTCCAATTCTGACATACCCTTGGATTATCACGTAAAATGCGACCAAATCAACCATAATTTGATTGTTAGAACACAGTAGAGCGAAAATAAAACAAAAACTTACACATTCTGTAACATCGTCTGTCTGTGTCGGTCATGTTTGTTGTGTATTGTATTGACACATGAACGTAGACCATGGTTAGCGAGATATATTTTTAGGGGTTTTACTTTCACTTCACTGGTTGTTCTAAATGCCTAAATTCGCTAATTTATACAGTTTTATAAATTGTTTAAAATGTTAGGTAGTGTGTTTGAGTCCATTTTACAGAAGATATAAGCCCATTTTTATAACATGCTGGGACTTTAATAAGAAGCAGCATCAATTGTGACCATGTCCATAATGCTATATGTTTCCATACAATGTATCTGAATATATGTTTTATTGACCTTTTGTCCAAATACTAAAGACTTTCATAAAAAATGAAAAGATTGCCTCATTTCAGTCATGAAGCCATATTACAGAACCATCTTAAGTTAACCTTAACATATTTTCCTTCAGTTCAAATTTTAGTAATGAAACATTAAGAAAAAGTACAGCCCCAGAATTCATAATTACATAATTACATTACCAGTTAGTGGCTGTCATAATGAGTTTAAATTAATACAACTAGAATCACTTGTCTTTTTTCTTCGGATTGTTCCATTTAAAAATCACTTACTTGTGAATATGTCATAAATAAAATGGGATTTCAGTAACTACAGCTGAACTTTGTTATGAAGATGTCGTTTTATCTGAAATTCTGGATACATAGAAGTTGAAAATTCCAGATTGTTCTCCTTTATGTTATGTAAAATAAACATGATTATCTGAAAGTTATAACTCGAATTGTCGGTTATGTCAAAGTGGTTTTGTATCCCAACAAGTATTTTCACACTTATTTGTGTCTGTAAACCTAGAAGTGTTGACGCTTGTGGCAAGACGTACGCCACGACTCCATGTTGCCACACATTTCAAACATCTTAACACATCTTTGCTCATTTTAAACTAGTATGTGTTTTTTTTTTTTAATTATTGATAACTAGTTTTCAGTATATATGTGTTTAATTGATCATTATTGATCAATATTGAATATCATGATTTATTGAAGATTTGGACTTAATCATACATGCCATACGTCCGGGTCTCGCTGGGATTGTCCCGCTTTCGCGAGATTTGTCCCAGCATCCCGCTCAGATGCATTTATTGTTAGTGTGCAATAAAAGTTGCATTGGGCCAACAATTTACTTCTTATCGTTAAATCCTTAATTGATCCCTATGACAACAATGCCGGCTAGCAGCGTGTCAACGAGGAGCAGTTATGATAACCCAAACAGTGGTTTACTAACCCTTTGTCACGCTTTCGCTGGATGGTGGTCCTAATTATAATCCGCAGTCGCTAATTGCTGTTAGTCATCACGTGGAGGATGTAACTGTACATTATAGACCAATACTGACCTATCTGATCGACAATTACGTTATCGATTCGGCTGTTTTGTTTTTCATTGTTAAAGAGGAAATGTTGACTGCATATGTTCGCCATACAGATACCTAATTTTGACGTTTTTCAAAAGTAAAGATCTCACAGTTCTCTGCGCTACAAAGTATTTATATGGCAGTTAATACACCCACGCTTTCCATTTGGATGACGTGACGTTGTACATGTCAGCATAATTTTCGAGCGCTTTTTTTGCAGAACAAAAGATTTACTCGAAGTGCAAAATGTAGGTGCACATTTTAACATTTGACGCACGTTGGCTTGACGTGCACAAGGAAATTTTCCCGCTGTTTTTGTAAGAACAAAGCATATATCATATACATGTTTTTAAATCAAGATTTTTTCACGTCATTAATTATCCAATCAAAACTACAAGTTCAGTAGTGGTAACGATTAAAAACAATTAAAGCACTAAACAAATGCTTGTAGAACATTATTTATCGAATGAAAAAGGCCCCATAACTAGATTTGTGTGAAACCTTATGATTTGAGAACAATCAGAAAAGTGGGTTTGAATGTGACGTCATTGCGCGAATTGGATGCGCACTGGATATAAACATCTGGAAATAATTATTACTTCCAGTTTCGCAACAACAATGATGCTTTTGCTTTTAAAAGGCTAGGGTATACTGTATAAACGGTGACGTTTCGTTGATTTTATGTTGTTTAAGCGTTTTCATAAAATGAAAAGGTGTTAGCCTTAGTAAGTGTATACATGTATTGTATACATGTATTATGTACATGAATGATATGAACATTAATACAATTATAACGTTCTATGGACCATGCGATGAAATAACAATCCCGCCGAGAAGTCAAATGTCCCGCAGATTTTTTGTCCATGTCCCGTTTTGGCCTGAAAAACTTTTGGCATGTATAACTGAATGCTTCTAAAAAGTCTGTATACTGATATGTCGTTGGATACCTTGAAGTAATTTATGAACTCTCAGCAACTTCAAATTAAAGAAGTTCAGCTGTATATGTGCTCTTCATAACTAATATTATGATCATACTTATTACTCTAATAATATATGAGGCATGGGAAAACCAGGCTTAATGCAGGTGCGTAAAGTGTCGTCCTGGATCAGCCTGTGCAGTCCGCACAGGCTAATCCAATACGGCACTTGCCGCTTTTATGGTATTTTCTGTTTCAAGGAAGTCTCTTCTAAACATAAATCCACTGTAGAAAGTGCCGTCCTGGATTAGCCTGTGCGGACTGCACAGGCTGATCCAGGAGGGCACTTTACACACCTGCATTAAGTCCAGTTTTCCCACTACATGCCTCATATCATCATTTTAATTTATTGATATGAACTGAGGCTGTACATGTAAGCTGGCATGCTGGCACTTATGAAAGTGTATTTGTATACCTTTTTGTTCACGTCCCAAATCTGGTGTAAGGCTGTGGACTAAATGTTTTCATGTTCGCAAGTGTTATTTTGTTCAAAGATTGACTCATCAAATTATTTTGAAATTTTGAAAATGATTTAAACTTTAGTAGACAGATAATCTACCCATGGGATGGCCACTATTTAAACACAATAATCAGTACTGTCATTCAAGGGTAAAGTTAGTTGTAAACAGAGGTAGACACACGTAGGTCTCTCGATCTAGATGACGAAGGGTATAATCTGAATTAAAATAAACAAAATTAATTCTCTTATTGACAGAATTATAAATGGACAGTTGCTATAAATATGAACTAAAATTAGTGTTCTTTGGTGTGCAATAAATTGTACTCAATAATTAGTGCAAAATAGTAGTAAATAGTAAAAACAGAGTTTATAATAGTGAACGTGTGTAAAAACAGTGAACAAGATGGCATCCTCTTATGAGGCTTCATTGTATAAAGGTTCTGAATTTTGTGAAGACACAGGTGTCGAAAAGGAAGCAGATTTCTACAGTGGAGATTGTGCAAAGTTTTTCTGTAGACAGTGTATTAGCCTTCATAGCCAGTTGTTCACAAAGCATATCACACATGGGAGGGGGAAAATGGACAAGTGGCCGTTTTCCAAAGCAACCAAGGACTTTATTGAGAGATGTGAAGTGCACACGGATAAGACTTGGAACCTTTTCTGCAAAGACCACGATCAACTCTGCCGTAGTACTTATGGTTTACTGAATCATAGGTATGTGTTATGCATATTTTTAATGTATATTTTCACCATAATGCACCTATCAATATTTTGCCCCAGAGGGGGAGCGGCAGGCTGACCCAGGGGAATTTGATTAATTTTATTTTTTGGGGTCTAATTCCCCCCCCTAGAGCCAACCATTTTTGTCTAAATCCCCGCAGTGGACCGCTTTTAGTTCCGTATAAGCCTGCCGCTCCCCCCCCCCCCCCCCCGTGTAAAATATTGATAGTAGCATAATGTGGTTAAAAAAAAACAAGAGACACTATAAAATAATTTATTTTCTATGTGGACAAACATGTGACAACAATGTACAAATTGGCAGAAAAATAATAAAAATTGAAGTTTATTCAGTAAAATTGATTTAAAGTAAAAAAAATATTTCTTATGTTTATCATGTTTTATATGGGTATTATGGCATACTCCTTACTCATTACAATTTTCTGTTTTATTTTCAGGCAATGTTCTAATATGGTGCTTATTACTGACACAGTCAAAGAGCAGACAATACCAGATCTACAGCAGCTGTCAACTCAAATGCAGAACATTCTCTACAAAAATTGCAGAACAACCACAAGCCAACGTTCAGTCTCTGCAGGTCTTATATGGTGAGCGGTTACAAGAGGTAAAAGAAATATGCAAGAAGATAAATGATGCAGTAGTTGCTTTGAGAAGGCCACATTGAAGGAACTTGATGATACAATGACAGGCCTGCAAGCATCTCTCCAGGCCGATGCTGTCAATTGTTAAATGCTGCAAAATGCATTAAAAGATCTCAGCGAAGCTGTAAATGATATCGGAGATAAGAGTAAGGAGGAAATGTTTTTTATTGCTGGAAAGAAATGCCTGGAAAAGATCCAGCAGTCCCATACATGTCTTCAAAACAAAGCTGCAAGAATTCAGCATTTAGTTTCATCTGTTGCCACTACTGACATAGAAAATTTCTTGTCAAAACTGGTGGGTATTGGAAAGATTGTGAATAACAAGAAAGTTTTGCCAGAATATGGTGATCCAGACAAGGTCATTACTCTGAAGGGAAACATGCAGTACAAACTGACAATAAAATCTGGTGGGCACTGCTCGGTCAGAGGCATTTGTGGCCTTGCAAATAATCAGATCGTTCTTGCAGATTTGAAGAACATAAGTGTCAAACTTTTAGACCTGCAGTACCAGGTGGTCAGCGAATGTGAAATGGATATCCATGCTCAGGATGTTTGTCAGATTTCTGCCAATGAAGTGGCAGTTACTGTATATGGTGGTGGTAGCAGATCTGACATACAGTTTATCTCCATGAATAAAGGGAAGTTGGTGAAGGGAAAGACAGTTCACGTAATGCATGACTCTGTTGGTATAGCTTACCATCAAGGCAGCCTGTACATCACTTCTGGTACAGCCTTGTACCTCCATGATCGGATTGTGAGGCTTGTTAAGAAGCTGTATGTAGAGGATGGGCATTATACAGGTATTGAACTTAGCTGGATGTTTCATAGCAGTGTCATTTCATTAGATGTAGATCATTGGATAAGTATTGCTGCAAACATTTTAAAATTTGATAAAGTATGGCTGCCGAAACTTTAAAATTTGGTGAAGTATTGCACCCAAAACTTTGAAATTAGGTAAAGTATTGCACCCACAACTTGGTGAAGTTATATTGTATTCTAACTAGTCAATTTCTACTTTTTGATATAAGTGAACATTTTTCTTCCTGATAGATCTACTGAACGTAATTTTGGTTTTGTTTTTGATTTCATTTGAATGAAACATTCTTTGATAGAAAATACAATGTTACTGCATAATGTACAAGTTTGTACCGGTCATAATTTAGTTAATCTTGTATGTTTTAGAAAACATGGAACATAATAGCCCTTGGCACGCGGTTAATGTTTTTATAAACTTTCTGTCTGGTTGATGAACTAGACTTCATTTAACATATGAAGATGAATGGGAAAACAAAAGTTTTTTTGCAAGATAATTTACTGAATTTTTTTTATCATGGATGTCATTTAATGTTTTATATATTATACTTGCAGTATGGAAATGTGCATTGAGGCCGAATGGTGACAAAATCTATGTCACAAACCATTTTGAGCACAAGCTTCTGACCTTGGCTGCTGATGGGACTGTCCTTTCCACCTTCACCGATCCAGTATTACTAAAACACCCGGAGGGCGTGCATGTGACCCCCTTGGGGCAGGTGCTTGTCTGCGGAAAATATGCGGACATGATCGTACAGGTGTATAGCGAAGGAAAGAAAATATTTACCGTTCTGGCTAGGAAGAGGGATGGGGTTATTCGCCCTCTTTCCGTCTACTACAACAGCAGCACTAACTCTGTGATCATGGGCAGTTGGACAATGAGAACCTTGTTGTGTTTCAAGCATAATAATAATGCATAGGTCGTTCACAGCAACATGTCTGAGTGACCAACAATCAATCAACAGCATTAAGGATAATGCATAGGTCGTTCACAGCAACATGTCTGAGTGACCAACAATCAATCAACAGCATTAAGGATAATGCATAGGTCGTTCACAGCAACATGTCTGAGTGACCAACAATCAATCAACAGCATTAAGGATAATGCATAGGTCGTTCACAGCAACATGTCTGAGTGACCAACAATCAATCAACAGCATTAAGGATAATGCATAGGTCGTTCACAGCAACATGTCTGAGTGACCAACAATCAATCAACAGCATTAAGGATAATGCATAGGTCGTTCACAGCAACATGTCTGAGTGACCAACAATCAATCAACAGCATTAAGGATAGTGCATAGGTCGTTCACAGCAACATGTCTGAGTGACCAACAATCAATCAACAGCATTAAGGATAATGCATAGGTCGTTCACAGCAACATGTCTGAGTGACCAACAATCAATCAACAGCATTAAGGATAATGCATAGGTCGTTCACAGCAACATGTCTGAGTGACCAACAATCAATCAACAGCATTAAGGATAGTGATGTTTTTGTGGTATCATCATTGGCTCATGTGAATTTAAGTGAGCCTTAAATAATATATATAATGTCAACCTTCATATAGGAAATGCACTTAAGGATATGATGGAAATTGTACTATATCTGCTTGTTAGTTAAGAAATAATTTTCTGTTTATCGTTGTCTATCGGCCACAACGATTTGGAGTCCTGATGCGTAGGCATTAAATTACAAGGGCATAAGCCTGAGTGGTTTAGTAGCCATGCATCAT
Source organism: Congeria kusceri (assembly GCA_027627225.1). Taxonomy (NCBI): domain Eukaryota; kingdom Metazoa; phylum Mollusca; class Bivalvia; order Myida; family Dreissenidae; genus Congeria; species Congeria kusceri. The sequence goes on along the minus strand of CM051035.1, from coordinate 53,893,340 downwards.
AATGACAAAGAGTTGTGGTTTAGTAGCCACCCATCATAATGACAAAGAGTTGTGGTTTAGTAGCCACGCATCATAATGACAAAGAGTTGTGGTTTAGTAGCCACCCATCATAATGACAAAGAGTTGTGGTTTAGTAGCCATGCATCATAATGACAAAGAGTTGTGGTTTAGTAGCCACACATCATAATGACAAAGAGTTGTGGTTTAGTAGCCACGCATCATAATGACAAAGAGTTGTGGTTTAGTAGCCACGCATCATAATGACAAAGAGTTGTGGTTTAGTAGCCACCCATCATAATGACAAAGAGTTGTGGTTTAGTAGCCATGCATCATAATGACAAAGAGTTGTGGTTTAGTAGCCACGCATCATAATGACAAAGAGTTGTGGTTTAGTAGCCACGCATCATAATGACAAAGAGTTGTGGTTTAGTAGCCACCCATCATAATGACAAAGAGTTGTGGTTTAGTAGCCATGCATCATAATGACAAAGAGTTGTGGTTTAGTAGCCATGCATCATAATGACAAAGAGTTGTGGTTTAGTAGCCACCCATCATAATGACAAAGAGTTGTGGTTTAGTAGCCACGCATCATAATGACAAAGAGTTGTGGTTTAGTAGCCATGCATCATAATGACAAAGAGTTGTGGTTTAGTAGCCACGCATCATAATGACAAAGAGTTGTGGTTTAGTAGCCATGCATCATAATGACAAAGAGTTGTGGTTTAGTAGCCACGCATCATAATGACAAAGAGTTGTGGTTTAGTAGCCACCCATCATAATGACAAAGAGTTGTGGTTTAGTAGCCATGCATCACAATGACAAAGAGTTGTGGTTTAGTAGCCATGCATCATAATGACAAAGAGTTGTGGTTTAGTAGCCACCCATCATAATGACAAAGAGTTGTGGTTTAGTAGCCATGCATCATAATGACAAAGAGTTGTGGTTTAGTAGCCACGCATCATAATGACAAAGAGTTGTGGTTTAGTAGCCATGCATCATAATGACAAAGAGTTGTGGTTTAGTAGCCACCAATCATAATGACAAAGAGTTGTGGTTTAGTAGCCACCCATCATAATGACAAAGAGTTGTGGTTTAGTAGCCATGCATCATAATGACAAAGAGTTGTGGTTTAGTAGCCACCCATCATAATGACAAAGAGTTGTGGTTTAGTAGCCATGCATCATAATGACAAAGAGTTGTGGTTTAGTAGCCACCCATCATAATGACAAAGAGTTGTGGTTTAGTAGCCACGCATCATAATGACAAAGAGTTGTGGTTTAGTAGCCACCCATCACAATGACAAAGAGTTGTGGTTTAGTAGCCACCCATCATAATGACAAAGAGTTGTGGTTTAGTAGCCACCCATCATAATGACAAAGAGTTGTGGTTTAGTAGCCATGCATCATAATGACAAAGAGTTGTGGTTTAGTAGCCACGCATCATAATGACAAAGAGTTGTGGTTTAGTAGCCACGCATCATAATGACAAAGAGTTGTGGTTTAGTAGCCACCCATCATAATGACAAAGAGTTGTGGTTTAGTAGCCATGCATCATAATGACAAAGAGTTGTGGTTTAGTAGCCACCCATCATAATGACAAAGAGTTGTGGTTTAGTAGCCATGCATCATAATGACAAAGAGTTGTGGTTTAGTAGCCATGCATCATAATGACAAAGAGTTGTGGTTTAGTAGCCATGCATCATAATGACAAAGAGTTGTGGTTTAGTAGCCACGCATCATAATGACAAAGAGTTGTGGTTTAGTAGCCACGCATCATAATGACAAAGAGTTGTGGTTTAGTAGCCACGCATCATAATGACAAAGAGTTGTGGTTTAGTAGCCACGCATCATAATGACAAAGAGTTGTGGTTTAGTAGCCACGCATCATAATGACAAAGAGTTGTGGTTTAGTAGCCATGCATCATAATGACAAAGAGTTGTGGTTTAGTAGCCACGCATCATAATGACAAAGAGTTGTGGTTTAGTAGCCACGCATCATAATGACAAAGAGTTGTGGTTTAGTAGCCACGCATCATAATGACAAAGAGTTGTGGTTTAGTAGCCACGCATCATAATGACAAAGAGTTGTGGTTTAGTAGCCACCCATCATAATGACAAAGAGTTGTGGTTTAGTAGCCACGCATCATAATGACAAAGAGTTGTGGTTTAGTAGCCATGCATCATAATGACAAAGAGTTGTGGTTTAGTAGCCACGCATCATAATGACAAAGAGTTGTGGTTTAGTAGCCACCCATCATAATGAGTTGTGGTTTAGTAGCGACGCATCATAATGACAAAGAGTTGTGGTTTAGTAGCCACCCATCATAATGACAAAGAGTTGTGGTTTAGTAGCCACCCATCATAATGACAAAGAGTTGTGGTTTAGTAGCCACGCATCATAATGACAAAGAGTTGTGGTTTAGTAGCCACCCATCATAATGACAAAGAGTTGTGGTTTAGTACCCATGCATCATAATGACAAAGAGTTGTGGTTTAGTAGCCACCCATCATAATGACAAAGAGTTGTGGTTTAGTAACCACGCATCATAATGACAAAGAGTTGTGGTTTAGTTGCCACGCATCATAATGACAAAGAGTTGTGGTTTAGTAGCCATGCATCATAATGACAAAGAGTTGTGGTTTAGTAGCCACCCATCATAATGACAAAGAGTTGTGGTTTAGTAGCCACGCATCATAATGACAAAGAGTTGTGGTTTAGTAGCCACCCATCATAATGACAAAGAGTTGTGGTTTAGTAGCCATGCATCATAATGACAAAGAGTTGTGGTTTAGTAGCCACGCATCATAATGACAAAGAGTTGTGGTTTAGTAGCCACGCATCATAATGACAAAGAGTTGTGGTTTAGTAGCCACGCATCATAATGACAAAGAGTTGTGGTTTAGTAGCCACCCATCATAATGACAAAGAGTTGTGGTTTAGTAGCCATGCATCATAATGACAAAGAGTTGTGGTTTAGTAGCCACGCATCATAATGACAAAGAGTTGTGGTTTAGTAGCCACGCATCATAATGACAAAGAGTTGTGGTTTAGTAGCCACCCATCATAATGACAAAGAGTTGTGGTTTAGTAGCCATGCATCATAATGACAAAGAGTTGTGGTTTAGTAGCCATGCATCATAATGACAAAGAGTTGTGGTTTAGTAGCCACCCATCATAATGACAAAGAGTTGTGGTTTAGTAGCCACGCATCATAATGACAAAGAGTTGTGGTTTAGTAGCCATGCATCATAATGACAAAGAGTTGTGGTTTAGTAGCCACGCATCATAATGACAAAGAGTTGTGGTTTAGTAGCCATGCATCATAATGACAAAGAGTTGTGGTTTAGTAGCCACGCATCATAATGACAAAGAGTTGTGGTTTAGTAGCCACCCATCATAATGACAAAGAGTTGTGGTTTAGTAGCCATGCATCACAATGACAAAGAGTTGTGGTTTAGTAGCCATGCATCATAATGACAAAGAGTTGTGGTTTAGTAGCCACCCATCATAATGACAAAGAGTTGTGGTTTAGTAGCCATGCATCATAATGACAAAGAGTTGTGGTTTAGTAGCCACGCATCATAATGACAAAGAGTTGTGGTTTAGTAGCCATGCATCATAATGACAAAGAGTTGTGGTTTAGTAGCCACCAATCATAATGACAAAGAGTTGTGGTTTAGTAGCCACCCATCATAATGACAAAGAGTTGTGGTTTAGTAGCCATGCATCATAATGACAAAGAGTTGTGGTTTAGTAGCCACCCATCATAATGACAAAGAGTTGTGGTTTAGTAGCCATGCATCATAATGACAAAGAGTTGTGGTTTAGTAGCCACCCATCATAATGACAAAGAGTTGTGGTTTAGTAGCCACGCATCATAATGACAAAGAGTTGTGGTTTAGTAGCCACCCATCACAATGACAAAGAGTTGTGGTTTAGTAGCCACCCATCATAATGACAAAGAGTTGTGGTTTAGTAGCCACCCATCATAATGACAAAGAGTTGTGGTTTAGTAGCCACCCATCATAATGACAAAGAGTTGTGGTTTAGTAGCCATGCATCATAATGACAAAGAGTTGTGGTTTAGTAGCCACGCATCATAATGACAAAGAGTTGTGGTTTAGTAGCCACGCATCATAATGACAAAGAGTTGTGGTTTAGTAGCCACCCATCATAATGACAAAGAGTTGTGGTTTAGTAGCCATGCATCATAATGACAAAGAGTTGTGGTTTAGTAGCCACCCATCATAATGACAAAGAGTTGTGGTTTAGTAGCCATGCATCATAATGACAAAGAGTTGTGGTTTAGTAGCCATGCATCATAATGACAAAGAGTTGTGGTTTAGTAGCCATGCATCATAATGACAAAGAGTTGTGGTTTAGTAGCCACGCATCATAATGACAAAGAGTTGTGGTTTAGTAGCCACGCATCATAATGACAAAGAGTTGTGGTTTAGTAGCCACGCATCATAATGACAAAGAGTTGTGGTTTAGTAGCCACGCATCATAATGACAAAGAGTTGTGGTTTAGTAGCCACGCATCATAATGACAAAGAGTTGTGGTTTAGTAGCCATGCATCATAATGACAAAGAGTTGTGGTTTAGTAGCCACGCATCATAATGACAAAGAGTTGTGGTTTAGTAGCCATGCATCATAATGACAAAGAGTTGTGGTTTAGTAGCCACGCATCATAATGACAAAGAGTTGTGGTTTAGTAGCCACGCATCATAATGACAAAGAGTTGTGGTTTAGTAGCCACCCATCATAATGACAAAGAGTTGTGGTTTAGTAGCCACGCATCATAATGACAAAGAGTTGTGGTTTAGTAGCCATGCATCATAATGACAAAGAGTTGTGGTTTAGTAGCCACGCATCATAATGACAAAGAGTTGTGGTTTAGTAGCCACCCATCATAATGAGTTGTGGTTTAGTAGCCACGCATCATAATGACAAAGAGTTGTGGTTTAGTAGCCACCCATCATAATGACAAAGAGTTGTGGTTTAGTAGCCACCCATCATAATGACAAAGAGTTGTGGTTTAGTAGCCACGCATCATAATGACAAAGAGTTGTGGTTTAGTAGCCACCCATCATAATGACAAAGAGTTGTGGTTTAGTACCCATGCATCATAATGACAAAGAGTTGTGGTTTAGTAGCCACCCATCATAATGACAAAGAGTTGTGGTTTAGTAACCACGCATCATAATGACAAAGAGTTGTGGTTTAGTTGCCACGCATCATAATGACAAAGAGTTGTGGTTTAGTAGCCATGCATCATAATGACAAAGAGTTGTGGTTTAGTAGCCACGCATCATAATGACAAAGAGTTGTGGTTTAGTAGCCACCCATCATAATGACAAAGAGTTGTGGTTTTGTAGCCACCCATCATAATGACAAAGAGTTGTGGTTTAGTAGCCACCCATCATAATGACAAAGAGTTGTGGTTTAGTAGCCACCCATCATAATGACAAAGAGTTGTGGTTTAGTAGCCACCCATCATAATGACAAAGAGTTGTGGTTTAGTAGCCACGCATCATAATGACAAAGAGTTGTGGTTTAGTAGCCACCCATCATAATGACAAAGAGTTGTGGTTTAGTAGCCACCCATCATAATGACAAAGAGTTGTGGTTTAGTAGCCATGCATCATAATGACAAAGAGTTGTGGTTTAGTAGCCACCCATCATAATGACAAAGAGTTGTGGTTTAGTAGCCACCCATCATAATGACAAAGAGTTGTGGTTTAGTAGCCACGCATCATAATGACAAAGAGTTGTGGTTTAGTAGCCACGCATCATAATTACAAAGAGTTGTGGTTTAGTAGCCACCCATCATAATGACAAAGAGTTGTGGTTTAGTAGCCACGCATCATAATGACAAAGAGTTGTGGTTTAGTAGCCACGCATCATAATGACAAAGAGTTGTGGTTTAGTAGCCACCCATCATAATGACAAAGAGTTGTGGTTTAGTAGCCACCCATCATAATGACAAAGAGTTGTGGTTTAGTAGCCACCCATCATAAGGACAAAGAGTTATGGTTTAGTAGCCACGCATCATAATGACAAAGAGTTGTGGTTTAGTAGCCACCCATCATAATGACAAAGAGTTGTGGTTTAGTAGCCACCCATCATAATGACAAAGAGTTGTGGTTTAGTAGCCATGCATCATAATGACAAAGAGTTGTGGTTTAGTAGCCACCCATCATAATGACAAAGAGTTGTGGTTTAGTAGCCACCCATCATAATGACAAAGAGTTGTGGTTTAGTAGCCACGCATCATAATGACAAAGAGTTGTGGTTTAGTAGCCACGCATCATAATGACAAAGAGTTGTGGTTTAGTAGCCACCCATCATAATGACAAAGAGTTGTGGTTTAGTAGCCACGCATCATAATGACAAAGAGTTGTGGTTTAGTAGCCACGCATCATAATGACAAAGAGTTGTGGTTTAGTAGCCACGCATCATAATGACAAAGAGTTGTGGTTTAGTAGCCACGCATCATAATGACAAAGAGTTGTGGTTTAGTAGCCACCCATCATAATGACAAAGAGTTGTGGTTTAGTAGCCATGCATCATAATGACAAAGAGTTGTGGTTTAGTAGCCACCCATCATAATGACAAAGAGTTGTGGTTTAGTAGCCACCCATCATAATGACAAAGAGTTGTGGTTTAGTAGCCACTCATCATAATGACAAAGAGTTGATTACTGGCTGACAAACAACAATAACGTAATAATTATTTCGATTCTAACATGATTTGACAAAATTTGTGCAGTTGTAATGAGAACAATATTTTACTATACTCAGAATCGTGAGTACTTTTTGCGTTGTTTATTGGGTAGTTTATCAATTATAATTTTGTTCTTTGTGTGAAGAAAAATCAGCGATTATCATGTTAGTATGTTGAATTATCATTACTTGATCTCTAAAATGCAGATTTGGGGTATTGAAACATTTATTTATCATTTCATAAAAATAGCTTCTTGTTATTTTTGAAAGCAGTATCAATACTGTTACATATGTACCTTATATTCATTTCTGTTTGCTTATAAATAAATATTTGTTTCAAATACAAAATAATGTTTTCATGTTTATTATGTCAACATGAAGTGACTAACTAGAGTTTGACTATGATGCTGTTTTTTAGCAAATAAGACACATATTTTTGTACTGTGTAATGTGTAAATTGTAGTACTCTGTCATACATGAGTAACATAATCTGGGTACGTTTTATTGTTTTCTCTGTTGTCTTTAATTGATCACTGTGTTGATGGTCGTCCATCTCTTGCCATATATCAAGGACTTCGCAACTGTGAACATTCTTAAATATAAATGAGGCGTGTCACGGGAAAACCGGGCTTAATGCATGTGTGTAAAGTGTGTCCCGGACGGCACTTTCCGCTTTTATGGTATTGTCTGTTTCAAAGAAGTCTCTTCTAAACATAAATCCACTGTAAGCGGAATGTGCCGTTCTGAGACGACACTTTACGTACATGCATTTAGTGTGGTTTTCCTACAACGCGCCTCAAATATACTGTATTTAATCAATGTTTTCCGACATTTGAAAAAAAATCACTTTCTGAAAATTTAGCGTTACCAAAATAATTGTTTGAAATCCATCGGAAAACACAGCATTTAATATCGTTATCTTTAAAGATTAGCCAATGAAAATCATGATACGTGTGTAACAAGCGTTTTGATTGGACAATGTTTTAAGTTAAGACTAAGTTTGAGATTGGACATTTTTGTAGTTATAGGGCTACGACTAAAACATCCGTAATGCGTTAACAATTGGGATCGTTGACTCGATACATACTTTATCTTATACTTTTACATGTTTGGAATTAGATGAGGTAAAAATGCTACCAAATCCACTCAAACCACCTTAGATGCTTGAAAGCACCAAACAGACAAGATTACTGCTTGCTAAATTCTTGCACAGATATGTTTGCCTTGAATGTCACATAACATGCACAGTCCATACTGGTAAAAGAGCCCGCATGCATAATAGTGGTGTACTTACCGAGGACAACACCATATTTGCAGCCATTGCCAAGTATGTGTGTGCCAGCATTCATTACTTTATGATTCCCGCTGGACCGGGCTTCATTTCTGGAAGCCAAATTGACAATCTGAGTTGTATGTAACAGAATCCTGTTTCGTCAGATTAACAATTAGCTGGAATATTAGACGGAAAATTGGTAATAAAAGCTGATTTTGCACAAAAAGAAATAAATGTGAAAATACTGGTTGGGTCAGAAAATCGCTTCAGCAGTTAAGTTGAAGATACCCATAAATAATTTGTATAAAATACGAAGGAAGTTAGTAGGGCTCTTTTTTCTACTAACATATTATGTGGAACTTCAAATAGGCAAGTTTAGGTGTGACATCAGTAAGTGAGCAATTGTATCGTTACAAGTTTATTACATGATAACAACTGATTGAACTTTATACAACAACATTTAGATTGAATTGATCTGTAATATTGAATATGACTGCAGTCTTTAAGCCTCAGTCACACATTCCTGATTATGGGTCCCAACAGTGTTACAAAATACAAATAATAAAAAAGTCGGGAATATCAGGACGGTGTCGGGATGCTGTCGAGAGCTGTCTGGACGCTTAGGGATCGCTGTATTGAGAAACATGAATCATCGGGACACATTCAGCGTGATCGGCCAAGCACTCCCGACAGTTAAGGTTTTCCGTTAACATTCGGGAGACTCAGCTGAATTTATATAGATGGGACTCTGTCGGGATAGATGCGGCTATATTGGATCAAAATTGGGACAGTGTTTGGACGATGTCGGGACAATATTGGGTAGAACGGGAATGGTATTGCATAAATATATATATACGTATATCACGTCTGGTTTATATATCGTGTGTGTTATCCGTGTTTGTGTGCGTTTGTCATTTATCAACAGATCTTTGACAGACTACCATTAAGGCTTCCCGATTATGGCTCCTGACAGCCTCCAGACAGTGCTGCGATGCAAAAATAAAAACAGACGGGAATGTCGGGATGCTGTCGGGTCACTGTCAAGACTGTCGGATCGCATTTAGGAATCGGGACTCTGTCGAGACGCTGTCATGACCATATTCGATCTTCAGATCAAAAATTGAACTTCGAGCCTTGAATGTCAGAATATTGTCCCGACTTTGGACATATTTGATTTGGGATGCTGTTGGCTCAAGAACGGCAGGAAAAATCCAGAATATGTGACTGAGGCTTAAAGTACTAAAAATTATGAAAAAAAAGAACAGCAACACAAACATCAACAACAACAAAGTTTCTGTAAACATGTATTAACCAATAATGACCACAGGAACACCTGAAAGCTTAAATAGAGTCCTTTCTTAAAGACATGTAGTACTGTTTTTACCCAGGATATGGACTCGAAAGTTTTAAAATAAGACTTACTATGAGATTATGTATGCAAATGCATTATGTTACGAGTTATGAGGGTTCTGGTGCTGTTCATGTTTGGAAACACTGGTTTTGTCACAGTACTGATGTATCTGTTCCCTCAGACTATTTGTGGGAGCAGTGGTCCAGTGGTAGGACACGGGATTTGGGATTGTGAGGTTCCTGGTTCGATTCCTGCCAAGACCATTGGAATTTTTCTGAGCAAAATATTTTATCCTACATTTATCCACCCAGGTGTATAAATGGGTACCTGTGAGGAAAATAAGTCAATTTGCCGTGGCCGCATGCTGTGCCGTGTGTTAACGGATGGCTTAGATTCCAGTGATTGGGGGGTAAATGTGAAAATCGGCTGAAGATGTATATCGATTATCAGAATCTAAACCAAACCTTCACCTTTTACCTTTACCTACTAAACATTTGGGTGCCGAAATAATCCATCATTGTGTTATACTTTTTATTGAACAATATTTCAAAACAAAATGAATGAGCGTACATGTGATTGGCTCATATTATAGATTAAAACCAAATTTGATTGCATAATATTATGGAAGACTAGGTTTGATGTAAAGAATATTTAAAGTCATTTGGTGTGGTTTTCAAAAATAAAGTATTTGTATAAAAGTATATTTATGGTTTTGAAAATGGAGTACATGCATAATTTATTTGTTTGTTACGACAATATTAATGTTTGTGAGGAGATGATTGGAAAGCGATCGCATCATGATGTAGTTTTCAAAATGCATCAAGGTCGTTCGATTCTCGCAAGGTGTCCCAGCTGTTTCTGAAAAAAAAAAAAAGAATATTTTGTAACAATGGTAATAAATATAGGTTTGTTTTAGAAAAGGTAAATGTTAGTTAAGAAATAATTTTCCATTTAGAGGTGTTTATTAGCTAATAATCAACGGTTTGGAGTTCTGATGCATAGGAATCAAATCACAAGGGCGGTTGTCCGATTGGTTTGGAGTTCTGTTGCATAGGAATCAAATCACAAGGGCGGTTGTCCGATTGGTTTGGAGTTCTGTTGCATAGGAATCAAATCACAAGGGCGGTTGTCCGATTGGTTTTTATATGCGCGTATCAGAACGAGAAACTGTTAATAAACAGATAAACAATCATAATGCAAAAATTATTTAAATTCTAACTAGACCTGACAACAAATTCTGCCATTACAATGCAAACTATATTTTACAGTTTCAGAACTATTACCAAGTTGTTTATTGGCGTTTTAACAATGGTAAATTTTGTTCTTTGCCTATTGCAAACTCAGTGCATATCATGTTAGAATATGCGTTTTACTATGGTTTTGATTTGTTCAGAAGATACGGTATAACTTCAAAACTTGTTATTCAAATCATTCCCACTGGTATTTCAAAATAAATGTCTGATACTAAATTATGAACATCAATGAAGTGCGTCAATAACCATGGATTTGCAATTATTATCAAATATGTTTTCTAAATCCATCATGAGCATGAAAATTGATGCTATCTTAAATGCATTTTGAAGAGATTATACTGCCATTTTATTAGATATTCTTAGGTTAAGTTGAAGTTTATATGCATTTGCTTTCTGGCATACATTGTATTTTTATATGTCAGTGTCATTCTCTTTGGTATCAATCACCTTTTGCCCCAATTAATTGTCTCTTTGGGTTGATTCAGTCTCAAGGGACGTTGTATAGCTGCTGCAGTATTGAATTAATGCTAGATATTAGTTTTATTAGTGAAGTCAGTAGAGACTAATTTGCACATGTTGACATTTCCTTTTGGCTTTGGTTGTCCATATATTGTGATATAATTGTTATAAAAGTTGTAAATTGATTTGTACTTGAAGGACTATAGGACCCTGAGTTTACTTATTTAGATTCTAGACTTGTACTGATAAAAGATCTGGATGCGGGAGGTATATAGTGATCGTCCTGTCCGTCCTTCCATCCGTCCTTCCGTCCGTGACAAGGTTAAGTAGATTTTACTGTTTCGTCTAGCACCAACACCGCTTGCTACAACTCTTGAATACTTACACAGTTGTTGCTTATGATCATCCCCAATCCACCCATATCACCCAACCTCACTTTGACCTTGACCTTTGGACTAATAAATGGGCTACCCAGCACCAACCGAGGGCATGTGTGTTTATCAAACACAGAATCATGTTGTTTTTTTTCAAGGCAAGTGCAAGGGAGGTACTTCACACAACTCACTTCGGCCAAACAGTTGTGTGCTTGGAATTGTTTCCCCTTTAATGGTGTGGGTAGATTTTCCTTTAATTTAGATTGCAGATAGATTGGTAGCTACACCATCATCTTATCAAGATGGACCCATTCGCCATATATAATGTTCATCTGCATTATCATGGTACTTAAAGATACTGAACTTCATATGGGCATAAAAATGTGCATTTTTGTAGTTATGCCTAAATGGTAAAAACATGCAAAAAACTATCACTACTTGTTTAGAACACAATCAGATACTGTCATAAACTGAATCTTTCATTGGAAAATAGAAGTTGAATAAGGTAACACTTTCCTTGAACCCGGTGTTCCGGATTATAAAATACTTCGGCTTTCCCAATACAAGCACCTGATTCAAGTGTGCACATGCGCGACTTGACAAAACTTTCACGTGATTATCCTAAATATAAATGTCGCTATTTTAAAATTACTCGATGAGTTATAGCGTCTGCAGACGCTATAGATTTTAGGACAAAAAAAAGACGAAAGCTATATAAAATAATTGTTTTTCGGTTTAATTAAAACATATGTGTCTAATTTTAATGTGTTCTACACGATTATGTAAGAAAACCGTGTATTTTTGACAATTTTCTTTCGTTTTTACAATTCAGTCCCTGTAACCTTTAAAAAAAAAATTTGAGCAAATATTTTAACTAGGGATGGGACAGAATACTCGAATATTCGAATATTGGATAATATTCGAATATAAAAAAATGAATACAAATATTCGATTTTCCCATTATTTAAAGAACAAAAATTCTTTTAAAAATCATGTTTTTTTCCAGTTTGATTGCAAAGTTAACATGAATTCCAGTCGTATTTCCTGCCTAGCAGGTGGGCGGGGCAGTGTAACGTTTTTACAACACATGCTAAACATGTCCAATTAACGACAATTGATAATTGGCAGGGGGGCCACGTCTGTACAAGGGCCGCGAGTTAACGGTTTGTAGGAGGCGCGAATATGACGCATTGTATCGACAAATAACAAAACTGGGCCATGTTTTGATAATGGTTTCACAGTTTGCACAAGGCGTACATTGTTGTTTATTATCCTTAAGTGACATCTATACGGTTAACTTGTTTACAGTAAATTACAATTACTCTCTAAGTAAACCAATCAAAATGAATCCATTATCAGCCAATCAATTTCTTTAACAAAATTAGCATGATCTGGTCAATCTTACTATACGTCACTTGTAAATTATTATCCATTATATCAACACCGTATATTATACAAGAGTCTTTATTATTAAACAATGCCACCATCACGTGCTTGGAAGTACTTTATGCGGTAATTAGACGAAACCCAGGCAACGTGTAATCTGCACAGCAGATACAAGCTTCATGGTTCTGAAAAAAAAACGGAACGATTAACAAATTAATTAACAATGCATTTAACAATATCTAACATTTCTTTATATTTGCCTCTCACAAAGTTATATTGCTCATTTACCACTGAAACAAGGTAAAACAACTACGTACACGTAGTATATATATTTCGGATAGGTAAATATTCGGACTGGGTGCCGTATATAGTAGTATATAGTAGTTTTTACAAAACGAATATTCGAATATATTCGAATACCTAAAATGAATATTCAAATATAGATTTCAGTATTCGGTCCCATCCCAAATTTTAATGCAACTAACCAAACCATTTCTTTCACTTACATGTATGTGCATTTAACTGACCCTTTCCACAAAAATAACAACTTAAGTTTTGTTTGAAAGTAAATTATTCGTTCTTAAGTTACTGTGTTTTTCAATGCACGTCATCTGTATTATTGTGGTAATTCTTTTGTTTTGAAATGAGTTTGTTTTAAGTTCATAAACAAACACAAATAAACACAAAATTGTTGGATTGTAACATTTAATAAATATTACATAACACAACATTTGATCCTTAATTCCTTCATATTAACTTGAGCAGTTCAAAGTGTAAACATTGACTGTCTAATGTCCATTGATGGCTGCACGATTTATTTAGATTCATGATCTAAAATCATATTACTTGATTGTTTCCAAATGATATAATTTATGACTTACTATTTTTCTTAATTAAAGTAAACCAAAAATATGTTTTATGTTTGCAATTAAAGATAAAAATTAACAGATAAACAATTGCCGTGGAAACAGAGATTCTGCAAGAATACATGAAACAGACTATAATTCCAATTGCTGTTTATTATAAATGCATTAAAATAAAAAATACATAATTATCTGTCTAAAGATCTAAAACTAACTGAAAAAGTGGTATTTCAGAAATAATTTTTTATTTAAGAGTTGTTTATCAGCTAATAAACAACGAGTTCTGTTGCATATGAATTAAACCATGAGGGCGTTAGCCCAAGTGGTTTAATATACCACATCAGAACAACACATCAATGATTGTTTTAGCCGGGAAACAACAATAATTCAAACATTATTTTGATTCTAACAAGACCAGTGACATCATTTTCTGAAATTACAATGCAAACTGTATTTTACAGATTGGGAACAAAATTTGGGGTTTGTTTTTTAGTCGTTTAAAACGATGAATTTTGTTCTTCATCTATAGAACACTCAAATGCATGTCATGTTAGAATAATTGACAACATGATATTGTTATAAACTGTTGGACTCAGTAACATTATCATGTTTTGTCATATTTAGTCTTATATTCATGTATTTTGCATTAATGGTTGTACATGATGAAACGGATTATGTTTAACTCTTGTATCAAAAAAAGCATTAACGGACAAAAATGCATAACTTTGATGCATTCATTATTTATTGTATGCATAACTTTGATGCATTCATTATTTATTGTATGCATAACTTTGATGCATTCATTATTTATTGTATGCATAACTTTGATGCATAATTTGTTATTTTAGTGCAATTAACATTAATCAAACATGTTATTGTGTCTGCTCGATGATTAAAGTGTAAGATCTTTCTCTGCGAAAGCAAATTCCGTCAAAGAAAACCTGTCCAAGTTCTTGAAACCAAATTCAGAGATTGAAGAGCATTCTTAATTTACGGTATAGTCACTAATAGTCATTATATTTTATTAAGAACGATAATACATTTAGTTTTTCCCAGACATTTCATACTAAATTAGCTATAATTTGCTGATTGTTATTCTAAGAATGACTTTTGTTCAACTGTCTGAATTAGCTTCTATTATTTTTACTTAATAAGAGGCGTGTCGTGGGAAAACCAGGTTGAATGTACGTACGTAAAATGTCGTTCCTTATCAGCCTGTGCAGTCCGCACAGGCTAATCGGGGATGATACTTTCCACTTGTACATAAATCCACTGTAGGCGGAAGTGTCGTCCCAGATTAGCTTGTGCAGACTGCTCAGGCTGATTCAGGACACCACTTTACGCACATGCATTCAACCTGATTTTCCCATGACACGCGTCATATGAAAATTCTTCTTTGTTTATATGTTCCATGGTTGTTATTCATTTGACAGCAGGTCTTGTCCACATCAGTCATTGGTTTTGATAGCTATGACATACATTGTACAAATATAATTGTAAAGCCCGGGCTTTATGCATGTGTGTAAAGTGTCACCCCGGATTATTCTGTGCAGTCCGCACAGGCTAATCCAGGACGACACTTTTTCTCTTCTAATCATATATCCACTGTAGGCATAAAGTGTCATCCCGGATAAGCCTGTGCTGACTACACCGGCTAATCCGGGATGACACTATGCACATGCATTTGGCCCGAATTTCCCACGACATGCCACGATTAAAGGGACCTATTCACAGATTGGCAAATTAACAATTTTCAAAATGTTGTCCCAGATTCCTAAAAGAAAAGTACATTTAATATATAAAGAAGCAAAACGACACACCTAAGACAGAACTTTATAGGAAATTTTGTGTTGTTTATGGATTATCATAAGTTGAAATGGATACAATTATAAAGTACAGTCAAAATGCAATACTACGAATAATCACAGAAAACACCGCTTTGTTTGTAGGATCGTGTTTTTCGTAGTGTTGCATCTTTCGGAGTTTTCGGTGTTAACGTAATATTCTTACATTATGTGTTAATTTGCGTCATGTCGTGGCGCCTACAAACGTTAGCACACTTATTAAGGTAATTGCATTTGACATTACAATTGTGTATGTATTATAAATAAAACACATATAAAATCGATCCACGCACAGTAATGGAATTCGCTATAACATTGGCAAATACAAGTCATTAAGTCAAGCGCTAATATCACAGTGCATCGTTTCAAATGGCTAAAAATGGTGAATAAACTTAACAGCTATCTTTGTCAACAATTCAAACAAACTGGCTAGATGTCTGACTGGGCAGAGTTGTGAAATCTTCGTTGAGAAGGTGCGAAGTCTCCTTGACAATATGATTCGTAGTATCGCGTTAACATTTCTATACAAACATCATGATGGGACCTGACAATTTGTTCGCAGTCACGCATCTTTTGTAGTATCGCAAATTTATGGTATCGCATCTTTTTGTAGTTAAACATATATGGAAAATGGACGGGACTGGCAGACTATTTCATAGTATCCTGTCAGTTCGTACTGTTATTTGTAAAGCTTTTTGTCAGTATTTTGGAAAACACGTGTATTTCTAACGTAGCATGATTTTACACTTCAAAGTATGTTAAGCCCGGCATTTGATCCCAGAGGTCGTAGGTCTAAACCCTGGCAGAGGCAAATCTTTTTACTTTGATATATTCTTTATATATTTAGTTTTGATTACCTCAGATGCACGGATGCTTTAGTTTATGCAGTGAAGAACATTTATGATTTTTTTTTTTCAAAAATATTAAAATCTGTAAATGTGTCCCTTTAACAAAAAAAATAAAACCATACATGCAGCCTGATGTCCACCCTCATTAAATATTAATTAGAAACTACTCAGCGAGGTGATACTTCCTCAAAGAAAGGTAGCCTTACTTAACAACGGAATTTCTCAGTGGTAGGTTACCTCCCTTGATCCCTAGACCCTACCAATTCAAAAAATTCATATAAAAAAATGAATTGATCCAGATAATCTGGATCACACCAAAATCTAATCATTTTTTGATGGGCTAGTTTCCAACCTGTCCAGAAATTATGTGCAAATCCATTCATATTTTTAGCTCGACTATTCACTGAATAGTTAGAGCTATTCTACGCACCCATTTGTCGGCGTTGGTGTAATGCTCTGGTTAAGATTTGCATGTAACAAGTTTATACCTCTGTAACTACTACAGATGTTCAATTGAAACTTCACACATGTCTTCGTAGTCATTAGAAGAGCTTACTGACCAAGGCCCATAACTCTGACCTGCAATTTAGCAGAATTATGCCCCTTTTTGTACTTAGAAATCAGGTTGAAGTTTGCGTGCTACAACTCCATATCTCTATATCTACTACAGATATTCAATTAAAACTTAACACATGTCTTCAAGGTCATTATATAAGGTCACTGTCCAAGGCACACAACTGTGACCAGCATTTTAGAAGAATTATGCCCCATTTTTGTAGTGATAAAGGCCAATAACTCTGTCAAAGCAGTTGAATAGTCGAGCGCACTGTCCTGAGACAGCTCTTGTTTTCCATAAAGTTACTTCCAATCCACATGGCCTAAATAAATAATTTCTGTGTTTCGGGCAACCCGACCCTACCTAGCGAAAAAAAAAAAAACCTGAAGTTTTTAGCGATGATTGTTTCCCATGAAATCTGTATTTCTCAGAATTAAGATAATTTTATGTTTTTGACCGAAATGTGTCTTTAAAAAAGAGAAAGTTAAAACACCCAACTCAATCCCGACCCTACCTAACTTGTTTAAGACCGTTGCCCTAAACACATAATTTAGTGTTTTTTTGGCCCAAACCTGCTTTCATTTACAAAATATGTGGCGCGTCGTGGGAAAACCGGTCTTAATGCATGTGCATAAAGTGTCGTCCCGGATCAGCCTGTGCAGTCCGCACAGGCTAATCCAGGACGACACTTTCCGTCTACAGTTGATTTATGATTAGAAGAGACTTTCTTGAAACAGAAAATACCATAAAAGCGGAAAGTGCCATCCCGGATCAGCCTGTGCGGACTGCACAGGCTGATCCGGGATGACACTTTACGCACATGCATTAAGTCCGGTTTTCCCACGATGCGCCTCATATTTTGAAGGGCTAATGCAATACAATTATAAGCATGAGGGTAATTAATATCTATAACTCATCCCTTCAAATTATTCCTTATATATTGATGGAAATGCTCAGAAAATCGTAAGAAAATTTCAGCTGCAAATCTTTCCTTCCACAAAAATAACATGATAAAATTGGAACAGTGTTATCAAATTTATCATTTCCAAGTAAATCCTAAATCAGAATTCCAGGACTGGAAATTCCAAGAATCATAAATCAAGCTGCTAAAAAATCTTAAAATTATGTCTATTTATTGTCTGCATGTTTTAAACAGATCTGTTATCATTAGAATGTCATAAAATAATGCTTTCTGTCAATTTTTATGACATTATTCGGGGAAATTAGCCTTTGGGAATCATTTGTAGCTGCTATTCTAATCACCTCGATGTTGGCGTTGGCATCCAGGCTAGGTTAAAGTTATAGGCTAAGTTTGGTATCTCTATTTTGAAATTTGACAAAATTATGGGCCGTTTTACACTTAGAAGTTATACATTCCTGTGGGTGGGGTGGCGGCGTCAAGTTTTGATTTCTCGAGAATGAATCTTCATGCATAGAATACCTAAAGAAATACTTCAAGGGACTATGTCATCGAAAAAGGCCTCAAAGAGGCAATTTCTTTAAAAATCTGAAATTAAGACTGGCATATAATAATGATTGAAACAAGTTATTCATAAAGGGAAAAGAGTTTATGCATTCTGAGATAAAAAGCAATTTATAATGGGTTGCGTTTGTTTAACCCTTTTCCTGTTTACATTTTGACATCAGCATTGTGAGCATTTTGTGTAGCTCGAGTTTATAAACGACTCCTTACCAAGCATGATAGGGCAGTGGGTAAAAGCGCTGTCTACTGACATTTCGTCGTATGGCCGCTAAGCCATTGGTTTGATACTCGTTTGGGGGTTTGGTGTTGTTGTTTTTTCCAGGCTTTTTTGCTTATTTGTTTTTATCAAATGTCTTATTGTGTATTATATAATTTTTATTTATTTAATGCATATGTCTTAGTAAAGCACATTTCTATCAAATAATATAATTTATAGTGCAATAGGAAGCCAATTTTTCGTTGACGTAGTCCCTTTAACTTAGGATTGCATTTTGGGTGGGGTGGCCAGGGTCAAGGTAAATTTCACTGTTACTAAAATTAGAAAACAAAGTTTCCCCTCAATTCGAGAACAAATTAAAATATTTTAATGAAACTGAATTTATAGATACCTTATAGTGAGACATTGTATGAAATAATAGCATATGGTGGGTGGGGTCAAGGTCACTGTTTTGAAAATTAGAAAAATGCTTTCCACTCAGTAACTAGAGATTGAAATTAACTTTGTTTAATTGGTCCCTTCTATCCAGACAGTAAAAAACTTTGTTTTAGAAAAAATGCAAGTAACTCTGACAAGTACAAGAAACGACAAGCATGCTGTCCTCCAACAGCTCTTGTTTTCAAAAAATAAAAATATAAAAAATTCAGCCATGTATTCACATTAGCACAAATCAGTTTCTTCTGTGTGGATTATTATACAACATTATATAAATTTGTTTGTTCAAGAAATTATAAATGTTTTCACTTTTGTATAGCTAAGAAAAAAAATGTACTTGACACTGACCTTTTTGCATGTACGTTCTATACACAGCGATCTCAAAGTAGATATTAGAGTTTGTAATGAAAGCGTTCTGTATTTAAGGTATGTATGACTGAATAGACAGTTGTTATATGACTAATTATACCCCCACAACATTTTTTAAGGGGGTATATAGGAATGAGCTTGTTGATCTGTTGGTCTGTCAGTTGGTTGATTTTCATGGTTTATGGGTGAAAACTCAAGAAAGGCTTGACATATTCGAACATTCTTTGGTCCACATGTGTAACATAATAAAATTTGGGTCAAGTTCGACTTTGGTTTTAAACCACTATAGTTTGACAAATTTATTGCTCTAAAACCATTAGATTTTGACAGTTATTGCCCCTTTTTGACTTAAATTCCCTAAAAACACGGTTTCTGGACAATAACTCATGAAAGGCTTCACATATTTTAATCATTTAAGTACATAGGTGTAACATCATACAAGCAAGTCAAGTTTCACTTTGGTGACAAACCACTAAATGTTGACAGTCTGAGTTATGTCCCCTTTTGAACTTAAATTTTTCCAAATACACTGTTTCGGATGATAACTCATGAAAGGCTTCACATATTTCAATTAATTAAGTACAAAAGTGTAACATCATACAAGTTAAGTCAAGTTTCACTTTGGTTACAAACCACTAAATGTTGACAGTCTGAGTTATGGCCCCTTTTGAACTTATATTTGTCCAAATACACTGTTTCCGGATGATAACTCATGAAAGGCTTAACAGATTTAAATAATCTTTACTTCACAGGTATTACATCATAAAATACAGGTCGAGTTCGACTTTGGTTACAAACCACCAAATGCGTCAAAGTTATGGGCCCTTTTCAACTTAAAATTCCTAAAAACACGGTTTCAGAAATATCTCATTATTTTAGGTGTAACATCATAAAGTACAGGTCAAATTCAACTTTTGTTACAAACCACTAAATGTTGACAGAGTTATGGCTTGTATTTAACTTTCAAATACACTGTTAAACATATATGAATTAAAGCATTCTCTTTTGTCCATTTCTTTCAAATAGATAGTTTGTGACACGGCCATATTGTGGGAGCATATTCTTCACTCGTGTGACAATTTTAATTTGTTAATAGCCACAGTTCAACAATACAAACATATTAAGGCAAGGATAAACATTAATATAGACATAGCTCGGACAAATTGTCCAGACAATCGTCAAATATATATGCGTAATTTAATGCTTGAATTATTTCCTTTATTTTTCTTGCGATCGGTTTAGTTTGTGCATGTTGACATGTTTCATTGTGTTTATATACTGGCATTTTTTACATTTTATTTGTTATGTATCTGTACTCCTAAAACAATGGACTGCATTTTGCGTCGGTGTTGCCCTGAAAATGAAACAATTAAAGTGTGATGAAAATAGGCAAACATGAACTAGTATTGGTATTGACATAATGGTTACTTAATATAGATACGGACATTATGATTTTGTTTACTTGAAATAAAATATACATGGAGTTGTCTGTAAAAGCATGTGTTCACAACATCATCATGTGACTGGGTTACTAAACAACAGTCAGCAGGTGTGGCGAAGCATGATGCAACCATGACACAACACAGTTGTTTTGAAATAAATTTATTTACTCTAAATACATATATTTTGATGATAACAATGATATTATATGTAATCAATAATACAGTAAAATCTGTATTTTATCTCAGTATGCAATTCCCAGTTCTATCTCAGGCGCAGTCTTATTATTATCTCAGAAATACCAATACTATCTCTGTACCACCATAGTTCTAAACTCAGTATCTCAGAATCATGTTAATAGTAACTATCTCAGAAAATCCATCTTATCATTATCTCATTATCTAAACACTATTTCAGCACTTTCTCAGTACCATGTAATTATTATCTCAGTTATCACTGTAATACTATCACAGTACCACCTTAAGACTATCTCAGTATCTCAGTACCATTTCAATACTATCTCTGAGATACCATATCATCATTCTCTCAATACCATCGTAAAGCAGCAGTCCAGAAAATATGTTGATAAAAATAAAATTTTGCAGAAATTGTTTCTAATGGACATCTTACCGAATAAAATACAAAAAACGCATTGAAATCGGTAAACTAATAACGTTTTGGTACCTTTTTATTGTAAAATTAAAACTACAAATGAATCATTAAAATTCGTTAAAATTATTTACAATGCTTATAGCTAACACCTACTCAACTTATCACATATACAAAGCAACAAAAAGCACAATTTTCAATAACAACTATAGACAATGCAGATACATGTATTATTAACATAACAAATTAAAAATTGTTTGTATTAAATGTTTTCATTAAGGAATAATAAATTATAATGAATAAAAGGATTGTACATTGTTTGACAAGTAATACATTAGTTAGTACTACTATATTATGTAAGTATTGTTTACTTTACACCTCTTTTGCATTTCTTTAATTTAATTTTAACTATCAATAATTTGAGAATATTTTTTTTTTGTTACAGCCAATCATTTGTTCATAGCCCCTTTAAACTGTAATGACTTTATTGTCCCCAATTGCTTTCCAATATTCAAAGGTCACAGAATACTAATAAAATAAGCTATGGAGGTGTTTAGTATCTAAATAAATCAACAAGTTTAACTTGAGACCTGTTTTCAGGTTTAGACACTTGCTACGATATTCTTTTTGACATGTTGGTAGGGTAAGCACTGGTGTGCACTAACAAATCACGGTTATGTTTTAATATTGGAGACTACAGTATGACATTTGCGCAGAGGCAGGTTATGTTCAACTTGAGATTAGCCGGTAAAAAGATGGTGATAAAACAGTCAATTTTGTTTAGTGTCGTGTCCTTTCTGACATTTTATGCAGGGTTGTCAGTAAAAGCCGGCAGCCGGCTAAATTGACCGTTTCAATGAGATATGGGCCGGCTCAAATGTTCAAAGAAACAAAAATAAATAATTGTGTACTGCTTCTGAAAGCCAGTCTTTAAATGTTAGAATCCAATAAATTTTCCATCATTTCATAGTTTCCATTTTAATTCCAAGACATGTATATTTTGTCAACCCCATTTAAATCTCCAATTTATCAAATGCAACAAAACAACATTCTGATTTTTTTTTACACCCTTGATATTTCGCCTAGAATGCTAATTCATTAATGCACTATTTACAGTGCTTGTGTTGTTTAGGTACAGTAGTATTGATTGATGCCTATTCACATCAGACCATTCTGAGTGTGTTACATGCTTAATAGCTTCAAACTGCTAGACTGATGGCCCCAATTGAGCAGTCACATCAAAGACTTTTGAAGTCAGATGGACACTGTTGCTATGAGTGTTGCTACCCAGGCTTGCATATTTGATAACCCTTCTAATTCATGACATCACGCTGTCACTCTAAGTTTTAACAGTTGTTAATATTAATGACTTATGTTTAACAGATTTTATTGTTCTTCAAATTGAAAATAATTGCAAGGTAATTTGAACCCAGTGTTTTATTAATAAAAACATCTTTATGAATTAATAATTAACAAAATATAATGAATATATAATTTAAATTTTCGAATTTCAAAATATTGTTAAGACTATCAATCTACATGTAGTGACCGTAGTTCAATATGTATAAATTATTTAAAATATGTTATGAATTGAAGTAGTAGAGTCGTACAAAATGACGCAAATTTTAACAATAACAGCTTTATTATTTTATTCTTTGTTTTTGTGTTATTTCTTGCATTATTTATACAAAATCTGAACTATTTAAGGTAAATAAAGGATACACATCATATGTCAAACTATCATGAATCATGTGTCTAAAATTGCTCAAATGCTACGATTTTGTATTTAAACTTCAAAAAATTTCTGGGGGGAGCATACCCGAATCCCCTAGATCTCTCTCTGGCCTCCTCAATTGGTAATTAAGCCTTCTTGAAAAAATCAAATGACAACCCTGATTATGTAACACAAATTGAATTTTTTAAGAGTTGAAATTAGTATGTTGTAACCTTCAAACACTGCACAGTGATCTCCCCTGTTACATGGTATTGCTACAGCAGGGGGGATAACTGTGCAAAGCTTATTCAATACTGAGATAATGGAAGACTTTGTACAAGTTGAAGATAACAAACTTGATTTATGTTAAGGTCAAAAAGTAGTCATGCAGTGTTATCCATTTAAATTAACAAGTGAAGTTTTGAACAGCAAACAGTGTCGAAAATTAGGATGATTATGTAGTTAAGAAGTAAAACATGTTCAAAACATCGAATGTTTAGGACTGTTTTGAAATATTTCCTTAGTTTTATCATGTTTGTGACAAATCTTTGTATCATAAATTAAACTTATTGTGTGCCTAATTTCTTTTAAAATTTTGTTAACGGTACTATGCTCTCAAAGGTACATAATGAATTTGATTTTAACTGCCCAGCTAAAATAATAACAGATTTGGCTGTGCATTGAAACGTTTGTAATAAAATACTTTTCTCAAACATCGTATAACTCGCTATAATCAATTTGTGAAGGTAATTGACAGATGCTTGAATAATTAAACACCCAATAATAATATGTTCTCTTTCATAAGATGGAGTACCTTTAAATGTTTAAACAGTTGACATAGATTGATAGAACAGTGTTTGCATATTTGTTCAATCTAGCAGTTAAGGCTGAATTTCAAAATGAAGTTAATACAGATTGTGGTTGTGGTTACTTGTATAGTGAATGTACATGCAGTTGTTGGAGATTGTGACTACAAGATAACACCAATAACTGACACCTTTGGTGGATTAGTGGACGGAATAGAAAGATCTTGACCAAAATTGTGCCGATCATCTTAAGCAAGAGGCGTATATGTTCAGATTTTTACTCCTTAGGCAACAAAATTTGACATGGCAGGAACAGATTCAATTTACCGAACTTCTGGGGACACCTTTCATGGACGCTTTATCCCCAAATCGTAAAAAGCATGACAAGGTACCAGACCCCAGGATCAGAGTTTTGTCCAATGACCGTGCAGAAGGGTTGCAGCTACAGGATACTGAGGGATGGCACGTGGATGGCAACATTGTAGAGAAACCACACATGTTTACGCTAATATATTGCAGAAGCAGCAACAAAAATGGCCCTACTCTAATCGTTCCGTTGAAGGAAATCGTCAACATGCTGAGCAGTGAGGAATGGGGATATCTTGAGCGAATTTATTTTGTAAGCGGTCATGTTTCGACCATTGTTCATCCACTGTTGTACAAAGATGGGAAGAGAAATGACGATACTATTATGCTAGCTCTAGGACGGTGGTCGGGACAATACCTGGAAGAGCAGATCGATGGCTCTAAACAAGAAATGTCTGTGGAAGAAACACAGTTTGTCGAGGACTTGATTGAAGCGAAAATCCTTGGCTCCAATCTCATTTATTCCCATCAGTATCGTCCTGGTGACCTTATTCTGCTCTATAATCCTTCAGTGTCACATATTGCTGGCCCAGAGTCACAGTCATCAAGAGAGGTGTCAGGCTTGCGTCTGATGACCAGGACAGCAGTACGAGGGGAGAATATTCCATCAGTTACTTCACATATTAAGTTTGAATGCTCAAAGATGCCGCCATATGAAAGTGGCTATTGTGTTTTCTCACTGAAAGACTCTGTATATTATCGACGGGTTGGGGTATTTGATACAGAAGAAAATGCACGAAAGCATTGTCATCGGTTGAATAAAAATGCTGATTTAGCCATTCTTCCGACAGTGGAATGGAATGATTTAGTTCGGGACGTAATATCATGCACCGGTGTCCCACACTGGCTTAACATCAAGAATCCTGAGGGAAGTGATGTCTATTGGCATGGAAGTACAGAAAAATGCAATTTCACCCTGTGGGACTCGGAAAGCGGGCAGCCAAATGACTGACATGAGAGAGGATTGCGTAGTCATGGGGCCACATGGTCACTGGTTCGACCTGCCATGCGCTGGGCCCAAAACGAAGCCAGGATCCGACCCCGGACCGGTGATGACCTGGGAAGACGGTGTGAGGAAAATGTTTAACATTTACCCGTTGTGTGGTGTTAACGCAGGACATATAAGCAAACATGACACTGTAATGTGGAAGTGAGATAGTAATGTAAAGGAGAATTATGCATGTCTTGCTTGACTTTTTAAACTATAAATATTATTTTGTTCATTATGCTAAATTACTTTTGAAATTGAAAACAAAATCAAGCTTAATTGTTAAGAATACGAGAAATTAAGCATAATGCTAAAAATTTCGCACATATTAATAATGGCATTAACTATCAATATTTAATTCAAAAACGAATATATGACATATGAATTTGAAAATACAATCCAACTGATTTATATTAATAAATGTACATAAGCAAATGTTGACACACAGTTTAAGCTGACTAAATGACAAACATTGCTTAAACTACATATATGTATATTACATAAAGCATTGCAACTAATGACAGGATATGAGTGTAATATAATGTTTTATAGTTACAATACCATTCATGCAAACTATTTACAATGTAATACTGTGAGTTAAGGTAAAAAAAAATAAAAAATTGTGTGTTTCGTGCAAAGGTCTTAGAAAAGTTAGGTAGGGTCGGGATTTTTTTTTTTCTTAAATTTTTTTTTAAAGTCACATTTCGGTAAAAAAACTGAGAAAGTTATCTAAAATCTGACGAATATGGATTTAACAGGAATCAATCATCGCTAAAAACTTTAGGGTTGAGGGGTTTTCACTAGGTGGGGTTGGGTTGCCCGAAACACAGAATATTTTTTGGCCTAAGTAATATACCATTTTGTTAATTACCCTATTCAATATTCATGTTAACTCTTTCAAGGTAAATTACCTTTAAATGATGAAAAATGTTTAAAAACTATTTACATTCAGTGCAAATGATATATATTAAACAAAGGGCTATGCTCTTTGAAAAAAAAAAAAATACAAAACTGTCATTAAAAACACATGTGGAATTTTTTTCTTTACTATTCACAACTCAAAACTCGATGGATACAAGTAAAACCAACAACATCAAGGTTTGTATAAATTGTTTTACAAGTTTAAAACCTCTATACGTCACAGCAAATTCAGCAACTCCATTTTGTAAGTATATCACAGAAATTAATATTATTTTTCCAGTCATATGTGGACATTATATATTATACTATTCTCTTTCATTTATTTTAACAAACCCATACTGAATTCATATTGTTCAGCGAGTCAATTTTGGGAAATATAGATTATGCTATTCTCTTTCATTTATTTTAATCAACGCATACTGAATTAAGTTTGTTCAGCCAGTTATTTTTTGGTAAATATAGGCTAAGATTGTGCTATTTTCTTTCAATTATTTTAATGAACCCATGCTGAATTTTGTACATTTATTCGCTATTTCCACAATGCTAGCACACAATCATTTGAAGCGTGTTGTGGGAAAAACAGGCTTAGTGCATGTGCGATAAGTGTCGTCCTGGATCAGCCTGTGCAGTCCACACAGGCTAACCCGGGACAACACTTTCCGCCTACAGTGGATTTATGTTTAGAGGAGACTTCATTAAAACAGGAAATACCATATATAACGGAAAGTGTCGTCCAGTATCAGCCTGTGCAGTCAACATTTTACGCACATGCACTAAGCCCGGTTTTCCCACGACACGCCTCATTTTTTATTGGTATTAAACATTTTATGGAATAAAATAATATGCAGAGTTTTAAAGGTATTTTGGTGTGCATTTACTGGAAAAACTTTACTTGGAATTTATAGTAATATAGAATCTAAAGTTATTAATATATATTCTAACATGATACTTGCTTATCATGACATGATACTTGCTAATGTTTCTATGGACAAAGAACAAAATTATTGTTGTTAAAATACCCATTAAACAACGCAAAAAAAAGTCCCGATTCTGAGCGGAGCGTAGTAAAAAGTAGTTCCAATTACAATTGCAATAAGTCATGTTAGAATCAAAATAATTTTTGCATTATCGTAGTTTATTGGCCAATAAACAACTCATTGTCGTTCTGATGCGTGGCTATTAAACAACTCAAGCTAACGCCACATGGTTTAATTCCTATGAATCAGAACTCCAAATCATTGTTTATGGGCTGATAAATAACGATAAATCAATAATTATTTCTTAATTCTGATATTTATGTAGAAAACTAAAGCACATCCATTCCAGTACTTTGCTATTGGACAGTCATACTTAAACTGAATGGGAAACGTGAGAGGTGTGGAAAGATCAAAATAATTCACTTCACTTTCCACTTACAAAAATCGACATGTCCGCAAGCAAAAGTCACTTTTCCAAATAAAATATAGTTTTTATTCTGGGTGTTCCTTATATAATGTGTCATTCAACTATCAATAAAACAGAATACTAATATATTGTTGTTAAACTATGTAATTATATAATAATTAACTCCGAATTTTTACATCATTTTCACACACCAATTTTGTACTTGTTCGGGGGGGAGGGGGGGGGAAGCTTGACTGGAACTTGAACTTGTCTGACAATAAAATTACCCATGTCAGATGGGACATGTCAGGCATAGCATTTCCACACCCCAGGGGTAACAATACCACTGAACAGAGTCTGTAGAATATTGCACATAATTGCCATTTTTACATAATTATTCACAATAAATATATAACCGGTACACAATAATTAATTTGCTTAGCAAATATTGACGCACCAAAATGAAAATAAATAGAACACAAAATTACAAGCAAATAATAATATACCAGTAAAACAAAATATTGCCAAAAATATAAACTGGGTGCTACAACAACATAACTGGGACAATGGTTAAATCTGAGTGGATTCAACAAACAGTCCTCCCTGATTAAAGTAAAGGCTAATTGTTTCACTTTGAAGAGTTTTCCAACCAACTCTTCAATCTCAAACAAATGTGGCTTTGCTAGCAATTGCAAAATTTATAAATGTCTTATTCGAACATGTCAAGGATTTTAGCTAAATACCCTATTGATTTAAAAAAAAATGTTTTTAAATGAATCAGTCATGCTTAACTAAGTACTTTTCTTTTTTCTACAAGGTTTTGATTTTTACAACAAAAACAACATTTCACATCATGACATGACACTTTTTAGTAGTAATGTTTTTGAAAGTGCGGACAAATTTAGGTACTGAATTTACTCTGAAAACTTACTTTTATGTACCGCAATTAGTAGATTGGCTTTCGTCTCAAAATTATAATAAATAGACTCCATTTGAACTCAAATATTTAATGTTCATGCATTGCAACATAAGTGTAAATTGTTAACGAACAGATGTTTAATTTTAATAAATGTTTGTAGCAGATGGGTGTTATTCAGAATTTAGTCCAACTTTGTACCACCAGTCTCCGTGAGAGCCGCGAAAGTCGTCAGACCTTGGACAAAAGCTAGAAAAACTGAACGAGGTCCAGTTAAAATGACCAGAACACTGGCCCTCCTTTCTGGTATAAACGTTTGGTCAAGAACCTACAAATTTTGTTAGCTTACATGTTTTCGAATGGCTGGTAAAATGGAGTTCAGGCCAGCTATTATTGAGATTACCAGACCTTTCGGCCTGCAATGGATGTGGGACTTTCGTAGGACACTGTACCACACCCTGTCTTAGTACACATTGTCCCAGCTCTAACACGTAGTTTCCTTGGTATGAATAACAGAGATCTTACGGTTGTTATTACTGTGTCCATGCTCACTGTTGTTCCAAAAGTTCGGGTACCAGCCTGGTTTGCACTTGCCTACGCAGAAGGTCCGCTTGAACGTATTCCAAAATTTCTCGCTGAACCAACAGTAAATGATGAAGTTGAAGGAAGATCTTAGCAGTAGAAACAAAATTGTTACATAGGTCAGTGTGTTAAAGTGATGGAAAATTTGGTCCGGGAAAAGACTCTTGAAGATAGAAAATATGATGTACGGTCCTTGGCACACCCCGGATACAATCACAACCATAATAAGCATCCATGTGATTCTCTGTTCCTCACACGAGATGATTGTCTGAACATTAGAGTCATTGGCCAGGTGGTAGCGCAAGTACTTGGTCGAGCGGTGGATTTCTAATATCAGTAATATATTCAAAACGAAAACCAATAAAATTGGGGCAATTGCGAGTAGAAAACATTCCACCCAGCTATAAGCTCTTCTGAAATCTTGATTCAGCGCTAGCTCTGTGGTTCTTATTGCTGGCAAATTCTTGCTCAGGCATGGATCCCAATGAAAATGAACTTCATATTTAAATATTTCGACAATATGATACAGAGTGGCTATTACGACAATAGAAACAATGATAATTCTGGCACGCACAACTGTACACAGTGTCATTGCACGCAGCGGATGACAGATCGCGATGTAGCGTTCCACAGTTAACATGACCGTTAGCCAAACTGATGCCAACAGGAAAACGTTCAGCAGTATGATTCCGTAGGTCATGATGACAAGGTAATAGTGGTGGCTAACGGTCTCCAGTCGTGTCTCCAAGATTCGCAAGCCCATCACTATCAGGAACAACAGGTCTGCCACTGCTAGCGATATGAGATAATTATTTGTCGAGGTGGACATGTTTTTGTGACTTAGCACAATAATTGTGAGTATTATTCCGATGATCCCGAATGCACAAATGATGGGCAACAGTGTGTGCATACATAGTTTGTAGCCAGGCATCGACTCAGTAAGGCTCAGCATGTTATTGTTACACATGGAGTAATTAAAGTAGTCATAATAAATGTCATTATTCTCCAATGACATATTTGATGGTAATGAACTGTTAGAGTTTAAAAGATGTAGATATTGCATTGTCATGTTTGGTATTTCTTGATCGTAATCATAATATTCCATCTTTGCACCATTGGTCTTGTGTTTTGATTATAAGCCAGACTCCCTCCTTTGATTTTGTCGGAGCTTATCTGAAAGTAGACAAAAGAGGAATAATTTAATAAGAAGAAATGATCAATACATAGTAAAATTGTTGAAAGTAGACTAAAAAGGGATAACTTTAGGATTGAAAGTGTATTGAACACATACAATTGTCATAATTATAAATCAGTTTGAAATAGTAAAGTGACATGAAGATTTAAGGATAAAACATGTCCCATACATAAAATTGTCATTATTATAAATATTTTGATATTGTAAAATGACACAAAAGTATATGATTTCATATAAAAGTCTTACAGTAATAATTTCCAATGTTTTATATCAAGTATGTTCTATTATTATAATATGTGCCAGCCATAGTGTGAAAGGAACCTTTTCACATATTGGCAATTTTCAAAATGTTTGTCACCTATTCCAAAAAAGAAAGTACATCATATATGAGTCGAGGGGAAACTGGGCTTAATGCATGGCGTAAAGTATCGTCCTGGATGAGCCTGTGTGGACACTTTCCGCTTTTGTGGTATTTTCTGTTTCAAGGAAGTCTCTTCTAAACATAAATCCACTGTAGACGGAAAGTGTCGTCCCATGTGAGCCTGTGTGGACTGCACAGGCTAATCCGGGACGACACTTTTCGCACATGCATTAAGCCCGGTTTTCCCACGACACGCCTCATATAAAGAAGCGCAATAACACAATAGCACTCCTGACACAGAATATAAGGGAAATAATGTGTCATTCATGGATGAACATCAATTGAAACAGATAAAATTATCAAGCTTTTAATGCTTTTCGTCCATATTTAGGAAAACATGTATCACTGACATGGTGTAAAAGTAGACATTAATGCATATAAGTCCAGTTGGCCAAGTGTTTATCATGAGGACAGACTTTTGATCTGGAAGGTCATAGGTTTGAGCCCCAGCAGAGACAAATCTTTTTCCTTTGATATTTTTCCTTATGTAATAATTATGTTGTTTTGGTTAGTTCAGATGCTTCAGTTGTTGCAGTTAATACATTTTATGACTTTTTTTAAATACGAAAATCGGTGAAAAATCTATTGAAGAAGCTAAATATTCAAAACAAACATCAATACTATATAATACCAAAATATCAAATAAATGTAAAAAAATACACCGAAATAACATTTCAGTATGGGTGTGTGGGTTACTTATTTACTTTATTGAAAGGTTGGTACTGATATTGCTAATAAATTATACGATGAAATGTGCTTACTAGTAGTATGTTTACAAATGCATGTGAGGTGTGTCGTGGGAAAACTGGGCTTAATGCATGTGCATAAAGTGTCATCCCGGATCTGCCTGTGCAGTCTGCACAGGCTAATCCTGGACGACACTTTCCGCCTACAGTGGATTTATGTTTAGAAAAGAATTCCTTAAAACAGAAAATACTATAAAAGCGGAAAGTGCCATCATGTATTAGCCTGTGTGTACTGCACAGGCTGATCCGGGGTGACGCCTTTACACACATGCATTAAGCCCAGTTTTCCCACGTCACGCCTCGTATAATTATGCACCAAGAGTATTATTTTTTCAATATCAAAATGTTGAGGCTGTCGCTGTTTTTTTCGGCATAGCTGTTTAAGATCACTAAGATTTCTTGTAAATGTGCACTTATGAAAAGCTAGAAATTGGCGCGGTAAGTTAATTATGTAGCGGTACAATTGAATAACATTATTCTATTGGGCATTATATTTTTAAGTATTATAGAACTGAAACAAATCACTTTTAGAAAATTATTTTTCACAGCCCAAAACTGTGTAACCGCCCCTTTAATAGGCATGGTCGCCTTGTCTCATGTTTGTTTATAATTTGTATACGGGTACAAGAAATGCTAGTTGTTTTTAATGTATTACTGGGTATACTTTTTACTATATTTGCTAATTGTTTAATGTTTATTAAGTAATTTTCTTGAAGCATTTACTATATTTGCTAATTGTTTAATGTTTATTAAGTAATTTTCTTAAAGCATTTTGAGGCATAATAAAGCATTTAAAAAGTTTAAATAGAAACCTTATGTATTTACTATGTATTGTATTATGGACTCTATGTATTTACTTGTATTGTATTGTACACTACAATTAATACAATATCTCTCTAAATTGTGTTGATTATTTAATAAACAATATATTTAAACTGATATATAAATATATTTGTCATTTGTTCTTTTAATCATGTTCCTTATTTCACTGATGTTTGTTAACCAATAATTTTATATGAACCCATCTAATTTTGTTGATTATCTGCTAATCATTAAATAACTGGTTACCAGTACATTAACCAGTAAATGGACACCTCCAATTTTGTTGATTATTTGCTAACCAAATAACCTGTTTGCTAACCAAATAACCGGTTTACTAACCACATAACCGGTTTGCTAACCAAATAACCGGTTTCAGGTTCAATAGCCAGTAAACAGACCACCCTAGCTGTGTTGATTATTTATTAACCAGTTTCGTTTACTGTGTAATTTCTGATCAACAAAATTGTTGTAGAATTAAGTTGAAGCATAACGTTTTGAAAGAATTAGTTTATATCAAACTGCTTACATACCTTTTGGAAAGTTTAGAAAATCCCATATTCCTAAGTTTGATTACACAAGGCACATGCAAATAAATAGCTGAAACCCTAACTGCCTTCATAGTCATTCCCAACCATTCATAATCATTCAAGATATCCCTGTTTTTGAGGAAGAAAATTTCCACTGGCAATTAATAAAAAATAATGATCACTTTTCCAACTCCATTTCCAATGGGAACTATTTTTGTCAGTGAAATGCTATTTCCAACAAAATCACAAGATTGATTTGTCTAACAAACTGGTTAAGAGTGTTTTCTTTGCTCTACTGATTTTGACAGACACAAGATGTGTGCTAAAGTCTTCAAGATTTTGGGTGTTGGTTGCTGGGAAGATTGTAAACTATGATCATGGCTGCAAGCCATGATTATTTTTATGCCAGAAAATGAAAATAGCAGAGAGTAAAACAACAAGGTGGATGACCCTACTTCAATAAAGACCAAATACAAAATGTTATCCCTTGAAAGCCAGAATGGGCTATCAGCCTTCTTTGCACATATACTGATGAACCCTTCTGGCTTTCAAGAGATGAAATATTGAATTAGAGTCAGCTGAGAGCCTGTCAGGGAGAAAATCACAATGGTGGTCTTTTCATTGGTAGCTGCAACATTTGATGTCACAGAAATAGCTTAATTGCCAAGTGGGCATTAAATGGTAGGCACATTATTTTAGTGATTTAGGCCAAGGGAATTTTATTTTTAATTTCTCTGACATTTTTGGTGGAATTATACAGTTAGTAGTGGAAAAAGATTAATAATACTACTAAATTATATTATAAACATCAAGTTGTTCGCAATAACTATGGCAATATCAATAGTAATACATTATGCGATGTTTGTTCAATAAAACATGGATGAATTACATTACTAAAATGTTAAGAGCTGATATTCGAAGGGAGCCATTATTAACGATCATTTAGTCTCTGTCTATTGAAATAGTGTATGCATTGTAAGCATTTTAATTTTTGCTAATATTTTGGTGTAAAATTATATGTCTTTTAAGCTCTACTGCCACACAAAAAAATGTTTGTTTCAGGTTACATGCCCAAAAAAATTAGGGTAGGTAGGTAGGGAAATTATTATTTTTAATTATTTTTTTTTATTTGGTAAATGGTTAATTTGAAGATTCTAAAACTGAACGAATATTCAAAACATGTCTCTAATATCATAAAACATTGTTTTGAAGTGGATGCTATCAAAACAAAACACATATTTTATCCAAAAACATTTAATTATTGGGTAAAAGTAAAATAAACAAAAACATATCTGACCCATTCAATAAAATGTTCTAGGGTCAGGGCGTTTTTTTAGGGTGGAAAGGGTAACCTGAAACAAACATATTAATTGTTTTTTATGCCTAAGGAACATTACATTTTATGTTATTCGGAACATTACATATTCCTATCACCTTATTGAGATTATCAAACCTTTTCACGTGATAATTATAATGTAGCCTTTGAACATAAAAATATGGATTTTCAGGAATTATTTTAATATTTGGTACCAATGCTACCTGTGGTTACTATATGGCAATAATTATATTCATTTTTTTTCCTGCAACTCCTCTACTAAAGTTTGATATTATTTTCTTAGTCCTGTGGATATTCTTTGAAACCTGCTGCTTTTCGGAAATGATCCTGCTAAAATCATTTCCTTTCAGTCCTCCAGGATTATTTACCAGCTTTTAAATAGAAAAAAGGAAAAGTCATGGCATAGCAAGTGATGGATGAAGGATGATGAGAATTGTTCTTTTCTTGGCGAAAAATAATGGAGAACCATGCCTTGTGAACTTAAATCAATTGCGAAACATATTTGGTTTTAATAGGTTGGAGATCTCTGGTTTTTAATACTTTAAGACACTATTAGACATTTCAAATTGGAAAATGTTATTTAAGAACTTTGTAATTTTTTACTTTGATTGATTCCTGAGAAAAGGAAAAGACAGTTTGAAAGGTAAGCTTACATAGAAGCTTTCTTGATTGCGCTAAATATTGGAAGGATCCATAAAACACCAAGATGGATAACTTATTTTCTTTCCTGTTTGTAAATAAAATGAGGTATGTCATGGGAAAACCGGGCTTAATGCATGTGCGTTAAGTGTCGTCCTGGATGATTTTGTTTGTTTGGATTTAAATTCGCCGTTTTTAACAGTATTTCAGTCATATCACGGCAGTCAGTTAACCTACTCGAACTTTTCCTGGGCAAGCTTAGCCAAACTAAGCGATTTACCAGTACTAAGTGCACATACTTATGCCAGTAACTGACAACTGCCTAACTTGAATCAGAGGTAGGGGGAGAATAGCGGTATAAATAATTTCATGACCAATCCCCACACAAGTTATGTGGCCAGGCTGGGGTTCAAACTCACGATCCCCAGATTGAGAGTCTAGCGTTCTCCCAACTGAGCTAGCCGGGCCCGGCTGTCCTGGATTAGCCTGTGCAGTCCGCACAGGCTGATCCGGAATAGCACTTTCCACCTACAGTGGATTTATGTTTAGAAGATACTTCCTTGAAACAGAAAATACCTTAAAAGCGGAAAGTGCAATCCCGGATTAG
The DNA here is from genome assembly GCA_027627225.1 of Congeria kusceri. Classification (NCBI taxonomy): domain Eukaryota; kingdom Metazoa; phylum Mollusca; class Bivalvia; order Myida; family Dreissenidae; genus Congeria; species Congeria kusceri. Next base: position 53,857,885 of record CM051035.1, on the reverse strand, counting down.
CCTGTGCAGACTGCACAGGCTAATCCGGAACGACACATTATGCACATACATTTAGCCCGGTTTTACCACCAAAAGCCTCAAATTTATTTTCACATTTTTATTGGCATGCTATTATTATTTACCTTGAGTAAATACAGTAAGTCTGATTGGACACATTTACCACAAACAGTAGCCAATCAGACACATTTACCACAACCAGTAGCCAATCAGATACATTTACCACAACCAGTAGCCAATCAGATACATTTACCACAAACAGTAGCCAATCAGGCACATTTACCACAACCAGTAGCCAATCAGATACATTTACCACAAACAGTAGCCAATCAGACACATTTACCACAAACAGTAGCCAATCAGACACATTTACCACAACCAGTAGCCAATCAGACACATTTACCACAAACAGTAGCCAATCAGAAACCTTTATTTTCCACAGTACTCACAGTCTAAAAGAAAACAGAAGCACTGAGTGTGATTTTTACTACTTCAAAATAATTGTGCATATCACATTCAATCCAGAGTTGACAGAAAAGTGAAGCGCATTGAACATTTTATCAACTTTGTTTGATCTTAAATTGCCTAAACTGAATTTCATTATATTACTATTAGTATCAGTTCTGTTAGTTGTAGTAGTAGCAATAGCAGCAGCAGTAGTAATAATAAGTAGTAGCAGTAGTAGTTATAGTAGTAGTAGCACTAGCAGTAGTTCTAGTAGTAGTTAAGTATCAATAGCAGCAGTACCAGGTCAGTAACAGTAGTTGTAGTAATAGTACTTGGCAGCAGCAGTAGTTAAACTATGCTAAAATTAAGATTTTTTAGGGAAACATCTACTTTGGTAAATAACCTTTTGCTGCAGTTTCAGCAGCCAATGAGAATGTTATATTGCAAAAGTGGAAGGAATTAGGAATTACCAGTAATTTAATTCAGATTATTTTCTGGCTGACTTTGTCTGTATCTCACTCAAGTATGTAATCTGTTCAGTATAATTCAAATGTCTTCAGCCTTCTTAAATCAGAATAATTTCTGACAACATTGAGTATTCATAATAATTGTTCAGCGTTTCCTCATTTGAAAGTTTGAAACGAGAACTTGTTTTTTTTTCGGAGTCTATTCACCCTCAGAACAGCTGGTTGTTAAACAACCGAGTGGGTCTAATAATAGAGCAATGTGCTGATAAGTAAACATATAACAGGTGTAGCTGGTATATCCAGCTAATTGATTTATTGCTTGTTACCGTGTCAAACCAATAAAAAATGTTCTGAATTCTAATTTGGTTCTTATGTGCCATGAAAGGTCTGGAATTTTATTGTTTATTATGAAGCATAAAAATGTAAATAAAAATATTGTGTTAAGTGTATGTGAAGTGCTGTGGAGCTTATATTTGTTAGATGATACTGCTATGTACATATCTTATATGAACACATTCAAAATTCCTATACGATAACTATTGATATACATTGGGGTTCAAAGCTCGAAAAAGCTTTGAAGTACATCAGTTTACAATTACATATGAGCACTGGATCAAAGGCAGCATGGGATTAATTAGTTAATCTACTCACATATAGAATATTTATATAAACGTTACTGTTTCTCTTATAAAATAAAATAAATTATATGTGATGGTTATTCCGTAGTTTGTCTTATTTTTTTGCTGATTTTTGAACTTAAAAAATGTAATCTACTGCTACTTTTGTTGCTGCTGTTTGTGCTGCTGCTGCTGCTGTTGATGATGATGATAATGCTGGTGATGATGACAATGACAATGACAGTAATGTCATTGATGACAATGATGATGATGATTATGATGATGATGACAATCACAAAAATGCTTCCATTATTCCATTATTCATAATACTATTGTTATCAATCAAATTTTCTTCCAGAACTGCTCCTAATATCTTGTGAACCTGTATTTTATTATACATTTATTATACATTATACATTTTAAGGCCATGTGGAACCTTTTATTACAATCCCATACACATTATGAAATCTTGGGTGCCATAAAATGTGAGGTTCCCTGCTGTTATAATTCCAAAACAGCAGTGAAGCCTGTTCAAAATAGAAATAACAGGTTATCTTTTCAGGAGATATTATGATATAATAAATTAATGTTTGAGTCTCAAAACTATGAAGCATTCAGTTTTTCAAATTTTTGTGTATTATGCATTATAAATACAGTAACTAAATGTCTGCTAAAGATAATCAGCGTCAGCATTCTGTATTTTCTGCAGGGTATGTTTCTATTAGTTATGTAATGTAATGTACTTACATTTTCAAGTATCAACAGACGGAATATTAATTAATGGATATCTTTATATGTTTTGGCTGCTTGACAACATTTTTTTATGATTTACCCTTGAACAAGTATGTTTTTCACATAATTTGTATATTCTCAATATCACTATTTCCAATCAAGCTTCAGTCAGAACTCGCACATAAACTTTCATTCAAATGTTTTTGTACTTTATTTCCGCATGTGATTTTGAGATAAATTTACTTCCCTCCACAGTTTGAGATGTTGATTGAATCTAAAGAAAATAAAACTTCTCAAATCACTGCATGCAGAATGGCAGATTATAACACTTCTTAGGCAATTATCCAGTAAGACTGGGGAAAAATAGTTTCTCAGTAATGTAAAATCAAATAGATATTTTAGGCCCCGACCTAAAAATAATGAGAGTCAGCAGAAATAATATTTAATTAGCATTCTATGTCACAGTAAGATTATGGTAAAATTCTAGTTCAAATAACTTTGCTATTTTTATACCTCAGTAGTTTTTTTAAGACACAAGTATTCTTCATTAAATTGTCAGCAGGGTGAAAGTATCAAATATAAATAACTATGGCTCGGGTGGAATTACTTTTAACTGCTGTTACATTGTACCTATATAATGTACTGATATAATTCTAAGACATGCAGTCAGAAATGTTATGATAATTATAATGCAGGTTTCTTAATATTCACCATATTTATACCACTTTAACATTCATTACATTTCAATTATACTGCTCATTTGATATCTTTTCTGGTATAATTATATGCTAGAGGTAATCCAGTGTAGCTGGTAATCAGTCTAATGAGCAGATGCCTATAAAGTGGGTAATTTTCTTTATATTAAGGTTTTTATTTATTTGCTAAAGCTCTTTAACATTAAATAAAAATAACAATAATGAAATACAGTAATAATACTATTAATTTAGTATTATTGTGTCGCCTTTTCAGGTGACAGGGGTTACTTTTGGCGGCGGCGGCGCCTTAAGTTTGTGCAGACTTGTGTAACTTGAGCAGTTTTTGTGCTATCATTATGAAACTTTATGGAAGTCTTTGTAGTCATAAAAGGAAGGTCAAGTTCGATTTTCGGCATAATTGCTCTTATCATACTTGAGTTATGCCCCTTTTTGTAAAAAAAGTTCAAATAAGGCTTGTGCAAACAATAACTTGAAAAGCTTTTGTGCAATCATATATTATGAAACTTTAGGAAAGTGTTAGTAGGCATAAAAGGAAGATTAAGTGTAGTTTTCGGCATAATTGCTGTTATCGTACTTGAGTTATGCCCCATGAAAAAAAAAGTTAAAATAAGGCTTGTGCAGAAAATAACTTGAAAAGCTTTCTTGCCATCATTATGAAACTTTACGGCATAATTGCTCTTATCGTACTGGAGAACCAAAAAAAAGCATTTTTTTGTGTGTAGTGCAAGTAACAGGCAGATTTAGAAGGGAGGGGGCTGGGGGTTGGAGGTAGAAGCGACGTAGACTTTATGGTACATTTCTTCTTGTTTTTTTGTAAAAAACAATAACTATATGTTCTATATATTCAGCATAGAAGTATCGCTTGTCCACAATTGAACTGTGTATGCATGGTTATGATAAATAGCATAGCCACCTGGGCCCATATTCACAAAGCTCCTTAGGGTAAACCTAAGTAAATTTCTTAAATTCATAAAAGTCTGTAGCTGTTTCATGAAAATGGTCTTTTTAAATGAAGATGGTTTAAACAAGTAAATATTGCTTTAATGTTTAGTGTGTTATGTTTTGTAATTAGAAATCATTGGATTTTACACCAGCCATTTGATCTTAAATGTTCACCTAAGTATACAACAAGGTTCGGTTTACCTTTGTGAATACCAGTCCTGTAAATTATTTGAACAGGGGGCGTATTCCAGAAACATCTTAAGTGAAATCTTAACCTTAAAATTTTTCTTAAGCATTTTACTCCATGTATACATGAAATTCTGCTTAATGTTCACTAATTATCAGATTATTAACTACTATTTACTAAACTGTAATTGGAAACATTAATTTATATGCAGTTTTAAAGATATTACCTAACAAAAATTGGAACTTAAGTGAAAATATTTTTAGATAAACTTAAGATGTTTCTGGAACACAGCCCCAGGAGTGTCAATGCCTGGTAATGTTCACATCAATTTGTCTGCTTAAGTATATGGATGCGTGACAACTATTGTTTTTTCAGTGTTTTAATTGGTCGCAAATATTGACAATAGCAGATCACATCATTTGGTATGCATGTGCATTGTTAGCCTAATTTTGTCAATCCTAGAGTTTTGGGGGCATAGTGGAAATTATGCTGCCAAAGTATTTTTCCTCCTAGACAGATTATTTATGACTTTCAAAGTGGAGGGTAGTTTCCGTGAACTCGGATTTTATTGGTATTTGACAACTCCTACAGAATAACAGCCCAAAATAAAATGTTGTTTGTTTTTTCATGTGCTCCTCTATGAGCACTGTATATGCCAGTTAATGTTACTTGTTTAATGCCTTTCTTGTTTCAGTCATCTAAAAGCTTTTATAGCAGCTGCTGAAAATTAGTTATGCAAAGTGTTTTCATACTTATGGTAATTATAAAAAAACAACTCTGGTCCAAGTTATAAAGAGTACAGTATAAGTATGTGTTTGCAAATATTTATTTAACATTTCCTGCATTTTCAACATTTAACAAACTTCAAAATAAAATGGATTACAAAATAATTGTACTTGTAAACCCAAAGTCTGCTGTCAAATTATTTAAAATTGTATTCTTCCCCAGTCAGTTTATAGAAGAAAAACTGTTTTTAATTTAAGTTGATGATGTTTAAATACAATACTGTATTTTTTCACTGTACTTTATAAACAGTATGCATGTAACTGTTATGTGTTCTAGTGGAAAAATAACATTACAATGAGCAGTTTTGGCCAAGCAAGCCCACATTTTTATATCATTACTTTAAAGCAAGAAAATATGACAAGCCCACCTATATTTAAAACTGAGAATGTGAATTTGGTTCATAATTTGCCAGTGAAAGGCTTAAGTTTTGACCACTATTAAAGTAATTTGGCTGACTGACATCACACTGGAATTATACTTTCCTGACAAACCTATATGCACATTTTTGATTGCTTTCATATTTTGGTCATATTTTGGGCTGTTATTCTATAGGAGTAAAGTCAAGTACCAATAAAATCCGAGTTCATGAAAACTACCCTCCACTTTGAAAGTCATAAATAATCTGTTGTGCCCCCAAAACTCTAGGTTTGACAAGATTAGGCAAACAATGCACATGCATACCAAATGATGTGATCTGCTATTGTCAATATTTGCGACCAAATAAACACAGAAACAATTCTGTTTGTTTGTTTGTTTGGATTTTTTGCCGTTTTGAACAGTAAACACAATCACTGTCACGCATCCATATACTAGAGCAGACAGACTGATGTGAACACTCTTGGGCCCATATCCACAACCTATTTTGATTGCTTTCATTACTCTCAGTTAATTTTGGTTGTTGTCTGAAGCCTTTTCCTGGAATTTCTGAGAACAAAATGGTGTCTTAGAAGTGCACTTGATTGAGCACAGTTGACATTAACACCCCAAGATTACCACCTGAGGGTCATAATGGTTCTGAAGTGACCATATGTCCACAAACATTCATGTCCTGAAAATATTGCTTTCAAGCAACATTGTGATGTTTTGCATTAAATTTACAAAGAAAATACTTTGTCCAATTTGTAGTCAGAATTATTAATCTTTTAGATATTTTTTGTTATATTGAATCAGTTTCGATATAAAAACAAAAACAAATGGTTTTCTTGGGCGAATGATTTTGCTGTGACAATTGTTCTTATGTATCAATAATTGTTTACTAAATTCAAGTGTGTCGTTCCTGTATGAAGTCATGAAGTGTCAAGAAACCAATCTAGTATTAAGTTATTAGAAAATGAGGCACGTCATGGGAAAACTGGGCTTAATGCATGTGCGTAAAGTATTGTCCCAGATTAGCCTGTGCAGTCCCCAGAGCGCTAATCCAGGACAACACTTTCTGCATACAGTGGATTTATGATTAGAAAAGTCGTCCTTGAAATAGAATATACCACAAAAGCATAAAGTGGCGGTCTGGAATAAGCCTGTGCAGATTGCACAGGCTAACTAATGGGACGACACTTTATGCAAATGCATTAAGTCTGGGTTTTCCACGACACGCCTCAATCACTGATTTGTCATGTATGGATGTTTCCCCTCAAGAGGTATAATCATCGAAAACATTGGAAACTGCACAATCCTCTTACACGCGGTTCTCCAGGAAAGTGGTTGGTTTGTTTTTAATTTAATGAGTTATTCACGATTTTGACAGGGGTTTTGACAGCAATAATTTTTCTGTTTATTTGAAGCATGGTGTCAGGTTTTCTGAAAATTGTATGACAGATGCTATAAACTATTTATGGATTCTCCATGCCTTTTTCCAACGTTACTGGCTTAAAGCATTGTTTGAGTGCAAAAAAGTGTATTCAAAAAAAGTGTGTTCCATAATAAATTGGTCAGTGGATCATTACAGTATTTTAGTTGTGTTGTATTGTTTCTGATCGCAAAACTAGAAAATCAGTTTGAATCGGTACCGTATACACTAATGATAAAATGACTATATTTTGCTTCAAACAATTTTCTAAGTTGTTTGCAGTTTTTCCTAATATAAATGTAGAAACATGCACATGTGTTAATCTGAGCTCAATTTGAAACTGAACGAATTGTACTGATTTACATGTTTTGCCTCGCGCTTTAGATAATTTGAATTTCTGGTTCATTTGCATTGCTGTGGGTGATTTGTGGTTCCAAAATGGGTGGTTGTACCACTGATCTTGATAAGAATTTCACAGATAATGATAAATTATCATTTTATTTCTAGCTTTTCTGGTCATAAAAGAGTGCAAATGCCTGTCTCTAGTGCACATTCGTACATAATGGTACAGTCCTAGAAAACTTGGAATAGAAATGAGTATAATCACCAGATTGTATGGGGTAAGGCGTGTAAATGCGTGACATATTATGGACATGCAACAACAGAAAACATGACCCCCTTATCTGGGCGGGACTTATTAACGTGCCAAAACCGCTTTCCTGGTTTTGATAAGGCTACAAAACGTGAAATACAATATTAAGCTGAAGAATCGCTTATTTGTTCTAGGCTTCTGAATTAGTTTCAGGGTGTATATTTTTGCTTCTAGAAACAGAAGCTTTCAGTTTGATACATGGGTGATAAATGCCGGTATATCACGATTACATTCGGATGAAGACAGATAAGGCTTTCAAGTTCTTCATTGTTAAATTTGTGCTGATATCTCCAAGGGGCAGGGTTTTGTTTCAGTATTTATGGAGTCTGACATGAGCATGTGCCAGCAATGTCTGTCTGGTGCAGATTTTTGTTTGCGGTGCACGCATGCGGCAACGCGGCAACGTGAAAATTGAATTGTGCACATACCTCAATGTAGGTTTATAATTGGGGTGGTCTATTAACTTCGAAGGAAGTCTGCAGGTGTCCCAATGCATATCTTAAGGGAGAGAAAATTAAGTTTATCAGCCATGACAGCTTAATCAGTTTTATATTATACAATACTAGTTTTACATCATTATATTATATGTTGTTTGTTGTAATGATTATATCCCCGCACAACAAAGTTGTAATGGGGGTATACTGGAATCAGCTTGTCTGTCTGTCCATCTGCCTGTCTGTGTATCAGATTTTTTTTGTTCGGAGCATAACTTTCAAACCCTTTTAGATATCAACTTCAAACTTCGTACATGAATAGATGTTTGTTATATGCATTGTAGTGCACAAGAAATATAACTCTTGCTGTATTGTGTATAGATTTATTTGCCTTTGACAATTTCTTTTTCCAGTTCAACTAATACATTTCAATATCAATATCATTAAGTGACAAAGTGGTATGTGGGGGTATTTGCGCCATGACAGTGGCAGTTATAGTTGCTGTCCGCAAAGGCTAATCCTGGATGTCACTTTGTGGATTTCTGTTTAGCAGAGACTTCAGAAACAGAAAATACCGTAAAAGCGGAAAGTGCGGACAGCACAGGTTTATCTGTGACGACACTTTACGCACATGCATTAAGCCCAGTTTTCCCACGACATGCCTCATATATTTTAGTTTAAGTATATTCTTAAAGTATGTGCATAATGAATGCAATTCAAAACACTTCTACTCTTCTAGAAAACACTTCCAGATTTATATTCTATAAAATGTCATTTTGTACGAATGCAAACTTGTACTTTCATAATGATATATCATGATTAAGTTTATTGTACTAATATTTCTTATATAAAAAAAGCATAGTTATGTGGATTACTGCATTTATAACCAGTCATAATCCAACTTTTATTTCCAAAATTTCTCATTACTGCAGCAAAAACATTTAATGAAAGAAATAAAGAATGTTTATGTCATGAATCTACGCAAATGGTGATGATTTAATGATTATCTTTTCTATAAATAACATCAGCCAATTATGTCATTCATTCACTCCCAAGTATTGTAACTTTGTTCGTTATTAAATAATTAGTTAGCCTTATTTCCCAATGGTGCCATATCTAGACAGAGTTTCCTGGAAATTACTTTATCAGGTATGTTTATATATGAGGCATGTCATGGGAAAATCAGGCTTAATGCATCAGCGTAAAGTGTCATCCGGGATCAGCCTGTGGAGTCTACACATTCTAATCCAGGATGACTCTTTCTGCTTTTATGGTAATTTCTGTTTGAAGGAAGTCTGTTCTAAACATAAATCCATTGTAGGCAAAAACTGTTGCCCCGGATTAGGCTGTGCGGACTGCACAGGCTAATCTGGGACAACACTTTACACACATTCATTCAGCCCAATTTTCCCATGATGCACCTCATATATAATTTATATAAGGTTCAGTCCAGTGAGAATGCTGTAGGGAATGATGGTAATAAAGATGTATACTGCCAAATATGAAACTTGTTTCCTTTTTTATTGCTCGCTAATTAATTAATGAAGTAACTAATGATCAATAGTGACATCTTGTTGCTTTTCTCCTGATTAACCTATCCGAGGCTTTTGCAGATATAAAAGTACATATCATGCATACAATGGGAATGTTTTTATTTAGTCATAATTGCAAAATTAAGGTACGATTGCGGTTTAATTAAGTTAGTGTCAGTTCTCATTTATTATATGAACCGACTGCATGGTGTTTTGTTGTTAGAACTGTCGATAACAAATTGTATAAGACTGTCTGTTCATTTTTATTGACCAGTGAAAATATTTGTCGTTTTGTTACAATCGCCATTGTTATTCAAGGCCAAGTTAGTGTACTTTTAAATTTAGAAGCATTTAAAACAAAATACCATAAAATGTAAGGTCCTTTTAGACGCGTATGCCCTAATTGACAAGCATGGAGTATTTTGGGGTCAAGGAATGTTTTTGTCGATTTTTTTTTTTCAAACGAAAACATTAATTTCCACAAAAACTATCATATTGACTGCTATACTTTCTTTTAAGTTATTCAGAACTGTAAATACACCAAAAAAATTAATGAAAAGGGATTTTTGGAAATGTTCAGAATTAACATAATGGCTTCCATTTAAACAAACAGGGGTCTAAAATTGACATGTGCCAATGGCATCAAATTGTTGATGTCATTTTTGGCAGCTACAGCACTACGAGAAATTCCTATTCTTAAATAATTTGTCATAGAATATAATGCTGTTGTGTAAAGAAAAATTCAAATAAGTTATGCATTTTACATATGCTGGACATTATTGTATATAACAGTGGAAACCCTCTAAACTGGATCCTTTCTAAACCAGAATCCTCTCCAAACCGGACAAATTATCCGGTCCCGTTTTTTTCAATATATATTAATTTGTAAAAAATCTTCTCAATACTGGAATCCCCTCAATTCAGAAAACCAGTCTAACTTTCTAGCATAATTATTTATTGTCACATGTAATTTAACCACTCAAAACCATTCTGGTCTTTGTTTATCGCACCTCTGGTCTAGTGTCAAGTCAAAAGTTTGGTACTGCGGATTAAGGTCATGCAATAAACAAACACATTAGAAAAAGGAGCAAACTGTAAAAATTGCAAATCAATACCCAGAGACAATTAAGGTTGTGGATACACTGGTCATGTGGGCACAACATTGACATGCGTTAACAGCAAATGTTTTTGTTTTATTGTTTGGATTTTTCGCCATATTCAACAGTATTTCAATAATATAACGGCGGTCAGTTAACCTACTCACACTTTTCCTGGGTAAGCTGGTTTGCCAGTACTGAGTGCACATACTTATGCCAGTAACTGACAACTGCCCTACTTGAATCAGAGGTAGGGGGAGAATGGTCATAGAAATAATTTCATGACCAATCCCCGCACAAGTTACCTGGCCGGGCTGGGAATCGAACCGGCGATCCTCTGATTTGTAGTCCAGCGCTCTACCAACTGAGCTAGCCAGCCCGGCTATTAACAGCAAATACCCACACACAAGGGTACAGACAGCACTGCATTATTAGCTGTACAATAATAGATCTAATGTAATGGGTAAAAAACTTTGATTTTATAATTATGTTTATCAGGGGGGCAGTTAATATTTTTGGGACGCCTTTTCGCCTTTTACCAATGCGTATGCAGTGAAACAGCAACAGTAGAAAAGGTAAGTGCACATTGCAAACAGGCTATTAAATTTCAAAACAAAATAAAACATTGACAATTCGAAATCAGTTTATTTTCAAATTGAAAGAAAAAAATGTGTATGAGCAAGATATACGATTTATGACGTATTGCGAAAATTATGAGTAAATATTTACTGATATGATGACTTTCTGTATGGTTTGTAATACAACATTAAAAATGTTTAATAATGGTAAATAAAACAAAAGGTGTTCTTAGAAAAGAACGGAACAAAACAATACATGATTATTATTGAACTGTTTACTGTAATCTGTAAAGTGACTCACCGGTAGCTCGGAGTAGTTACTTTCTCTCTAAACTGGAATCCTCTCTAAACGGGGCTTTTTTCAGAGTTTTGAGGATGTGTCCAGTTTAGAGGGTTTTCACTGTATATACGAGACATGTAGTGGGAAAAATGGGCTTAATGCATGTCCGCTTTTATGGTATTTTCTGTTTCAAGGAAGTCTCTTCTAAATATAAATCCACTGTAGGTGGAAAGTGCCGTCCCGGATTAGCCTGTGCAGACTGCACAGGCTAATCTGGGACGACACTTTACGCACATGCATTAAGCCCGGTTTTCCCACGACGCGCCTCATATTATTTAGGAATGATTGTACACACTGGAAACAGATAACAGAATCTCAAAGAGATTTTCTGAAATGTACAGAATTAACAAAAACGGCTTCCATTTTATCAAACAGGGGTCTAAAATTGACATGTGCCAATCACATCAAATTGTTACCATTTTTGGCAGCTACAGCACTAAGACAAAGTCCCATTCTTAAAGAATTTGTCATAGAATATAATGTTGTTGTATAAAGAAATTTTTTAAAAAGATACGCATTTTACATATGCTGGACATTGTTGTATATTATATATATTTAGGAATTATTGTATACACGTTGTATATTATATATAATTTAGGAATTATTGTATACACTGGAAACGGATAACAGAATCTCAAAGAAACACTCGCAAACAGGATGGTCTGTTTCAGCTGTTGTAATTGTCACTGAAAATTACCACATGCAATTTGGGTTGCCTACAGAATTATTAATGATGCAGTGATGATACCAGTTTGTTATCGTCACCTTACCCATCATTTCAATAATGACGCTCCCACCTTAATCAATGCAGTCTCACATTGAATCCAAGCCAGATTTTAACAAATATGATGTTCCAGCATCCACACTGACTGGCTGCTGTATCCATTATCCCAGAGAAAAATAAGGAGATGTTGATTGAAAGGGAGTGGTAATAAATTATTATTCGGCAATTTGAAAACCTCCCAAACCCCATGTTAGATCTATAAACGATGATTTATTACATTTATTAGGAGGCAGTTAGTCCTAGGTAAGATAAATTAAGTGTAGGTATTCAAAATCTTTGGGATTTGTTTTATAGTGCTTGGTGAGTCTATATCCTGGGTAGAACCAGTGCTGTGGCTTTTTGATGAAATTTTCTTGAACATACCGGATGAGGAGATTAAACTCGCAACCTTGTTGACCATAAGGCGGACTGGCCTGACCATATACAAATTATGCTATTGTCCTAAATCTGGCATTGCATGCTTGCAGTATAAATGAATGGAGACCAGGTCTGAGCACATTCTACACTGTTGCCAATAAATACATCTTTAATGGCCCAGTCACAGTGTTATGTTATTACGCGCCATTTTAGTACGTATGTGACACATTCTGCCAAGTTGTCATCAATTTTTACTATGCTGCGCCTCGATGTACTATGTACTTACTTAGCTATCTCTACGCTACCGGTCATTTGACAATGTACCACAACGTGTCATTACGTAGCATTGAGTGGAAGAATGCAGTACATAGCGCAGCTAAGCGTAACAATATCGAGAGTGACGTATTGTAGTTTAACATAGCAAATAACGTAGTAATTGACAGGACAGTGGTACGTTTTTAAAGGCCACATTGTTCTAAGTTGTGCCACTTGTACCACTACAGATGAGTATGTTGTGGGATAATGTAGCAGTATTTTGAAAATGTTCAAAATTCAGATTGGTCGTTTACATTGAACTATGTACCTGCAAACTTGCACAACCTAGTTAAACGAGGCGACGAAAATGTGACACTTTGACTGGGGTATTGCAAACAGCATTCAGTAAATTAGTTAAGAAGTTATAAGGCACTTGAATATCCAAGTCACGTTTCGAAATGTGATCTTTTGTTTTCTCCTTCAGATCACGACTAAAAGATCTTATTGTGTGCTAAATTACTTAAAGAAAAAGTATCAAACATGCTCTTTACATTTTGGTCAGTTGTTGTATGTTAAAAACCTGAGTTAATCCAAAGCGAAATCTCCCAGCGTTGTTCACCACTTTCCTTTACAGCTGGACTTCGTTATAATCTCAAAGTCGCCTGGTGTTCCCAAACTACTCAGAGAAATCTGTTGTTTGACATATTCTCATATAACATATATTACGAGTATTTAGTCCAAATGTTCAAAAAATCTAAATTTAAAATATCATTTCTGTATATACTGAAATGTAAATAAGTGATCAGTTATTCAATTAAAGTTAGCACATGAATACATTTAAATTTGAGCAGAGAGTTGTAACAATCTTTGCGATGTGTGACAAACTTGGTTTGTTGCTTGATATGTCTTGCCACAGGCGTCAACACTTTGAGATAAACACACAGAAATTGAGTGAGAAGATAATAGTTGGGATAGAAAGACACTTCAACATAACCTGCAGCTAATTTTCGAGTTAAAAGGTTGAGATAACCATATTTAATTTATATTAAATAAGAAGGAAGAACGATGGTAATTATTTTCTACTTGGACATATCAAGAACTTGGACTTAATTAAGTGAGTTCGAGGTAACAAAGTTCAGCTGTATTTCAGATGTTGTGAGTCTGGTATCTTGTAAATTTTCTACTTTCAAAGTTGAAAAATAACAAAAAGATATGATATGTTACCTCGAAGAAAATGCATCTCACTTGATTGTAGTCACCAATTAGTAACACAGAAATTATGCGCGATTTCTACAAAAGCACATGCTGTCTAAAAATTAAGTGAGGAAAGTTCAAATTTCAAGTGATTCTGTGTCACAATACATCAAAATGCCCATGAGACGCATCGTTTTCAGGAAATAACCTTTAAACCAGTGTCCATTGTGTCAAATGTCTCTTTTAACAGAAGAAAAAAAAACTATTTGATATATGGCCTACTTTTGGGATCATATTTAGTGGTATCTTACCTTGTAGTTAAATGTCCAATATTGCCTTGATGACTTATATTACTAACAGTGTCGCTATAACACCGAGGACCAGTCACATGACTCACGAGTGACTCAACAGGTGGGATGATGTTACACTGGCGGCTGATGAGGCAAGTTTCACAGTCTTTCTTTTTTGTTTCCGCTCTATGTGAAAGAATACATGCAAAAGTGCAACCACACAGATGGTAAATATCTTGTTATTCTGCTATGAAGTATATTTTAAGGAATTCGTGAAATCCACACTTGGGTTTCCGAGGATTGGTTGGGAATTTGTGTAAGGATTGCAGATTTTTGTGAAATTCACGCAATTACTATATATGCTTGAGCATATAATGGGCTTTTTGCTGTCACTTTAAGATATAGATGAATTAACTTGAGGAAATATAATAACTGGATTAATTAATATTGCACAAATTTAGAAAATATTGGCACAGCTTATTGTAAAACAAGACGAAAATTCTCATAATAACCAATACAATGGTACTGTAAAAGTAGATGACGTAGATTAATATATATTGTCAATGATAATTATTGGTGCATTTATGTTCTTTATAGATGTGTCTGTAAAAGTTTAACAAGTGTACATCAATGGTACTAGCAGGAATAATCATCTCAAGTCAATGAATAATGATTTCTTTACACCAATGTTGAAGATTATGCTTTGTTTCCTGGAGAGTTATGACATACTGAGAATGCTTGAAGAGAGGAGGGCTCATTATGTGATTTTTGTTTCCTAAACTCTGCCATTTCTCCAGCCAAACAGTTTACATCATGAAACAAAATGAAGGAGACAGGGCTAAGTAATTTATTATTATGGGAAAATCTTTCACAGACTCAGGGCAAGTTTTATTTGTTTTGCTTTCTTTAAAGCCAGGAAGTCTCAAATCATAAATTCAGCCTCTTGCTTTACCAAGTTTTACACCTATTCACTTTCAAGTATGTGTCGTTATAATGTTATTGTCATTTATATAAATTTTTAGTGATTTTGGTGGTTAGTTCACATCCTTAACTGAGAAACCTTCAAATCCAAAGCAGGACAATGTTTAGGACTGGCCACATAAAAGCTTGTAGTAATTATAATTCTGTTGTTATCGAGACCATTACAGTGGATAGTACTCATTATTAATTGCCTCAGCATCTTTAATGTAGTATTGTATTTTTGTAATAATCATGCTGTTACTTTGTAAAAATTATGAAATTATTTCACTTATTTCATTGAAGGGAGGGTGACAATTTTTCTCGAAATAGTCAACAGCAGTTATTTTTTCTGACCAATCTTTCTCTCATCTCTAATTGGCTGGATGCACATAACCATCCAAGTGTCCAAAATTAGTTCCATTGGTAAATTGGACATCTTTGTTTATTTCTAGTATAGCTCCATTATAGTTGATTATATGCCAGAAACCTGTGAAATGTGTGTATGTGTGGTTCCCATTCATAAAAATTGCATTGCTTAATTTGTGGTTGAGATTATGACATTCTTAAGTATTTTGTAAATTAAATTTCTCTTTTTGTTAAGAAAAATGCATTATGACTATCTTTGAAGATTCTACAAAACTTGAAGGTTTATTTGTTTAACATCCCCATAAAGTGTCAATAAATATAATAATATATCTGGAAAAAAGAAATATCAAAAGTGATATTCTTTCACAGATAAAAAAATAAGTATTTGGGCACAATGGACAATGCTGACATGATCAGATTTATTTGTCTGTGGGATATTTTTATTCCACGGGTATTAAGACATCATTCTGACCATCATGTTTCAAATGATAATTGAGCTCTTTCTATATGGTCTCTAAAATATTTTTCGATCTTTATTGTCTTGAACGTCAGACGTGTGACAGCGAATCTGTCATGTGGATTGAAAGACGCTCAAATCTTCCCTGTAGGGGGAGAAAACATGGGCAGTTCTTACGAGTGCGGCAGTGACAGGTTAATAACGGCTCTTGAACCGTGGAAGACAAACTGTAAGAGGATTGAAATCTTTATCTGGAATTGTATTTTGAAGGTTTAAATGGTCAACAGTTTTGTTTTCCTGTGGTTCCGTCAAAAGTGTTGACAATTATCATTGTGAAGATTATATGAAAATTATTTACTGAAACCCTGCTTTACATTAAAGCATAAAATAACACAGAGTCTGTCTGCTTGGTAACCTGCTTGCCCCAATAATAGGACCATCCAGCTAAGACCTCTTTTATTAAGACCTGTTAGTAGTCTTATTAGTGGGGTTTTACTGTAATTATTGTAACACTAGATTTAATAGAAGTCAGCAGTGAAAGCATGACTATTATTATCTATTTTTAGACTCCATTTTAACTTAACTGTTTTCTATTTGCTCCTGTGGTTGTTAAAGTCTAATGCTTCCAAGAAAGATTTGGGTTTTTTTAGGACAATATAATCGTTTCTTTGGCAGCTGTTGCAACTGACCATATGCTATGGGTTTTATAACCATGCCTGCTTTGATCAATCTCTGACAAACACTGTTGACATTATACACATGTTTTGTCGTCAAACAGGCAGGCCCAGCTAGCTTTATTGGTAGAGCGCTAGACTGTCAAGCCGGGGATCGTGAGTTCGAACCCCAGCCCGGCCACATAACTTGTGTGGGGATTGGTCATGAAATTATTTCTACGGCCATTCTCCCCCTGTAACCTCTGATTCAAGTAGGGCAGTTGTCACTGGCGTAGGTATGTGCACTTAGTACTGGTAAACCGCTTAGATTGGCTAAGCTTGCCCAGAAAATGTGTGAGTAGGTTAACTGACCGCTGTGATATGACTGAAATACTGTTAAAAACGGCGAAAAATCCAATCAAACAACCAGCAAACTCTGTCAAACAATTCTTAGTCCACGTCTTAGCTTTATGAATGGTGACACACATTGTCAATTAAATTTCATTATATGCTCAATTACTATTGTAGTTATCAATATATAAAGTGTTTATTATATTCCCTTCTGGTTTTGAAAATGTTAAGAGATAAATATAAAAACTTGAGTTGGTAGAAATGTTGCGGGTAACAGCCAGCATGTTTTTGACAGGACAATATCTATGGTAACCAGTAAGAATCTAAGGGATTTTTCAATGGAAAACATCTATACACCATGGTGATTTATCTTGTGGGTAAAGAAAATTGTCACAGATGTCCAATAAGAACCAAATATTGTGTGTTCAGATTCTAATGTTTCTGCACAATATTCCGGTTTATTTTAAAAAAGAAATGTGTTCACAAACTTTTTTCCGCATTGTGACACTGGTTCCAGAAACATTATTAAATTGACAGAGTTCTAGATGTAAGGACATGAAAGAGACATTATGTTTTACTTAAATTTGAATCTGTTTTATTCCGATTTCATTTCTGAATAGTATAACTAAATTTTATAACGAAGGAAATTATTGCACTAGCAGATCCAGGGGCGGGGTGGGGGTGCAACCGGCGCGAGCCCCCCTAAAACTGCAGGACCATACATATATAAGCATTTATAAAATGGTAAAAACTGGATAAATATGCTAAAAAAAATTCACTCGCTTCGACCACTCAGTTTTGTAAAAGATACACATTAACTTGATTTACCGTAGTACCGGAGCAAAAGTTCAGCAGAAACGATAAACTAAAGACAATGGTATATATACCTTTATTTGTGGATGATATGTTTTCTTTTACAAATTCATATTATAAAAAGATGTCAGATGCGATACACCTTTGGCACAGGATACCACATAAAAGTCATTTATACTTTTCGATTACAGTTGAAATTTCAAGTCATATCAATGACTACTTTCGAGTTAAAAAAGTTTTGGATCAATACATGATTTTGTTCCCAAAAATCTATATCGACCAACTTATTGTCAAAGTTTCATTAGTAATCACACCAAATTAAATACTGTTTTATATGAAAGATATAACGAGATAAAGTAGAGGGGTGTCCACAATGTTGGCTCCATTTCATGGTGATTTAAGTTTGTTTTTGGACACCATAATTTGTATGTCAGCGAAATTGACACAAAGTCGGCATCACTTGCCTTATTGGTTCACAATCCAATGATATGTGTATCTTTCACAATATTTCTGTGTATCCGTTTGTTCGTTCGTTTCGATGGAAAACAAAACAACAGGGCATAGCACATTAGAAGACAATTGCTGAGCATGACTGTGAGTTATTTAATGACATTCACGTCAAAAAAGAGACCATTACACTACCTTAAATGAATAGTACAAATTATTGTCGATGCGTGTGTGTTTGAATTTAGTCACCTACAGATTTTACATGCTTAAAAATGTTCCTGTTATATATATTATATTGAATGTCAAATACATATTTAGTGGACGGTGACATCAAACAAGGGCAATTTACTGCCAAAACAGGTGCATGACATACAGATGAACCAACATGTCTTTCGAACATAATATGATGAAGTAATAATTTATTAAGTGAAACAAAGTGCATTTGATGATGATGATGATGATGATGATGATGATGATGATGATTTATTATATGTCTTTGATACTGATCTGTAGATCACTGCAGACCCACAGACAAAGTAAAGGGGTTAGAACTGCTCGATCATGTGGTTTACGCCCCCCTTAACCCGAAATCCTGGAGCCGCCCCCGTATTGGGTTAATTTATTCAGGGCCAACAGTTAATAAGGTCAAGTTTTGTAGACAGCTATAATGCCGAAAAATACAAAAATAAACCAAAATGTGTTCTGCTTTGTTGTGGCAATGGTTTTGAGTTTGTTTCTCTCAAGATTACCATAAAAAGCTGTTAAATAATTAATCTTAAGTTGAACTATTTTAGTGTATTGAGTTATAAAAGATTATTGTTATTTTTGACACAGATTTTATAAAAAAAAAACACAAAAACAATGGATAAAAATAGCATTTCATTATGAAGCTTTTTTTTTTCTTAAAAAAACAACAACAACCCGAACATTTATTAGCTTTTTAATTCATTTTAAACATCAGATTTTAAACATCAGATTTTAAACATCAGATTTTAAATCAAATTAAAGCAAACATGATCAGGCTTAATTATAAAAATAAAATAAAAATTGCCTAGCTATTAGATTTCTTTTATGTATGAGGTGTGTCATTGGAAAACTGGGCTTAATGCATGTGCGTAAAGTGTCGTCCCGGATTAGCCTGTGCAGTCAGCACAGGCTAATCCGGGATGACCTTTTCCGCTTACAGTGGATTTATGTTTAGAAGAGACTTACTTGATACAGAAAATACTATAAAAGTGGAAAGCACACGCTTATCCGGGACGACACTTTACGCACGTGCATTAAGCCCGGTTTTCCCACGACACTCCTCATATGTAATGATCTTGATGGAGGGAAAACTTATTATTTGAATTTGATCCCGCTGCTAACTGAAACTCATTTTCTTTGAGATCTTTGTGAAAGACAAAGAGTTGTTAATTGGTCGATAAACAATGATAAATGCGAAATTTATTTCGATTCTTACATTTCTTACACTATTTGACAAATATTTTTGCATTTGTATGGAGAACTACATGTTACTATGCTGGGCTCAGAATTGGGACTACTTTTCACATTGTTTATTGGGTAGTTTAACAACGATAATTTTGTTCTTTGTCTATAGAAAAAATCAGCTAGTGTCATGTTAGAATTAGTATTATATTTTATAAAGGGACTTTATTTTGAAGTTAATGTATATTAATTTTGTACAGAAAGTAAAAACTTGTATAACTTGTTTATATAATTATTAAAATGTTATTAACTTTGTAAAAGTTTATTTTCAGAAATTAACAATATAACATTGAAATTAAATGAAAAAAACAACAACAACAAAAAACAACAAAAAAAACTTGAAATTATACATGGCAGATAAAGGTAACAACACTTACCTTTTCTTCTTTAATTTTCAGTTTTGTGGAGAAACATCAGTGTGCAACTTCTAAGATTTTCCTGTTGAAGTTTGTTTATATTGAAACTTTCTCAGTAGCCTAATGAATGTCTTCATTTATTACAAATCTTCATTCAAAACCATTTACACTCTTTAACCTCTGTTAAATGTTTTTCCCAACAGATTAACAGTTACATTTGCTTCCCAGATGATATGTGATTATATGTTATGTTCGAGTATTCAACTGAATGACTCTTAAGCTGAGCACTTTATTTCTCTGTAGCAGTTACAATCTTTCCCAAAGTTCCAAAGGAATAATATGCTTGTCATCAAATTCCACCTTTTTATTTGCTGGAAGATCGCTGACAATGTCTCTTAGAAGACAAATAATCGGCACCTAGAAACCAGTTCACCCTCCAATCACTCATCAATGTCTAGAAATTATTTCTTGAGCGAGGATTATATAAGTTATTATTCATGGGACAAATTGTGCCATCCGCCTAATTTCACCCACTGCTTGACAGCCAATAAACAGTCAGAGCTACCGTTCTGAGGCAATCTGTTACATCCCAGCTCAGTTCTGATATTACTGAAACCAAGTATCACTGGTCTGGTATGGAAGTCGTAAACCAAAGAAATGCTCTTGGATGCCTCAACATCCCTTGGTTAAATACAGGATCTGGGTTAATCAGTTAGCCAATGAAAATTAAGACACTGGGGGAATGAATGGAAATAATGCTAAGGCTAGACAAACTTACTCTTTAACAAGTAAGTTTTTAATTCCTAGAATCCATTGGTATATAAAAATATATAATGTTTATGATTTTTTATGAAGTTATATTAAGTTATATGCATCATTTATAGAAAGGAAATCACATATTTTATAATAAAACATCATCGAAAAGATTCAGCAGATTCTAATTCTAGTGGAGGAAATTAGTAGCAATACAGCAATTCAAAGACATTCTAGTGGAGGAAATTAGTAGCAATACAGCAATTCAACGACAAGAATCAAAGTCTAATTGAGGCGCATCGTGGGAAAACCGGACTTAATGCATGTGTGCAAAGTGTCGTCCCGGATTAGCCTGTGCAGTCCGCACAGGCTCATCCAGGACGGCACTTTCTGCCTAAAGTGGATTTATGGTTAGAAGAGACTTCCTTGAAGCAGAAAATACCATAAAACCGGAAAGTGCCGTCCCAGTTTTCACTTGTAAGAGTCACAACAAGAAATGTCTTTAAAAAAGACAATCGGCGTTGAAATTAATATTGAGATGTCATTTAAAAATTACCTAAACAGACGGCCAAGATGATCGGTTACGTGACTTCGCAGACCCCAGATTTTTTGGTCCCCACCAATATTAGGAGACTTGTTGACCCCAGTTTTTTCGGACACTATAAGAAAACTTCTCAGACTCAAAAGTTAATTTGAGATAAATGTATTAATTTAAAAATTAAATAACATTATCATTAATATCTATGCATTGAATAAACCAATCGTATAGCTCCATGTTTCCACCAGTGATATATGAATAACCAAAATGATTATGTATCAGACAAGTCTATATAGTTATTTATAGTGCCGGTAATATACCATTCATGTTAGTTATCTGATATAATAACGATTTGAAGTCAAATAAGCATTTATACTGTGTATCCCAATAAAAAGCAATAGTCAGCGAACATTCAGCAATTTTTTAAATGTTAAGGCTTTATTTTTGATAATGCAAACATAAAAATTCATTAGACTATGACGATTTTAAATTATATCAGTAGGAATATTATATATCAAGTGTTCCTGTGTATAATTAGTATTGCAAATTGTGTATTCATGCTACGCGAATAACAATTTGACGTATTCCGCATCTTCTTTTATAACATTTTATCTATAGAAAATGTAGCATCTTTTTAAAGATTCAATAACATCTACCGGAGAAGTTGATAGAAAGATGCAATTATAAATAATCCTTAATAAATCATAACCACAATTAATTCAAATTAACAGTAAGTTCATACATATAAATTCCCCATTTATTGAAATTTTTAGGTTTATGATTCTCTGAACGCTATTATTGATGCTGTACCAGTATATTAACACAGCTATGCAACGGTTGCTAGCTATGCGCACTATTTTTAGAATGACACTACTGTTTCTGGAATGTGTTGAACTCGCTAGAATCAATGGGCTACATGGGAAGGCAATTCTGTGAATGAGATTGATGAATGGGAACATTGCACAATTGCTATTTATTGAGCGTATCGCTTATGTATATGTAGGCTAAACAAAATAGTTATTTCGTTACGTGAATGAATATAGCATTCTGTTTATGGCATACAATGAGCAAATACGTTCATAATTAGCCTCAGTTCTAGAGTATATGTCGAGGATATGTTTATAACTTCATTTTAACCGCTTATGTAAACAATTATGTAAATTTTTAATCCCCAAAAGTATGCCACAGTTATTGGTATACATTAAACCATTGTTTGAAGTTTGCATTCCCTAAAATTACAAAATTGCCCAATTCTATTGGCATTCAATTTTCCCGCTGCATAATTATTGCAAGAAATCTATCTTAGACAGCTATGCCGAAAAAATAATGGCTGCTTATTTATGTACAACAATACTGCTTCCAGTTTGAAATATAAGAACTGATGTGAAATGATCAGATGCTCTTGAAATTCTCAGAAATGCAAGAAATGATGGCCAGTGGGTCTGGTTGATTACCTTACAGACATCACTGACCATTGGGGCCAGTCAGGCACCTGGGGGTTGAACTGATCTGCCTTAATTTGCATAATGCCATCTCTTGGCAAATGCACTTGGGATATTGCAGGCAAAATCAGTGATCAATGCCCTATATTTGATTGAATAAACAGAGTCAGCATCTTTCAATGCCATATTTTGAATATATGCATGTTTATAGTGTGAATATATAACACGACTAAGGCCCCACTACTTTGTGGGAACTAATCAATGGTCCCAGTCTTTATTCAAAGTTTCTTAGTATTTAAATTGTAGCTGTAGATGTACTTTTGTCAGAAATGTAGCTAGAAGCAGAGGCAGTTGCTTTTAATAGCAGTAAAAATCAGAAAATTAATACATATATAAATATTTATAACTCCTTAAAAATGTCATTGAGTATTGTAAGAACTCATTATTATACTTAATACAATACTTAATTATTGTAACTAATGCTGTTTAATCAAGCATTTGCTTTTAGATGTTTCTCAAGTTTGGGTATGTTTTTTATTATTTAAAATCGATATATAATATATTTAATAAAATATTAACTCCTCGACTTAACATAAGACCTTGGACTTACCATGGTCGACCATGGATGGTAATTGGCACCATTGCCAACCATGGTCTTCTACCATGGTCAATCATGGTTGACCACGGTCGACCATGGTCAGATATGACCATGGTCATGAACCGTGGTGCCAATTACCGTCTATGGTCGACTATGGTACTTCATGGTTGAATGCGGTGTCAGACCAATTAACTTGTTACCATGGTAGTCCATGGTCAAAAACCGTGCATTTCGTCTGGGTGGTTCTACCTAAAAATGTGTCTGATTATAGCTACCATCTGAATATTTCCACCCCTTCTAACTGGAAATCCTGTGTCTGCGCCTGTTAAATAATATGCTTTAATCATATTGTCCCATGATCCCAATGAACTTTGATCCTACAACATTTAAACATGCTTTTAATGCTCATGTGTATAACCGTTTATTCTGGCTTATAAGACGCACCTAAAAATTGAGATCCTAATTTGTGGCCAAAAAATCTGCTATTTGAAAGCTTTTAAACATCAAAGTCGTAAATGTCGCGTCCATTGTTTATTGACACTGAAAATATTTTTGTCGTGAAAATCGCAATGCGGATACATTACACTAGATGTGTTTTTCGCTTTATTGACAGTTGTTGAGAAGGCTCAAGTGTCAACACTTTTAATTAAACCATAAGCGCTAATTATCAGTTTGACAAACATGGTCAGTTTTGCAGGTATCACCAATTACAATATCCTTTTTGTTTGCAAAGCAGTACAAAAGGTGTGAAGTGATTGTCAGGTGGTGTTTACACTATGGTTCATTTAACCCTGGTTCTTATTTTTTATGTATTATGTTTTACTGCATATGTATTTTGGAAAAATAAGAATAAAGAATATAAAACAAACAAAATAAGAATATATATTGTATAATACTATATTTTTTAAAAATATCCGATATAAAACAGTGCGAAACGTATCGGGTACGAATACTTGCGTATATAAGAGTCTTAGTGATGTCAATCGAGTGTCTATTCAAAATGACACCCAAAACACCTCAATTGATATTTTTGATAGAAAAACTAGGAGTTTTTGCTTATATCCGTGTATAAGATGCACCTGAAAAATGCTATGAATTTTGGCTGAAAAAAGTGCGGCTTATACTCGAGAATTTACAGTAGAAAAATACCGATAAATAAACTACAGAAATTATTTTTTAAGAAAGCTTGTTAATTTGTTAGCTTGGTCATAGTTTGACTGTACTATGCAAATATTTCAAACATAATTTGCTGTATTTGGAAAGTTGGATTCTTTTGCGTAAAATAAAGGTCTCTGAGCACATTCAGTTCGTAGATTAGATTTGAACATTGCGTGCTGTAAAACTCTTGAGAGAAATGTGAGATGCTTTGAAAACCTGAATCAGAAGATGTAATAATGATAAGTTCGAGATACACGAAGTCTACCCTCCTGTTGGTTATTATTACTATGTTAAATGTTATCGTCTTCAAAATAACCTCCCAACATTCATTTTAAAGTATTTTATGCTGAACATTTTTCTGCAGGGATTTTTCGATATCTTTTCAATGTTGGCCAAATGCTGTTTCATAGCTTTTTTCACTTATCTGATTGGCTTCTCATTTTTAAACAATTTTGATTATATTTTGATAACAGCACAGTTACTTGGTGTACAACAATAAATTACGATGGATATTTACAGGGACTATGTTTACAAACGTGGCGCATCGTGGGAAAACCGGACTTAATGCATGTGTGTAAAGTGTTGTCCCGGATTAGCCTGTGCAGTCTGCACAGGCTAATCCGGGAAGCCGCTTTCCGCCTACAGTGTATTTATGTTTAGAAGAGACTTCCTTGAAACAGAAAATACCATAAAAGCGGAAAGTGCCGTCCTGGATTAGCCTGTGCGGACTGCACAGGCTAATCCGGGACGACACTGTACGCACATGCATTAAGACTGGTTTTCTCATGACGCGCCACAAATAGGACCAAACGGTCGCAATAGCCAACTGAAAAAAATAATAATGGCGTGCAATAGAAGTAAAAATAAGGTACATGTACTTTATGTGAAAGGGTTTATTTATTCTGAGAAAAACAAAAAAATTTTTAGGTCGGGTTAACTTTGTAATTGGCTCTTTACTTATTTAGAGTTTTATGTTATGAGTGTGAACATATTGTATTACCATAATTACTGACTGTGCCCTTGCATTTCAAAGGCACAATAAGGGCAGTTTTGTTAGTGTAAGAAATAAACTGTCAACAATTGCCTTTTCTGCTTAAGGCTCCTACGTCATGATCGAGTTTGATACCAGTTTGTTGTTGTCATTTTTTTCCAACAATTTTTTTATTTTGTTTTATCAAACATTTCATAATGTAATATATTATGTGTACTTTTGGAAACCTTTATATTGCACATTTCTATCATTCCACTTTTTCCCATAGTCCCTTTAAATTATTTAATTAATACAAGTGTACCAGTTCAATTATTTAGTTCTTCATTAACTTGGTTTTCAGTTAAGATTTTATGTGTACTTTTCATGATGTTGTTAATGATTTCTTGAGAAATGCAGTTTAGGCGCAATATGGTAATTGAGAAGTCCAGGAATTTAAAGGATCAAGTTCATATTAAAGCAATATTTTAATATTTCACATCATTATAGGATATGGCATTTAGAAAAAACACCCATAGCTCCCCTGTGTTGGTTCTAATTTGTCGGAAATAAAGAATACAATATTTGATTAGAAGTGTTAAAGCAACAGCCGAGTAATTCCAGGAAAGATTTTAGCAACTTTTAGCCTGTTAACATAATTTTATTTCAGTGACATGATGTAGTTTTTCCACATTGCCTTGATGGCGACATATAGCTTTTTTATGCCCCGGCATCTTGATTCGGGAGGCATATAGTGATCGTCTTGTCCGTCCTTCCGTCCGTGACAAGTTTAAGTAGAATTAACTGTTTCGTCTAGCACCAATACCGCTTACTACAACGCTTGGATATTTACACAGTTGTTGCTTATGACCATTCCCTATCCACCCATATCACCCAGCCTCACTTTGACCTTGACCTTGACTTAATTTGGACTTGTAATAATTCAAAAGTGCCATTTCTTGATTAACTAGATATTACCTTTTTGTCTAGTTCCAACACTGATTACTACAACATTTGGATATTTACACAGTTGTTACTTATGACCGTTCCCGATCCACCCATATCACCCAACCTCACTTTGACCTTGACCTTGACCTAATTTGCATTTAGAATAATTAATATGGGCTGTTTCTTGGATAACTAGATTTTACCATTTCGTCTAGCACCAACATGGCTTGCTACAACACTTGGATACTTACACAGTTGTTGCTTATTACTAGGGATTGGACCAAATATTCTAATATTCAAATACCGGATAATATTCGAATATAAAAAACAAATAAGAATATTCGACTTTCAAATTTTTGTAAAGAACAAAATTTCTTTGAAAAAATCATGTTTTTTTCCAGTTTGTTTGCAAAGTTGTGAATTCCAGTTGTATATCCTGCCTAGCAGGTGGTCGGGGGCAGTGTAACGTTTTTACAACACATGCCAAACATGTCCAATTAACGGCAATTGATAATTGGCATGGGGGCCACGTCTTTACAAGGGCTGCGAATAAACGGTTTGTAGGAGGCGCGAATATGACGCATTGTATCCACAAATAACAAAACTGGGCCATGTTGTGATAACGGTTTCACAGTTTGCACAAGGCGTACATTGTTGTTTATTGTCCTTAAATGACATCATTCTATATGGTTAACTTGTTTACAGTAAATTACAATTACTCTCTAAGTAAACCAATCAAAATCCATTATCAGCCAATAAATTTCTTTAACAAAATTAACATGATCTGGTCAATCTTAATATATGTTACTTGTAAATTATTCTCCATTATATCAACACCGTATATTATACAAGAGTCTTGATTAATAAACAAGTCCACCATCATGTGCTTGGAAGTACTTTACGCGGTCATTAGACAAAATCCAGGCAACGTGTAATCTATGTAATGAGAAATTTGTGATTAACTAATTAATTAACATTTAACAAAATCTTACATTGCTTTACATTTGCCTAACACTCACTAAGTTATATATCGCTCATTTGCCACTGAAACAAGGTAAAACAACTACGTACATGTAATATACATATTTTGGATAGGTAAATATTTGAACAGAGTGCCGTATATAGTAGTATTTACAAAACAAATATTCGAATATATTCGAATACCTAAAACAAATATTCTAATATTGATTTCAGTATTCGGTCCCATCCCTACTTATTACCATCCCCAATCCACCCATATCGCCCAACATCACTTTGACCTTGTCCTTGAACAAATTTGAACTTATTCAAAAGTGCCATTTTTCTTGGTTAACTAGATTGTACCGGTTTGTCTAGCACCAACACCGCTGACTACAATACTTGGATATTTACACAGTATTTACTTATGACCATTCCCAATCAACCCATATCACCCAACCTCACTTTCACCTTGAAATTGACCTTATTTTGATGAAGAGTTGGGCTACCCAGCACAAACCAGGGGGGGGGGCATATGTGTTCATCAAACACAGAATTTTGTTTCAACCAGTGATATGAAATATCTTCTATGTTGGTTCTTGATGGATTCCAAAATTTCAATGGGTCAAGTTTCATTGCAGTTTGTCTTTTTGAACATAATATTTATATCATGTGCCATGCTACCCAATGCCCTCATTGAACATCATTTCATATTCTGGGTATGTTACCCATTTATTGTATTAACTTAGTGACTGTGAGCAACATAAATTATTGTTTGGTATGAAAATAGTAATTACAAATTTGACATAAAAAAGTGTCTTCTGAAACGATAGTACCTCAAGCTGGCAGATAACACATATCCTGCACAATGCCTGAAATGACTACACTGCAGATTTGTTATATCGCGATCCGTTAGTTTGCGATATCCAATTTATTGCGAATCGGCCATGAATCCCATTTTTTCCCCATGTACTTCAGTATTTTACTATTACTTGACGTTCATAAATAAATCCAGTTTGGTCTGGATGTTTGAGCCTACTTCGCTATTCTTTCATTCCCACTCTTGAAGTGCGACAAACAGTAACCCGACCCGCTCAACATCAAAGTGTAACAGCTTACATCGTGCGTGCCACCCATGACACTGCTGTCACTGTAATTAGCAGTAAAATTACACACTGTCCACGTGCAGGGTGTGTACAGTAACCATATGTCATTGATCAATACTGACCTATCTGAACGACAAGAACGTTATCATAAGGCGTTACATTTTTCTGTTTCTTTTTGGTTTAAGAGGAAGTGCTTACTCCACATCATTCACAATATAGATAACCAAATTTGTTGTTATGCGCTACGAAACTTTTATTCAAAAGTAAAGATCTCTCTGCGCTACTAAGTTTTTGTACGGCAATCAATACACCCACACTTTCCATGAGGATGACGTGACGTTGTACATGTCAGCATAATTTTCGCGCGTTTTTCTAGCAGAACAAAGGATTTACACGAAATACGTATGTCGTTTAATAGTAAATAGGATTCGTGTTTATGTCATGTGAACAATAGGTGTTTCGGATTTTGAATTTATTATACGCAATTTGAAATTAATTACAAGGAATAATTATATAATTTATTTACAAATGGAATATTTTACATATGGATATAACACATTATGGATGTTTACAACAATGCAAAAGGTGAGTTAATTATGTGTATGTTTTGAGATCGTGCAAATAGGTTAGTATATACATGTATATCTATATGTACACAAATGGCCTGACATGTTATATCGCGATGCGGCTATATCGCGATCGTGATCCATGGACCCCACGAATCGCGATATAACGGATCTGCAGTGTAGTTACAAGTCTCAGACATGATTTCTGTCCACTGCTGATAAAATGGTACCAGTAACCCTCGCAGACTACCATTACAAATGTTAAATTTCGTGTGTATGTGTGCTGAATGTTAGTGGCGTCCCTCCCAGTTACGGCCATCACTCCCAGAAGGACTCGTTTGTTGGGTAAGGTGGGTGGGGGGGGGCTGGGGGGTTTGAGATAGTGCAAGATACAGGGACGCCCTGTACCAGAGGCGACCCTGGGTCTTTTAGTGCTCGCTGCTTATTTTCAACACTGCGGTTACAGCAGTTATAGCACATACACTGTAATGTTGTGATATATTCTGAGTTACATATCAGATGTTCAGTACGGCTCACGCGAAAAAATGATTTTTTTGTGATTCGCAGTATTTGGATGTCAGGTCAGAGTAAACGCAGAGTAGACCAGCATACGGCACAAAATGTTACTCAGCATCAGTTGGACGAGTACTTGGAGTGACTCTGCATAATTAGCTCACCTGAGCATGAAGTGCTCGGTGAGCTATTGGTATAGGGGACCTCTCCTGCGTCGTCTGTTGTCCGTGTACTGTCAACAATTGTGTTCATACTTCACTTTTTATCCAATCTTTGACCTGCCGTCCACTACAGTCCGGATGCTTTGCGTAAGGGTTGCTGATAAAAAATGTGTGAGTTGCGGGAACCATCTGGAATAAAATGGGCGGAGCTTGGCCACCATGCTTGTTCGGCATGTAGTCGCGGAGTGGCTTATGACAGGTTGCGGTATAAACCCCGAAACCTTTCCGAAGTCACCAAATGCGATGCTGAAGAATGCCGACAGTTTCAGAATTAGCTTCCGAATGTTTCCCGATCGGGCGGAAAGGTTGTGTTAACATTGCAGAACATGCGGAATAGTTGCCAATTTGTTGTCGACAGAATGCTGAAATGTTGCCCATTGGAAGTTCGGGTATATAAACGACGCCAAATGACGAAATTACAATCTGATTATCCGTTGCTAGCCCGACAATGGATCTTTAGGTGCATTCTCATTGCCTTTGATGTTATTGCGGAGGCACTGAGTTACATGACATCTGTGGACACGTATGCCTCCTTGGTGTATGACTTCTGTACTTCTGTGCTGCTGAGGAAAGTTTATGCCATTTTGTCCCAGAAGTGAATACTCCCCAGCTGCAGGAGTATAATGATAAAGTTCTGGTCATTCCAAATACTCCAAAGGCCTGATGTGAAATGGCCGTCCAATTTCAGAGAAGGTGGAACATGTCCCATACTGTTGGCTTTCACTTGGCATTGCCTACTTTAATAGCAAAAAGCATGGGATGATTATGGGCATTCCTTAGGTACTTTTTCATAGTTTTTTTTTCTTCTCAGCTTGGGCTTTCAGATAAAGGTTTTAGCCTTCAAGACCAAGACCAATGATCATACCTTCTGTAATGTCCAAAGGCTGACTGACTAGTAACTTCACGATAAACTTCTTGAGTAGCTTGTATATGACTTGCACCATGATCAGTGTTCAATCCACAAGAATAATGCAGAATTTGTCACTTCGAACACTATTGGCATATTGACGGCATCACTTCTGCTGTCACTCTTTTATAGTTTGGGAAACACGACTAATGCTCTGCGTCCATTCTGCTGACAATCGGCTTCTACAGCGACGATTCGGCATATTCCATTACATGATCAGCATGCTTCCGTGTGTACACGCGAACAGATCTCTTCCACTCATCGTCTTCAGAGAGCGTTCGACATCGATTCAGCTTCCTTCAGGGACATCTCGGGGTCGCCAAACCAATTATGTAGCCTTGCAGAAGGCTTTTTGAAGATACCGAGTCAATGGCGATGGGTTCCCAAACATCCAGAATGGTTGCCGATAAAACATTCGGCGTTCAAATTTTAAAACTTATAAAATTTGGATGAAGAAATTTTTTCAATCAGGATCAGGTCCCGAAGTGCAAAGAAGGTTCCAGAATAGTTAAGGAAGGACAAGGATGGGTTCCAGTACATCGCTAAGACATGCCGAAACACCCCGATTTTGCCTATTCGTTTTCGGGAAACTTTCGGGGGCCTAGTGGACGGCAGGTTTTAACCAAACTTGCACAGTTTGTGTATGACCACACAATCTCGGATCGGATTGTTATTTGGTCAGATCACACCAGTAACACTAGAGTTATTGCCCCTTTTTCATGCAAAAAAGTGCAAAAAAGCCTTTTTACAACTTGTAGACTTTATTTTCCATCCAATCTGAACCAAACTTTTACAGTTTGTGTATGACTATCAGATCTCAGCAGACGCCAAAAATGGGCCAGATCGTGTTTCAAACACCAGAGTTATTGCCATTTATTTATTAAAAAATATACACAATCTCGGATGGGATTGTTATTTGGTCAGATCACACCAGTAACACTAGAGTTATTGCCCCTTTTTCATGCAAAAAAAGTGCAAAAAAGCCTTTTTACAACTTGTAGACTTTATTTTCCATCCAATCTGAACCAAACTTTTACAGTTTGTGTATGACTATCAGATCTCAGCTGACGCCAAAAATGGGCCAGATCGTGTTTCAAACACCAGAGTTATTGCCATTTGTTTATTAAAAAATATACAAAAATGGACATTATTAAGGATAGAGACTTCATTTTTCATCCAATCTTCACCAATCTTGCACAGTTTGCCTAATACCCTGAGATTAAATTTGAAGTTGAATATAAGCAAGATCGTACCAGAAACAATGGAGTTATTGCCCTTTGTTTGTACAAAAAAATATGCAAAAATGGACTTTATTCAGGATAGAGACTTCATTTTTCATCCAATCTTCACCAATCTTGCACAGTTTGTCTATGACCATAAGATTAAAGGTGAAGTCGAATATAAGCATGATCTGGCTAGAAACACAGGAGTTATTGCCCCTTGTGTTTGGAAAAAAACAGTTGCATATGACCATACAAATTGATTGATAAAATTTGATTTCCAACAGTTGCAAACCTTGCCTGCAGTTATTTGAACATGCAACATTGATCAGATGGCTTCAGAGTCTGCATTAACATCATTTATCATCATTGGACAGAAAATTATCAAAGAAAAAGCAAAACTTTACCTTATAGCACAGCCATCGCAATTATCGCATTGCAACTAGTTCTCCAAAACTGTCTGTGAAAAAGTCATCAAAATCTACTGTTTCTGAAGTTTCCAGAATTGTCACTGACTTAATGAAAAGGGTCAGGTGAGAATATAGAGAAAAATGATTTGAGGACTATTGGCAAAAAAAACGCACATAAAGTACCCAACTCATACTTTAGTTAGCCCATTGCACTAACCGAAGTTTTGTAATAAAAATTGATCCTATCCCCCTTTGCGTATTGTTCAGATACCTTAAGTTTCAAACCTGTCGCAACAGTATGGTCTTCATCTGTACCAGTTCTCAGGTGAGCGCTTTGGGCCATCGATAATAGCCCTCTTGTTTTCTGGTTGCATCAGCTACCTCTTTGCATAATTCTACGTTGGCAGGCAGTGTAAATATGTGTTTAGAAAATTCTGACTCTGCGATGTAAGTAAAATGTGTGTTTGAAATGTACTATTCAGAATTGTTGTAATTCCTGCAACATTTTGTAAAAAACTTTAAAACAACAATAAAAATATCTAAAACTTTGTACACAGGTATGTGATCAATAAAACATTTGTGTACATGTTATACTGTAATTGCTATGCAAGATTAGTATATCAATCATTGAAGATCAATATATTTACCGTTAGGTCCCTATGTCTAAAATTATTAGAATATCTCAATAGAGTGAAAATTAATTATACATATTATTGCATTAACATTTATGAGTTAAGTTAGGCACAAAACGACAGTTTGGATTGATATGAATCACAAAAATTCTTGCTTTCTAGTGTTGAACTTGCTCTAGACACTTTCAGACTTGGTGGTCCATTATCATGCCAGGATCAATTGTTCGGGAAATGCAAAATGCATTGCTTTGCAAGCAATTATAGTTCCCAGTAGCTTGTTTTAGTCATCAAAATGCTTTTGTCACTTAAAAAGAAGAATTCTCTTTAAAATAACACCATCGCAGTTTAGTTTGGTCCACTGATGTGTGGTAGTAATACAAACAATTTATCAATATTTTGCAAAGAAGAGGTTTGTTCTTAAACGTGATACTCGGTGTGAATTCTCTACAAAATAATTATCAAAACCAATTTTTAATGGATTGTTAAATGATAATAATTTAACCTTAATGTTAAAATCAAATGTGTGTGCAAGGCATTACAATCAGGATGAAAACAAAATGTATGAAGAAAAAGGCAACGAATCAAGTTCACGATTTGTATATTATGTATCGACTATGTCAGGGAGTACAAGAAGTTTTTTGGGTAGAATCATAAATTGTATTTATTGCTTCGTCAATCACCTAACTCATGCCAGCTTATCTTAATGACAACACTTCTGTCGTAAAAAACAGACTGATGAACAACAAAACAAGATGAACCACAAAAACATTAATCCACCATAAATTATTGAAGAATTCCTTTGTATTTGTTTGTTGTTTTTTGAACGTTTTGATTTGTTTTTCCTGTTTTGATTTATCATTTCAATAGAAACTGTTTTTATATGTAAGCCAGAGTTTGTTCAAGGGGAATTTTCAAAATCTTTCTGATAAATTGATAAGAAACTTGTTAAAAGTCATTTTAAGCCATTACCTGGTACATTATTGAATTGATGCTTTTCTACTTACTTCTCGCGCAAAGATGCCTTATTAATGCCAAGTGCACAATTTGTTTCAAAACAAGTACCTGTATATCTAATCACATTTTGTGATGTTCCAGAACTGTACCTGATAAGAAATGTATTACATGTTTTTTTGAAATCATAATAGCCTGTTTATTGTTTTATGCTCAGATAGAAATGGTACTGTTTTCCTGTTTTTCCTTCTCAACTTCTCATTAATGCCCCAGTCACAAATACGGAACGGCTGCCGGACGGCGTCTGTTTTACCAAAAATCAGGCAAAATCAGACAGTGCCCACCAGGTAGCAGCTGCAATCGGAAATGCTCAGCGGACGGCACCCGTCGAAGATTAAGTTATACTTAAAAGTTAACGTCGACCAGGCGATTTGTTGGGGGGTCAGTGTGGTCGAAATCATGTCAGCCATGCACCGTCCGATCACTGGACGACATTTTTTTTCGATCGACACAGCTGTACAATTTTTTCTACTTTAAAAACATCGTCCGATTTCAGTGGTCATCATCCTGGCAACGGCAGGCACCCGGAAAGGCACCGACCGATGTACAGGTATCGCCAGGGTATCAGGCAGTGCCTGTACAGGCACCGGGCAGTCCCTGTTTTGTCGGGCCGACTTGCATTGACTCAATACCTTAATACATTTTAGTTGCAATCATCTACAATCCTGCGTGGCGACCGTCTGTTTCTTATATTCACTGCAGGGGCGATGTCCGGTCATCGGCCGGTCGCCTCAATCTGCTTGTTCTCCATGTCAGTCAGCGAAAACTGCCCGGCGCTCGCTTGAGTTTGTGACCATGCGAGGCAAAAAAAAATAAAAATTGCGTGGCGCCTGTCAGATTCCGAAACTTTACTGTATGCTGAAAGCGGACGGTGCCCGTTCTGTTTGTGACCTAGGCATAAGTTTTCTGCAGATTACAGCTACTTTGAGGTGCAATCTTTAAAGAAGCAAGTTTTAACAAATTATAACGAATCTTCTCAAACCTTGAATAAGTGACTGAATAAACATCAACTGCTAAACATGCTGTCTATTGTATGCAGTGACAAGCATGTTGACATCAGTGTACACTTATCAAATACTATCATCATGGGTAAACATACATTTACAATCACCATTTATTCCTCACATTGACATTGACAGGAAATCCAATTGAAAGTAGCTACATTCCCAGAATGCCTTGCGCGAAGTACCCAGGCCAACAGGTGTTACCACAAATCCAATTGAAAGTAGCTACATTCCCAGAATGCCTTGCGCCAAGTACCCAGGCCAACAGGTGTTACCACAAATCCAATTGAAAGTAGCTACATTCCCAGAATGCCTTGCGCCAAGTACCCAGGCCAACAGGTGTTACCACAAATCCAATTGAAAGTAGCTACATTCCCAGAATGCCTTGCGCCAAGTACCCAGGCCAACAGGTGTTACCACAAATCCAATTGAAAGTAGCTACATTCCCAGAATGCCTTGCGCCAAGTACCCAGGCCAACAGGTGTTACCACAAATCCAATTGAAAGTAGCTACATTCCCAGAATGCCTTGCGCCAAGTACCCAGGCCAACAGGTGTTACCACAAATCCAATTGAAAGTAGCTACATTCCCAGAATGCCTTGCGCCAAGTACCCAGGCCAACAGGTGTTACCACAAATGTCAATCATAGGCAAATAAAATGTATTTTATCTCAAACATCACTCGCATATATCATGTTTAATTTTTAACCTACAGTGTAAGAGAAATTTAAGGGCACACAGTGTTGGTTTATGAAGTAATTGTAAAGCTGATGAATGGAAATTAATCCTTTAACAAAAGCTGGGGTGGAGTTTTAAATGTTAGTGGCAAAAACAAAACTGGAATGTAGGTCTATTATATGGTCACATGACTGGTGTGTACACAATGGGGAGGGAGGGACCAATCTAAGACTGAAACTACCCAGTTTTATTGACCATACTTCTGTGTAAATAATAATTATTCATGTGCTAGTTTTCCTGAAGTACACAATATTATATTGGGTTTACCAGTTATTTCAAAATGGCAAAGACCCTTTGGCAGTACTTAATACTTGTACATGGTGTCTTGCCAACTGAAAGCCATCTGGATCTGTCACATTGAATCATAAATAAAAGCACTGTATAATCTAAGAATATATAATCCTTGTGGCAGCAATTCTAGGGTGATTTGACATGGGGCATTTGGCTGTAAATTCATGTCCTTCTGACTCCAGCAAATATGCCTCTGGCAGCAGCAAAGCTTCAAATCCTGACATCCACTGACACCAGTAATATGGTCCACTATTACTCAGGACTCTCCACTATTACTCAGAAATATCTGTCAATAATTACTCACTAATATAATATATGTCCTAAATTACTCACTAATATAATATATGTCCTAAATTACTCACTAATATAATATATGTCCTAAATTACTCACTAATATAATATATGTCCTAAATTACTCACTAATATAATATATGTCCTAAATTACTCACTAATATAATATATGTCCTAAACTACTCCTCACTAATATAATATATGTCCTAAATTACTCCTCACTAATATAATATATGTCCTAAATTACTCACTAATATAATATATGTCCTAAATTACTCACTAATATAGTATATGTCCTAAATTACTCACTAATATAATATATGTCCTAAATTACTCACTAATATAATATATGTCCTAAACTACTCCTCACTAATATAATATATGTCCTAAATTACTCACTAATATAATATATGTCCTAAATTACTCCTCACTAATATAATATATGTCCTAAATTACTCACTAATATAATATATGTCCTAAATTACTCACTAATATAATATATGTCCTAAATTACTCCTCACTAATATAATATATGTCCTAAATTACTCACTAATATAATATATGTCCTAAATTACTCCTCACTAATATAATATATGTCCTAAATTACTCACTAATATAATATATGTCCTAAATTACTCCTCACTAATATAATATATGTCCTAAATTACTCACTAATATAATATATGTCCTAAATTACTCACTAATATAATATATGTCCTAAATTACTCCTCACTAATATAATATATGTCCTAAATTACTCACTAATATAATATATGTCCTAAATTACTCCTCACTAATATAATATATGTCATAAATTACTCCTCACTAATATAATATATGTCCTAAATTACTCACTAATATAATATATGTCCTAAATTACTCCTCACTAATATAATATATGTCCTAAATTACTCACTAATATAATATATGTCCTAAATTACTCCTCACTAATATAATATATGTCCTAAATTACTCACTAATATAATATATGTCCTAAATTACTCACTAATATAATATATGTCCTAAATTACTCCTCACTAATATAATATATGTCCTAAATTACTCACTAATATAATATATGTCCTAAATTACTCACTAATATAATATATGTCCTAAATTACTCACTAACATATGTCCTAAATTACTCACTAATATAATATATGTCCTAAATTACTCACTAATATAATATATGTCCTAAATTACTCACTAATATAATATATGTCCTAAATTACTCACTAATATAATATATGTCCTAAATTACTCACTAATATAATATATGTCCTAAATTACTTACTAATATAATATATGTCCTAAATTACTCACTATTATATTTCCTAAATTACTCACTAATATAATATATGTCCTAAATTACTCACTAATATAATATATGTCCTAAATTACTCACTAATATAATATATGTCCTAAATTACTCACTAATATAATATATGTCCTAAATTACTCACTAATATAATATATGTCCTAAATTACTCACTAATATAATATATGTCCTAAATTACTCACTAATATAATATATGTCCTAAATTACTCACTAATATAATATATGTCCTAAATTACTCAGGATTGTTCACAATTACTCAGAAATATCAGTTCA
Source organism: Congeria kusceri (assembly GCA_027627225.1). Classification (NCBI taxonomy): domain Eukaryota; kingdom Metazoa; phylum Mollusca; class Bivalvia; order Myida; family Dreissenidae; genus Congeria; species Congeria kusceri. The sequence goes on along the minus strand of CM051035.1, from coordinate 53,819,923 downwards.
CAATTACTCAGAAATATCAGTTCACAATTACTCATAAATATCAGTTCACAATTACTCAGAAATATCTGTTCACAATTCTTTAGTAATTAATATGGTCCAACATAACTCAGGACTGTCCACAGTTACTCAGAAATATCGGTTCACAATTACGCAGAGATATCTGTCCACAATTACTGAGAAATTATGTCTACAATTCTAGGGTTATTACTCCAAATAACTCTAGGCTGATTACTCCAAATAACTTTAAAATCAATGTTGCTTATGACCATTCCTAATTCACCCATAACACCAAACCTCACTTTGAACTTGAGCGAATTTGGATTTCGAATAATTCAATGGGCTATTTCTTGGTTAACTAGATTTTACTGTTTTGTGTCGCACCAACACCGCTTACTACAACAATTCGATACACAGTCATTGCCTATAACCATTCCTAGTACACCCATATCATCCAAGGTCAATTTGTCAACAATTATTGAGAAATTTGACCTTGACCTAATTTGGACTTTGAATAATTCAAATGGGCTATTTCTTGGTTAACAAGATTTTACTGTTTTGTGTCGCACCAACACCGCTTACTACAACAATTGGATACTTAAACAGTCATTGCTTATAACCATTCCTAGTACACCCATATCATCCAAGGTCAATTTGTCTACAATTATTGAGAATTTTGACCTTGACCTAATTTGGACTTTGAATAATTCAAATGGGCTATTCTTGGTTAACAAGATGTTACTGTTTTGTGTAGCACCAACACCGCTTACTACAACACTTTGATACTTGTTGTTGCTTTTGACTATCCCCAATCCACCCATATCACCCAACCTCACTTTGACCTTGATCTAATTTGGACTTTCAAATTCAAATGGGCTGTCCCATAGTTGCAAGTCAGATCATCTTGATGCTGGAGGCATATAGTGAGTGCCCTGTCTGTGATTCCGTCCGTATGAGGTTAACTAGATTTTACTTTTTCATCTAGCACCAACACCGCTTACTGTAAAATCATAATTATTCATGGGACACTAATTTTCGTGGATTTCGTGGATAGGCAAAACCACGAATTCAAGTGCCGACAAATAAATGACGCATCTTATACGAACCAGCAAGTCCACTTCTTTAGCTGACTATGAGCAATTACGACTTCTATGTAAAGAGCATATTGCGTGTGCAATAATGAATCATAAATTAAATATTTACCATATAAGAATATATGTTAATCCATTGTTAAGGAAATCTTAAGTATTTCAACATAAAACACAACGCATCAAAACCATACACATATTTTTAACCTAAAGTTCATCAATGACAATTGACCTTACGACAAGATTTGATTGACAATGTGTTTAGCCATTCAGAAAGCTTGGACTTATTTGTTTAATGGATATGGCTTGTAAAAACATTTTGTTCATTCTCAACGGTGTTTGACGGACTTTATCCTAGGTAGGCGTGGTTATAAATCCCATAGCGTATGTCAATTTGGTGAGCGATATACATGTCAACAGTCGTCTGCAGAAATACATTCCTGAAATGTATTTCCTTTCATAACCAGTTCTTCAGTCCAGTTAGAATAAGTACATAACACAATCTTAAAAATGCCAGTTATATAATCTTTTAAGTGGGTATATACCGTAGTGTATGGGTAAATGCGTTGAAGTGTGAAATCACTGGGGACTGACTTATCCCCTTTGACAGGTCTTGATGTAGACAATAACTGTTTCAGCCAGTTTAATTAGCAATATTCTTTATACAAAAATCATGGGATTTGTCTGCATGTGTATTGATTTTATTGCTGGCTGATGGTCTAGCTGGGGCCAAACAAAGGATTTTAATTGACAGGTTTAATTGGTACATGATCAACAACTGACAGTACATCTCTAATAACATCTTTTGGTGACCAAGATTACGTAATCTGGGCTTAATGACAGACTTGCAAGTTTACAGAGTAGTGATGTCAAATTGTGGATGTATTTTTTATTTTTTTTTGAAATCCACAAAATCAAGTACCAACAAAATTTTTGTTTTTAAAGAAACCACGCAATGTCATACCGACGAATTTATATAAGTTTACAGTACTATAACACTTGGATACTTGCACAGTTGTTGCTTGTAACCATTTCTAATCCACCTATATCACCCAAACTCGCTTCGACTTCGACTTTGACCTTGGCCTAATTTGGACTTCGAATAATTCAAATGGACTTTTTCTGGGTTAACTAGATTTTACTGTTTTATCTTGCACCAACACCACTTACTACAACATGTGGATACTTCAACAGTTGTTGCTTATGACTATTCCTAATCCGCCCATATTACCCAACCTCACTTTGACCTTGATCTAATTTGGACTTTCAAATTCAAATGGGCTGTCCAGCAGCAACTGTGGGAATGTGTGGTTATCGAATGCAGTGGCTTGTTTTTTAGCTCACCTGAGCAAAAAGTGGTAATTGTGAGCTTTTGTGAGCACTCTTTGTCTGTCGTGCATCGTGTGTCGTCAACATTTACCTTGTAAACACACTAGAGGCCACATTTATTGCCCAATCTTAATGAAACTTGCTCAAAACATTTGTCCTAATGATATATTGGACGAGCGAAACTGTGGGGTAAAAAAACTAGGTAATTAGGTCAAATTGAAGAAAAAGCTTGTAAACACTCTAGAAGTCACATGTTTTGCCCAATCAATGTGAAACATGCTCAGAACATTTGTTCTTATGATATCTCGGCTGAGTTTGAAACTGGCTCCGTTGAAAAACATGGTTGCCAGGGGGCGGGGCAGTTTTCCTTATATGGCTATAAAAAAAGCTTGTGAACAATCTAGATTAGTCACATTTGTTTGCCCAGTCAACATGAAACTTGCTCAGAACATTTGTTTTCAACTCACCTGAGCACAACATGCTCATGGTGAGCTTTTGTGATCGCCTTTTGTCAGTCGTCCGTTGTTTGTCGTCAACATTTACCTTGTGAGTACACTATAGACCACGTTTATTGCCCAATCTTCATGAAACTTGCCCAGAACATTTGTGCCAATGATATCTCAGATGAATATGAAACTGGGTCAAGTGGGGTCAAAAACTAGGTCACTAGGTCATATTGAAGAAAAAGCTTGTGAACACTTTAGAAGTCACATTTTTTGCCCAATCAACATGAAACTTTCTGAGAACATTTTTTCTTATGATATCTTGCCCGAATTCGGAAATGGTTCCGCTCTGTTGACAAACATGGCCACCAGGGGTCGGGGCAGTTTTCCTTATATGGCTTTAGAAAAAGCTTGTGAACATTCTAGAGGTTACATTTTTTGCCCAATCAACATGAAACTTACTCAGGACATTTGTCCGAATGATATCTCGGACCAGTTCGAAACTGGGTCATGTGGGGTAAAAAAATAGGTCACCATGCCAAATTGAAGAAAAAGCTTGTGAACACTAGATGCCATATTTATAGTCCAATCATCATGACACGTGCTCAGAACATTTGTCCCAATGATATCTCGGATTAGTTCAAAACTGTGTCACATGGGTCAAAAACTTGGTTAGGAGCGAAATTGAAGAAAAAGCTTGAGAACACTATAGAAGTAATATTTTTTGTCCAAACTTCTTGAAAATTGCTTAGAAGATTTGCTTCAATGATATCTCGGATGAGTTCAACACTGGGTCATGTAGGGTAAAAATCTAGGTTACAAGGCCAAATTAAACAAAAAGCTTGTGAACTGTCTAGAGGCCACAATTATAAGCCAATCATCACACAACTTGCTTAGAACATTTGTCCCAATGGTATCTGGGACAAGTTCAATAGTTTGAAACCAGGTCACATGTGGTCAAAAACTAGGTCACCAGGACAAATTGAAAAAAGCCTGTGAACTCTTTAGAGGACACATGTTTAGGCGAATCTTACTGAAACGTGCTCAGAACATTTTAGTTCCTTAGCCCTTCAGATGAGCAACCAAGGGCCTTATGGCCCTCTTGTTTCTATATTTGCTATAAACATTGTAAGATTGTGCAGCTTGCCGAATGATAATAATCAATTATTTTGGATATAATTTGCATTTACACGATTTTTGGCAAATATAACACAAGATAATGTGCTGTTTTAAATGTAGGAGCAGTATTTGTTATGTTTAATAATATACAATAGTCTTAGTTTGTGGACATACTCATGAACATAATTATGCTATATGACAGGTTTTTCAGGCAATACAAAGACAGTGTTTCTTATTCATTTGTGTTTGAAACCTTTTTTTTCTTAGAACATACAATACTAAAATGTGGAATTTAAAAATTGTCAATTTTTTTTTCCTGATAGAACATACAATTTTTTTGATTTTTTATCAGGAAAAAAAACTTGACAATTTTTAAATTCCACATTTTAGTATTACACATTTGGAACAAACATTGAAATGGCAGCATCTGCTTCATAATTATTGATATTTATATGACATTGTTATGGTTGTTTGCTTGCATCAAGAGGCCGTTAAAAATCTATAAAAACATGCTTAAGCCTACAATCAAATACAAGTCACAAGAATATATATATGGGATTGTAAAATATAAATTAAGCCATAAATCATTATTTTGCTAGTGCCTGGTATAATTTTCAATATAGACTTCAAAGTTTATCTGAATCTAATATTCTTGCCGGGAATATGGTTCAACAAGGACAGACATGTTAGTTTGGTGGGTAGGTTTCATAAAAATGACTGCCATTTTAAAGAGGTACTGTACGATTGTGTACGAATATTATAATGTAAAACCATCCATTGATTGATGTCAGGTTATTATTAAAATAATATTATAATAAATATTGAGAATACCTATGTTCAGAAATGCGTATTAAGAGAGAAATTTAAAACTAAAACAATAGTTCGCTGCGCAGCTTACTATTATATACATGTATAGACAGCATCTAGATGAGTCAGATCGATTGATGATGCCTGCGAAGTCCTTATTTTCTCATTCAAAACCAGATGTAGCTGTTGCTGTAGGATAAATGGGTCTGTATCGACATAAAATATATATGAGCCGCGTCGTGGGAAAACCGGACTTAATGCATGTGCGTAAAGTGTCGTCCCAGATTAGCCTGTGCAGTCCGCACAGGCTAATCCAGGACGGCACTTTCTGCCTACAGTGGATTTATGTTTAGAAGAGACTTCCTTGAAACAGAAAATACCATACAAGCGCAAAGTGCCGTCCTGGATTAGCCTGTGCGGACTGCACAGACTAGTCCGGGATGACACTTTACGTACATGCAATAAGACCGGTCTTCTCACGACGCGCCACATATTAATTTAGCAGTTTTCGGTAAGTGAAATATTTTTTGTCAATGTTGTCGATGTTGACGTTTGTATTTCGTTTTAAAATATATTGATATAATTTTATATCTTTCAGAAAAGGATTTTTCGTTTTAAAATATTTTGATGTAATTTTATATCTTTCAGAAAAGGATAAGTTTGTAGATGACAGCTTATTTTTTGCTTTATTTACAATTTCAATGACATTTCAACGAACACTGGATACAAACCAGATTGGAAAGAATTTTGCAGGGGTTTTTCTCAACTATTTCATTAACTTCCTAACCCATCAATGACAAAACCACCACTGTACCCAACATGGCCTGGTACGTTACACATTTCTGACACTTACATGCAAAGAAGTATAAACCCAGACATTGTTAGGACAAAATATTTATCCAAAATTTACTAACATGTTTCTTCATATTTGAATCAACATTTCCCTAAAGATTAGCTTCGAGTCATACAAGCATCAGAAACAAAATTACCAGCAACATCAATAACCAAGACAATTATTAGCAAATGATGACCGCAACGCCAAGTAATAAATATACTCAAAACAACATCGCATGTGAAGTGACACCACGGCACAGTATTTCATCTCGGATCTGTGGTGACAATGTTCATCCCCAGTGTATCGGCGTGTGGACTAACCAGGAATAACCATCCTCTGAGCATCACGCTTAAGGAATCGAAGCATATATATTTAATTATTATCTGGATTAGCATTCTCGTATTATTATCTTTATATGTATTCTCATACCTTCTCATAAAGTAGACAAACTTTTACTATTTGTTAGTTCAAATTTCACAGAAACATTCAACAAAAATGCATCAGAAATATATAGATAGATTTATTTCATTAGAACACGTAACAGAATCGAATTTGATATATTTATGGAACAATGAAACAACTAACATGTAACTATTATAAGCAATTAAAGGGCAACCTCTACTGCTTTTAAAATGTGAGCTCACAACACTTGAAACATGAAAGTCATTATTTACTCAAACACAATTAAATATGCCACAGAAACTACTATTTAGAAGCAATTTAATGTAAGAAAAGCAATTAAAAATATTAATAATAAAATGTATACATGAAATCGAATTCATATTCATTGCTGACCTATGGATAGTATTCCAGAGATTGACAGTTGTTGTTTTTTGTGTGACATCAGTCATTATTGTTTAAGTTGTCTGTCGCTTTAGTGTCATCCTCAGATTGTGTTGTCATTGGTGCCATTCCATTTGATGAATTATTCATGCCTTGCTGGCATTAGATTTCAAGAGTTACATAAATGAACCAGTGTTTTTAGGAAATTGGCAGACAATAAATCTACATTTGTGTTTGTATAGCATGTATAACATTTCTCTAATTTTGCTTGGAATCTTCAGAATTATGTCCCGAGATATAAATTTCTAAATATGGTTAGCCAGAATGTTTGCATTTTGAAAAATAGAATATATGTAATGGTTCCAAAATATATAGACCAGCCACAAAATAGCCTCACAGTTTACAGTTTTGTTTTCAAATACAAATAAATGAATATGTTTCATATGTAAAGACTGGCACCTGAATAATGTGGTAGTTTGTGTTGCATTTATCTGGTAAGGGTCATATTCATAAACTTTTGATTATTTTATATTGACCAAAATGTTAGCAGAGAGTAACTTTGCATTGTTTGTTCCTGCACGGCAAAAATATATTTCAAAATCATTTTTCACTTGAATAACATCCTTATTTCTTGCTAAAATGCAACTCTTGTAAACACTGTGTTATACAGATTTGTCTACATCAGTTCTTTTGATTATTAAAGAACCCCAGACAAGCGTGTTTTTCTTGGAACTTCAGAAAGATGTGGGCGACAAGTTAAGTCAATCCTGTAATGCATTTATAAAGTTTGTATTATCTTAATATTTAGACAGCAAAAGGAAAATATGTAACAGAAGATTTGAATGTGTCACTCAGTAAACATGGCACCTAGAAATATAAATATTTGTCTCTTGAAAAAGGTCCCACAAGACTATGATAAGGTTATATTATGTGGTAGTAATTGTACCATTAGAGAGGATATGCTGAAGTGCTGAAAGCCTCAAATCCACAGTGGTTATGAAGGACTGATGTTTAGGTCCTTGGCTCATATTCCAGAAACATCTTAAAAGTTTATTTAAACAATTTGTCACCTAATTTCAAAATTACTAAATGTTCTATGTTTAAAGCTAACAATAAATTTGTGAATTCTTTTATGGCCCTGTCATAGTGTCACATTATTACATGCCGTTTTAGAATGTATATTAATGATAATCGTGTTTATAGCGGGGCCGGCTAGCTCAGTTGGTAGAGCACTGGACTAAAAATCCGAGGATCGCGGGTTCGATTCCCAGCACGGCCACATAACTTGTGTGGGGATTGGTCATGTAATTATTTCTACGGCCTTTCTCCCCCTGCCTCTGATTCAAGTAGGGCAGATGTCAGTTACTGGCATAAGTATGTGCACTCAGTACTGGTAAACCAGCTTACCCAGGAAAAGTGTGAGTGGGTTAACTGACCGCCATTATATGACTGAAATACTGTTGAATATGGCGAAAAAAACAAGCAAACAAAACAAACAAACAAACGATAATCACGTTCTGCGAAGTTGTCATCAATTTTCACTATTTTACGAGAAAATATAGTCAGTTAGTTGATAATTGTTGTCATTCAATGTATTTAATAAAAGTAACATTATGAGTCACTACGGAGCAAATTATGTTTGTTTTTAAGATCAGAAAATCATACCAGTGGCAGTGAAACTCAATCTCATTACCTCCAGTGATATCTTTTAGAGTGGTTTGAATGTGTATTTCTCTGAATCGCTGGCCGTGGCCTTTCATTTATGATTTTCCTCATTGAAAGCGCATGTGGCATATTGGTTGATTTTACATAGAAATCCAAGAAGATGTTAATCATTCCCCCCATCAAATATAATGAACCCCATAGGTAAACTGCTTGTTCTACTTTGGGAACTATCTTATGTATCAATGTTTTCCAAATAAAGGTAATTGAGTATTACAATGTGCCAGTCAGTGTTGCCAGACTCTATAATGCCCATATTTGTAGCTCAATGGTTTCATTAAATATTCATTATACACATACTGATTAGCTCAAGAGGTTTCTTTAAATGAATTAATTATTATACCCATACTGTTTAGCTCAAGTGGTTTCTTTAAATGAATTAATTAAGAAATTAAATGAATGTTCTTCTCTGTAAAGCAGAAAATATGGTCACATGTAGTAATGCCACATGAATTCAAATTAAATGGTAGTCAGATGTTTACATTTCGTCTAGAAACATAACCCTTTCAAATCATAATAAAATGTCGAAATATGTAAGTATGTATAATAAGCATATATTATAATTAGTTACAAAACAACTTACATTATAGTATTTTATTCAAAACATATTAAAATGGTTATAAGGTGACCTTACTTTTTAAATTATTATTATTACATTTGTTTTTACTATATCAACATTATATGTTTAGATAATTTTGTCTTCATATACTTTATATAAGTATTTACTATATTTGGTAATGTTCATATGTGTATTTCATAATTTATGCTGATTTGTGATCATTTTCAAGTGAAATATCACCCACAAAGTTGCACTTCAGAGAATTTTACATACAGTTATTTTATCATATATTAAATTCAATATTTTTTTTTGGGGGGGAAATACAGATTTAGCCCACTATTTTAAGTTCAAAGAACTTAACTTATTTACAGAATGGTAAAAACTCCACCTCCTAGTATACAGGGGACATGTCACTTAATTTGTTTTACACATTAGAAGGTATAGGACTGTGGATGTAAAATATGCCCATTTGTTCTCCGTTGAATATATTATGAAAAAAAAGTTTATCGAAAAGTAATACGTAATCTTCTGGTAAAGTATTCTGTTTTCAACGCAACATGTTACATTAAAACTTACATACGCAAATGATGATTTTGTTTTTAATAAGAACTTAACTTGCAGGGTAGTCTCATTTTCAAGATGTTTTGGCATTTTTAAAAATAAATATTTGATCTTTTAGCCAATAGTATGCACATGCATACCTGCCTTGGCATGCTCTATGCCATTTCAGGAAAAATGTTGCTGATCATTACATTAAAACTATGGTGTTTGTCTGTACATATGTTATTTACAAAGATCATAGCTATTGCACTTCCAGTACCAAGATTTTGTTGTTATTATATAGTCCCACAATGACTGAGTCAGTGTTGCTGTTGTAGCATACTGACATTGGGTACTTCACTCCATCATTCTGTGTAGTCAGAGTAGTAAGCTTCTTCCTGCCCTCCATATCCACCTGTATGACAGTGCTGGAGGCGTATGCACAGACCAGCACTTGTCCTGCAGGCGTCACGTGTAAGCCCCATGGTGTTTGTAATTCTGGGTCAGTGAAGGTCGAGAGTACTGTCCCATCCCTGGCCAGTGTGAGGACTATGTGCTTGGAATGGTTGGTGACATAAATCATGTCGCCTGTTGGACTCATAGCACACTTCCACACTGCAAACACAAAATGAAATATTAAGACATATCAAAATTAAATGCCGAAGTAGTTCATTTAAAATGTTAAGTGTCAATATGGCTCATACAGTAATTGAAAACGTAACAAATACATTTAATTGTATATACAAAGGAATAGTTTAGGTAGTATTTTGGTTGACCCATGGTGATTAATGCACATTTCAGGAAAATATTCTTCAGAATAGCATATTTGTTTTTTATTAAAATGTAATACGATTGGTTTAAAATTACCTTATAATACATTTTGTTACTGCTAATAGGTACATTCAACCATGATAACTATAATTGTTGCTACCTGTGTTACTACTAGTTGTATCTTCATATAGCTTCTTCACTTGTGTCCCTGTCAGAGTGTAGTGGTATAGTGCAGTACAAGAGGTGACATACAGGTTGCCTTCATAGTGGGCAATACCAGCAGTCATATGCTGTAACTGAAGTTTATTGCCCATAACCAGCTGTCCATTGTTCACAGAGATAAACTGAACCCCATGTGAGTTACCATCAGCTATAGTAACCGCCACTTCACTTGCACTTATCTGACACATGTCCCCGTTAGAAATATGCACATCACAGTGGCTTATCACATTGTACTTCTGGTCCAACAGCTTCACTCTCTGACAGTAATGGTCAGCCACAAGGATCTTATCATTAGAGACAATACATATGCCTGTGATATAGCTGGTCTTGTTTGAATCACTTGGTATATTGACATTATACTCAAATTTCTTTTTCACAGTGAAAACATGATTTGGGTTCCCCTGCATTGCCAATGACCGGGTTCTTTGTACAACCTTCCCCAGACCTGTTAGCTTGGACAAGTACTGCTCAATGTCTGTGTTAGCCTGGAATATTATTGAACTTTTCATCTTAGCAGAGTTCTCCTTCAGATACTTCTCAGACTGCTGTATCTTATCCAGACATTTCATGCCAGCAATAAAGGCCAGGTCTTCTTTACTCTTATCACCAAGGTCATGTACAGCTTCACTAAGTTGTTTCAGTTCATCCTTCAGTCTGGTGCAGTTGTCCACATCTGTCTTGAGGAAGGCTTGCAATGTATTCCTCATATCATCCAGTTCTTTCAGAGTGGTCTTCTCAATCTGGTCTAAAGCAGCATTTATTTTCTGACGCACATCTCTGACTTCTTGTAATCTTTCATTGTATGAACCTTCCACAGACTGTAAGCTGGCCTCTTGGTTATTCTGAAGATTTTTTAGTTCTTCAAGAATATTTTGAATTTTTACTGATAATTTCTGAAGGTCTGTGGACTGGTTTTTTGCTGACTCCGAAATAAGATTCACTTTAGTGCACTGTCTGAAACATATATGAATACAGTACATGATAATACTGAAGTGTAGCTAGTAATGCCTTAAATATGTTTTTCTATAAATGCAAATTATTTATCTTGCAAGACGAATGTCCAACAATGATCATTGCTATGTGGTGTGTGGTCTGTATTCACACTTAACCACTAATAAAAAGTATTACTACTTGACAACTTTTGGATTTGACAGAAACTTAGAGCATAGAAAATAGAGCAATTGAAGAATTGTGTTGAAATAACTGTTATAAAATGGATCCTCAAACTAGTTCATTTTGTGTATGTAACATAAATTGCGTACAAATGATAATAGTATTACTAAAGCATGATAAAGCATCACACTTCATGACATTTTGTCAAGTACCTGTGACTAAGTAAAACACAATCAGAGCAGCACAGCTGACTGTGGTCCTGGCAGATCATTTTAAGTTTCTCATCTTTGTGGACTTCACATTTCTGTAGAAAATCCTCCATTTTCTTAGTGAGAGGCCAGTCTTTCATTTCTCCTCTTCCAAATGTGGAATGGTTTCCATATAATTGACCGTGAAGTTTATTACATTCTCTACAAAAACACTTTAGACATGTTTCACAGTAAACATCTGCACTTTCTTCAATATGTTTACTTTTGCAAGCTTCACATAAATAGTCCTTCGCTATGTCTGAACTTTTATGAACTGAACTTAAAGGAGTCGCCATTTTGTTGACAGGTGTTGCAAACTGATCTGAATGCCGGGTATTAACTTTTATTCAATAGAAACTCTAATATATCACAATAATATGCTGATCAGTTGCAGAAAACAGTGTCACTTTTAGTTTGTAGTTAGTGTCCTCTGTCAAGTTAAATATAACTTTGAAACATACTGACCTAACAGACACATGTTAACTTGAAGATAAACTTGCCGATACACGAATTTAAGCCTATTCTACAAAATGGGACATAAACTTACACTGCAGTATAAAATGTAGGTTTCTCTACATCAGATGTTTAACAAACCTGTCATTGGATTTACTAGTTAATAGGAAATGTTAAATGTTTTCTCAACTTAAATTGATAAATACATTCTTGTGAATAATGACTGTGTACTTCACACTACATACTTAATCCTATGATTGTATTGTATGATTATAATTAAGTCAATGATTGTATTGTATGATTATAATTAAGTCAGTGTAATTGAAATGTTTTATACCGGTTGTCAAATGTATTTTTATTTATAAAATAAACATATAAGCATTAAAAATACATTGGTAAAGGGGCATTTGCCAAATTATTAGATTGCACTGTTATCTGTCAAGTATTTCTGGTCAGTCATGTGATGATTAAGTGTATAATCATTAAATAAATAAAACAAGTTACACATGTATCTGTTTAAAATATTGAATCAGGTAGTTCAGTTTACTTCCTACTTTCAAGGTTTGTTAAATTACCACGTATTTGCTTCAATTGCTTGTATAGAAAAGCTTCTTAATTAATACATTGTTAACAGTTTAAATTCATCAAACATCACAAACATTACAAACACACCAAAAACTGTTAAAGGAATTATGTCAACAAAAAGGGACTCAGGGGGTAATTTCTTTAAAAATTCTGAAATTAAGATATTAATTATGGTATATAACTACAGTTAAAATAAGGTATATATAATGCTTTTTTGCGCATTCTGAGATAAAAATCAATTTATAATATGGGTCGTGTTTGTTTGGCAGGCTTTTCATGTTCACCTTTTTACACATAATGTGAGTATTTTGCATTTATTTACAGCCGAATTTCGTGGCAATGCAGATTAAATCTGACTATTGACCTATTGCTCCGTACGCTCAATTGATGTCATTGTTTTGTCGTCTGACAGTTTTAGGTGCCTTTCAATTTTATTTTGTCATTTATTTAAATTTTGTTATTTTGCGCTGATTTTTTCACAGTGTTTGCAACTGACGTTAAAATGACATCATGTAAAATATGACAACATTAGTGCGCAAATAAAGGATCTACCAACATATTAACACATTCAAACAATATTCCGATCATTAATTTTTCAAAGTGCTCCGTACACTGTTTACAATGTTGATATAACAGTTTAAATATAAAAGATACTTAAAGATTGTTTAATGATACTTTGTATATACATTACATATAGTCTAATAATGAATCGTATACAATTTCATCATTGATCCACTTCAGATACAAAAAAATTAAAAGGAGTCCGGGAACTTTACGACTGCCTCTCTTATAATTAACAAGTTATTTTTAATTTAGCATTGTTTATTTGCAAATAATCAACGGTTTGGAGTTCTGATGTATAGTAAACGGGTTCACTATACAGAATCAGAATGATCATTAGTTGTTTGTTTACCAATAAAACATGATAATGTGAAAATATGGATTCTTGCATGATCTGGCAAACAGTTTACAATGTAATGTACATTTTATTGTGCTCCAACCATCTTTTTGTGTGAATTTTCGTACACACGTCATTGCTGTAATACAGTGTTGTCATTCACTGTGATACAAATGCATTGTAACATCACTTTCATTAATACATATTGGACAAACAACCTCTGACTATTTGCAGATTTCTTAGTGTTGTTTTCAGCAGATTGAACTCGGTAACTTTATTTTTTGTTTGTAGAAAAAATGTATATGAAGCGTGTCTTGGGAAGCCCGGGCTTATAATGCTAAGCGTACAGTGTCATCCCGGATCAGCCTGTGCGAGCAGGCGGCACTTTCCGGCATCAGTGGATTTATGTTTAAAAGAGAATTGCTTTAGGTGTTTAAGTACAATTGTTTTAATTTAACCCAACTTTATTTCAGGCGCGTCATGGGAAAACTGGGCTTAATGCATGTGCGTTAAGTGTCGTCCCGGATTAGCCTGTGCAGTCCGCACAGGCAAATCCAGGACGGCACTTTCCGCCTACAGTGGATTTATGTTTAGAAGAGACTTCCTTGAAACAAAAAATACCGCAAAAGCAGAAATTGCCGTCCTGGATGTGCAGACTGCACAGGCTAATCCTGGACGACACTTTACGCACATGCATAAAGCCCGGTTTTCCCACGCCTAATTTTAAGTTTGACACTTCTGTATTAATTCATCTCAGACATCACATTGTAGTTCACATTCAGGTGGCCTCTAATCAGCAGCCAATCAAATTGTCTTCAAAATGCTGTGGCATGTGAGAAATATTCAACCAATGCTTACTGGCACCATATATATTCACTGGGCAGTTCTAAATTAAACAAAACTGATGTTCTATTTTATATTGTTAAGGATCTCTGGAAAAAATGTAGAAAATACATCTGTACATACCCTGTAATTTTACAGCCATACTCTATGAGTATACCATTGGAATGGCTGCAACATGCCAAAATTCTCTCAAACGTTTGATTTGTTTGAGTATATCATATGCTTTATATATTGGTCTACAACCAAAAATTATCAAACTTGTTACTGATTCAATACTTTAATGTGGAATTTTAATATTTGCTTTTATGTACAATTTAAAGCAACAGTCCCGAAATATGTTAATAAAATAAAACTTTGCAGAAATCATTTCTAATGAACATCTTATCGATAAAAATACAAAAAAACGCATTGAAATCTGTAAAATAATAACTTTTTGGTAACTTTTTATCGTATAGTTAACTGTATGCAATTACTAGTGATGCCTCTGGAGTGAATTAGAACTTACTAGTGATGCCTCTGGAGTGAATTAGAACTTATGTCAACTTAAAATGTATTGAATTATATTCTATGGACTGCGGCTTTAATAATCACCGACACATTTGCATTACCAGTAAGTTTTGAATTCAGATATTCAAATGCCAGTCTTGAAACTCGTAAATGTGATTTCAGTCTCCTTTTATATAAGCTTTTTAAACAGAAGGAAGTAATTTATTTCATATTTACAGGAAGATTTCAGCTCAAACTGCACTTTACACCAAGTAAACCAATAATAATGATGTCTGGAAATTGTTGTAAGTGCTTTTTTTCCAACAATATCTTCAGATTCTTAAGTTTATTAACCCCCATGTATTACAAACCATTGAGTTATGAAATTTGGGTCATATCTCCACAGTGGTGGAAAATTTGTGATCAGTATTTAATAAAGATAGGAGATTCCTAATTGTTGATGTATGCCATACCAAGATAAAGAATAGCAGTTGTTACTTTTGTCCCACCAGGGGAGCTTACCTGTTTATGTTAGATCAACACAATGAGGAGGTATGCCCGTGTCAAGGCGTTCTCAAAATATCAAAGCACTGAGATGGTCATTGTGTTTGACAGTTTTGTCTATTTTGTTGTCGAGTTTCTGTAGAAAAGGATTGTAGAAAAAATACATTGAAAGTTCATATGAATGTTAAAGTTGAAACAAGATACTGCAAATCATGATACTACAAAATGACGGAATACTATGAGTTATTTATATATTTATTTAACAAAAAAAGGTGAGAATCAACGAATTCGCAATATAATGAAAGATGCGTTGCTACAACAAAAATTCTCCGGTCCGTCAAAGATAAAGAAAAGCACTTGTTACTGTTGTCCCACCAGGGAAGCTTACCTGTTTATGTTGGATCATCACAACAGGAGGTATGCCGTGGTCAAGGCGTTCTCAAAATATCAAAGCACTGAGGGGATAATTGTGTTAGAAATACCGGTATTTCTAGTTTTGTTATGCCCCCGGCATCATGATGCGGGAGGCATATAGTGATTGTCCTGTTTGTCTGTCCTTCCGTCCGTGACAAGGTTAAGTAGATTTTACTGTTTCGTCTAGCAACAACACCACATACTACAACACTTGGATACTTACACAATTGTTGCTTATGACCATTCCCTATCCGCCTATATCACCCAACCTTGACCTTGACATAATTTGCACATAGAATAATTCAAATGGGCTGTTTCACGGTTAACTAGATTTTACCGTTTTGTCTAGCACCAATACCGCTTGCTACAACAGTTGGCTACTTACATAGTTGTTGCTTATGACCATCCCCAATCCACTCATATTACCACACCTCACTTTGACCTTGACCTAATTTGGACTTGCAATAATTCAAAAGTTCCTTTTCTTGGTTAACTAGATTTTACTGTTTGTCTAGCACCAACACCCCTTACTACAATACTTGGATATTTACACAGTTGTTACTTTTGACCGTTCCCAATTTACCCATATCATCCAACCTCACTTTGACCTTGACCTTGACGTAATTTGGACTTAAAATAATAATTCAAATTGGCTATTTCTGTGTTAACTAGATTTTACCGTTTAATCTAGCACCAGCACCGCTTACTGCAGCACTTGGATACTTACACAGTTTTGCTTATGTCCATTCCCAATCCACACATATCATCCAGCCATACTTTGACCTTGACCAAATTTGGGCTTAGAATAATTCAAAGGGGCTGTCCAGCACTAACTGGGGGCATGTGTGTATATTGAACACAGTGTTTTGTTTGTCGAGGTTTTGTAGAAAATGATTGTAGAAAAGTACATTGAAAGGTCATATGATTGTTACAGTCTGAACCCGGTACTTTGGATTGGGACACTACCAAAAGTCAAGATACTATGAAAAAGACTGTCAGTCTTGTCTGTTTTCCTTATATATTTAACTAAAACAAATGCGAAACTATGAATTTGCGATATAACGAAAGATCCTTTCTACAAAAACATATCTGGCCCCATCAAAGATAAAAAATAGCACTTGTTACTTTTGTCCCACCAGGGAAGCGTACCTGTTTATGTTGGATCAACACAACAGGAGGTATGCCAGGGAGGGTCAAGGCATTCTCAAAAATATCAAAGCACTGAAAGAATCATTGTGTTTATATTTTATATTTTTGTTGTCAAGGCTCTGTAGAAAATGATTGTAGAAAAAAATGTTGATGTTTAACAAGCAGTTTAACTTGACACACAGATAGAGCCCCTGTGTATTAGTTGAAAGGTCCTATGGATGTTACAATAAAATGACAGAATACTACAAATAAGGTGGACGGTCCCATCTGTTTTCCTTGAATATGTAACTAAGAAATGATCGATACTGCAAACTTGCAATATAATGAAAGATGCATTTCTATGTAAAATTTTCCAGTCCCATCAAAGATAAAGAATAGCATTGTTACTTTTGTCCTACCAGGGGAGCTTACACAACAGGGAGGTATTCCTATGTCAAGGCATTCTCATAATATCCAAACACTGCTAGGATCATTGTATTTGAAATAAATGGACCTTTATATTGAGTTAAGCAACACAGTGGTAATTAACCCAATTTCCATGCTTTGCAGGAATAACTGTACTTCGACCAGTTATATCAATTGTCATAAATTGGACGAGTCATTCTTAGGGCTGTCTATGAAACAGTTTGTACAGTATTTGAAGTTTGAAATATATAATACATTCAACAGTTTACAAACTCAAAATCACTTGGTTAGTTTCTGACCACTAAGAAGTAAATTTGCACAGTAAAACCATACTGCTTTGTTTATGATTACATATGTTTTCTCAATTTGTTGTACCAAGTTTTAGCTCACCTGTGCACAAAGTGCTCAGTGAGCTATTGGTATAGGAGACCTCTCCAGTAGTTCATCGTCCGTCATCCGTATGCCATCGACAGTTTGGACCGTTATCGCGATAAAGACTACTTTTTTTATTCAATCTTGACCTAACTTGCACAGTTAGTGTATGACCATAACATCTTGGATGGGATTGTTATTGGGTCAGATCACACCGGTAACACCAGAGTTATTGCCCCTTTTTCATTCTAAAAAAGTGCAAACATGCCCTTTTCCTTTGTATAGACTTTATTTTCTATCCAATCTTAACCAAACTTTCACAGTTTGTGTATGACCGTCAGATCTCAGGAGACACCAAAAATGGGCCAGACAGTGTTTCAAACACCAGAGTTGTTGCCCTTGTTTATTAAAAAAAGTTTGGTTAAAGTTTATATTCAAAAGTCTTGTAACTTCAAAACTACGTAAGTTATTCACTTGAAACTTGGAATATACCTTTGTCATCAACGCCAGTGTCAGGGGCAACATTCCCCATAACTCTGTTTTGTATTTTGACAGAGTTATGCCCCTTTTTCACATAGATTTTCTGGTTAAAGTTTATATTCAAAAGCTTTGTAACTTCAAAACTACATAAGTTATTCACTTGAAACTAGGAACTAACCTTTGTCATCAACTCCAGTGTCAGGGGCAACATTCCCCATAACTCTGTTTTGTATTTTGACAAATTAATGCCCCTTTTTCACTTAGATTTTTTTGGTTAAAGTTTATATTCAAAAGTTTTGTAACTTTAAAACTACACAAGTTATTTACTTGAAACTTGGAACTAACCTTTGTCATCAACTCCAGTATCAAGGGCAACATTCCCCATAACTCTGTTTTGTATTTGACAGAGTTATGCCCCTTTTTCACATAGATTTTCTGTTTAAAGTTTATATTCATAAGTTTTGTAACTTTAATACTACAAAAGCTTTTCACTTGAAACTTGGAATATACCTTTGTCATCAACTTCAGTATCAGGGTGAACATTCCCCATAACTATATTTTGTATTTTGATAGATATATGTCCCTTTTTCACATAGATTTTCTGTTTAAAGTTTATATTCAAAAGAAACACCAGAGTTATTGCCATTTGTTTGTGAAAAAAATATGCAAAAATTGACATTAAATTATTCAGGATAGAGACTTCATTTTTCATCCAATCTTCACCAGTCGTGTACAGTTTGTCTATGAACGTTAGACTACAGGTGAAGTCGAATATAAGCATGATCGGGCCAGAAAAACCAGAGTTTTTGCCCCTTGTGTTAGGAAAACAAGTTATCAATAATTGGCTTGTACACACAATTTTTGATTCAATGTTGACCAAACTTACACAGTTTGCGCATGACCATAAAAATTGATTGATAACATTTGATTTCCAACAGTCGCAAGATATGCATGCAGTTATTTGTACATGCAACACTGATGTCTTCAGAGCCTGCATTAACATAATGTATCATCATTGGACAGAACATTATCAAAGAAAAAGCAAAACTTACCTTATAGCACAGCCATCGCAAGTATCGCATTGCAACTAGTTCTCCAAAACTGTTTGCTAAAAAGACATCAGAATCTACTGTTTCTGCATTTTCCAGAATTGTCAATGACTAAATGATAAAGGGTCAGGTAAGAATATAGAGAAAAGTGATTTGAGAACCATTAACAAAAAAAACGCACATCCACTACCCAACGCATACTTTAGTTAGCCCATTGCACTAACCGATGTTTTAAAGCAAAATTGATCCTATCCCCCTCTAGGTATTGTTCGGATACCTTAATTTTCAAACCTGTCACAACAGTATGGTCTTCATCTGTACCAGTTCTCAGGTGAGCGCTTTGGGCCATCATGGCCCTATTGTTTTATTATCGATACCACAATAGTATAGGTTTATTCGAAATTGAAATACTTCACTGACCACAATAACGGGATTTCTTCATGCAAAAATCATACATCTTCTTTTTATGGGAAACTAAGGCACCAAATGTCTTTATGCAAATGGTATTATGCATTGCCGAATGCACAAATTGGTTTTATTGATAGCATTTGATGCTTTATTTTACATAGTACTTTTGCTTGAACTCAAATTGCAGCAGGAATATAAATCAGCTTTTTAATAATATAAACAAATGTTATTTACTTCTTATTGCTTTGAAACTTAATTTGATTTTAGAATTATTTTAGAAGCATGTAAGTTCATTATGTTCATTTTGAAATATTCATGTTTATATTATATTTTATATCCTTATTTAAAAATGTGTCTTGCTTATACCAGTCGAAATGAAGTAGAATGGAATATTTATTATTTCTAGGAAATGTTTATTTTCAGTATAACCTTAAGCAGGATCGAAGATTGATAATTTGTTTATTAATTACATGGTAGCAATGACTTGTGTGTATAATCAGTATAGATTAGCAATAAGGTTTGAAGATGAATGGAGTGCTTAATTGAATAGGGTGCTTGATAGGGCGTAACAAAAAATATGCTTGTTTCATGTTACATGCCCAACAAAAATAGGGTAGGTAGGTAGGGATTTAATCTTTTCTATTTTTTTTTTATTTGGTAAATGGTCAACTTTAAGATTCTAAAACTAAATAAATATTCAAAACATCTCGGTAATATCCTTAAAAATTGTTTTGAAGTAGATGCTATCATAACAAAACACTTTTTTTATCCCAAAAACGTTTTATTATTGGAAAAAAACTATCTGACAAACTCAATAAAATGTTTTAGGGTCGTTTTTTTTTTTTTAAGGGTAGGTCGGGTAGCCTGAAACAAACATATTTACGCCTCGTGTTTCTCCTTCAAAATGATAACCATACGGTTATCACTAGATTGTACTTGTCCAAAGTCTCAGATAAAATCTGTGTGATTGTTTTGTAAAACAAACTTTGTTTTATTAATGTAATAAATACTCCATACAAATTGAATGTAATTCAATCCTAAACAGACAGAGAAAAGTCAGTAAAATAATAATTAATACAATGTCATGAATTTATTTGAACAGATTTTACCAATTGAGATGTTTTAAAAAAAATACATATAAAAAAATACAAATAAAACTCTAACTGGGAATTTAAATTGTAGGAGTCCTGGGTAAAAAAACAAACATTTGAGGCGTCATGGGAAAACCAGGCTTAATGCATGTGCGTAAAGTGTCGTCTGGGATCAGCCTGTGCAGTCCGCACAGGCTAATCCAGGATGGCACTTTCTGCTTTTATGGTATTTTCTGTTTCAAGGAAGTCTATTCTAAACATAAATCCACTGCAGATGGAAAGTGCCTTCCCGAATCAGCTGACTGCACAGGCTGATCCGGGATGACACTTTACACACTTGCATTAAAGCTAGTTTTCCCCACGAATCGCCTCATATGACTTGCGACATAACCATCATATTTATTCATACATAAAGTATATTAAAATAACAAAGTTTTGCACAAAGTCATAAAAATAATATTTTATGTTCAAGGCAGTGAATGTTTTGCAACACAAAAATTATCCTAGAAAATTCCAGGGAGCATGATTTTTCTGTAAAACATATGGAATAAATCTTCCCATTGTTATTGTTATCTATGAATTATAGTTCCATTATCACAAACAAGTAAAATATGATGGCTACCAGTCTGGCGCCAATACAAAATCAAAGATTAAACAGGTCTTCTTGTGGAGCTATTATGACATTTAGGTATTTATATATAGGTTGCCATTTTAATTACCGAGTCCTGTGGTAATCATCTAGCTCTGATAATGGAAAAAGCTTTGAGTGTTATTACCTTGAAAAAGAATGTGTGTATGTTTGTCTGAAGATGGGTACCAGTGTTGTGTCTCAGATAGTCAGTGCTGTAAAAATATCTTGAGCATGAAGTCTCCTTTTATGTTGTAATTAATGAGACCTTGCTAATGTTAAATTCATTTCAAATACAATCATTGAGTCATTCATAATGATACATAATAATTATAAAATAATGTGGCGCGTCGTGAGAAAAATGGTCTTAATGCATGTGCGTAAAGTGTCGTCCCGGATAAGCCTGTGCAGTCCACACAGGCTAATCCCGGACGGCACTTTCCGCTTTTATGGTATTTTCTGTTTCAATGAAGTTTCTTCTAACCATAAAATCCACTTAGGCGGAAAGTGTCGTCCCAGATTAGCCTGTGCGGACTGCACAGGCTAATCCGGGATGACACTTTACGCACATGCATTTAGTCCGGTTTTCCCATGACGCGCCACAAAATAATATACTTATGAGACCATTCAAATCCTTGTTACTTATCATTAACTTAAACATGATGAGGAATCTACAAAAGTGAAGAGTGATATTCAAAATGCTTAATCCTTCGAAATATTCAGTATGTAGCCTACTGAATTTTGTTTACTTATGTCATTAAACTTTTGGAGTTAAGACTCATTGCTTTTCCTGACTTTTAATTGAGACATTTTAAGTTTTAAGTTATGAAGTTCTTAGAAGACTTTTTTTAAATTTGGACTAGACTTCAAAAAGTTTCTCTTAAGTATTTAGGAAGTTCTCTAGAAACTTTGTTACTTCGAACTTTGGTCAACGAGTTATAATTGACTCACATTATTTTATTATGTAGTGACATGCTGCAGACTACATTTTTTAACGATTATACAATTATTAATACGTTGCATACGTGATGTGTTGATTTTTAAGTATGTGCACATTTTTACATACCACTAAATTATACATTTAAGATAGATAAATATAGGTTAATATGCTATCAAGGGAATGTTGGGCGTATGAATATCATGTTTTTGCAGTTTCGACTGCTCTTATCAACTTCATTATAAATGCAGCGTTGCAACTGATAAGCCAATCATTCTGGTGTGCTTTTGCAATTTCTATAAACAAAATTTGAAGTGTATCTCATATCATGACAACCTCTTGGCTGTAAATTTCCAGCATTACGTAATCTGGGGTTATGTTTAACAAACATGTCTTGCAACTATGTGAAACACATACTTAGACCCTTTGTATGTTTCTTCCAATTCTCCCCCAGGTTGAAGCATTTTGATGTTTGAAGTCTGGAAAGCATGAGGTTTGGTTGATAACAGTTTACATAATCATGTGTTACATAATCATGTGGCAGCAGTGTTGATGAAAAGGTATCATGCTATGTAATGTCTCTTCCATGTTTTAATGTACTTGATTTTATTATAACATACTTGGGTCATGCAGACTAAATGAGACTTTAACTATCTAAATCCTTACATCAATGAGAACATGAAGTTGATGTATAGGTAAATATGATGTACTGATAATATATTATATCTTTCTCCAATAGTTAATAAAATTGATTATAAAATGATTCAGAATAGAAAAAGATATTGTCATTCTCGTCATCTCACTTGGTTGTTGTAAAAGAATTATTGTTTCTTTCTTTAACTTCATGGTTATTAATGCAATTTTATAAACTTCATTAAAAAAATCAAATTCTATTAAAATGTACCAATCAATAAAATAAGGAAAGGAAAATCACAACAAGTTCTGCAGATCACATGAATACAATGACAAGCACCATATATATACATATATATAGAAATAAGTCTGCATTTTACATTGCACATGTAAAATTATATGATGTAGCACATGGTTTGGAATTATTTATTTTTGTGTTCCTAAGTATTGGGACAAAAAATAAATAATTATTAAGTGCCCCAATACTTAAGATAATTCTGGTAGTAGTTATCATAAAACAAGCAATCAACAATTAAATTACTTCTGTGAGTGTCCCTAAATAGAAGGACAAGAACAAGAATTATTATTAAGTGGCCCAATTCCTAGGGTAATTACAGTGCTTGTCATAAAACAGTTGTAAACATAAAAATGACTTCACTGTAAACAGTATCAACAACACTAACAACAACAACATATTTCACATTTTTTCAGAGTGCACCTGCATTCATGGACAGTGCAACTCAGGTCCAGACGGTGACGCTCGCTGTATCCCAGCAACCTGCAAGGACGGTTACCATGGCAACAACTGTGAGATTCAGAACTTTATTTGCGGCAACTACGACCAGTACTGTCATGCCCACGCTCACTGTATCTGGATTGAAAAGGACCTGGATTTTAGGTAAAATTACTAAGGGATTTATGTAAAAGGGACACAATCCTTTAAAATCGGATTTCCTATATTGCAAGTCTTGACTAGTGAATACGCAAAAACATTATAAAAGTAAAAAATATTTGAGGCGCGTCATGAGAAAACCGGTCTTAATGCATGTGCGTAATGTGTCGTCCCGGATTAGCCTGTGCAGTCCGCAAAGGCTAATCCGGGATGGCACTTTCTGCCTACGGTGGATTTATGTTTAGAAGAGACTTTCTTGAAACAGAAAATACCATAAAAGCGGAAAGTGCCGTCCTGGATTATCCCGGACGACACTTTACGCACATTCATTAAGACCGGTTTTCTCACGACGCACCTGATTTATATCATATAAAATTCGAATCGAAATATTCAACTTAAATGATGCTTGAAATCCCAATCTAATCTAATCGAGCCGTGACTGAATCGTTGCAGCTGTAGTGAATAGCAATTCCCAAAATATATTGGTAATTGGTGGTTTAATTACAAATGATAATGGAACTAAATACAGACTGGTTCATTAGGATGTAAATATAATACTTGTATACATAATCTTATGTATCAGTAAGATTTTACTTCCATAATACATAAAGGGGCTTTAAAGGGACTTGTTGACAGACTTGTTGTACTTTTGAAAATATATAATAGCTGAAAAAACTAAAGCATTTTTGTTACTAAAATAAATCAAATAATAATAATATGAAGAAAAGAATTTAAAAATAGAGAAAAAAAGTAGTTTGACATGCTAACCACTTGGCCATATTTTTATATATATATATATTTTGACCCTGTGTAAGTGATATTCGTGTTTTTGACTGCTGGCTTTAGCTCTCAAAACTTGCATGAATTGATGGCTCGCTATTGGTGTGGCCTTCTCATTTTGACCACTGGCAAAAACAACATTTGTGGCATGTCATGGGAAAACTGGGCTTAAACCGTGAGCGTAAAGCGTTGTCCCGGATCAGACTGTGCAGTCCACACAGGCCCATCTGAGAGGACACTTTCTTCCTAGAGCGGATTTATGTTTAGAAGAGACTTCCTTGAAACAGAAAATACGATAAAAGCAGAAATTGTCGTCCCGGATAAGCCTGTGCAGACTGCACTGCCTTAAGCCCGGTTTTCCCATGACTCTCCTCATTTATATCATACAGCTTTTATGTCTCCGGCAAAGTGATTGTCCCGTCTGTGCATGATTTCGTGATTCCGTGGAAGGTTAACTAGATTTTACCATTTCCTAATCAACACCGCTTATTAAAACGCTCGGATACTTACGCGGTTGTTGCTAATGACCATTCCTAATCCACCCGTATCACCCAACCTCACTTTGACCGTGACCTAATTTTGAGGGTCGAAAATGTGTAACTGGTGTATGTGCTCAACATTTCTATATCAGATATATCAGATACACTAGTTTCGCATTAATCTCTCGATTTGGACTTTGAATAATTCAAATGGGCTGTCCAGCACCAACTGGGTGTGTGTGCGTTTATCAGACACAGCATATTGTTTTCCATGAAATCTTTGTCAAACAATAAAGACTTGATTTTTGAAAGGCTAAAAGCATTGTCAATCAATTCTCAGCCATGTATCGGTTCTTACAAACCTGGTACAAATGTTCTCAACAAGCAACATATTGTTCTGCAGCTGTGTTCCAGAAATATCTGAAGTAGAATCTTATCCTTAACTTAATCATTTTCAATTTTCTTTCCTTTTTACTTTGATTACATGTGTTTATGACATCTTGCTTAATTTATACTGTTATTGCCCCTTAGAGGACATTTTATGGACAAACAATCCTTTAACAAAGTTTAGAGGATATGTTTGTATTTAATATAATTTATGGCTCAGAGATTTTGAAAAATTTGATCTTTGCTGATAACTGGGACATTTATTTAATATTCTGGCATTAAAAAAATTCCCAGTAATCACGCAATTTGAATTGCATCTTTGTGTCAAACTTTCGCTATCTTAAACATTTTTGGGTGGATATACATCAGTCAAAGGCAATTAAGCCAAAACGTTTATTTATCATCACAAACTTTGCTTTGTGAGATGTCTGTAGATACGCCATGTCACTCAACGGCATGGTCTGAGATTCATCAGATAAAAAGTCATTTTGACCGAAAGCCAAATTTTTCATAAAAATAATAAACCGTGAAGGCAGATTTACGTAATTTCAGGATTTCGTCTTACTTTTTTCCATGAAAACCTTCGAGGAAACTCACATGTCGGTTGGCAGACGTCAATGTATGGTTGATATGAACGATGTGTGTTGATGTTTCTTTTTGAGAAACCCGTATAATTATTGAAATCTTTTTTGTTTTTCAACTACCATGTTTTTTTCTTCCAAAAGTTAAAGTACAATGCATATACATTGCACATGAACAAACGTACAAATAATGGACAAAGGTTTTTAAGACAAAAAAAGTCATTATATAATTTGGGTATTGTTTTTTGGGCCCATATTTTATTTTTTGTGAAGGCTTCTGTATCGTGAGTTTGATATCAACTTTTTTTTTTTTGTTAATTTAGATCCATTGGTATTGTGCATTGCTATAATATACTATTATTTATATTTCTATAGACTTAGGTACCTTTTTAGTAGACATAGTCCCTTGAATATTATATGGCTTATGTGCAATGTTCTTCTCGATTTATGGCATTTAATATCAGAAGGTTTACATTTGTAGTTCTTTGATTTTTTTCTTACTTCTTGAAGGATCCTTATATTACTAATTAGCAGTAATTTGACTAATATTTTCATGTATTCCGTAATAAGTGTTTATATGCCATACAGCTGTATATTGATTTTGCAGAATTTTATTTATTCTCTGTCTTGTAAGCATCATATGATAATTAATTGTGCAGACTTTTACTGCAAGTATTTAATCTATTATTTTTTATCGGATCCTCCACGCAACATTTTACAATGAGCGTGTTGTGGAAAAACCGGGCTTAATGCATGTGCTTAAAGCGTCGTCCCGGATCAGCCTGTGCAGTCCCCACAGGCTAATCCAGGACGATACTTCCCGCTTTTATGGTGTTTTCTGTTCCAAGGAAGTAACTTCTAAACATAAATCCATGTTAGGCAGAAAGTGTCGTCCCAGATTAGCCTGTGCAGTCTCCGGGACAACACTGCGCACATGCATTAAGCTTAAGGTTTTCCCACAGCACGCCTCAATTCTTAAAAAAATATGTGTTTTCCTGAATCAGCAATGCTGAATTTGAGACCAATTTGTTAACGAATGAATTTAATCTGTACCATTACATATTACATCATTTTGAAGTGTTATATGAGATACACAAAGAACCTGAATGAATGTTGGATTTTCAGAAACCAACAGATTAACAAAACTAACTTCCATTTTAATGCACAGGGGTCATGCACCTATCAATATTTTTCCACTTGGGGGAGGGAACAGCAGAAATTTGATTTATGGTATTTTTGGGTCTAATTCCTCACCCTTAGAGCCAAGCATTTTTGTCTAAAGCTTCACAGTGGGACATACGCGTCTGCCATTTTAAAGTTGTATGCAAAAGCTGGTGTATAAATTCCCCAAAAATGTACACAGGGATTTAAAATCCGACCAAAGTCTATTTCACGGGACCCAAAATCATTCAGAATGTCAAATTCCCTGTTGGATATCGCTTTCAGTCAAAAGTCCTGTATATGCCCGCCACTTCGCCCCCCCCCCAGGGGAAATATTGATAGGTGCATCCCACTCACCCTGCCTATCAAATGGGTCAATTACAATTACAGAATATGGTAAATACGTTATTTGTTCAATTGTATTTACTCCACTCTGCCTGTTATAAGATCGAATATACATACACACTCTAAACGTTCTGACATAAATCTGCATGTGCACAGCACTTACATATTACTATTTTCCTTATGCAGAAGGTACTTCAGTTGAAGTGATTACGTAAGTGGCGAATTAAAAAAGCTATAAATGTTAGAGTAGTTTTATATTAGATTCAGTATGAGAGATATTATCCTACATATTTTCACATGCAATGCATGTACATTAAAAATTAAAGATAATTTGGTTAAGTGACAAGAAAGAGCAGACAAGTAGGTATGCTAAGTGGAACATATGTAACCATATTTTAGTCACAGATATTCATGTAGGGTTAAATCAATTCACATTCAGGGGTGTACCTAGACAGAATGTGAGTATACGCACAAGTAAACGTTTTGACTTAGAGGTGTGCGATGTTTAAGTAGTTACTTTATATTTCAAAACAGCTATTGGATAAGCTAAAACAGTATAATTCACTTTTAATTTCACTTATCTATTCAAATGAAAGGCACAGTGTTGAAAATCAGATAGTGCTGAAAATCTATTAAACCATACTTTGACCTCGTTTTTATCTATGTTTTCTTATATTTTACCACCTTCTATGTTGATGTATATGCATTGCAATTTATACGTACGTGCGAATAGGAGTATTCCTGGTTACGCCCCTGACATTCATATGAATAAAATGCAGAACATAAGAACTTTTTTTTTTTTTACTAACGTCACTATGTCAGTTGGTGTCTGTGATGTTTTTACTGTTTTACATGAGCAGCTATAATTCCAACATATAGGCGATATAAGCTTGAATGTCTGTAACCTGCTGTGTATGCATTTTGCCTTTTGCATGACGTCAACGTGATGGGTATGAGGAAGGCTCAAGTTAATTTGTTCAAACATATCCAAAATTAAATGCACTTTCTTGTATCTTGTATGATAATTTGAAACATTTAGTGTAATTCCACCTATTTCAGTTGCATCTGCAAGGCAGGTTACAGCGGTCCTGGTACCCAGTGTGTGCCCAACAACCTCTGTGAGATGGGAACCAGGGCAGGATGTCATTTGCAGGTATCCATATTCTATAAATAGCAGCCCCATCACTATATATTATTTAAAATAGTGGCCACATTTCATTCTATAACTAGTGACAATTAGACACAGACTGTTTGTCTAAGATGGAACACTAGCAAATTTTTGCTTTTAAAACTGTCTCATGACAGAATGAACTTTGATGTTGTTTTACCCATTTAACAACAGACTTTTGGGAGTTTTTCGACTGATCACCGAAGCCAATGGTCTTTTGAGAGGGTAAATTCCAAAACAGGCATCGCGGAAATCTACTTCTTTTCTTTGCAGGCTACGAGTCAGTAAATCGAAAAGATCCTTCTTCAAAACAGCAAAAAATTAACTTTTTATTATTTGAGATAATGTGTGTCAGGTGTAATATAATGTGTATATCATGTGATTTATTACAATTACAGTTTCTAAAAAAGTAAATTCAATAAAAATGTTACCTCAAATTAATGACACCCCAATTTTCGCTATTTACTTGAATGCAACCGAAATATTCCCCTGGGTGTCCTGGAATAAGACCACTAAATTAATGCTCTACATTGGTTATTTTTCACTTGTTGTGAAAGTGTTATTACTTGTTACCGATTTTTATTCGAAATATTTTGTCATCAAATTACTGCAATGTGTAAATTTTAACCTGTAGTATGGAAAATCGAGAGCACGCATCGTAAGACCTACTTTTGATTCATTAGGCTACTAAGCACTAATAATTGATGCTCCTAATTACCAAGCTTTATCGGTTATTCTGCATGGCTCGTTGCAGATTGACTTGTGAACTGGCATGTATAGCTTGAAAAATATTTGTTCGTTACTTACAAATAATTGATGTTAAATACATTGAATAAGAAGCCATATTATTAAGTTTAAAGGTGGGAAATTGAATGAAATTCAATCAAATGTTTCCTTTTTAGCCAAAAGGCACTCATAATTCGCATAGTTTTAGTTTCTTTTGTCGCCAACAGTCTTTCTACGCTGTTAGCATTTTGATTTTTCCAGAACCTGTACTATGGGAACTACTTTTTTTACTCTGCAGGCTAGAAGTCAGTAAATCGAAGCCACAAAGAATGCTTTTTCAAAACAGCAAAAATATCATGGCTTTTTCTGACATTTTTCGTCTTTTCAAATGTTGAATTCTAATGGTGATTTATCACAAAAACAATAACGGAAAAGTCAGTTTTATAAATTTCTACTTCAAAATTTGATCACACTCCTACTTTTGGTATTTAATTGCATGCAGCCAAAATATTCACCCTGGTCCTGGTATAGGACCACAAAATAAGTGCCCTCTAGCTTGTTGCAGATGCACAGTATTATTTCATATATTCAATGCAACTCCTGACACAAATTAGTTAAATGTATTTATTGGTAATTTTATAGTAGGGGACCTCTCCTGCGTCATTCATTGTCCACATGCTATCAACAAAGTCTCGGCTGGTATCAATAATGGGCCAAATCGGACGAGGAACCCTAGAGTTCTTGCCCCTTTTTCAAGGAACAATGCACACATTTCATTTTTCCAATATAGAGACTTTATTTTTCATCCAATCTTTACCAAACCTCTATAGTTTGTGTGTGACCATAATATCTCAATAAAAACCAAAGGTCGGCATGGTTAGGCCACAAACACAGGAGTTATGGCCCCTTGTTGATTGGAAAAAATTGCAAAAATTGTCTTTTTCCTTGATAGAGACTTCTTTTTTTTTCCAATCTTGACCCCCTTGTTTGTGGAAAAAATTGTCACAATGGCGGTTCAGTGTATGTGTGTGCAATGTGCGTGCATTCGTCCGTCCGATCTTGTCCGGACTGTAACTTCATAATTCATCGTGGAATTTTAAAATAACCTGTCAGAAATGTTCACCATGTGGATATGGTGTGTCGCATGCAAGATCTGTGTCCCTAACCCAAAGTCAAGGTCACATTAAGAGGTCAAAGGTCAAATATAGGCATAATACAGCTTGTCTGGACTGTAACTTCATCATTCATCAGGCCGTCCTGGATTAAAATAGCTTGCCACAAATGTTCACCATGTGGAGACAACGTGTCGCATGCACAAACCTGTGTCCCTAGCCTTTCAATCTTGACCAATGTTCCACAGTGTGTGTGTGTATCCATAATAAAAAAACATCAAATGCCAACAATGTGCCAGGATGGGTCACAAACACCAGAGTTATGGCCCCTTGTTTGTGAAAATTTTTTTACCTTTTTAATGCGTAGAGATTGTATTTCCATCCAATCTTAATCAAACTTACACCAGTCTTGTATGATTATAATATCTCAGCAAATGCAACACAGATCAGGCCACAAAACACTGGAGTTATTGCCCCTTATCGAGAAAATAAATGCAAAAATAGAAAAATATTTTTCCACTTGGGGGAGGGAACAGCAGAAATTTGACTTATGGTATTTTTGGGTCTAATTCCTCACCCTTAGAGCCAAGCATTTTTGTCTAAAGCTTCACAGTGGGACATACGCGTCTGCCATTTTAAAGTTGTATGCAAAAGCTGGTGTATAAATTCCCCAAAAATGTACACAGGGATTTAAAATCCGACCAGTCTATTTCACGGGACCCAAAATCATTCAGAATGTCAAATTCCCTGTTGGATATCGCTTTCAGTCAAAAGTCCTGTATATGCCCGCCACTTCCCCCCCCCCCCAGGGGAAATATTGATAGGTGCATCCCACTCACCCTGCCTATCAAATGGGTCAATTACAATTACAGAATATGGTAAATACGTTATTTGTTCAATTGTATTTACTCCACTCTGCCTGTTATAAGATCGAATATACATACACACTCTAAACGTTCTGACATAAATCTGCATGTGCACAGCACTTACATATTACTATTTTCCTTATGCAGAAGGTACTTCAGTTGAAGTGATTACGTAAGTGGCGAATTAAAAAAGCTATAAATGTTAGAGTAGTTTTATATTAGATTCAGTATGAGAGATATTATCCTACATATTTTCACATGCAATGCATGTACATTAAAAATTAAAGATAATTTGGTTAAGTGACAAGAAAGAGCAGACAAGTAGGTATGCTAAGTGGAACATATGTAACCATATTTTAGTCACAGATATTCATGTAGGGTTAAATCAATTCACATTCAGGGGTGTACCTAGACAGAATGTGAGTATACGCACAAGTAAACGTTTTGACTTAGAGGTGTGCGATGTTTAAGTAGTTACTTTATATTTCAAAACAGCTATTGGATAAGCTAAAACAGTATAATTCACTTTTAATTTCACTTATCTATTCAAATGAAAGGCACAGTGTTGAAAATCAGATTGTGCTGAAAATCTATTAAACCATACTTTGACCTCGTTTTTATCTATGTTTTCTTATATTTTACCACCTTCTATGTTGATGTATATGCATTGCAATTTATACGCACGTGCGAATAGGAGTATTCCTGGTTACGCCCCTGACATTCATATGAATAAAATGCAGAACATAAGAACTTTTTTTTTTTTACTAACGTCACTATGTCAGTTGGTGTCTGTGATGTTTTTACTGTTTTACATGAGCAGCTATAATTCCAACATATAGGCGATATAAGCTTGAATGTCTGTAACCTGCTGTGTATGCATTTTGCCAACAATGTGCCAGGATGGGTCACAAACACCAGAGTTATGGCCCCTTGTTTGTGAAAAAATTTTTACCTTTTTAATGCGTAGAGATTGTATTTCCATCCAATCTTAATCAAACTTACACCAGTCTTGTATGATTATAATATCTCAGCAAATGCAACACAGATCAGGCCACAAAACACTGGAGTTATTGCCCCTTATCGAGAAAATAAATGCAAAAATAGACTGTGCAAGATAAAGGCTTCATTTTTCACCCAGTCTGGACCAAACTTGCACAATTTGTCTATGACCATAAGATCTAATGCAAATTCGAATATTTTTGAAGGGTAGATGGCAATACACTATATTCTTTGGAAAAAGCCAGCAAACATGAAATGACCTTTGCACAGCCTTCGCGATTATCTTTCAGAACTTCAGCGTTAACAATATTTGTCCGAAATTGCCTGCCAAAAGGTGGATACCAGGGTAGAGAATAAAAGCCCAGGTCCCTTCTTGTTTATGACCATGAGTTCTTTGGATTTTGATAAGCAACATGTTCAAGAAAATGACAGTTAATCAGCTAGACAAATGATTTAAGGACATTATGACATGCATTTCAAGCCTGTCTCTACAGTAAGATCTTCATCTTTGCCAGTAGTGAGGTTAGCCCTTAATGGGCCATCATGGCCCTCTTGTTAGATTGTAGATAGGAAATTAAAAGGACACACCATGTGATCTGCTTTTCACTCTGCAGGCCATGAATAAAAAGAATCGATACTCTAAACTAATATGCCCGTTGCAGATGCATGTGTCAACTGCAAATGCATGTTATTCCTGTTTGCATTTATCAGTTTTCACACAAATCTCTATGCTCATATCTCAAAACAGCACTACCTATTTTACTCAGGTGAGCGATACAGGGCTACCAATGACCTCTTGTATTTAACTTGCATAATAAATAGCAATTCTGTATTGTGAAAAAAAACATCTTCATGGATAATTAATTGGAAACAGGCTGAGAATTTAGAACTGGGAAAATAATGCTTATTACCCAGTATGTATTTAAATGTTTGCTAATTACATCTTTGATTTAATTATGCACATTACGTTCACAGCTATGCAGTAATTAACATCATATGCAACGCAAGGCATTGCTTGTGGAACAACATTAAACCAGATTTTAAGAAAAAATGTGTACTCATTTTCAGAAAACAAAAATGTTAAAATTGTGCTGACTTTTGCATGTTCCATTAATCTGTACCCACTAAGACAACAACTGTCTAACAAGATCTTAAACTAGAAAGTATGAAAGGAATTTAAGGATCAATTATATATATCACTTATACTGCTACTTCAAGATTTGGCCTAACTGAAAAATTAGGAACAATGTTTTTGGTAGAAATGTGTCAAAATCCAACTGTTGCTTTAACAACCAACAGTTGCTCGTTCACTACAAGTTAATGACTTATGCCTAGGCCAAAACATTTTTTTTCTGTGTTTTGGGCAACCCGATCCTACCTAGCAAACCCCCCCCCCCCCTCCGACCCTAAACTTTTTAGCAACGTTTGTTTTCAGTGAAATCCGTATTCATCAGATTTAAGATAATATTCAATATTTTTTAAACAAACTCAATTCCGACCCTACCTAACTTTTTTGAGACCATTGCCCGAAACATACAATTTATTTTTCTTGGCCTTAGTTTACGTTTGGACTAAGATGCATCTATGGCGCCTATAAACTACCCATAACTCCCTTTCCGTGCAGCCTTCTTAAGGTTCCCATGTGATTGCTGTACGATATAGTATGGATAAAACCGAGGCCGCTACAAGCCTCTACTAATTTTTTTAATTGAAAGATATACACATTTAAAAAATCATTAGCCTGTAGCCTGTACAAAATTGTAGATGGCACTATACCAAATTAACAATCTTTTTGGAATAGAACAATTTCAAGAATATTCTTTATTCTTACATCTTAAATCAAGAATGGTTTGGTGAATATGGATTCTGGTGCATTTGATAAAAAATCAACACACACAATAACTGATGTAATGAGGCCCGTTGTGTGAAAACTGGGCTTAATGCATGTGCGTAAAGTGTCGTCCCGGATTAGCCTGTGCAGTCTGCTGAGGCTAATCCAGGACGGCACTTTCCGCCTACAGTGGATTTATGGTTAGAAGAGACTTCCTTGAAACAAAAAATACCATAAAAGCGGAAAGTGCCATCCTGGATTAGCCTGTGCGGACTGCACAGGCTAATCCAGGACGACACTTCATGCACATACATTAAGCCCTGTTTTCCCATGACACGCGTCTAATAATGTTTGACATGTTTCAGGCCACGTGCACAATGACTGGTCCAGGCACTGCCAACTGCACGTGCAATGAGGGCTGGAGGGGCGACGGCAAGGACTGCCAGAAAGAGACGAAATGTTCGAGTCACCTGGAGTGTCACAAGTTTGCACTGTGCGAGCTCAACCCGGCCACAGATCAGGTTAGTAAGGGCCGTGATGAATCAATTAAAGAACCATTGTTACACTGATCTATGGGAACTGTGTACTCTTGTTAATATAATGGACTAGGAATTGTATTTTTATTTTTTGCTAGGTAGTGAAATATAGAAAAATATCAGTACGATAAGTATCATTTATATGAGCACTCGTGAAATAAAATACGATATTACATCTAAATCGACAAATATCCTCTATGTATCATGAATTTAATAATGCTTTTGTGGGCAGCATTTGGCAAGGGCCAATGAAATAAAAACAGGCATTAATTAAAATTGTTGAATATTGAAGGACAAAACCAGGCATTAACAATGCTGATGATATGAATAATACAATTACAGAATTCCATAAAATAAACTTTAGTTTTTAAATTAGTTTGTTAGTCAGTTATACAATTTTAATAGCTTGGCTGTTCCATATAATAATTGTGTACTAGTCTAGGCAATACAAATTATAATTCAGAAATATTTGTTTCCTATATAATTGTGTGACATGCAATTTCGATTTCTGAATTCTTTACAATTTCTAAACATTTAAACGTTTTCATCATTATACATGAATCACTTGATGTTGGAAAAAGCAGTTTAACTATCATTTCTATATGCTCTGTAAGCTCTTCACTTGCATAATTTAATGCTAGTTTTTTTCCAACATTTATTTTCAGCTCAGTTTATGCACACTGACACTGTTGCTATTTGCATTAGTTAAATAACAACCATATTTTCAGCCATATGTACCAAACTAACGTGATTTTTCTATGTAATACTGTTTCCTAATACTGTTATAGTATTATTCATGCACAAACTTAGTGCCAGGTTAAATTTTCCGAATTATAAATGATTACAATTTCTAGTTGAGTAAAGCAATATTTTCGTGAGTCATCTCTTGTTTATCTCCCAAATATTCTTTCACGAAACCGGAGGCATATAGTGATTGTCCTGTCTGTCCGTCTGTCCGTCCGTAATTCCAGGCTTCCTGTGATTCCGTGATTTTGTCCGTACGAGGTTAGCTAGATTTCACCTCTTCGACTAGCATCAACACCACCACTGACTACAACACTTGGATACTTACACAGTTGTTGCACTGACTACAACACTTAGATACTTACACAGTTGTTGCTTATGACCATTCCCAATCCACCCATATCACCCAACCTCACTTTGACCTTGACCTAATTTGGACTTCAACGAATTCAAATGGGCTATTTCTTGGTTTACTAGATTTTACCTCTTCAACTATGACCATTCCCAATCCACCCATATCACCCAACCTCACTTGGACTTTAGAACCAATCCACCCATATCACCCAACCTCACTTGGACTTAGAACCAATCCACCCATATCACCCAACCTTACTTGGACTTAGAATAATTCAAATGGTGTGTCCTGCACCAACTGGGAGCAAGTATATTTATCAAAAACTTGTTTTTCTACTGATAGTTGTAGCTTTGCCCCGTCTAAATTGGGTTCTACAAGAACATAGCTTGTTATCACTGGCACTTCCTCGTTTTGGAGGTGCATTGTAAAAAGAGGCAAAGATACTTCCAATTTTAAATAGGGTTTTATACTAGGCAAAAAGCCAAATAACACATACCTACCTATGTTCAATGTTATCCCAATTTTCTGTCATTAGCACTAACTTGGAAGTGTCTTTGGTTCTTATTTCAATGCATCTCCAAAACAAGGTGGTGCCAGTGATTACAGATTGTGATGAAAACTTCATATTAATTTCATTTGGGAAGGGGGTGGGGATTGGCACAAGCATTTCCCAATGTTGTGTAATGCATGTCAAAACTTGTATTATAAAGTGGTTGAATAACCTCCTCTAGAATGTCATATACATTTTTGGCAACATCCCTTGTTACCAGAAAGTTTGCATCAAGTACTTACGATACCCCAACAAATCTCCATTAACATTTGTTTGCATTAACTAAACATTCTTTAATGTCATTAGTGGGTATTTGTTTGACAGCGAGTTAATTATGATCTAAATAAATCATTATCTTAAAAACCAGGTTGGAAATATGATTATGAATCATGAATTTCCCCAAATGTGATCTTCATTATTACGTAACAAAACTCCAGAGATACTGGGATGCCAGAAATCGCAGGGGACAGCATAATTGGACAGTAATAATTATAATTAGATTTGTATTCATTGCTCTGTGGGATTCCCGATTTCAGTTAGCTATTTCTCATTATCATAATGTAGCAGGTTAAAGGTACAATGCAATGAATTAAGATTTGGGTTTGATGTAAAAATTTGCCCATAAAATGCATCTTCTAGTGCATATAGTTTCATTCGTAAATGCCAAACAAAAGGAATAATTGTATTATTATTACAGGGGATTTTTTTGCAGTTTCATAGAGATATTATAATTATTTAATGATTTGGGTGTGCATATTTAAGTATTAACTTGCAGATAAATCAATTTTGCAATCAGGTCTGGTTCTGCACTATGTCAATAATCAAATGAAATTCAAATGAAAGTAGGCCACTGTGATAAATTCTAATGCAGAATGCATCATAAATTGTAATATCTTTTGGAACTGAAATCTAATGGCGAGTGTTTAAACAGTTTTCAGTTTCTGTCTCGGGTGCCATCTTTTCTAGATAAATTAATATCAAACAGGGAGAAGCGTATTATCCACCAGGATCGCGGCGTTTAAGGGGCTTATCAAAACAATTACCGGTACATTGAAACATTTTCGTAATTTTTTTTTCTGTTTAATAATTTTAAGTTTCCAATTTCGCTAAAGTTATTTAAACTTGTCATTGAAAATGTCTAGCAAAGAAGTTTAAAGAATGATGTAAGTTTTCGATCTTTGTCTCAGACAAATAATAAAAAATGTAATGTAAATGAAACAAGATATGTCTTTAAAAAAGACAATCGCCGTTGACATTAATATACAGAGATATCACTTTTACCCTAAACATATGATACAAGAGGGCCAAGATGATCGGTTACATGGTTTCTCTGACCGAAGATTTTTCGGTCCCCGCCTATATAAGGAGACTTCTCGGACCCCAGATTTTTCGGACACCATAAGAAAACGTCTCGGATCCCAAAATTAATATGTGATTAATTCAATAATTATTAATATCTGTACCGTAAATAAACCGATCGTACCGCCCCATGTTTTCACCAGTGATACATGAATAACCTAAATAAAGTACGTAAACATCATTTATTATATAAATTTAAAATTTAAAATGTACGAAAATAATTGCGGGAATGAATGAATTTTTTTTATCAGACGCGTATAGTTATTCTTAAGTAATATACCCTTCCTTCATCTTGGAAGTTATCTATGCATAATACATACACATTTCGAAGTCAATTAATCATTTATAGGCTAAAAAAGTTAATGATTTGTTTCTTAGGCAGCGCCGCCATGTATTTTTATGACTCGCCACGAGTTTGATTTAATGCCAAAAAATATTTATTTACTATTTGTTGACGATCGCGCCGGGGTTTTAAAGGAGCAGTCCAGAAATATGTTAATAAAACTAAAACTTTGTAGAAAGTGTTTCTAATGGGCATGTTACCGAACAAAATACAAAAACTACGCATTTGAAATCTGTGAATTATTAACATTTTGGTAACTTGCTGTCGTCTATTTTCTGTATGCGATAACTGATGATGACACTGGAGTAAACCAGTATGTACATTATCGTATTTCGTTCGTACCAAGGGCTTTTGAACAATGCCTTTTGTAAATAAGAAACATATTTCGGACGAATAAACACCATAAACGTTCATAAGAACTATTACTAAAATTACGATGTATTGAATAAGATCCCATGGGCAGCGGCTTAAACTTAAAATTTTCTTCCTGTCTGAATACTGTGTAAATTTTGAAAAAAAAAAGTCATATTCGATTGGGAACCTTTATACGTATTGTCTATTTCTCGATTTAAACTTTTGTTTCGTAGATACTTTTGCTTGTATAATATTTCATTCCATTTTTTTTGAAGAAAATCTGTCAATATAGGTCCTATGGAAACAATCGAAAATGCAAGCTGCATTGACAAGTGTTGATTTTCCTTTCCAAAAATTATTGGTGATTTGCTGCAAAAATAATTCCTAATTTTTGACAGTTATAACAAATATGAATTACTAAAAGTTAAATTCTATAAATATAAGTATTTTAATGCTGATGGTGTATCAATTTGAAGGCACTTACGTTAATTATGAACATTAGAATTGATTGCCTTTTTACATATTGTCTATTTCTATTTATTGCATAAATGACGATTTGTGATTAATAAATCTATATTTAGAATTTTATAAAAAAGGAATACTTATGTTGTTATGAAATTTAAAAATTGCCTATAATCTGTACTTTATTACTTGTTTTACTAAGCCATTACATAATGGAAATAGAAAAGAGTAGGAGGAAAAAAATACTTCAATAAAAAAAAACTCGCCCTCTCTCCTGATTTTTTGGAAAAAGTGCCTGAGAAACAATTCATTATTTTTTTTAGCCTTCTACCGGGTATCCTAATGAAAAGCAATCTTCAGAGAACATTTAGCGCATTTGAAATAATGATGACTTCCATTTTGATAGCACAAACATAAAATTTCATAACACTATGGCGATTGAAAATTTTATTTGGTAGGAATATGATGTATGAAGGGTTTCTGTGTATAATTGGTATTGCAAATCATGTATTAATGCTACGCAAATAAAGTAAAAGTAACATGAATAACATTTCGACGTATTCAGAGACTTATTTCACCACATTTTATTTATTGAAAGATATTTTTTTATAAGTTGATTAACATCTCCTGGAGAAGTTGATAGAAATGTGCAATTCTAATTAACTATTAACGGAACGCAACGGCAATTCAATTTCAAATTAACATGCAGTTCGTTTTAACATAAATTCCCCCTTTATTAAAATATTCGCTCTTACGATTCTCTGGATGCTAATTGATGCATGTATATTATAACAGCTATACACTAGCAGCTAAACGCGTGCTATTTTAAGAATCATCGTGAGTGCGTTGAACTCGCTAGAATCAATTGTTATTTATAGAGCGTACCGCTAGGCTAAACAAAATAGTGTATTAATTCTGGGAATGAACATAATATTCTGTTCCTGACATACAATGAGAAAATATGTTCGTACTTATGCTCAGTTCTAGAGTGTATATCAATAATATGTTTATAACTTTATTTTTACCGCTTATGTAATATTGTAATCCTCAAAAGTGTGCAAAAGTTGTTGGTATACATTAAACCATTGTTGTAAGTTTGCATTCCCTAACATTAGAAAATATGCCCAATTCTATTGTCATTCAATTTTCCAGCTGCATAATTATCGCAAGAAATCTAGGTCAAAAGTGATCTTAGACAGCTACGCCAAAAAAATGTGGAATAAAAAATTTCTTGCATTATAACAGTATTACATATTCACACAGGAGCAGTTTTACACAATATTGTAAGGCCCTTGAGTATGCACTACCATGTTTATTATTGACAAGTTCATAATGTGAACAATTATTGTTTATTGTACAATTATTCATCCATCTCACTCTTTCATTAAAATAGCTGTTAGTATGTTTTCACATATGAACTGAAATAAATTATTTAGGCATGTATACTATAATGCAATGAACATGACTTCAATTCCAAAACTAACTGTTACTGTCCGTCTGCAATGATGCTAGCCTTACCGTCATCTTGTTGCGATTTTATTTTTTATATTATTATCCAAGCGCTTTAACTTGGCATATTGATAATAATATGCTGACATGTTACTCTAAGACACTATTAATTGTTGTTAACTGTTTATTATTATTGTTATTTTCGTAAATTTTGCCATTCCAAAGCAACTTTTTTAGCAGTGGCATGTTTTCAGATATTTTGTACCCAAAATATTTCTTCTCTGTTATAACTGCAAATTTTTTTAGGTCAGACAGTAGTATATTTGTCTATTGTTTAATACAATGTCTTTTGTTTATATATGTGAACATAAATTGTTATTGTCAGTGTAAAATATGAATTTTATCGTTAAATATTTGGCGCTGCAGAACTAGTTTTAGGATTAGGATTCCTAACTGCCTTTGAATGGTTGTTGTAAATCCGAAGTCATTTTGATTGGCTTAGGAAATTCCTTAGTCATTTTGATTGGTTGGTGCTCATAATCCTAATCCTAAGTTGCTGTGCGCCGGGTATAAATAACGCAGATAAACAAATATTCGGCATCTTTCATGATCACCAAAGTCATATCTTACATGATCACCTAGTTCCGATCTTTACAGTTTACGATTACTAAGTCGCTCCATAGTTTAGATCATATTATTAGATCTTCATTCAACATTCTCAAGATGGTAAGCTTAATCTTTAGTCAAAATTAACACACCTTTAGATCTTACAGTAAACTTCTTAGCTACCGAAATGAGTGGTATGAAATCCAGAGAGCTCAAAAATGTATCAGTACTATTTCAACTATTCATTTATACATTATAATACATTGCTGCATTCGTGCATGATGCTCAACTTTATGCAACGATTTCGCATATGTTGAAACAGAAACCTGTTGTCTTGAAATAATTCGTAGTTGCCATGTTGCCATCCTGACACGAACGGCACGAACAGAGTAGAACTATAGTATATCAAATATGGCGGTATTCTACAGTATAATAATAATTATGACCTCAAGAACTGTCTCCTACTTCTGTGAACTTTTCAGTTTAATTGCCTAGATTTGCAATTTATAATAAGTTAAATTAAAACGCTTACTAAACAAATGTTTTACAAACTTGTTTAGCTTTGTTTTAATAAATAATTCTTTAAAGGTAAGTGCATTATCATGAGTTTTATCATGATTTTACTCTAATATACTGCATTAAAATTTTAAATATGTGTATTTAATTGTAATGTAATATTCTAAATATCAACAACCCATATTAAAGTTTTTATATCATTTATGTAATTTAATATTATCAGCACTTCATTCCACACAAAAGTTTTAAAACTGTTGAATCAGCATTATGAGCATAAGATAAATTCCCTAAAAAAATATTATTATTCTTTGTACATATATAAATCAATGAATAAAAACTTCTTCATTTTAAGATTTTAATATCGTTTACTTACACCAAGATTTGCTTTTTGGTTAGAATGAAACTGTCTGCGATAGTTTCAGGAAATGTAACTGATACCATTGACATGAGCAAACATCTGTAGAAGTTACCTCCCCTGTGTGTTTCATGTTATCAAGCGTTTTCCTCACAGCAGTACCCCCTTACTTCCCCTTAGCAGTTTGAAAA
Organism: Congeria kusceri; assembly: GCA_027627225.1. NCBI lineage: Eukaryota > Metazoa > Mollusca > Bivalvia > Myida > Dreissenidae > Congeria > Congeria kusceri. Next base: position 53,777,865 of record CM051035.1, on the reverse strand, counting down.
CTTCCAGATAACATACTTACTCTAAGAAGTTTAAAAACTTCCAGATAACATACTTCCCCTTAGCAGTTTAAAAACTTCCAGATAACATATTCCCTTAGCAGTTTAAACACTTCCAGATAACGTACTTCCCCTTACCAGTTTACAAACTTCCAGATAACATACTTCCCCTTTGCAGTTTACAGTTACCACTGCCACCAGATCTGGAAGGATTTATTTTGAGAACATTTGGATTTTATAATTATTATTTTATAAATCTCCCTCAGAAATATTGTATTATTGGTCCAGGTTTAGACATTGAAAGTTAAAATTAAGAGATAAATATAACAAGTAAACATAACAACGCAAAGATTTTACGGAGTCCACGTTGTTTTCTACTGCATGTCCACCATTTTAATTTACACCATGTGATTCAACTATGGTCACCTGAAAGTTGGTGCGGGCAGGGATGATTTGATAAGGTATGATCAAATATGGAGTTTGGTTATCAATAACTTGAATATTGTGGGGGGGTTTTCAGGGTCAAGGTCAGTATATTTGCCGCTGCAAGCCCGGTTTCTATGGCAATGGAACATACTGCGAGTACAACAACCAGTGTGATGTCAATAATGGCGGATGTGACCCAAGGGTAAGTACACTCAAACCCTGCTTTATGACGGCCCCGATTTTACGACCGCTAATGCTGTGCAGACACTTTATAAAAGACCTAATTGTTTTTCTATGGTCGCGAACCCCGATTATACAGCACCCCGTTATTCCGTATTATGACTGGTAGTCTCAGACCAAAAATACAAAGTGACACCGTTATTGGGACCAAGGTCATCGATTCATTCACACTTTACAAAATCATTTAACAACATGTGCCTGGAAGATAATATTATTTACCTTCATATCCATAACTATTATTTGTTTAACTATATTTAAATAAACATTAAATGGACAATAAATTTAAATATTTATTTTTTTTCTTTCATTTAAACTTTTAAATAACACAGACATATGTACTGACTCAGTGATCTGCTGTACCTCAACAATATGACCTCTATCAAGACCATTTTTATTTATACCCACAAAAGGTCTTTTTAAATAACACAGACATATGTACTGATACTGACTCAGTGATCTGCTGTACCTCAATAATACGACCTCTATCAAGACCATTTTTTATTTATACCCACAAAAGGTCTTTTTATCAGGGATTTTATCAAATAACTGTTCTTTATGTTAATGTGATTTCAGTTTTCTTTATATATCATAAATGACACTTTATTTATCTTGATATTATGGAAATGACATTTTAGTTCACTTAATATTATATGACATTTTAGTTAATTAAATATTATGTAAATGACGTTTTAGTTAACTACATATGATGTAAATGACATTTTAGTTATTTTGGTATAATTGAGATTACTTTGTATTATGTAAATGACATTTTAGTTCACTTTGTATAATGTAAATAAGAATAATAGTACAATATAATGTAAATAATAACATAATATTTAAGTTAACTTAATATAATTGAGTTTACTTTATATTATGTAAATGAAACGTTAGTTAACTTAATATAATTGAGTTTATATTATGTAAATGAAATTTTATTTAACTGTATATAATGAAAATGACCTTTTATTTTACTTCTTATTATGTAAATGACATTTTAGTTAACTGTATAAAATATAAATACTTTTTAATTAAAGAGAAATAAAAGGTCAATGTGGCCAAATTAAGAATGAACAATTCAAACATGTCAGTAACTGTTATATTAATGCGTGGTAAAAGAATCTTAGTCTGTTTAAGCCTGATGATGCTCATGAACAACCGGTACTGATTCTGAATATTCACCTTTACTTTTCTCCCAGCTGCACGTTATTCTAAATATAATACAATTATCTTTGGTTAGTTTTGTTGTATTGAAAATTTAAATAATGCATTTGATTGACAATTCAGGCCCTATGTAGCCATGTGGACAGAACTCGACCGGTTGTCAACTGTACCTGCCCATTGGAGAACGGACTGAGCGGGAGTGGCCTCAGTTGCTATGGAAACCTTCTTGTGGAGTTTGGCAATCTGAATGACACCAAAATGTTCTACAAGTTTCTTACAGTAAGTGGCTTTAACTGGTAAGAATGTCAGTTTAGTTTATGCTTGTGTTTATTTTCATTTTGTTTGCTCTGTAATGCTGTGGTCACACATTCCCAATTTTGTTCATAAGTATTTGGCCATATATTGTTTGATGTCAGACTAACCTGTGAAAGTTCATTTCTGGTTCCCGATCTTAACTTTCTTCCCAACAGCATCCCGATTGTATTTCGACTATACAAATTTGGCTGTGTCACCCCGAATGTTATCGGACGAACCTAACTGTCGGGAGTATTAGGCCAAATTGCCCAACATGTCCAGATATTCCCGATCCGCCCAGCAGTGACTCAGTAGCATCCTGACAGAGTCCAGACAATCTGACAGAGTCCAGACAGTGTTACGAATCGTATCAAGATTGGATTGAGATCGGGATAAACACGGCTGGAAACGGCTGAATCGGGTCGCTTCTGGGACGATGTCGGGAGGATCAGGAATGATCGGGACATGTCAACCCCAAATCACAGGATCTCGTCTTTTGTCTTCGGACATATTTGATTTGGGACCTATGCAAGCAACTAATTACTTGAGGAGGTGTAAAAACAACTACCAGACTGGGTTTTGAAAAATATAGTGCTTGTTTCTCATAAAAAAGTAAATTTAAAAAAAGAAAAGAAAATATGTATTGTTCTCATATGTGTCTATATCTATGGGATACACCATCGATGTGCACCTTTAAACTGTCAATGCTGCGATTTGAAAATCAACCACACACTCCAGGAGTCATCCAGACTGGACCAGAGGGCTCTCCTCGAGGACAACTACACCGTGTTTGTGGTCAATAATACGGGTCTTCAGACCTTCCTCGCAAGCCTGAAGTTCAACGACAAGTTTCCGCCTTGGTGGAGAAGTAAAGCCAACATACTGACATTGATTAAGTAAGCGGTTCATTTATTCAGTCATAATTATTCATTTGTTAGGTTGAATATAAAATAAATTCGTTCAGTTAGGATATCTGTATTGAAGACATTTAAATTTACCAAGTCTTTCGAAATAATGGTATTGTTAAATATAAACCATTTTCATTCAGTTAGGATATCGGTACTAAAGACATTGAAATCTTCCAAGTGTTTAGAAATAATAATATTTTATGATAATAATTATTGCTGGTATTGGAATATTTACGTACAGTCATTTAGATTGCGTAGTATATTAATATTCAATAATAAAACACTTAAAGGTATTGTTTATTCAGTTGTAATATCATTTTTAAATAGTAAATATTTTCCCATGGGGGGGGGCGGCGGGCATATACGGGACTTAAAGCAATAACCGACAGGCGGTAATTTGTCATGCCGAATGATTCCGGGTCCCGGGAAATAGACTGTTTGGATTTTAGATTCTGGTAGTATTTGCCCTCGGGGCCATTTGATACACTAGTTAAGTATTCCCCATTGAGGGGATTTAGACAAAAATGCTTGGCTCTAGGGTGGGGAATTCGATCCCCAAAAATACAATTAGTAAAATTACCCTGAGATTGCCCGCCGCTCCCCCCCCCCCCCCCCGGGGGAAAATATTTATAGGTACATTATTGATTGAACCACATGTATAAATTTGCTCAATTTGTCATTCGCACACTTTTGCAGTGAAAGTTGACAAAAAAGTTTAATGTCTATATCTGGCTTTGAAAAATGTCAGCAACTTGCTTTACGATAGCGTGTTGAAATTCAGATGTTGTAAATGTTGCAGCTTCCACACCATACAGGGCACTCATCGTTTGGAGGAGCTGGTTCAGAGGTCGAAGATCGCCAAGATTGATACGATGGCAGACGGTTTCTCATTGTACCTCACACAAGGGGAGGATGGGGTAATGTCGGACACACGTTTGGATTTTTATCAAAATTATGAAGTTTTATGGTTATTTTATATGCAATGTGACAGTTGTTTTACATAATAAATGTTCTTTTACTAGAATCTCCATCAACTACAGCATTCATGGCTTTCATGGGCCCTCCTTGGTCACTACATGCGCTCACTGAAACTTCATCTGTTTAACTTAACATCACATTAAATTGACTTAATGTTACTTAGATTGCTTCAAAAAGTAGTTTCAGTAGCATATTTAGTTGGAGTAAATAATGACTTTGAAGCGTTTTGAACTTACATTTCAAGGAGCAAAAATGCCCTTTAATTGCTTATGATAGTTCTATAAAGTACATGTTATACTATTGTTCTGTATCTTGAATTTGAATCTGTTATATGCTGTAAAATGTGTTTTAACGTGGATACATCTATCTGTCTCTATATTTGCTTTGTGAATTATGAGAAAAAATGTTCATTAAATTAGCAGTCAATGAAATAAATCTAATGTTTATAAATTAAATTAACACAAATAATGGTCATTAAATGTAATTTGGTTAAGTTTTGGGACATGTTTGTATTCCTCACATAATCAGGGTGATTTGAGGCTTTGTATTCCTCACATAATCAGGGTGATTTGGGGCTTTGTATTCCTCACATAATCAGGGTGATTTGAGGCTATTTTACATGCAGGTTGTCAAGGTGATGCCAAAGAAAACTGGAACTGTTGCCTCAGTACTACGCTCCAACATCATAGCAACTAATGGCTACATAAACATTATTGACAAGGTAAAATCCTGGTTTGTTTTCTTAATTTTATATTTGCAGATGCACTTAAAGAATGTTACTCCAAATATTGTGAACCTGATGATGTTAGACTAAACATGAACATATATGGACATTGTAAACAGTCTCTGCACTTGCAGAGCACAGAATTTAACCAAGAAAATTTGCCGTTCATACCTTTTTGCGTACAGTTGCTAACAGACAGACTAACTGAACTGAACATTGCCTTGTATATGTTATAATATAGCCATACAATAATTTATAAAAAATCCTCACAAGCTGACTTGTTTTCACAAAACAAACTAACAGATTTGAAATGCTACACTTGGACCTCTTGCTGAGACTTGTTTTTCATACACATTCATAAAACACTGCTTTTCTCATAACTGGCTACAGTCATGATCAAATGTACAACCTTGATGCCAGGTTTTGGAGCCGTATGTGCCGATGGACCCCGATGACTACCCAACTCTCAGTAAGTTTCTGGAAGAGAATACGCAGTACAGCACGTTTGCAGAGTGGCTCAAGGTCAGCACACATTTTGATAAAAATTAATCCTGTCACTGGAAGGTGTGTGTTTTTTTCTGTTTTCAGCTCATTTCCTTCTTTTAAATCGATATTTTGTATACAAATCAGGCTTTAAAATGCTGATTTATGGTGAATGCTTGAGACGGAATAGGAACAGCTGAACTTTGTTATCTCGAAGTCACAAATGACTTCTAGATTTTCGAAGTTCGATATATCGGAATATAGACTGTTTAGAAGTATTAAGTTCAAATGTTAAATAAATTGTTATATAAAATAACGCTCCTGTATACATATAATGATCTGAAAACCACTTATCAATTATTCAATTTAAGGTAACATATAATCCTTTAAATATGAGAAAAGAGGTAAAAGATGTTTGCAATGTGTGACAAATTTTGGTTGTGGCTCGATATGACTTGTCACAGGCCTCAACACTTTGAAATAAACAGATATAATTGAGTGTGAAAGTACTTGTTCAAATTGAAAAACCACTTCGCAATAACTGAAAATTCGAGCTAAAACTTTGAGATAACCATTGTTTCTGCAATTGCAACCCTCTTGTGAAAGTATGATTGTTCAATTGGATGTTGATACACTTTAAAATTGACTAATGATAATTGGAGTTAATTGATTTTACAAGTACATCACAGTCTCATTTGTCAGTATTTTGAATAAAGTTTTTTGTTGGTGTATTTGGTCGCAAATCGTTTCAGCTAATGTAGTTGAAATAATCTTTTATTTGTATTTCCTAGCACTAATAATTTTAGATTGATTTAGTTACAAACCATTGTCTTAAGACACTGTTTAGCTCCATTTACTGGGTGGAACTTAGTGGTAAGACAGTTGGCTTTAATTGGATGGTGTCTCTATTGCTGTTTGCTCGTGACTATCAATGGAAACAGTTGACCATGACCTCCATAAAGATGCTGCATTTAAGTTCCCTAGACGTGTGTTAGTCCTCTGCTTTTGAGTGTAGTTCATGCTTTTGTTGTTGTTATTTCAGGAGTACAATCTGGTGGACACCATAGAGCAGTTGAATTCCTACACACTCTTCATCCCAACCAATGAGGTTGCTGGCAAACTGAACAGAACCTTGGTGTGTACAGCTTGAATAATCAAGCTGTTGCTATTTTAATTATGCCCCCCATTGAAGATGGCGAGGTATATTGCTTTGCTAATGTCGGTCCATTGCCCTGTTCAGCCGTTTCTTCACCAAACTTCATGAAAATGTTTGTGGGTATAATATATCTCGGCCAAGTTCAATAATTAGCCAAATCGCCCCAGGAATTGAAGAGTTATGGCCCTTGAATGGTCTAAAATTGGCCTTTTAGCTGCTTCTGCTCTTTAACTCCAACAGTTTTTATCCAGTCTTCACCAAACTTGATAATTTAAAGTTTGCTTTTAACCTTGAGATGGCATACCTGTTTTGCAAACAGCTCTTGTTTATATGAAAACCAGTCAATTCCACTATTTGATAATCACTATTATGGCTTTAACAACATTAGACATTTCAACAGTATTATAGTCCATTGCTTCAGACACGAGACCTTCTCACTTCGTTCATCCACACTGAAATCAAGATGATGTTGGATTATGGGGCTGGAGACCTGCTGATTACAAACTTTGGAGGCAAAAAACACCGACTGGAATTCTCAGAGAAAGGATTGGTAGTCAAATAAATACAGTTTCAGTTGTTGACTCTGATGTCATGAATTTGTATGCAACGGAACAGGTTTTATTGCATAATAAAAACTGAACTACATAAAAAAGAAACATATTTATGTATCAACACATCGTTAATACCTAACAATATTTTCTTTTAATATAATTGAGAGGCTTTGAGGTGTTTAGCTTACAGTTCTTTAATGGGAGATTAATAATATATGTGAAAGGAGCTATATATGTGAAAGAAATTCATTTTATGGAACTGTCTGTTGTTTCACCTTTATAATACAATAATACATGACTTAAAGTATCATGTAAAAATCCCAGTGGTACTAAACAAGGCCTGTGACATATAATTTACCAGCATATTCTTAGATTTAAGAATAAAGAATTGACTCGATAAGAGCAATTATGTGATCAGAAATATACCGAGTACCAATTTTGCTTATGTCACTAATGAACCATTATAAATGAAGAATACTAATATTTTGGTTTGTTTTAATTCTGTTAATACCTGGTAGGTCGTATTGGTCTTTTATTATATTTTCTAATTGTACCCCTGAATTTGTTTAACAGCAAATAAATAGAGGATATTTGTTTGTTTTTGGTGTGATAACGCGTGATATCATCACCGGAAAGGGAAACCATAAATATTTGTATTATCGCTTGCACGAGTGAAAATAGTTAAATTGTCTCCCTTTCCGGTGATGATATAAGGCATTATCACACCGAAAACAAATTTTATTTTTATTTTAATCTTTATTAACCTCTATTTTACATGTTATTGGAAAATGTCACGGCAATCATAATGTCATGACGTGGAAATAATGACGTCATTTCACCGTTTTGAGCGCGGCATCGATGACAGTCCCTTTCATTTACTGTACTAAATCAGGACCCAAAAAAGTAGTCCTTCACTGTGAGTGATATAGGGATATATCTCACTGATATTTTTATATATTTCAGTACTGAGCATTAAATAAATATGTATATTAATAAGGAACAACTTTACACCAAGTCATTAAAAATCTACAAGTTGTTGCATTTGTATCTGCTGCAAACAATACCAAGAGAAGGTATACAAAAAAAAAACAATATGATTAAATATTTGATATGCAGACTTGTTATATATTTATGCAAGCATTGGTTCAGGCATAAGGTCTAATATAAATTCATTTTGGAAAGTTTTTAATGTAAAGTTTTCTTTACTTTCAGGACCTGTATGTCAATGGTATCCGCATCACTCGCATGGACATGTTTACCTTTGGTGGACTGGTGAATGAGATTGACGGACTCTTCCACCCGATCTTCAACAACTGTGACAACAAGATTGTCACAACACAGTTGGTAAATGCAATACCCTGTATACAAGTGTGTTATTGTAGTATTTCTTTAAAGTCAAATTCTTATTTCTAATAAGTATATAAAATATAAAGTCTGTATTTTAATATTTTTGATTAGAAAATATTTTGGTTATGAGTCATGATAAAATATTGTCGCCTACTATTACTTCAACTTAAAAGAGTTACAATAGAGAAATCATGTACAGGGTGTAAATTTTTGTTTTAATTGACAAGCATAATATTACATATCATATCTTTATCAATTATAATAATAATATAATTATGAAAATTATTACAAATGTTAATTTTGCTATAAAGGTGTATTGGCGTTATTTTACTATATTTGTGTTATCAGACATTTATGCACCTATCAATTCCCCAAAGAGGGGAGCGGCGGGCAAACCCAGGGGTATTTGACTAATTGTATTTTTGGGGGTCTAATTCCCATCCTAGAGCCAAGCATTTTTGTTTAAATCCCCTCAATGGGTGATGCTTAATTGGTGCATCAAATGGCCCGGGGGGCCAATATTACAGGGTTCTAAAATCCGAACTAAGTATTTTGCCCGGGTCCCGGAATCATTTGGCTGTCAAATTGTCGTCTGTCGGGGAATTGCTTTCAGTCTAAAGTCCCGTATATGCCCGCCGCTTCCCCCCTGGGGGAATATATTGACAGGTGCATTATCATTCACAAACATTAGACGTTCCTCTTACTAAAGTACCATACATCTTGTGTGATTCAGGGTCCGTGTACCGCATGTCTGGGCAAAGTGTACCAGTGTCAGAGCGGGTCCTGGCCCCCCACGGACCAGGGTCCCCTGCAGACCCTCGACTGCCTGTACAAGGTGCTCACAGATACAAGGCAGCTGGTTGAGCGCTGGGGCTGCCAGGGAGTCTGCGTTACACAGTCTGTGGTAAGGGTCTGCTGTGAAATTTACACAATATATAAACGAGGCCTGTCTTAGGAAATTTGGGCTTAATGCATTTGCATAAAGTGTCGACCCGGATTAGCCTGTGCATTCCACACAGTCTAATCCAGGACGAAACTCCGCTTTTATGGTATTTTCTGTTTCAGGGAAGTTTCTTCTAAACATAAATCCACTGTAGGCAGAAAGTGCTGTCCCGGATTAGCGTGTGCGAACTGCACAGGCTAATCCGGGACAACACTTTACGCACATGCAATAAGCCTGAATTTCCCACAACATGCCTCAAAGCTATTCTCTTTCTGTTTGTAACCTCTGCCAGTGTGGTTATGTTTTTGCAATTCAAATCTGTGTTGCAATTTAAAAACAAATGTTAGTACTTAACTAATTAGATGAAGAAATTATGCGCTATATGCAGTCTAATACTGTTATAAAATGTTTGTTGAAGCTTCTCTACCAACAGCATTAGTAAGTTCTTGTACTAAAACACCTGGAACTTAACCATAAACCTTTCAAAATCGACTAATTATTCCTGGAATTCAAATATGATACACGAGTACTAGTGATAAAATATGTTGTTATTGCCAATGTTTATGGAGTTGGCTATTTGTTGTAAATTGTTGTGACATCTTCAGGAGAAGGGGTGTTGTGAGGGTTACTATGGCAATGAGTGCCAGGGTAATAATTGCCAATAATACCCCAAGTATTTTCCCAAATACAACGCTTTCTTTCATCCTTAATACTCCTAGACATTGTTTGCACTCCTCATTTACTACAAACAACCTGCATGTTTCTTTGACAGCATTACTTTCATTGTTTTAATTGAATGTGAGAATAAAAGCGAGCTTTTGTAACTAATATTCATCTTTTCAAGCATTCATCTAACATGTCAAAAATTTTCATAATAATGTCCTTTGCATGACATTTACAATTTACTTATATTTTTTACAATACAAACATTTTAGCCCTTTGCTTTATCAGTGAAAGCAACTATTATGTGTCATGTCGGACCAAAACGATCAATATTGCTAATTAAGATAAATATTTAGTGGCATATTTGTTCCATATAAAATAGACACCTGTGTTAAAAAAACCCGCTCACTCCCCGTGAATTGCGTGTTACATTCACAGACTGCCCTGGGGGTCCTGAGACCCCATGTTATGGACATGGTGTCTGTAGCGACGGTGGCCATGGCAACGGGACATGTCAGTGCGAGCCGAAATTCATTGGTACAGACTGCAATACCTGCATAGAGGGATGGGCTGGAAAGGACTGTGACATCGGTACGGACTAAATTTTGAGACCTTTGCATGCCTACTTAAATACTTATATATATGAGGCTGGTCGTTGGAAAACCGGGCTTAATGCATGTGCGTAAAGTCCCATCCCGAATTAGCCTGTGCAGTCCGTACAGACAAATCCGGGATGGCACTTTCTGCATTTACGGTTTTTTTTCTCTTTCAAGCAAGTCTCTTCTTAACATAAATCCAGTGTATGCGGAAAGTGTTGTCCCGGATTAGCCTGTGCAGACTGCACAGGCTGATTCGGGACAACACTTACCGCACATCCATTAAGCCAGGTTTTCCTCATTTATTGATTTGTTTTCATTATTTACATAAGTCACTGTTATTCCTAAATACTTGTAAGCAGTTTATACAGACAGATTTCATTATTTACATAAGTCACTGTAATTCCTAAATACTAGTAATCGGTTTATACAGACAGATAATGTAAGAGTTTTCTTTTATTTATATGTAATCCAAGCATGCCTTTTAATTCATGTGTACATGGTATATGTTTGTTTGGTAATTCAATGATTCACATTTGTATTATATATTTATCAGATTGTTTCTATAAAAACATGTATTTTGCAATTTAGTAATCATGTATCATATTTAAGCAAAATCAAGCAGTTTTTTTCACAAGCAAATCTTATTGTACATTTCATACTCAAATACAACATTGAGGTTTCAGTGATGTAATATGGTGTCCGTCTTGCCATGTTCACAAAACAAGTTGAGTCTGATTTTCTTGTTGAAGATGAACTTGAACCCGATATTCAGGATCAGGCTCAAATATAATGTTTACTAAAATCAGGATCAATTTTAATTTTTTTTTAAATATATATTATAAAAACGATTTTAAACACGCATTTGCTGTCTGATTTGAAGAATTTAATAAAAAAGAAATACAAATAATTATGTGATTAAATCAAGAAGAAAAGTTATTCCGAAAATAAAATATGTTTGATATTCCGCTCAGTTGAGCTTCAAAATCAAGATCAGCTAAGACTGATCCTGATCCTGAAATTGATGCTTTGTGAACACGGGGCCAGCTAAGACTGATCCTGATCCTGAAATTGATGCTTTGTGAACACGGGGCCAGCTAAGACTGATCCTGATCCTGAAATTGATCCTTTGTGAACACGGGGCCAGCTAAGACTGATCCTGATCCTGAAATTGATCCTTTGTGAACCCGGGGCCAGGTCATGAGTTTGATTACTGATCAGGCTCAATGACTACAAATGTTCTCAATTTCAAACTAAGTCTCAACTTAAAATATTGACCAATGAGAATGCTTCTTATAATTGACCTTTGATTTCCATTGGCTGAATATTTAAGATTAAGACTAAGATTGAAGTTAAGATTGTTCCTAGTTGTGGGGCCTGGCAGCATTCAGGTGATCTTTTTCAAAAACTTCCAAGTACTGGTTCTACCCAGGAAACAAACTCGTGTGCCTAAAAAAGCATCAGGTTTTCAACAAAACAGATAAAATAATAGCTTTAACTTAATATGAGGCGCATCATGGGAAAACCGGCCTTAATGCATGTGCGTAAAGTATTGTCCTGAATTAGCCTGTGCAGTTTGCACAGGCTAATCCGGGACAGCACTTTCCACTTTTATGGTATTTTCTGTTTCAAGGAAGTCTCTTCTAAACATAAATCCGCTGTAGGCGGAAAGTGCGTCCCAGAATAGCCTGTGCGGACTGCACAGGCTAAGCCGGGATGACTGTTTGCGCACATGCATTAAGGTCGGTTTTCCCATGACACGCCTCATATAGTCTTCAACATTGTTCGGGTTTAGCATTAAATTGTTGTATCTGCTTCACATTTTCTATATCGGATACAATAGTTTTAATCTCAACCCTCGAATTGGGCATGATTTATTTCATTGTTACAACTGAAGTTGAACCGGATGTATTCAACATTCAGACAAGTCAAGCTGTGAGTACAAGAATGGTGGTTGTGACGAGAATGCCGTCTGCTCAAGGGGCCAGGACGGGGCCATTTCCTGTGCGTGTGATGCTGGGTTTGAAGGAGATGGCTACAACTGCAGTGGGCCCTGTGAACGGGACAATGGTGGTTGCCATAGCAACGCTTCTTGTAGTTACTATGTTAGTTAGCTGTAACATTTTATGCATGTTATAAAACTGTGTATATATGATTCATTTCAATGAAGTTCTAATTAAGCTTGTGAAAATGATAAAATTACTTGAAATTAATTGAACAGAAATATAAACATGTGCTTAAATTTTAGAAAAATAAACATCATGCATCGCCCACTTTTATTAGAGTCTTTGACAGTGTAGATCCACGTCAGCATAATAAACGAATACTAGAGCAAAAATGTTAATCATGCATATTAGTTATGTTTAGCAGTATATTGCATTGTATTGGACATACATGGTTGCCATGTTCATTTTCAGTTCTAACCAAACATACGCTGAGTTTTCTTTAAATAAAGCAAACACATTCCCATTGTTAAATCTCTTTTAAACAACACACAAAATAATGTTTCTGATAAATCTGTACTTTGCATTGTAATTACAGAATTTAATGTCGGGTCATGTTAGAATCAAAATAATTCTAACATCATTGTTTATCTGAAAATTAACAACTGTTTGCCGTCTGATGCATGGTTATAAAACCATTCGGTCTTATGCCATCATGTTTTAATTCCTACATATAAGAACCGCAAAATGTTGTTTATCAGTCAATAAAGGATGATCAATTGATTTTTTTAAATTAATGACACATTGTCAGTTTCTTAATACATTAGTTGGGACTTATCATAACAGGTGTGCTTTGGTGTTTCGCACAGACTGTACTATGCTCTTGTAATGCTCTTTTTCAGGTGTCCTCTGGCATTTCTTGCACATGTATGAGTAGTCTGGTTGGGGATGGTAAAAAGTACTGCAATGGGGACTTGCTGTCTACATTGAGAAACCTGAAGGGAGCATCATTGTTCTATCAAGTAAGTGAGTGTATTTTGGATTGACATCATTGTTCGTTCAAGCACAGTGAGAGTGTATATTGGATTGGCATCAGTGTTCTATCAAGTAAGTGAGAATTATTTTGGATTGACATCATTGTTCTAGTAAGTGAGAGTGTATTTTGGATAGGCATTATTGTTCTATAAAGTGAGGATGTATTTTGTATAGGCATCATTGTTCTATATAAAAGTCAGTATTTTGGATAAGCATCATTGTTCTATCAAGTGAGGATGTATTTTGGATAAACATCATTGTTCTATAAAGTGAGTGAGTCTGTATTGTAGATAGACGTCATTGTTCTATCTAGTTAGATAGTGTATTTTTGACAGGTATCATTGTTCTATATAGTGAGTCTTTATTTTGGATAAGCATCAGTGTTCTATCGAATAAGTGAGTCTGTATTTTGGATAGGCATCATTGTTCTATCAAGTAAGTGAGTCTGTATTTTTGATAGGCATCATTGTTCTATCAAGTAAGTGAATCTGTATTTTGATAAGCATCATTGTTCAATCAAGTAACTAAGTCTGTCTTTTGGATAGGTATCATTGCTCTATCAAGTAGGTGAGTCTATTTTTTGGATAGGTATCATCGTTCTATCAAGTAAGTGAGTCTGTATTTTGGATAAGCATCATTGTTATAACAAGTAAGTGAGTCTGTATTTTGGATTGACATCATTGTTCTATCAAGTAAGTGAGTCTGTATTTTGGATTGACGTCATTGTTCTATCAAGTAAGTGAGTCTGTATTTTGGATTGACATCATTGTTCTATCAAGTAAGTGAGTCTGTATTTTGGATAAGCATCATTGTTCTATCAAGTAAGTAAGTCTGTATTTCGGATAAGCATCATTGTTCTATCAAGTAAGTAAGTCTGTATTTCGGATAAGCATCATTGTTCTATCAAGTAAGTGAGTCTGTATTTCGGATAAGCATCATTGTTCTATCAAGTAAGTGAGTCTGTATTTTGGATAAGCATCATTGTTCTATCAAGTAAGTAAGTCTGTATTTCGGATAAGCATTATTGTTCTATCAAGTAAGTGAGTCTGTATTTTGGATTGACATCATTGTTCTATCAAGTTAAGTGAAATGGTATTTTGCATAGTCATCATTGTTTTATTAATTACTAATGTCTGCATTTACTGCTGTAACTTCTATAACTACTGTACATATAATTTGGGTATAGCTAGGGTACGTATCTGCTTCTGTGTGCATTGACTCAATACTGAATATGATACGATCACATCTGTTGTATTTTTTATTTCATAATAATACAGTGAATTCATATATTATTATATTTTGAAAATTAATGAGTAACACTTTTGGTGTATATGATTGTGTGTTTCAGAGTGTACAAAGTCTTTCTCAAGGAAGCCTCATTACATCCCATCAGAAGTCTAGCAACTCTACTGGAGAACGTAATTGGACCGTTTTTATCCCCACAGATTATGTGTTGAAAAGTCGCCGGCTCAACGAAGAATCCCTCATGCATCATATTGTCTTGGCTAAGACACCAATTTTCTTGTACAGCATCGATTTCAAAAACAAAACAGTTACTACCCTTGCAAACAGTTCTCTCACGATGTCATACAGTCCATTGGCCCATGCTGTAAGTATTTGAGTATGTCCGATGTGTGCTTGTTTTTTTCTGCGTAGCTAAGATCACTTTTGACCTAGATTTCTTGCGATAATTATGCAGCGGGAAAATTGAATGCCAATAGAATTTGGCAAATTCCCTATTTTTAGGGAATGCAAACTTACAACAATGGTTTAATGTATACCAACAACTATTGCATACTTTGGAAGATTAAAATGTACATAATTTTTTACATAAGTGGTTAAAATAAAGTTATAAACATATCTTTGACATACACTCTGAACATAATTATGAACATATTTTCTCATGATGATGTATGATAAGAACAGAATATTATATTCGTTCTCAGAAGTAATCGACTGTTTGATTTAGCCTAGCGGATAGCTCTGTAAATAACAATTGATTCTAGCGAGTTCAACACACTCACCAGACACGATCATTCTAAAATTAGCCCGCGTTTAGCTGCCGGTGTATAGCTGTTATAATATACATGCATCAATTAAGAGTCCAGATAATCATAAGAGCGAATATTTCCATAAATGGGGAATTTATGTTTATAACCTACTGTATTAATGCTACGCAAATGATATAAAAGTAACATAAACTGTGAATTTTAATTTGAAATTGAATGGCAGTTGCGTTCTATTAAGAATTAAATATAATTGCACGCTTCTATCAACTTCTGCAGTATATAAGATATCTTTCAATAAATAATATGTGGTGAAATAAGTATCGGAATACGTAGAAATGTTATTCATGTTACTTTTACATCATTTGCGTAGCATTAATACATTATATGCAATACCAATTATACACAGAAACCATTGAAACATCATATTCCTACCGAATATAATTTAAATCGCCATAGTCTAATGAAATGTAATGTTTGTGTTATCAAAAATGGAAGTCATCATTATTTCAAATGCGCTGAATGTTCTCTGAATATTGCTTTTCATAAGAATACACAGTATAAATTATTAATTGACTTCGAAATGTGTATGTATTATGCATAGATTACTTCCAAGATGAAGGTAGGGTATATTACTTAAAACCTGCATAACTATACGCATCTGATACAAAATAATTTTCATTCATTCCCCCAATTATTTTCGTTCATTGTTTATTTGTTAAATTTGGTAAACAAATGTATATACTTATGCTGCTAACGTAAATTATGTAGGTTATTCATGTATCACTGGTGAAAACATGGTGCGGTATGATCGGTTTGTTCACGGTACAAATATTAATAATTATTGAATTAATCACATATAAATTTTGGGGTCTGAGAAGTTTTCTTATGGTGTTCAAACACTCTGGGGTCCGAGAAGTCGCCTTGTCTAATTGGGGACCGAACAATCTGCGGTCGAGAAGCCACGTAACCGATCATCTTGGCCCTTATGTATTATGTTTAGGGTAAAAATGATATCTCAATATTAATGTCAAAGTCGATTGTCTTTTTTTAAGACATTTCTTGTTTTTGTTTGTATGTTGGGACACAATAGACATTTCCAGAAATGTTGATCGTATGCAAATTAATCTTCAATACTTTCTTTATCCAATACATGTACGTCGATATCATGTGTTTGACGGTAAACCTGTTTTACACAAAAGTGCATGTGGTAAAGCTGTTGATGTGATATTCGATGAATGGAAATTAATACGTTAACAATAGCTCGGAAGTGTTTAAACTGTTTGTTGCAAAACCTGGAACAGTCTATTGGTATAGGAATGTTTTATTTTAGTTATGAAGGAATAACGTTGTCATTTTGAATGTCTATTGAGACTGTGTTCACATAAATGTTTTATCCACAACTCTGTTATGATTAGCTAGTGTGTCCATTTGAATAAAACAACAATTATTGCATTATATGATTAAATTGTAAATAAATTTAAGTTGGATTATTTTACAGTTCTATGTAAATGACAGCAAAGTTCTCGAGGGAAACATTCCGTTCGTTGACGGGGTCATTCACTTCATCTCTGACCCTTTGACCGTGACCTTGCCAGAAACTAGACCTCAGTCAGCTTTTGGCGTCTCAACCGGAGCAGTGATTGGAATCGTTGTCGCGGTCGTTGTCATAACAACGCTTGTTGTTGTTGGGGTCATTGTGTACAAAAGGTCAAGGGAAGGTTACTGGAAAGTGCTGCAGGAATGGATAGCAAAGAGGAAGGTACTCACACATTGATATGTGTCTGGTCACATTAACTGTGCAACATATTATTTATTAAAAACTAAATATTAATTATATACGCAACATAATAAAATATTTCAAGACGTACTTCGTAGTACGTTTTCAAAACACAGTACATGTATTATTGACAAGTTATATTAAATTACAGTGTTTTGATAATAGTTTACTCTTAGTATGTACTCAATAATAGAAAATGTAATGAAAACACACATGGTCATTTAAACATAATGCTTTTCAGACTATTATTATAACAGTTAAAACAAATATGATACTGCAGCTGCATAATAACTTTTTCATAAGCGGAGACATTTAGCTGGTCATTGTCCTTCATTTAAAACTTGTATAACCATATTGTAAATATGTAAAATTAAATCCAGTAAACACGACTTTTAGTAGACGCGCGACCATTAAATATTCAAAGGTTTTATCAATGCCTGAACCCTTCAATATTATTTAACACTCTTTCACAGGAGTCCGACAGCCAGGATAACTCCCCACTACAAGTGGACGATACGGATGACGGCAGTCGGAGTGGGCTCCTGTGCGCTGGAAACACGGATTTCGGGAACCCCCTGTTTGAAGAGCTTCCTGAGAACTAACCAAGCCTTCATATAATGTTTTTTTTTAATACTGACTGAAGTCATTGTATTCATTTATTCAAGTTTTATTTGACAGTACCGCATGTTGTTTTAGTATGTACATTATTGAGGTATATGTGTATAAACAAAATGAAGGGTGAAATGGTAGGCTTAAACATACATTGTAAGGTCAGTCGCTATAAATTTTGTTCTGTTGATGCTTGTTTGTCAATTGGTCGAATTATCCTTGAAATGGTATTGCATATAACGGTAATAGTAGAATTTCGCGTGGAAATAAAGAGATATAACCTAACCGTCTCAACGGATTTGTTACTAGTTGATCTACTTTATAATGACCCATGTCCATGCAGTGCCCGTTGCCATGAAAATTAAGAGGTTGTGGGGCACTCGTTTGAATGAAAAATTATATCGTTTTATAATATTGATAGCCTGATGGGCTGTCAGCCTTCTTTGCGCATATGCTGATGACACTTCAAGCTTTCAAGGGACGATATGATGGTAAAAATAGCTTTACATAGAACTAAGTGTAAAGTAAGGTCATTTAATTAAGACTTAGTGTTCCTCTTATTAAACTTAATTGAGCAGCTCATGGTGGGCGTTTCTGATTTACCTTACTTGAGCAGCTCGGGGTGAGCGTTTGTGATAAGTCGTGAGACAGCACAGGCTTGATAAAGAATAATTTCACAGAAATTGTCCATGGGTTACCGCCAAATGAAATCCTTCAAACAATGTAGATTCTTAAAAAAAACATGGCCCAAAATGGCTGGGCAGTTGTCCAGTATATGGCTATATTGAAAAATTGGAAAAGCTTAATTTCTTAAACTTATCGACCAATTTGAAACATGTTACCTAGAAATGTTCCACACCACCAAATTTACCAAATCATTTTGGTTTGGTAATTTTGGTATCAAATATAGCCGATAGGGATGGGCAAGTTTTCCTTTTTGATGGTAAGGACAACGTTGAAATTAATTTACCTATTTCTTATCTATTTCAAAACAATGTCCCTTCGGTGGCTCTTTTCCTTCAAATCATTTTGATTTATTAAACACATTGATAGGTCAGCTTTCCCCCTTACATGTGATTATGTTGAAAACCGAAAATCTTGTCGGAAACTAATAGGGACCGATTTCATCAAGAATATCGAAATGATGGATGATCCCCGATGCGGCATTGTCCTTAAACCTAAGAACCTGATTCATACGGACACACGTTGTCATGTTGAAGCTGACATTCAAGTCAAATGAAGAAGTTAAAAGTCCTGAAAATCAAAAGGCCAATTTCGACTTTGACTATTAAGTATAATAATGACCATTGACCTACATACCTAATTCATGCTTGTAACATGCCTTATTTAGGCTAACATTGGTGCCATTTAATTGAAAATAAATACTTCTATCTATGACCAAGTTATAGTCAGGACAAGCAAAAAGCTGATTTTGACCTCTAAGTGTGACCATGACCTTTGACGTAAGGATCTGGTTTATATGCACTTCATTTTGTCTATTTTAGGTTCACATGTGTGCCAGGTAGTTTTTTTTAATCGATGGCAAGTAAAAACACAGACAAGCAAAGTGTCAATTTTGCCTTTTGACCTCCAGGTGTGACTTTTACCTAGGGGCCTGATTCATGAGCGGTACACATCAGCTCAATACAGCAAACATATGTGCCGAGTAATTCGAAGATCCCTCCATCCATTGCCAAGTTATAGTGTGCAAAAGCAAAATAAGCCAATTGATATTCAAAGGGCAATTACTCCCTGAAAAATCTTCAGACCGGAACGACCTGACAATTTGCGCATGTCCCCTTGGTAGGAAAGCTCCATATAAAGTTTCATTGAATTCGGGTCATTAGTTGCTGAGATCTCGCGCGGAAACAAAGTATCAGAAAGACGGACGGACGGAAATGGAGTATGATGGATAAAATCATCGGGGAAATTCGTTTCACACCCGGACAAAGTGAATTACAGCGAAATTAGAATTCAGACGGACGGACAAAGCGGCGACTATATGTTCCCCCCTTTTAGGGAGCATAAAAATATTGTACTGAAATGTTCCTGTGTCGACCCTCTACTAATGATTTCACCTGAATGTTCCATGGGTGACATTATTCAAATCAGACCGTGTGCCTTCAAAATATAACAATTACAATACAGACGAAACTCAATACTACGAAGGTGCACTGATTTTTTATTTTCTCGTTTTTCTAAGTATCGCATCTTCAGGCAAAAATGGTAGTTATCTAATCTCCTTACTCTTAGTGTTAATTTTAATTGTACTATTTTAACCTTTTTAGTCCCCTACCGGTGTTTCACCGGAGGGGACTAGAGGTTTGCCCTCCGTCCGTCTGTCCGCTCTAACGAGAGAGTAGTTAAGTGGTTTATGTTCACGGACAATTTAGTTGAAAATAGTTGATTAGGGTTAGAGTTAGTATTTTATGTGGCTTAAAAATGGTTTTAGGTGGCTATTTTAAGACACTTTTAAAACTATCTTTTTTTCGTAAGGGAGCCACTTAAGTATCATCTTGTAAGGGCTTCCGTCAGTCCGCCCGTCCGCAAAATATTGTTCCTGCGATAACTCAAAAGTACTGAAGATATTTCGATGGAACTTGGTATACATATAAAAGGCTATGTGAGGATTATCCAGGACCTTTTATTTTTCACCAGAGTTCAAAGGTCACGTGACTGTTACTAAAAATAGAAATAAACTAAATACTGTTATAATTCGAAAAGTACATAAGATATGACCATGAAACTTGGTACAAAGATTGAACTATTGGTTTGCCATCCGTCTGTGTGTCTCTCTATCTGTTCGTCCGTATGTTTGTCCGCCCGTCTATCTGTCTTTCCCCAAAACCTGGTTCCTGCAATAACTCAAAAAGTACTGAACTTATTTCGATGAAACTGGGTGTACATATAAACGGCAATGTGGCAATGTGATGATTATGCACATTTTTTTCACCAGAGGTCAAAGGTCACGTGATTGTTACTAAAAATAGAAATAAACTAAATACTGTAATAATTCGAAATGGACATAAGATATGACCATGAAACTTGGTACAGAGATTGAACTATAGGTTTGCCATCTGTCTGTGTGTCGTTCTGTCTATTATTCCGTATGTCTGTCTGTCCGTCCGTCCCCAAAACCTGGATCCTGTGATAACTCGGAAAGTAATGAAGACACTTTGATGAAACTTTGTATACTTAGCAACAGCAATGTAAGAATTATGCACGACCTTTTATTTTTCACCAGGGGTCAAAGTCACTTGACTGTTACTAAAAATAGAAATACACTTAATACTGTAATGTTTTGAAAAGTGTATAAGATATGATCATGAAATTTCATAAAACTTGGTACACAGATTGGATTATGGGTTTGCCCTCCGTCTGTGTGCGTCTGTCTGTTTGTTCGTCTGTCGGTCTAACTCTGTCTGTCTGTCCCGTCCCCAAAACCTGGATCCTGCGATAACTTAAAACGTACTGAAGATACTTTGATGAAACTTTGTATACATTGAAAGAGCAAGGTGCGGATTGTTCACGATCCTATATTTTTCACCAGAGGTCTAAGGTCTTGTGACTGTTACTTAAAATAGAAATAAACTTAATACTGTAATAACTCGAAAAGAACATAACATATGATCATGAAACTTGGTACACAGAATAGACTATATGATTGCCCTCTGTCAGTTTAGTACTGCAATAACTCATTAAGTAACTTGAATGTCTGGTCAATGTTACTAAAATAGAAAAAACAACAACTTAATACTGCAGTGCCAAATGGGATTTGAATATGAAACTTTGTACATCTACAGATAAAGGGCGATTTGACGGTATTGCACAATGTTTAATTAGTAGGGGTTTTCACCGGTAGGGGACTCGTGTATTGCTTGCAATACTGTCTAAGCCTTGTTTACTTTAGGAGACACATCAAAAGTTGGGACGAATTTTGAATCATAGCTGCAATTTCCAGATATTAATTTTTTTAACGTAAATATCTTTTTAATTTTGGTGTGGTATTGTGCTGTGGGGGGAAACTGGAGTACCTGGATGAAACACATCTGTCCTGTTTGGTGACTACCAACCAAACTCACATTCACTGAGTCGGAATCAAACTACTTCAGATATTCATTTCAAACATCCCACATGTCTTCATGGTCATTATATAAGGCCCATGACTGTGACTTGCATTTTAGCAGAAACATTCAAGTTTGAGTGCAAGTACATATCTCTGTAACAGGTATTTATTTGAAACTTGACTCGTGTCTTCGGGGTCATTATGTATGGTCACTGACCAAGGCCCATAACTCTGGCAAAGAGGTATGTTAGTCAAGCGCGCTGTCCTTAGACAGCTCTTGTTACTTATATAGTAAACATAATGAACATTAAATAAATTAGTAAGGGGGTGTTTGCCGATAAATTATTACATTGCTTTGTTATGTGTCAAGTATTTCTAGTCAGCCAATTTTGTTCAGATATGTGCATTATAAAGTTACCAAGTTACACATTTATCTGTTTAATATTTATACTGCATATGCAATTTACATTCCTAATTTGTTAATTACCACAGACGCTGTATATCTTTTTATGCCCCCGAAGGAGGGCATATAGTAGTCGCACCGTCCGTCCGTGGGTGGATGCCTGGATGGATTTTAATATAACTTCAGATTATTATTCCCCATTACTAGACGATGTGTCGCGTACAAATCCCATGCTCGTTGGTCAAAGGTCAAGGTCATAATTCAAGGTCAAAGGTCAGGAATTTTTGTTTCCGCTCCATAACTTCTAAACACCTGGATGGATTTTAATATAACTTCAGATTATCATTCCCATGACAAAACGATGTGTCGTGTACAACTCCCATGCTTGTCGGTCAAAGGTCAAGGTCACAATTCAAGGTCAAAGGTCACGAATTTTCGTTTTTGCTCCAAACACCTCCCATGCTTGTCGGTCAAAGGTCAAGGTCACAATTCAAGGTCAAAGGTCATGAATTTTCGTTTTCGCTCCAAAACTTCTAAATGGCTGGATGGATTTTAATATAACTTGAGATTATTATTCCCCATGACCAGATGATGTGTCGCGTACACATGCCAGGCAAGTCGGTCAAAGGTCAAGGGCACAATTTAAGGTCAACGGTCATGATTTTTTTTTCCGCTCTGTAACTGCTTAACGCCTGGAAGGAATTTAATATAACATCAGATTATTATTCCGCATGAACAGACAATGTGTTCCGTACAACTCCCATGATCATCGGTTAAAGGTCAAGGTCACTATTAAATGTCAAAGCTCAATTATTTGTGTTACCACTTCATAGCTTCTAAACATTTGGAGGGATTTAATTGCTACTTCAGATTATTATTGTCTATGACCAGACAATATGTCGCATACAACTTTCATGCTTGTCTGTCAAAGGTCAAGGTCACAATTCAAGGTCAAAGGTCAAGTATTTCGTTTTATCCACCATAACTTCAAAACATAGTTCAAATATTGACATTTCACACATCTGGTTTAAAATATACAAGTATATGTTCTAATTATCACCAGTCATATATATCACCCGCATATTGTAGCATTTACGTAAAATAGCCCAATTAACTAAATTCATTTGTCAAAACACTTGTGTTGTATTCGCATTATAAAGCAAAAAAAAGTATAAAATCCGTGCACAATAATCGATTGTTGTTTCGGGATTTATAGTCCTAAGGCTGCATTATGTGAGGACTCAATAATCGATTTCGCAATGACATGTTACCTGGAAACATGACAATCAGTCAAACACCATCTTGCCAAAGGTGAAATAAAATGGAATATGTTTTGCAAATAGGACATTAATTTCAAACGTATAGCTCAGTACGTCAACCGTAAAGAAGACATCGTTTTGTTTGTTACAAAACCCTTGTATTTGTTACAACTGCGTATGTTTTCTTTCATTCGCACTAATATTATCAACAGCAACGTCATAGTTTCTCACATGTACTCGTTTCATCGCCGTCAGTCCTGATATTTACGTCGTTCGTCTTTCATGGATATCAACCGTTACACTTTCATTCGCGCTTGTATCATGCTTGTCAGCAGATTTTATAATGCCAGTATTGCCAGTCTCAGTACCAACATCATCATTCCCGTGGTGGCTCGTTCCAAGGGTATCCTCGACTTTATTCTTGACATCTTCCATATCTGTGGTATCGATATCAACACCAACACTTCCTTGCATTGACCATCACTTGCAGCGTGTGACATTAATTTCACCTTTATTATCGACATTTTTATTGCTCACAGCTTCATTCGCACATGCAGCATCTCTCTCAGACCTAATTCATGAACTCCTTGAGTGTTCTTCTCTTTTGTTGTGTCTCAACCAAACTACCATCGTTTTCCTCTTTATTTTGTTCTTCCTAAAAGCAAGCAACACCCAAACGATATATTTCTCAATTCTTTTTAAATGCACTTACATGTTACAGCGGATGATCTAATATACTGCGCTACTAACATTGAATAGCTACTACTTATAACTGACAGGATGTTGAGATTTCCAAATAATTTTGCAGTTCCGAATTCCAGTTTACATTTGTCTCCTATGACAAATGTGTCAAAAATACAAATCCTTACTTGCATTGTATCGTAGGTACCCGTGAAGATGGCGATTAGGAGGGTTGATGGCAACGATAGTAAAGACTGCGACGTACAAGCAGATGTAGATGCGGGCGAACCATAGAATCCACTCGCCACTGTCTTTGCTGGACTCCTCCATTGCCAGAGTAACGAACAACTCATCCGCTTGCACAATAGAGAACAACGTCTCGAATGTACGCGCCATTGTATTGAACTTAAAAAGTGAAACAATATGCTGAATCCATGTAAAAGTGTTAAGTATCGCGTTGAACCTATGTTAGTATATCGTATTCAGTAACAATGTTAAGCCTTTGTAAGGATTCATCTGTATTTAATTCATGTTTTACATCAGCCATTCTTAACGTTAACTGTTTCTTTACAGCACGATTATGTGGAATAATCCGCGAAACTCGAAACAGGACATTTAATAAGTTGAGCACACTAAAACGAATAGTCCCAGTAATCAAAGAAATTACGAGATATAAACAAGGCAATCACCTTCACGTGGTACGGGCCAATGACTGCGTAGCCGCTCACCCAAAAACCGACGAAGAGAATCGTGACGCATAGCATGTACGACGCCACGTTTCCAAAAGCCCGGTATATTGTTTTGAATAACAGCTGAAAGCAATGGTTTGTCATAGTCAATTGCTGCAAACAGTAGGTACTTCATCAATTTGTTTTCATTATTGCATTTTTCAGTTCAGTTACCAAAAGTATGTTTTAGCATTTCGGTAAAATGTCAGTATATCGCTTACATGTTTAATTGACAAAAACCGTTGGAACATGAGTAATATCCGGTTGCCTTCAAAAGATATATAATAATTTCTCACTTCCCCATAATAGTTTCCATTTACCTAGAATATTCCTAACAGAAAATTGGTTCAGAATTTAAGTTGGGTTTCACTTATTTAAATGAAAACAACAACATGATATTTCATCGCTAAATAATTTTGATGTTTGCGTACGTAGTTGAGCATTAAAAAAACAAATCTTAATGTAAGTATAGAAGCAATGTTTGTGTACGTAGTTAAAGATTAAGACAACAAATACAACACTAAATACAAGCGTAGAAATAATTATTTGGAAACGTAACGTGGAATTTCATGTGAAACTTCGTGAATCGAAGAACACTTGTTCAGGTCAGCAGACATCCAAAGCCAAGCCAGAATGTGTAAGCATCCAGTGTTGACATCTGGTAATTGTGATCCTGTAAGGTAGCATCTTGTAGTGATTTTGTTAAATGTTTGGTGTGGGTCGTAAACATAGTGGTCAAATGCTAATTAGTATACATTAGAGTGCTTGGCAACTTAAATTTCTCCAATAAATGTGATTACCCCGTTTATTAGTCACATAAAATGAAAAACAATGGAATTGTGAAATAGGAACAGAACAGTTAGCCAGTATTAATTTTACAATTTCATTTTTTTTTTTAAGAAATTGCCCCCTTGAGGCCCTTTTCGATGACATAGTCCCTTTAAGACGCATAGCTATGTCACTGTCTCGTCTAAAGGCAATTTTGTCGTCTACACAGATTTAGGTTTAGAAATATGTTCGAACGGAATAAAGAGGGAAATAGCTCGAACGGAATAAACAGGGAAATAGCTCGAACGGAATAAACAGGGAAATAGCCGGTAAATTGCGATTTCTGGTAATCCGACGCCTGCATAAATGCCAAGGCCTGATGTAAACGACTTCGATGCTTTGCGTTTGGTTCAAATACTTACCTGAAGAGGGAATATCCTTAGTACATGCGAAACCCGCTCGATGATTGGTAGTGATTTCAGTGAAACCAGACGAACTGTTTTGAGTGCAAAAATATTATCTGAGGCTGTAAATACCTTTGAGGTTTTGATTTCGATGGTTAACCAAACACATCAGCAAGAGAACGCACTGAGTCACGCAGTTACTAATCTAATGTGAGGCGTGTCGTGGGAAACTCGGGCTTAATGCATGTGCGTAAAGTGTCGTTCCGGATTAGCCTGTGCAGTCCGCACATGCTAATCCGGGTCGACACTCCGCCTACAGTGGATTAATGCTTAGAAGAGACTTCCTTGAAACAGAAAAACCCAAAAAGGCGAAAAGTGTCGTCCTGGATTAGCCTGTACGCACATGCATTAAGCCTTGTTTTCCCACGACACGCCTCATATATACTTGTGATTAGCAGAAAGTAAAGCGCCACTAATTAGAGGGTACTCTCACGAAAACTAACGGACACTAACTGTAAATTCCCGGTCACATATTCCAATTTATGTACATAAACAGTCATTCTAACCAGAATTACTAAGACCATTTTTTAAGATGAATTAACATAAATTGGCATTCTTTAAACACTCATCTGGATTCCATATGGCGCTATAAAATTGTCCACGTATTCTACACAGTGTAGAATACGTGGACAATTTTATTGCGCCAATATCACAGATCTCTTGTTTTAATTATCCTGTGTTATCTCTCCTTAAAAGATAGCCCAAATTAAGTTTGGTCTTTACATTGACGTCAAAATTTACATTTTTGTTTATTCATACATGTTTTCAATTGTTGTTTGGAGCAATGGGAATAAAATACACGAAGACGTAAATTTCTTTTTTGTCAATTTATTTGTTTACTTATATTTTGATATTACATTCATTATATATAATTCGCTGATGACACATGTTACAATTTGACAATAGCATTCACATAAAAAGATCGTACCTGAGAAGGAATGCATTGAAACAGCAATACCTAATATGTGGAGTTAAATTGGAATAACACGCGCACATTTTCAGTACCGTAGCATAATACATACCGGTAATCAATAAGTAATACTGTGGTGTGAAACTCGATTGTTATTAATATTTGGACAGTGAGTAACAAATCCCTATAAAGTGTTAATTAACACAACTAGCCTGTTCTTCTAACCTATAAATACATGTATTTGCAATAGATAAAGCTTATCAAAAAGAATTGTCATTGGTGCCCTTTGACTAAATCAAATTGACTAAACAATTTTGACATATGTAAGCAAAAGCCACAACTCAACGATTGTAATAATATCTTCATTGTATTAAATTAATCTAGAAAAACTTAACAAACACAGTAAATCGGATGTTAAATAGTTAAAGTAAGCACTAATAATTCTCATTAGAAGGGCATTGCTGAAAAGTTACTGGTTATAATGTAACGTTGTTTCAAGATTATGTCATATATAGCATCTACAGTTTCACCAGCATGATGTGAGTTTGGTGTCTAAACAGTTCTCTACGAGTGCATAGCTACATACATGGCACTGATAACTACGTACACTAGTGTTCACAATTACATATCGATAAAGATATGTATTATATTTGTATATGTCATCTTCAGCTAATCCGTGCTTGTTTTTGTTGCCATACTGAGCTCATTTTGATTGTTTTCTTGTACGGATCCGCGGTCCACACTTGGCCTGTACATCTGCTCACTTTTTGACACACGGGCGCGTAGCAGGGTAGGCGTTCTTAGTCATTATGTGTCTATTGCTGTAAATAATAGAAACACAATAAATGTATTTAAACAAAACAAATTATTCATGCATGCACAAGGATTTCTAATTCATTATACGGACAAACGTTTACAATTATTGGGGCAATTTTAAATCCGGAAAACGTTTGGTCTATCGACCTACCGACAGACACACAAACCACCCGATAAACATTTGCAAAGCAATATACCCCCTGTATACTTAGAGTGATAAGTAACAAAATGTTGATGTCCAAAACAGACTTAATTTATTTTCTTACTTTAAAATGATATTATAAACGATATGTTTCGATGAATGCCATTTTAAAAACACAATGAAGTACACATTGGATAGATAATGAACAGGTTGTGGTTAAACTTTGGTGTTATCAAAGTTCCCTCTTAGCTTTAAACTTGACATCAGCACCATAACAGTTTCAAAAATGAATATTTAACCTAATACCTTACCGAAGGTGCCAATTTGTGTGTAGCAGTTGATGAACATTCTTTTAACAATGATGTTTATAGGTTAAGAACTTCCATAAATGTACCAAAATCGTTGACATTTGCAAAAATGTTTAATTTTTCTTTGTCAACATTGAAGCAGTCAACGTTTTGAACGTTCTACAAGATACGATTTCGTAGTTTTCCCTAAGTTCTTGTAACTTGAGTAAAGCATAAAAATATTTGTGTCGAATAGCCTTCTCCGATTTTTTAAATTCTCGCTCACAAGTTTCTAATAAGCAAAAATACAGAGTCGTTCTCACCGCTAACGTCCATTTCTTTATATTTACACCACAACGGAAGCTGCATTGCGACATTTTCTATACATAACGCTCGCGTTATGGTCGCATTGATTAAAACGGGGTGGTCTAGTTCTCAATGCGGCTGACTAGATGTATTTGCCCGTATCCGAAAAGTTTAACAGTGAAATCATTGGGTATGTTAACAATACAGTCCTTAAGGCGTGTAAATTATGGTTTTGTATAAAACGTTTCGTTCCGGAACGAACCACAATGTGAATTTTATTTCACCTAATTGCAAATGTTGGTAAAATGTTAATGTTTACATAGAAAATTCAAGTTTAAGTACTTAATAACTGAAGGTTAGATTGACCCATGAGCTATGTAGATATGGGGTCGTATTCCAGAAACATCTTAAGTGAAATCTTATCCTTAGCCTTAAAATCGTCATTTTTAAGCATTTTATTTCCTGTATACATGAAATGTTGCTTAATGTTCCCTAATTATCAACTTATTATTAACTGCTGTTTACTTAACTATAATTGGATTCATTAATTTATATGTAGTTTTTAGAATATTACCTTACGAAAATTGGAATTTAATT
The DNA here is from genome assembly GCA_027627225.1 of Congeria kusceri. Taxonomy (NCBI): domain Eukaryota; kingdom Metazoa; phylum Mollusca; class Bivalvia; order Myida; family Dreissenidae; genus Congeria; species Congeria kusceri. Next base: position 53,748,598 of record CM051035.1, on the reverse strand, counting down.
GAAACTATTTTAAGATAAACTAATGATGTTTCTGGAAATATGGGCCATGGTTAATGTTTCTGAGTGCCACGTATTTGATATTGCGAGTACAAAACGTACTACGAAAACGAGAGGCGTTTGGTTGCGCATGCGTTAAGATGTGCCACGTCCCATAAAAATAATAAGGAAAACAAGTTTTTTCAAACTGATATATTTTAGGACAGAGGATACAAGATCTAGAGGTTTTTGAAACTGATTTATTTTTAGTCAGAGGATGATAGATCTAGAAGCTTTTGAAACTGATATATTTTTGGCCAGAGGATATTAAATTTGTCAAGTAACTTGACACCAATTGCATTTGCACTTGCTGTAACGATAAACTGATTTCTCGTTGTAACATACTAGACAAAGATGAACATTTATATGCATATCCCAGTTTTCGAACCTGCTCAACTTGCATTTGGGCATATGAATGTGTCATTAGTTTTATACAAATAAATATTTTTGATATGTGACATTTTCCTTCGAAATCAGCATAACAACCACGACGGTCACGTATTATAATAAGCATATATAATTAAAACAATTTAAGTAGAGCATACTTA